>CM034152.1:661500964-662175321 GCA_019776745.2 Taxus chinensis
TTGAAATCCGAAGTGCAAGGAAACCTCAAAAAATGCATTGTTTTGAACTTGGCTTCAATGTGAATTAGATCTGTAAAGAAACATCCTGTCAAAAAACAAAAACATTAACTTTTTGGAGTGGTCCCATTGGGCGTGCCAAATTTTTTGTGGAAAAATTACAACACCTCCTAAATGACCTGATTGTAAATGGGGCATTCAGTTTGATTGTAAAACATTTAGTTATCCAAAGCATGGGACATTGTGAAATGTGATAGCTCTCTGAAGAATCCAGTTCCTGCTCCTAATCCTATTTTCCACAAACTAATCCTAATGCAGGTGAAAATACTAACTAACCATAATATAATGCTTCCAAGGAGACATGGATAGAAGTATTGCATGAAATAAACCTACATAAAGAGTGGTGATACACCATGAAAGGAGGTGTTAGAAACTTTCCCAACCTAAAAAAAGTGAAAGATATGAACCTAGAAAGGGCGATCCTACACCACAAACCAGATCACACTAAAAACACCATTTTCAAAATAAGCACAACACACAAAATTTGTAATGAACAAATATATACACAACCACTTGTTTAAAAATCAAAGGTAAGAAGAAACATCAAACCATGAAAGGATAGAAAATTAACACAAGCATGATTTTATTGCTCCTTTGAAATTTACATAGTACATTCTAGTAGGGGAAGGTGTGAAGCCATTACAGTGTTTGGAGGAAGGCTAGAAGTCCCAGATTTGAGAAGAATAGGGGTACATGGGAAGAAAATGACCAACCCTTTGAATAATACAACCCCCTTAAATTTGTAGAAGAACATTCAAGAGAATAGAGGAGAAGAAGAAGTCTGAAATGCTCCAAAATCCATTAAAAATCATCATTAAACTCCTACAATGGCTGTTGGGAAGATTTACAACTCCATCATGGTATTGTGCCTTCAGATAGAAGAAATGGGTTCATGATTGCACCTAGGAATGGCCTTGGCTCCTACAAACTCAATGAATAAATTCACACGCGAAACACATTAAATGCTCAACTCTAATTATCTCATGTCGTAGAACCCAAAAATAGCTTTCTAATGACTGTAAGATTGTGAAAATGGTGGAGTACAGACAAAGTTATCATCATTCTTGCACCAGTTGCTTGTCTAGGTTTATCCTTCACCTACCATCCCTTTATTTGAATTTGGCTATCAATATTGAATTCCCCTTTGAAAATCATTTCCAAGAAGTACACTTTTTCTAAAAGTGGTTAAGGAATGCAAAATTTATCAAGGTTTGAATTCGGGCCACCATTTTTCCTTCTCCTACCCACCGAGTTCCTTTATTCACCTAACGGGCCCTTCATTCAATGCAACTCAGTTGCATACACACGAACTCCTCACATAGCTTCACGCATGATCAACCTCTAATGTTCCTCCCACCTACTATTCAACATGTCAATGATGTATCTTGGAAAATTCTATATTCTACCTACCCACCACCTCTGAAATGGCTCGGTGATCACTACAAATGGTGGGCTCATTTTTCGGTCTTTCGGGCTTTATCACTTCAAAAAACTCAGGTCACCGACTTTGGATTTTACTCCCCTAATATTCAAAATTACTATCCACAAAACTGAAAATGTAAACACCCCATATTAACTTGGCGATGAATTCTGCATTCACCTTCGAATCACCACATGTCTATAGTCATATTTTATACCCTTAGACCAACAGTCTAATCCCATGCACATCGGCCTATCACCCAGTGGGTGCTGAACACTCACCCAAGGCACACTCAGGCACCGAATCTCTCCTTTATGTGAATTTTGTAAAAATTTGTCATCTTATGACAGATAATCAAATGTAGAAGGACAGAAAAGAACTATGCAACATTCTAAGAGCCTATAACTAGTTGTCATCTCATTGCATCTAGAAAAAAGAGAAATAACAAGCAACCTATGGAAATGGTTCATACATAAGCGAAATGCATAAGGATTATAATCCTGAACACATATGATTTATAACAGAGCCTTATATTCATATTAATAGATTCAATAACCACATTACATCCCTTGAGGTCATAATAGATCCTCATATAACCATGCAGAGCCAAGTCATGCATTAGAACTACACTATGTTCATCACATTAAAAAAAGGAATGTAGACCCATCCGTCTAAATGTGCCATGATTTCTATATTATTATCCTAATCCCTAACCCATAGAACCCTCATTATATTTTTGTAGAGCTTTTCCTCTCTTCAACTCCTCTTGACTCTCTTTTCCTTTTACCGGGCACTTGTATTTATAACCTTAGCACCCACCGCCATGCCTTTCAGAAGTTACAGATTGGTCACCAAGTGTCCAAGTGGTCCTCCATGGGAACATTCCTTCTCATATCCAAGCTCTCCAATATTTTTAATGATGTCTTCTGGAACCTTCTATCACATGCCTAGAATATTCCCTTTTTGAACCTATAGTCACTAGGCTGAAACCTTATCCACAAGGGTCATGTCTTTATTGTGTGCTTCTTGGGATGTTGAATATGGCTAAGTCCAAAACATGTCCTGCCTTATGCATGCATGCCATGTGTTATGCAAAACCCTACTAGAACGTTTCCAAACGTGCCTTCAACCCACATGCCCTCCTTCAAATAGGTCCTATCGACACTAAAATTTTCCTCCGTAATTTCTATTTCATTAATGTATGTATTAGGAATAGGATGTTGTTAAGTATAATTAGTAGTAGCGTCCAATAGAAGATAACAGCGCTGCCAGTATGACACCACCAATAATGTATAGTATGGTAATAGTCAAAAGTATAATAGGAATGTTGTGGTAAAAAGTAAATATTTGTCGTAAGTGGTCTGGTAATATTAAAATGTCAAAGTTAGGGTAAGTAGAGAAGTAGGGTCTACATGATTAGGAATTAGAAATATTATATTGGTAATAAGGACAAGGAGTGAGGTCATAAATATTTTGTGTATTTTATTTGTAAAAAGTCTAAAAATGTGGAACCCATGTGAAATGATAAGGTTTATCTTATCTTAAAAGATAAGCTTACATGTACAGATAAGAGTTAAGGTATGGAATATGATTTGTCCGAGTGGATTTCATATCCTATCTTAGAGATAAGATGGATAAGCCTAGAAGTTCTATAAATAGAGAGGCCACCCCCGTCATTTAGCATAGAAGGAAGTAGTGAGAAATATTGTATGAGGAAGTGTGTAAAGGAAGCCATCATTTGGAAGGTGTGTTAAAGAAGCCATTAAGAGGTGTAATTGTGAAGTTTCTCCCATAGTTATTGTTGGAAGGCAAGTGAAGTCAGTAACACTTGAAGTACCTCATGGGTGAGATTGTAACAATTTCATGTTGATATTATAATTTACGCTGATATTTCAGATTTATCATCATTCCTTCTTATCATAGTCTATGGTATTCTTGTGTTATGTTTGTTGTTGTGTTTCTAGATTTCATCCACCAAACTAAAAGTTGTGCATTAGTAAATAATCATAGCATGATGATTTCCCGGTGAAGAATTATCATAGTGCCAGATTGGTGATGACATTTTGGTTCCGTTGCCGAGACCATTCCTCGTTGGTGGATTTTCTGGAGAGATATTCCCACTTAGCAAAAAACATTTGGAGGGTTACCTTGTTTTTACTATGCATAGTAGTTACCATGGTAAAGTAACTTTTTGCCATGAATAGTATTTACCGCAGTAAAGTCACTTTTTACAGTGAATAGTATTTACTATAGTAACTTCACTTTTTTACTATGAATAGTGTTTACCACAGTAAAGTCAGTTTTTACTGTAGTAAGTCAAGTTTTACCATAGTTTACTGTGGTCATTTATACTTTCTATTATAGTGATTCCAACTATTTGTTCACATAAGTCTTGTTGATTGTACTTGTGGGTTGGTATTTCACTGTGGTTACTTTTGAAAATGGGGAAGATTCCTATTTTTCAGCCCAATCTAATGCAGATGCTTCTTCCTCTTTCATTCAAGTGTTTAAACGATCTTGTATTTGTAATGGCCTTATAAGAAGGGACAATAGACTGAATTTTTTCCTACCTTTTTGGATGGTTTAGCCCTTAGGTGGTTTAAAACACTAGGTGATAATGTGAAAAACTCATGGGATTCATTAACTGAAAGTTTCTTGAAGAATTTGGTGAACAACAGAAATATGCAGCTCTCATGATCGATATCACAAAGCTATCCCAAGGAGAGAAGGAGAAGATAAGGGATTATCATGCTCGTGTTCTAGAGCTAAGGAGGAAGCTCGATGCCCAGAACTGGAAGGAAGGATTAGCAGATGGGTTGATGAATGGTGTGGATAATCTCCTTTGTAAGCACTTCATTCTTGGGATGAAGCCAGAGATCAGAAAATGAGTGAATTATGACCGACTAGCTACCATTGAAAAAGCAAAGGAGATTGCAAGAAGGCAAGAAGAAAGTATGGAAGAGGAGCCCAAAGAAATTATTGCTAAAGTAGAGCCTACACCAACACCTTTGGTCCAGAATCCACAACCACTCTCAGTGAGCACAAATATTTCTCCTAGTACATCTACTGAGTATGAAGATCTTCTCAGGAAGATGGGCCAGTTAACTATTAATATTCTTTAAGGAAAAGAATTTAGTTCTCAAGGAGGAGATAGAGGTCCAAAAAGCAATATTTCTGAAGTTGTATGTTATGGTTGTTATAAAAAGGGTCATTATAAGTATAATTGTCTAGATAGAGCTTCTACATCTGGTAAAGGAGATAATGATAAAGGAAAATCACCTGTGAATTCTTTTGATGTAGTAGATAAGAGCATAAATAATGAAGTAGATGTGTTTGTAACAAAAAGAAAGAAATAAAAATATAATCAAGATGGAAATGATCCTAAGAAGATGAAAGGATAAACTAGTAAGAAACATAGGAGAAGAAAGTTGGGTGTGCAGGATTTTTTGATTTCACAGGGACAAGGACCATACTCCATCTTAGAAGATCTATCCAAGATGCCTGCAAATATTACATATGGTCAAATCTTGGCTATGTCTTCTGAAAAGAGGCGGGAGCTATGAAGTGGACTCAATGCTCGACGAAGGAAGGAGGTTGAGGTCCCTGTTTTGGAGGCAGAGGCAGATCCCTATTGATCAGGGGATAATTTTTGAAAGTTCCCAAAACATCCCTAAATGGTATCAGTGTATAAGATCATCTTGAGAGATTTCCAACGACTGTGAGAACGCGACAAACGGACATCGGGAGCTCTAGATATGTCTGGTCAAAGTTCAGTCAACGGGAAAGTCAACTCTAGTCAACTGGTCAATAATGGACCAATCACACTGCGACACGTGGCAAAAAGGCAAAAGGGAGTTGTTTGTTGGTTTTTGATCACCAGTCTTCGACGAGCGTAAAAAAAAAAGGTGCACAGGAACAAGAGGCTCAACTTTTATTACGGAGGAGAGCCCGGCCACCGTGTGGACTGTGGTATTATCACCGACGTGGTGGGTCCACAAGCTACCACGTGGCTTGCCACCACTCGTCGAATTCGATCGAAATTTCCTATCAAGAGATGAAAAGTGTTAATTATTTACATGCCACACATATATGCCAAACCGTTTGGGGCCAATCAACAATGCATCGGTTTCCACTTAACTCGGCGGTCAAACCTTATCATATTGCCAACAACCCTACTACATAGCTCGGCCCATATCACGGGTATTTCAAACAACACAAATCCAAATTAAAATACAGCCAGCATGCCACTATTATGTGGTCAAACAAAACGGTGATAGGTGTGACCGAAATCACATGTGGTTCGGGCGGTTTGGCCTATAATAACCATTAATCCCTCCATTCATGCGGTCAATGTGGGATATCTCACCCACATGCAAAATAGACTCCGCCTTAATACATGCCACCGGATTTTTGAACCCATAACCTCTGCTTCCCAAGACCAATCCTCCAACCAACTCGCCTAGGGGCTTGGGTGCACTATAAAATGGGGCGCTTCATCTTATACTAGGGGTACAGGTCTGTGCAAGCAGCATAAGGAGGCAGTTTCAGAAAACACCATTTTTGAAGGCCGTGCACTCAGATTGGGAATTTGGAGTAAAAAAGATGAAATGAAGGAAATTCTGAGATGATTCAAATGATATAATATTTGATCTTTTTTGTTGAGTTTTAACCTATTTTTGGAAGCTTTGAATGCAGATTTTAACAGGGATCTACAAGACAGCTAGTTGGAAAACACGAATTTCAATGCACTTCTGGTCCGAATTGTGACTTGGTGTAAACATGAAAAGTGTTCAAAATTCAGATTTGATCTCAGAAATATGATTTTTTTTCATATAATTTTTTTAAATCTCCATTTTTAGGTGTTTTTCTAACACAGTTGCAGGGAGATCACATTGTGAAAACACTGTAGGAGCCACGGATCGTTCTTGGGACAGTTTCTGCTATTTTTCAGAGTTCTTGGGACATTGATCAGCTCATTTGCAGATTTGGATTCATTATTGATTGTTTTTAAGAGTTATTGTACTTGCATTTCAATATTATTAATGGATCAGGTCAATCTGAACCTCGGGACGTAGGAATTTCCGAACCCCGTAAACAATCTCTTTTGTTATCTGAATGTTTCAATTTTTTGATTATTTATTTGCTACAAAAGTTTTCCGCACTTCTATGGATGCATAGTAATCATAATTTAATCAATTTTTGGAGTTTAGAATACTTAAAATTGGTTAAAAAAATCACGATCTTTGGAAACTTTTAAAAGTGATAAAAAATACAACATCACGTTTTCAGATCAAGTTTGGTATCAGAGCTATTGGATTGCCGGATTAGCTTCTAATTGTGTTTGGCTTCAGTTTCATATTGATTACAGTCTTTAGTGTGTAGACATTTTGGGGCTTGTTAATCTTCTTTTGCAGTGTGCAGTTTTGGAAGTACAGGTTGTGTTTGCAGGAACAGGGAATCATGTGCAAGTCATCCAAACAAGAGCAACTGGATGAGCTTGAAGCCATAAACCGCTAACTCCAAGAAGAAAAATCTTTCTTGAGAGCTAATTTTTATTCCTTAGAAGAGGAAATCATGCGGTTAAAATCTGAGCCACAATCCTTTATAACCAAGAAAGAGGAGTATGTCAACAAGATGCTTGAAGAGAGCAAGAAGTTGATGGGCTTTGTTAAAGAGTTGCAGGAAGAAATACGAACCAAGGATGCCCTCTTGGAAAAAAAACAACAAGGTGAACACAAGAAGGAAATACCTTCCAAATCAGATGCAAGTACTATGATAGAATGCACTGTAAGTTGTTCACATTATAATTCTTCCTCTCATGTAGTTTCA
Organism: Taxus chinensis; assembly: GCA_019776745.2. Taxonomy (NCBI): domain Eukaryota; kingdom Viridiplantae; phylum Streptophyta; class Pinopsida; order Cupressales; family Taxaceae; genus Taxus; species Taxus chinensis. The sequence continues at coordinate 661,508,271 of CM034152.1, forward strand.
AATATTCCTTTGGGTCAGTTTGAAAAAAACACTAAGGGAATTAGGTCTAAGCTAATGGTTAAGATGGGATTTAATGGAATGAGCCTTGGTAAAAATGGACAAGGTGATGCTAACCCAATACAGGTAGAGGATCAGCCTCGGTTTGCAGGTTTGGGCTATTCTAGTGGGAAAATGGAAATTGGAGAAAGTTCCAAAGCAGCTGAAGGAAGACAAGCTTCCAACAGCCAAGGATCTACACCACTAGAATTGCAGGACTCCGCCATCAGGAGGAACAATGAAAGGGTTAAGAAAATAGGTAAAAGAGGTAATCAGATTCCACCTCCTTCTACTTACACTAAAAATACCACTAAGGGAAAATCAAATCCTAAAACTTCTAATACACTCTTTCAATTGGAACAATATAGCTTTGGTAGAAGGAAATATGCTTTCCCTTACACATTTTGTGAAGGTACTAATCATTCTGTTGCATATTGTTGGAAGAGGAAATTTTTTATTAAGAAGTTAATGCCTTTTGTGAATGATAAGGCAGGTGCTAAAGACCAATCTCACTAAGGAAAGGTGAGAAATGGAAAAAATGTTACCTCTCCTAAACAGGGGAATCATTCTCGTAGACAGAGCTCTAAGAATGGTAAAATGGGTAAGACTCCTAAAAATAGGGAAGTTCAATTTTGTTCCCATTATAATAGGAATGGTCATGATGTTAAGGTTTGTTGGTTTGTTTCTAAACAACAAAATTGGAAAGTTGTTAAAAAGAACAGTATTGTAAAACCAACAGTGCTAAACCTAACTAAAACTCATTTTGGTATTGAGGAGGTAAAACAACCAAAACGGAAAAACCCAAGTGATTGGTTTGGAAAAACACTCCTCAACTTTATATTTGCACTACAGTAAATTGTTGATAGTACGCAAGAAAAATGTTTTTCAGAGCTATATTTTAGGGATTCCTATTGATTGATAAGGATTTGTTCCTAAGTTGATATTTAAGCTTTGAAAATGAATGGAAACAGCTGAAGAGAAGATTTGAGTGATAGGTTCATCATAATCATGTTTTGTTTTCTCGGATTGGTTGGTAGTTCCATCATTGAAAACACTATGCAGGGATAGGCATTTAGTAGCATGTCTAAATTTGAAACTTGCAGTTGTAATCAGCATAATCACAAAGTGTCAGTTGAACACTAGCTTCTGTTATAGATGGGTGTTATTATCTAACTTATTATTTGTGATGGCAATACAGTGTTTTGGCATATTCATGTTGATTCAGTTATTGACTATAGCTATTTTTGGGCGTTGATAGTCTATTATATTCTGATAGTGAATACTTGCAGTTGTTATAGTTTCAGATGAGCAGTGGGCACTAGCCTAATTGTGGGCAGTTTAGATGTCTTGTATACTGATATGTGTTATGGAATTGTAATTTTTGGTAATCGGCCGTATCACAAAGTGACAGTTGAACACTATCTTTCCATAATATAATGGGTGTTATTATCTGGTTAGTTATTTGTGATGGCATTACAGTGGGGTATGACAGTTCATAATTGTGTGTAGAGTTGACAGGGTTGCAACATTTCAGTTGAACACTAGCTTAATTGGGTGTTATTATCTGATCGGTTATGTGACTAGCTAATCAACTATTTGTGTTTATTTAACCTATAATGTTATTTTGGGTTCTTGTATGTGTTTGTGTAATGAAGGAAGAGATAACATGTTTTTGTGGGTTGATACACAACTTTTTGTGGACAAAAAGCCTTTCTCAGTGGGGAGGTGTGATCAGGGGATCATTTTTGAAAGTTCCCAAAACATCCCTAAATGGTATCAGTGTAGAAGATCATCTTGATAGCTTTCCAACGACTATGAGAATGTGACAAACGGACATCGGGAGCTCTAGATATGTCTGGTCAAAGTTCGCTCAACAGGAAAGTCAACTCTAGTCAACTGGTCAATAATGGACCAATAGCACTGCGACACGTGGCAAAAAGGCAAAAGGGAGTTTTTTTTTGGTTTTTGATCACCGGTCTTCGACGAGCGTGAAAAAAAAGGTGCACGGGAACAAAAGGCTCAACTTTTATTACGGAGGGGAGCCCGACCGCCGTGTGGACTGTGGTATTATCGCCGACGTGGTGGGTCCACAAGCCACCATGTGGCTTGCCACCACTCGTCGAATTTGATCGAAATTGCCTATCAGGAGATGACAAGTGTTAATTATTTACATGCCACACATATATGCCAAACCATTTGGGGCCAATCAACAATGCATCAGTTTCCACTTAACTTAGCGGTCAAACCTTATCATATTGCCAACAACCCTACTACATAGCTCGGCCCATATCACGGGCATTTCAAACAACACAAATCCAAATTAAAATACAGCCAGATTGCCACTATTATGTGGTCAAACAAAACGGTGATAGGTGTGACCGAAATCACATGTGGTTCGGGCGGTTTGGCCTATAATAACCATTAATCCCTCCATTCACGCGGTCAATGTGGGATATCTCACCCACATGCAAAATAGACTCCGCCTTAATACATGCCACCGGGTTTTGAACCCATAACCTCTGCTTCCCAAGACCAATCCTCCAACCAACTCACCTAGGGTCTTGGGCGCACTATAAAATGCGCTTCATCTTATACTAGGGGTACAGGTCTGTGCAAGCAGCATAAGGAGGCAGTTTCAGAAAATGCCATTTTTGAAGGCCGTGCACTCAGATTGGGAATTCGGAGTAAAAATATGAAATGAAGGAAATTCTGTGATGATTCCAACGATATAATATTTGATATTTTTTGTTGATTTTTAACCTATTTTTGGAAGCTTTGAATGCATATTTTAATAGGGATCTACAGGACAGCTAGTTGGAAAACACAAATTTCAATGCACTTCTGGTCCGAATTGTGACTTGGTGTAAACATGAAAAGTGTTCAGAATTCAGATCTGATCTCAGAAATATGATTTTTTTTCATATAATTTTTTTAAATCTCCATTTGTAGGTGTTTTTCTAACACAGTTGCAGGGAGATCACATTGTGAAAACACTGTAGGAGCCACAGATCGTTCTTGGGACAGTTTCTGCTATTTTTCAGAGTTCTTGGGACATTGATCAGCTCATTTGCAGGTTTTAATTCATTATTGATTGTTTGTAAGAATTATTGTACTTGCATTTCAATATTATTAATAGATCGGTTCAATCTGAACCCGGGGATGCAGGAATTTCTGAACCTCGTAAACAATCTCTTTTGTTATCTGAATGTTTCAGTTTTATGATTATTTATTTACTACACAAGTTTTCCACACTTCTATGGATGCATAGTAATCAGAATTTAATCAATTTGTGGAGTTTAGAATACTTAAAATTGGTTAAAAAATCACGATCTTTGGAAACTTTTAAAAGTGATAAAAAAATACAACATCACGTTTTCAGATCACCTATGCTCCACAAGCTAAGGTATTATGTAATGGTATTTAAATTCATGATGTCTTAGTTGATGGAGGTGCTGCAGTTAATGTAATGACTGAGTCTGTAATGAATATGTTGGGTTTAAAAATTTATTGCCCCTCAACACTTATGTTAAGGTCATTAAATAAGGGAAAAACTAAACCAGAAGGTGTTTTTTCAAATGTGGCAATATCTGTTATGGGTGTTGTATTTGTGGTAGAATTTCAGGTGATGAAAAATGGTACTGTTGCATACCCAATGTTGTTGGGAAGACCATGGCTAAGGAGAGTTCATGCAAGAAACTATTGGAATGAAGGCTTCATGACATTTGGATGTGGCAGAGAGAGGGTGAAGATAAATGTGATCCCTTGACATCATAATGCAGAACCTATGGATTCAAGTGATGAATCTAATGATTGGACATCCTCTTATTACTCTAGTACCAGTGAAGTGGACACAGAAGATGAAGAAAGTGAGGTTAATGTTTCGGTCATGGATATTCTTCCAGTCACGAAATTGATGATCGTTTCCTACAAATAAAGATTGGTGATGCTGTGATGGAGAGTGAGAAGGAATCCTACCCAGCTCTTTCGAAGGTACATACACCTATTCACTTTTGATTACAAGGAACTCCGTCAAGTAAGTTAGGTAGAACATTCTATTGAGCTAGTAGATGGTGCTAAGCCCATAAAGCAAATGCCCTATAGAATGAATCCTAATTTTTCCAAGATTGTAAAAGAAGAAATAGATAAGTTGCTTAATGCAGGATTCATATTTGCTGTGGAGAATTCAGAATGGGTTTCTCCCATTGTGATCTCAATAAAAAAGAATGGGAATTTACGTATTTGTGTTGATTATATGAAGCTTAATAAGGCAACAAAGAAGGATCATTACCCTCTTCCATTCTCAAATCAAATCTTGGATGTAGCTGGCCAGGAGTGCTATAGTTTTGTTGATGGATATAGCGGATACAACCAAGTTTGTATAACAGAGGAAGATAAACTAAAGACCACATTCACCACTCCTTGGGGAACATTTTCTTATAGAGTGATGCCTTTTGGGTTGTGTAATACTCCAGAAACGTTCCATCGTTTGATTAATAGGGTGTTCGAACCATACATTGGGAACTTCATCAGAGTAATTCTAGATGATTTTTGCATTTATGGGAGCAAGATGGACCACCTGCACCAGATGGAGACAACATTTCAAAGGTTAGATGAAGCACAAGCCTCACTAAACCCTACAAAGTGTGTCTTTGGATGTTCTAAAGGCATTTTGTTAGGGCATGTTATATCTAGAGATGGTATTGGTACTGATCCTGATAAAGTTTCAAAAATCAAAGAGTTACCATTTCCTATGAATAGAAGTAAGTTAAGATCATTTTTAGGCCATGTGGGTTACTATAGAAGGTTCATTAAGAATTTCTCAAAGATTGTACAGCCACTAACCCAGTTCTTGAAGAAGGTTGTTACTTATGAACCAGGAAATAAGGCGCATGAAGCTTTTGAACAACTGAAGGAAGCCCTGGTGTCTTCACCTATTTTAAAGAATCTAGATTGGAGCAAGCCATTCATTATGTACACTGATGCTTCATATGCAACACTAGGAAGTACTATGAGCCAAAAGGATGAAAATAGGAATGATCATCCAGTTTACTTTGGGAGCAGACAAATGAGCAATGATGAGGTAAATTATACTATCACATAATAAGAGGCTCTAGCTATCATTTTTGCTATAAAGAAGTTTAGAAATTACTTGCTAGGGTAGAAATTCATAGTTGTAACAGATCATCAGGCTCTAAAATATATTAACCCATCAGGGAGGATAAAAAGATGGATAATTTTGCTACCAGAATTTGAATTTGATATTATAGATAGGCCAGGACAGAAAATGTCAATGCAAATGCACTCTCTCGAGCCTATGATGGTTTAGGTTCATCTTGTGATGATGATGATTTCCCAGATGTAGCATTGTTATCCCTTGACACAATCCCTAGTGAATACATAGATATTTGGAATTATCTGAATGAGTTCATGTTTCCTGATGGTGCCAATGCAAAGACTAAGAGGAAGATTACTCAAGCTAGTCATCCATATTCTATTTTGCATGGAGTATTATTTCGAATAGGACCTGATTGACAGTACAAGAGGGTAGTTGGACATGATTTAGGGAAGGAGTTGATAGAAGAATTCCACAATGGTAAGTGTGGAGGACACTTCTCCAGACAACTTACAACAAGAAGGATCTTGGATGCAGGTTATCACTGGCCCACTCTTTTTAGAGATTGTTATAATTATTGTAAGGCATGTGATATTTGTCAAACACATGGTAACTGTAAGACTTCATCAGCTCCATTATGCCCTATTATTCCACTTGGTCCCTTTGAAAAGTGGGGAATAGACATTGTAGGTCCACTTCCAACTACCCCATGCCAAAATAAGTATATTGTAGTTGCCACATATTATTTAACCAAGTGGGATGAAGCTAGGCCATTGAAAACAACTTCCATGGATGAAGTGGCAAGGTTCATATATGAACGCATTATCACCAGATTTGGTTGTCCATTAGAAATTATAACAGATCAAGGAAGCTACTTCATTAATGAGGTGGTAGAAGCCCTAGTCAATAAGTTTTCTATTAAGCAAAAGAAGGAAACAACATACAAGCCAAGCACAAATGGATAGGTGGAACGAACAAATTTTGTGTTATGTCAAATTCTAGTAAAAGATGCAGCCTTGCAAGTACATAAGTGGGATAAACGGATTCATGTAGCATTATGGGCATATAGGGCAACATCAAAGTCAGCAACAGGATACTCCCCATTTCAGTTGGCTTATGGCATTGATCCAGTTCTTCCTATTGAGTTTGATATTCCCACTGTGAGAGTTATGAAAAATGAAAGGATGGATGAAAGTGATTCACTAAAAGAAAGGTTGGTTCATCTTCATTTTCTAGAGGAAATGACGGAAATAGCAAAGGATACAAGATATAAGAAGAAAATGAAGTAGAAGGAATACTTTGATCAAAAGATCTGTTGGTCTCCATTTCATGTGAATGATTTGGTTCTAGTATATGATTCCAGATACAAAAAAAAAGACAGAGAAAATTTCTTCCAAAATGGATGGGGCCCTACAAAATAGCAGCTATGCATGAAAATGGAACGTACCGAATGGAGGAATTGGATGGCACTCCCATTACAAAATGGGTCAACCATGACAAGTTGAAGATTTTCCAAGCAAAAGAATAGTTTACTCCGAGGACGGAGTAGAAGCTAGGAAGGGAGAAGATGTCGAAACTAAAATTTTCCTCCGTAATTTCTATTTCATTAATGTATGTATTACGAATAGGATGTTGCTAAGTATAATTAGTAGTAGCATCCAATAGAAGATAACGACGCTACCAGTACAACACTGCTAATAATGTATAGTACGGTAATAGTCAAAAGTACAATAGGAATGTTGTGGTAAAAAGTAAATATTTGTCGTAAGTGGTCTGGTAATGTTAAAATGTCAAATTTAGGGTAAGTAGAGAAGTAGGGTCTACATTATTAGGAATTAGAAATATTACATTGGTAATAAGGACAAGGAGTGAGGTCATAAATATTTTGTGTATTTTATTTGTAAAAAGTCTAAAAATGTGGAACCCATGTGAAATGATAAGGTTTATCTTATCTTAAAAGATAAGCTTACATGTACAGTATAAGAGTTAAGGTATGGAATATGATTCGTCAGAGTGGATTTCTTATCCGATCTTAGAGATAAGATGGATAAGCCTAGAAGTTCCATAAATAAAGAGGCCACCCCCCTCATTTAGCATAGAAGGAAGTAGTGAGAAATATTGTATGAGGAAGTGTGTAAAGGAAGCCATCAGTTTGGAAGGTGTGTTGAAGAAGCCATTAAGAGGTGTAATTGTAAAGTTTCTCCCATAGTTCTTGGTGGAAGGCAAGTGAAGTCAATAACACTTGAAGTACCTCATGGGTGAGATTGTAACAATTTCATGTTAATATTATAATTTACTACTGATATTTCAAATTTGTCATCATTCCGTCTTATCATAGTCTGATGGTATTCTTGTGTTATGTTTGTTGTTGTGTTTCCAGATTACATTCACCAAACTACAAGGTTGTGCATTAGTAAATAATCATAGCACGAGGAGTTCCTGGTGAAGAATTATCATAGTGCTGGATTGGTGATGACAGTTCCACATGCTTACGTGCCTTCTCATCCAAAGAAAAAATATGACATCTGAGGTCATTAGTTTACCCCACACTATGCCTATTCTGATTCCTTGGCATCACTATTCAGTGAAGAAACATTTATGGCATCCTTGTTAAGATGCTATTAATGAAAGTATGCAAGATTGACCAAGTGGTTAGCAGAATTTCATGAATGGGTTCTTTGGTGGACACTTCTTTTGCAAATCCACAGTGAGGAGAGGGAAATCCATCAAGGAATTGATGCTTTTGGCCTACCCTGTTCCGGATGCATCACAAGTGGGTCATGAAGCTTGCTAACATAGGTCATGCACCAGGGTGCTCACTTCTTTAGGAAAGAATAAATTAGCAATGCTTCCACTCTCAACCAATCTAGGTGGATCAGCCTTTTGCGTCCATGGGTATCTAGACTTCTAGTTGGCATAATCCCAATCCTCCTTCAAGCATCAGTCCACAAGTCCGGGTGATTTACAGCTACAGACTACTTTCAACCAGATGGATGGAAGTTGTCAGCACTCACAAGGAATCAATTGAGCCTCTAGTCATCCTTGACTTTCTCAAGAGCATTGTAACTAAGATTTTGGCATTCACTCAAACCTATTATCTTTGACAATACAAAATCCTTCTTTGGTACTAAAATTTTTGAGTTGGGCGCTTCATGCCTTGTAATCAAGATACTTGAAGACTTCTTATAAATATTACCATGCAAGGTAATGGCATTGGCTGAGCCTTACCAACTAGCGTGAAGACTTTTACATCGGTGAGGATCATGTTATAATGAACAATGAATATCAAATAGAGATAGTGGCATCATAAAGGTCTCGGGAGCATTGTGAGCCAAGACAGCATCTATAGGTGAAGAAGGCAAGTAGGTACTTCGCCTCTACAATCTTGTGTATGCGAAAGGAATCATAGACTTCCTTTAGGAAATATGAATTGCTATTCATTAGAAATTTACCTGAGTGGTGTTATATTTTGTATGGCTTCAAGATCAGATGAGAATTCTGTAATCATCTAGAGTTGGTTGAACTTGCATGGAATTGAGAAACTCTATCATGATCATATTTTAGAGCAGCATCACCAATCAACTAAACATTGAATAGCTCCTCCTGACAAAAAGGCTAAACCTTTCAAGTTTTCAAATTAAGGTGATCCTGGTCTTAAAATGGGATGTTAATAGAGCTCAAACTCAAGGCACCATTCAAAGTTTGATTTCACTTTGAAGAGTTTGGCTTCAACCATCATGCTGATCACTTTTTTGTAAAGCAGGTTAAATCTTTTGAGTTGTATCACCTGATAATGAGGGTGCGCTACCAATCCCAATCAATGGTATTTATCTCAAGCATTTTGTTTCTGAGTCTTCTACATCATTGTACATCCTTAGGATTAGTTTCAAATTCCTCTAACTGCATTACATGTGGGACTCTTTTGTTTACATGATAGTTATTTTCCTTTCACATTCTCCTCGCATGCACCTTCCTCATCAGATGAAGACGTGACCAAGAGTTGTTCCATTGGTATGGTGCTCTAGAAGCACGCGTGCAACACCTTGTTTGGATAATCAATGTAGCTCTTCCTTGACCTTGTGCTACTTTTTTGATCTTCCTATCTATGCATGCAGCTTTTGGAAAGCTTACAACCAACATGGGATCTCCCCCTATGTTGTTATATTCTTTTCCTACGCTTTCCTCCCCACCTTCCTTCAACACCTCATTTGCGCTATGTTCTACCTCTTGTTCCACTAGCTTCTTGATAATTCCTGCTACTTATCTCTTTGTGGCCTCTCTTATTTTTTCCTTTGTGAGGCTTGAGGTCCTTTGATCCTTTATATTTACCTCTCCACTCATCCCCTTTCCTTGAGCCTCATATTTGTCTTCATCATCCTTCTCCTCATCCCCTTCGTTATACTCATCTCCTTCCTCCTCAGAATCATGCACCTCATAGAATAGATGGTCTTCTCCTCCTTCAGGCTTGTCATCATCATCCCTGTCACTGATGTAGGCATCTAGACTCTTCGTCTCTTCTCAATCTTCCTCACCCGTCACCTTCTGCTTATTCCTTACTAAGGATTCCATTACATGAGATTCTTCCCTTTCCTTCTCTTTGACATGTGATATCTTCATTGGTGATTCCTCATGGGTGAGGGGCTCTTCATGCTCTAGTGCCTCTTCTTCTAAGTTCTTTACCTTGACAAGAGAAATATTTCTCTACACATAAGTACTAGGCTTAGGGCTTGCCTTCGGCATGCTCACCGTTTATGCGGTTTAAATGCTTAGTGCCCTATTCTCCTGCACCTCTTCTCTTTCTTTCTTCCTTAGTATAGACTTCTTCCTTCCTATAGTGTCTTCAAGAATGGAGACATCATTCTCTAAGTAAGTGCCCTCTTCAAAATTTGGTCTTATGTGCAGATACAACCTTGATGCGGTCCTCCATGCAATCGGTAGTGTTAAAGGCTTCATCATTTGTACTTTGTGGGAGACATATTTATCCACGTATGCACACTTCTTTGGGTAGAAGAGCTTTCAACGTAGTTCGCGGTGGTATATATTTATCTCACTAAGGTCAAACCTTAGTCTCTTGGCCTCTTTGAACCCATTGACTCTAGATTGGAAGTATTATGCGGTGAAAGAGAAGGGTAGCTTGCACCATGGACTCATATGTCCATCTATTAATGTAAATATACAAATAAAAAAGTGTTGGTACACTGGAAATTCTACCTCTCCATCTACGAGCATCGGTAATTTCTCTGGGATCCTCCATTCTGCTCTGAATGCATCACGCATTCGTTTTATACCACTTTTCCAAGAACTTCTTGTGAGCAATCATCATGGTTTCACAATTTTACTTTGCAAAGCTTTATGTGGGTGAGGGTTCCTCTTCTAGATACTCCCAAACAAAATTTTCCAACCCATCTGACACTCCAATCTCTGATAAGACAATGTTGAAGAGGATGTTACCAAAGAGTATCTTTTCTCCCTCCTGCACGTTGCTTATGATTTCATATGTGATGAAAGTGGACAAGTTATAGATTGTTCCTTCAGATATCTTCCAACATACATTTAGCCATGCCTTGTTCACTTGTGTCCATCATTCCTGGTCATTGAGCTTGGTCACCAAGCACGTGACCATACTCATAACTAGGTCTGAAATCTCAGGGATGTCAAAGTATCACGACCCCTTCTTGTAGTCATAGGAAGCAACAGTATCATTGATAGCCTCCTTATCACTCAGATCATCATTTATGCTATCTCCTTCACAATTAAGGAATGTGAACTTGGATATGAGTTGTGGTGTAATGCACATCTTGTGCCCCACAAAATAAAAGTGATCCTCATGCATACATGACATCAATCATTGGTAAAGTCACGTAGGCTTGCCAAAGTAAGGAAACTCATATAGTTGTAATAATCTTTCATTTTCTAATTTGACTTTCACCTCGTCGTTGTAAATGGGTATTCCATCTGGTGTCATTTTGTTAGTTGGTCAGACCAACTATAGTGCCATTTCCTTCTTGGTTGTGCTCGTATGATGCTTATAATCACTCATGGCCATGTTTCATAAGTGTGACTCCCACTCTTTTCCTAGTTATACCCCATATGGGTACTACATTTCCGCATACCATTCTTCATTGGTTTTTGCAACGACAGTGGTTTTTTTTCCCTTGCCCGTACCCGTTGTTTTTCTTCGGTTGAAACGGTATGTTTCTTGTGTGCCATATTTTCTAGTTAGGATAAACTTAAAAACTTCATCCTCTTGCTCTACTATACTACTCTGCTCAATCCCAAATCTCACTTTTGTGAAGAAATCCTTTTTCCCTCATGCCCTAGCTGCCCAACCCTAACTGGGAAATCCTTCCAAAAGACAAGTACTTCTCAATTGAATTTCCCCATGCCCGTGTACTCCTTCCTTCTAGTTTGAAGATCTACTCTAGTTACATAGTGAAATTTCTTGAATTCTTCTTCCTTCACATGAATTTCTCTCGTGATGCCCCAGTTCACAAGAGCTTCTTTCACTTCGTAATCACAAGGTAGCAAATGACTTTCCCAAATTTGTATTTATACCTTTTACTTCTTTCTAGCATTAAATTCTATACCACCTACCAACATACTTTAACATTAAATGAAATTTTTTTCCACTAAGCCGACTTTAAATGCCTTTACCCATGTACCTAATCCTATGTGAAAATTTTGACAACCTTCTGGTGCACAAAAATCCAAACGGATTGAAGATCTAATTTCTAATTTATACTCGGTAATCAACAAAGAGAGGTAGAAGGGTTCTAATTTCTCCTAAGTGGAGGATGTTGATGTGATAAAGTTTTGAGAAGGAGTGGTAATAGGAGTGGGAAGTGGTTCTTTAGTAGAGGAATTGATGGGGCTAGAATTTGAAATACTTCCTTTGATAAAATAGATAAGTTTATCAAATTACTTGGCATGATTTCTCAGGAACTCAAACTCAAAACTATTTAATTTGGACATCTTGATATGGTAAATGATGTAGTAATTTTTATCTACCCTCAATATAAATTTCTAACCCTAAGCGTGCCAACCTATTAGCCAGTGAGCACTGGGTGCTCACCCGAGGCACATGCGGGTGCAGAACCCCTCCTTTATGTGAGCATTGTGAGAAGGTTTTTCCATTGAAGGAGGATGATTTGAAGAATGAAAAATTCATTCACTTTAGTTAATAAGGTAAAAGGAGCATCTATTAGATCACACATTAATTCATTGTAGAAACAAAGTAATAAGCATGATAAATAAGATCTGAACCATGATAATCATTTAACACGAGGGTTTACACCCTTAAGCATGATTTAAAGAACAAAACCTTATATATATTCATTTAGAGCAATTTTGGCAGCCATATTAAAATCAAAAGAGGCCATCTAAGACCATACTGTTAAATGAAAAAGACTTAATCCCTCTAGATCTTCCTTGATGAGAGATCCTAGCTATACCCTCTCATTTTAACCGTTTGTCGTGTAAATGTGCAATAGGGAAATTGACAATTTCTAAGCATGACAATGATACCCCTGTAGCAAAATTTTCATGTTTTATCATTCTGAGGCACCCCATGTCTACCCACTTAGTCTAGTAACCTCCTAATTGGTGTTAATTCATTCCCCAAGGTTATTTAGGAAAGTCAAATCAACCTCTAGGTGATTTTAGGAGTTCTTGAAAAATGCTGTCTCTGGGAAGTGTTGGGAAGCTCTATCACTGGCCTTACTAGGATTGGAGCAACCCCATGGAGTAGAGTAAAAAAAACTAGACATGGAGGTGAATCAAATGCCTAGGAAAATCATGGAATTTATTTATGAAGATTTAGGAAGGATCTAGAAAATTTGGGATAGTTTCATACAAATTAGGGTTCACAAGCCTAGGTAGTGCATAGGCCAAAAAAATTGCTAAAATTCCGAAGGTGATTCCATGAGCTCCGGATGGAGTTAGGAGAAAAATGAAAAATATATGAAAATATAATTCCAAGCCATACAAGATGGTGAAATATTTTTTTTCACAACACTTTGGTGTATTAGGTTTGAAAGTAGGTTTTCTCATGCACATGTGGAGTACTAAATAAAAAAATCCACCTTTTCAGGGATCTAGTGGAATAATCAAGACATAAGACCTACATTATTGGATTCAAAGGGCCATTTCAATTTAGGATCATTTAATGTTTCACCAAAAAATTCCATTGAGAGCTCAGGTTATCATCGTCTCAAGTTTTCCTCTTGGAGCGAGTTCAGGAGTTAGCCAAATTTTAGGAGCTACAAATTTTTGGGGGAACACATGTCATCTCCAGGATCCTGGTAGGATTTTGTGTCCCTAAAATCCCTAAAGGTTAGGGACATAAAACATCAAAAAAATGTTCCCAACCCCCATAAGACCTCTAAAACCTCATGCGACCTTCAGGATCGTCAGTTCATCCCTCGGGTGCTATTGGGAGCTCAAATTCCCTATCGTTAGATCACCACCATGTGTCACCATCTTTCTCACCATAGAAATTGATGTCCCTCATGTCCCTTTGAGGTGAGGGACGTCAAGGACATGAAAATGCACCCAAATTCAACTCTAAAACTTGAAAATTTTCTAACTCCTGGTTGTTTCTTACTGCTTCTAAATGCTTCTCCATTGCCAAAAGAAAGTTACAGAGAACACCTTAGTCTACCATTGTTCTTCCAAAATAGATGCTCCATGGAAACCAAACCTTCTAATCCATGAATATGCATAGGTTTTAAATAATATAGTGATCTAAATATCCATAGGAATGAATAATCAAAGAGAAGAGTGAAGGAATTCTTCACAAACATCCATTACCATGAAACAAATATTCGAACATATCTTGCAAACCGGTGCATGGATTGACAAACCATTTTTTACTGAGTTCTTATCTCTTGAAGAACATTAAAAAATCATGTTCAAACCTCCCATTTACATCAAGGAATTCTCACAAAAAAAAAATTCCACTTCTAGCTCCACGAAGAACAAAGCTCAAATTCCCATCAAACCGGCAACTAGATCGAAGAGAAATTTCACCAGTGAGGCAAGAAGGAAAAACCTAGCTCAATGGAATTAATTTCATTCCGAATGGAGAAAAAAAACAGACCTAAAGATTTCAATCTCCATTAATGGCCTCCATGACACAATAGTGGGAAAAATCAATGAGCTACTTCTCCAGTTCTCAAGGTTCCATCTGACATATTCACACGAAAATTGGAGGGAATGATCGTTGAAAAATGTAGTTTCACATGAAATAGTTTTCAGGACATGAAGTACCTATTTTCTAGGGATATGGAGGGTTTTGTTTTTTATTATCATTCTTCCCTCTTCAGATAAATTTTTAAATTCCCGAAGATCCAACAGGTGATATCATCCGAAATTCAAAGGGAAGGGTCTCCAAAAAATCTAGTTTTTCTCATACTAGATTTTACATGATGAAGTTACCAGTTTCTAAAGATATGAAGAACTGATGTTTTATCATTATTCTACCCTGGTAGCTCCATACCCGAAGATCTTACTAGACATAAATTTTCATTTTTCATTTTTGAGCTTTCTAGAAATCAAAGCATGATGAAAATTGGAGCACAAGTTTATAATGAAGAGTTAAATTCAAATTTTTTTTTACTGTCGTAGACATAGGTAATTTTAACCACTTTATAAAAATATCATATGTTATACTTCGTCGCATGTTATAAATGATTATTCCAACTGAATTACAATTTTGATCACTCAGGACAATTAGAAAAAGGGGTAAAATGGAAAGTAAGATAGAAAAAAACTTCTTCCCAAAATAGTAGGTCCTCAAATAGCAACCTGGTAAAAATATAAATGTACTAAAAATAAAAATATATCAGAAACAAAGGAGGTTGGAATAAAATAGATGGTTTAGAAGGTGAAATTGGAGTAAGACATGTGATATGCCCCCAGAATTGTAGAGCACAAGCTCATATTCTAAAAATAGAAAGTTTTAATTTCGAGGTGGAAAATTACATATGATTTGTTTTCACTCACCTTACTACTTTTTGGACTCCATTTTGGATAATGAGATGGTTTCATGAGTTGAAAAGGAGGAATGAGAACTTCACATAGGTCTTGGAAGCATCATTTTGAGTGCAATGGTTTACAGAAGCAAAGAAAGGCATCGCAAGGTACATCATGTGAATTCATCTTCATCACTTAAGGAACCAAGTGATCCAAAGTGAATTGGTCAGAATGATTTCAACAAGTCAAAGGGTTCATCAACCAAGTTTCAAGGAGGGTCATCATGGGCATTGTATGTGTTCATCTCAAGCTTGAAGTGGTAAACATTAGAAAAATGTTTATAAATACCCATTCTATGCATTAGGATGTCCATGCATCATAAAGTTTGTGGTCATCACTAGATTGGGAAAATGATTCCAAGTTATTCAAGGGATAAATCTTCATCATTATAGAATATCACCAGTGGTAGAAATCTTCTCTCAAAGTTCATGGTTACATCAAGGCATTCAAAGCATTTCATCACGAGGAGTGTTTTCCCCTCTATCCCTTCCCTCTTTCTCTCTTTCCCTCTCTTCTTTCTCCCCCCATTCTAATTCTTTGTTATGCGTCATCATTGTATTTCATCCTATTCACTCAAGTGACCTATTTTAAATTTGAAAAAAATATTTTCTCAAAATTATAAGAGAAATACTTAATTCATGGAAAATGAAGAGTCATGTGAGGGAGGTGAAAGGACAATTCAGGATGCTATAAATTGTAATGATCTCTTCATTTGGAGGGGTTCTAAGTCTGAAATTATTATAGCTGGTTGTATTTTTATAAGTTCATGAGAGATATTTCTCTCACTTATGAATGAAAAGTGTTAGCCACTTTTCCCCTATTCTCAATGTCTTCCATTCTCATACTACGTACAGTTTCTGTTTGAGCATCAATATAAGAAGAAGGATTTTCAAGCCTTTTTTGAGTAAGGGGTTTATTGATACTTTGTGTTAATTAAATTCTAATTGGTCTTGTTACTATTCACAATATTGTTTCTTCCTAATTTTAGTGCATGTGATGAAATTTATAACTAGTGTGTGCAAGAATCTTATTTTCTACCTACAACATTAGTTCTCATACCTCTATTCTCACTCCCTTTTCCCACTCTTCAGAAAATGTCTTACCTAGCAAGAGATTATTAGCTTTTATGCAAGGTCACTGAAGTGCCCGTGTTGGATCCCCAGCCACAAGGCCACCAGGTAAATCCAAATTTATTCACGCATGTATATACAACAACTAAACTGGTTATGTAAAGGGACTTATATTCCCAGAGCATTGGAAAGAAGTCCAAAAGTTTTTCCACTCAATAAATTTTCTCGCCAATATTTTTTGGCACCCATCATGGGGTAGATCTAGCAGCATTTGCACCCAAAATATGATTGCAAGGTCTTAAAATCAAAACCAAAAAAATCACATTTCAAAGAAAAATCATTTTTTAAAGGTAACTCCATCAAGGAACGAACCCCTATCATGTTCGTTTCCCGTATCATGAAGAAATTTCTAGATTAGAGTGAAGTACTAATGAGTGACAGTGAAGAAGAAGATGTCTGTCAAGAAAATAAGATCATTGATCAACCATGGTTTTGGACTAGTGAAGAGGAATGGATTCAAAGGAGGCATAATATAATGTGTGAAGCTTGAGAACATGCCAAATTATTACACGGGATGAATGAGTAACTTGAAGCAGCCCATAGTGAAGAAGAAGAAGAGGAGAGTTTTCCTATAGATGAATATCCTGAAGATCATTCATACAATAGGGTTTTCATACCCGAAAGATTCTTAAATGATGCTGAAGAAAATCCTATCCTTGAGCCTTCTGATGAAGATAAAATCAGCATTTTAGAAGATGACGAAAGACAAGATAGTGCAAGATTCACTGAAGCATATTTTTACAACCTCACACATCTCACTAAAAATTGAGAACATTATATTTCTTTCACCACTCAATAGATGACTTCCTCACATACGGTGATGAATAAATGAACATGTTGAAAAGAGAATATGTGGTGAGACTTCAAAGCATAATAAAAGGAAATTTTGACCCCAAAGTCTCTAATGAAATTTGGAGGTATGCTTTATCTCTACAGATAAGATATGAACATCTTGAAGAACCACATCAAATGGAGGAAGAAGACGAGATGCTCCATATGGAGGAAGACCATGATGGCTTCCCATATTATGAGGTTTTCATTCCTAGAAGATTCTTGGATGCTTCTAAATTAGATATTATCATGGAACCTTCCAATGAAATCCAAAGCAATGTCATGGAGGAAGAAGAAGTAGAGACAAAAATAGAATCACAATTCAGAAATTTCATTTATCTCGAGTCATAGCCCATAGGGGGAATACTATATTCAATAAAGGAATATCCTTGCTCCATAATGGATGATCCAATGCTCTCCGAAGACTCCACCAATGATGAAGAAGATGGCTAATTCAAAGTAAGCATGGATGATCTTTTTTCAAGTTTTGATCTTTCAATTAATGATGAAGTGGAAAGATGTGAAGAAGTGCAAGAAATTCACTCAACATCATGGTCCAAAGATGATGAATTCAATATGGTCATAGATAATCTTCCCTCCTATTTTGATTCTTCAAGTGATGTAGAATCATCGCATGAAGAAATGGAGGAAATCAAAGAAACGCACTCTCTTCCTGATGTAATCATGAATGGTCAAATGGAAGAAGCCCACTCTCTTTTCAAATCCGAGGAGAATGAACAATTTAAAAACAACCTCTACTCACTTAGGGATAAAAATCATCATCATGGTGAAAACAAAGCCTTTCATCTTTCACCTGAGAAAGAAGATTCAATAATGGGTGGTCAAGATGTAGCTGAAAATTCTTCTCATACTGCTACACTAACATGGTTCTCTACTTCTTACCAAAAAGAAGATGATATGGATTTTGAGATTGAAGGAGTGTCCTTCCCATGAAGCTTGGACATATTCTCCTTGTTAGTAGGTGTCATGAATGAAGTATGTCTGTGTTTGCAAGAAAGTGAATCTTTGGCAACGCAAATCATGGAAGAGGTGAACGATAATGTTTCAAATGAATCATGGGGCCATATGGATAAGATTTTTAACCATCTCTTGGAGGAACAACAAGAAGATTCTTCCAATGAAGATGAAAATGAGCCTAGGGAAATTTTAGAAGAACTATCTATACAAGATATCTTGAAGGTTGTGGAAGAAATTGAAGATCCTCAACTCAACCTTGAACTCTTAAATTAGGCTATGTGGATACAAGACATGTATGAATCAATTTGTGCTTCCTAATTTGGTGGACCAATTTTTGATGTTGAGATGGAGCAGTTGGATAATCTTTCTGAATTCCCTAATACTTTGGTTGATGAGAATAGACATGAAAGCATGTCTTTTTCTTCCACATAGATAATCTTCCCTCCTATTTTGATTCTTCAAGTGATGTACAATTAGCGTATGAAGAAATAGAGGAAGTCAAAGAAAAAAAATCTCTTCTTGATGCAATCATGAATGATCGAATGGAAGAAGACCACTCTCTTTTCAAATACGAGGAGAATACACAATTTAAAAACAACCTCTACTCACTCGGGGAGAAAAATCATCATCATGGTGAAAAAATGCCTTTCATCTTTCACCTGAGAAAGAAGATTCAATAATGGGTGGTCAAGATGTAGCTGAAAATTCTTCTCATACTACTACCTTAACATGGTTCTTTGCTTCTTACCAAGAAGAAGATGATATGGATTTTGATCTTGAAGGAGTGTCCTTCCCATGAAGCTTGGACATCTTCTCCTTGTTAGCAGGTGTCATGAATCAAGTATGCCCGTGTTTACAAGAAAGTGAATCTTTGGAAATGTAAATCATGGAAGAGGTGAACGAGAATGTTTCAAATGAATCATGGGCCCATATGGATCAGATTTTTAACCATCTCTTGGAGGAACAACAAGAAAATTCTTCCAATGAAGATAAAAATGAGCCTATGGAAATTTCAGAAGAACTATCTGTACAAGATATCTTGAAGGCTGTGGAAGAAACTAAAGATCCTCAACTCATCCTTGAAATCTTAACCCAGGCTATGGGTATCCAAGACATGTATGAATTAAATTGTGCTTCCTACTTTTGTGGACCAAATTTTGATGTTGAGATTGAGAAACTGGATAGTATAGATGACTTCCCTAATAATTTGGTTGATAAGAATGGACATGAAATAATGTATTTTTCTTCCATATACATACCCTTTCCTCCTATTTTGATTCTTCAAGTGATGTAGAATTATCGCATAAAGAAATGGAGGAAGTAAAAGAAACAAACACTCTTCCCGATGCAATCATGAATGATCAAATGGAAGAAACCAAATCTCTTTTCAAAGATGAGGAGAATGAAAAATTTAAAACCAATCTCTACTCACTCAGGGATAAAAATAATCATCATGGTGAAAAAAAATCCTTTCATATTTCACCTGAGTAAGATGATTCAATAATGGGTGGTCAAGATGTAGCTGAAAATTCTTCTCATACTGCTACCCTAACATGGTTCTCTACTTCTTACCAAGAAGATGATGATATGGATTTTGATCTTGAAGGAGTGTCCTTCCCATGAAGCTTGGACATCTTATCCTTGTTAGTAGGTGTCATGAATCAAGTATGTCCATGTTTTCAAGAAAGTGAATCTTTGGAAACACAAAGCATGGAAGAGGTGAACGAGAATGTTTCAAATGAATCATGGGACCGTATAGATCATATTTTTAACTATCTCTTGGAGAAATAACAAGAAGATTATTCCAATGATGATAAAAATGAGCCTATGAAAATTTTAGAAGAACTATCTATACAAGATATCTTGAAGGCTTTAGAAGAAACTGAAGATCCTAAACTCAACCTTGAACTCTTAAATCGGGCTATGGGGATACGAAATATGTATGAATCCATTTGTGCTTCCTGATTTTCTGGACCAATTTTTGATGTTGAGATGGAGTACTTGGATAATCTTGATGACTTCACTAATACTTTGGTTGATGAGAATGGACATGAAAGCATGTCTTTTTCTTCCACATAGATAATCTTCCCTCCTATTTTTATTCTTCAAGTGATGTAGAATTATTGCATGAATAAATGGAGTAAGTCAAAGAAACAAACTGTCTTCCTAATGTAATTATGAATGATCAAATGGAAGAAGACCACTCTCTTTTCAAATCTGAGGAGAATAAACAATTTAAAAACAACCTCTACTCACTCGGGGAGGAAAAATAATCATCATCGTGAAAAAATATCCTTTCATCTTTCACCTGAGAAATAAGATTCAATAATGGGTGGTCAAGATGTAGCTAAAAATTCTTCTCATACTACTACATTAACACGGTTCTCTGCTTCTTACAAAGAAGAAGATGATATGGATTTTGAGCTTGAAAGAGTGTCCTTCCATGAATCTTGTACATCTTCTCCTTATTAGTAGGTTTCATGAATCAAGTATTCCCATGCTTGCAAGAAAGTGAATCTTTGGCAATGTAAATCATGGAAGAGGTGAATGAGAATGTTTCAAATGAATCATGGGCCTGTATGGATCAAATTTTTAACAATCTCTTAGAGGAACAACAATAATATTCTACCAATAAAGATTAAAATGAGCGCATGGAAATTTAAAATTAAATATATGTATAAGATATCTTGAAGAATGTGGAAGAAATTGAAGATCCTCAACTCGACCTTGAACTCTTAAACCATGCTATGGGGATACAAGACATGTAGGAATAAATTTTTTCTTCCTACTTTTGCATATTGAATAATATCAAGATGGACTCCGAACGAATGCATATTGGCCACAATTTCTCTAGACAACAAAGTGGGAATATGCATGATTCTTTGAAAATGACCCAAAATGAAACTACACTCACCTTCCTCCAAGTTCTGATTCATCTTGAACATGTTCGCATGTTGTAACCATATCTTAAGCATGATGAAGACCTCTGACTAAATGATTTAACCTCCATGACTGAAAACACTTGGTCAAAGAAATAAAGTGTGATGTTCAGGGAATTTTTTGAATGGGAAGAAAACCAGTTTGTTCTCACTCCTTCCAAGTGTTTTGCTTTTAAGAGACAATTTGAAGTTACAATTCAAAGAAGAAGAAGATATGGAGGGATGGTGTCTCATGATTGCGGGAAATCAAGAGGAATCTTCAAAATGTAAAAGTTTCAAGAGGTTAACCAAACTTTCAATGGATAAAGGAAAATTATCAATACTATACGAGTACAAGGATGGAATCATGATTAGTATTCTTATTCTCAAGCCATGTAAGGCCATCATGAAATCATGGTTTGATCAAATAACAATTTTTGTGCTTCAAATGTCATGCTTCAATCTGTTATCTTGTGATGGCATGTAATTTTCTGAACCCATTTCTAGGTATGTGTATATTCTTTCCCCACCTCTGTAGTCCCCCCCTTTGTATATAATTTCCTTTCTATGATGTGTGTCTTTCCTTTCTGTGTGCCTTGTGTGTTTCCCTTTCTCCTTGTTTTGTGTGTGTTTCCTTCGTCTCTCTCTCTCTCTCTCTCTCTCTCTCTCTTGTAAGTTTACATGACTCTATAGGACCCAATGGATAAGGCACTGGTTAATGGATCATAGGTCTCAAGTCAAGATTCTAGATTCTCCTTGTCATTTATTCATTGTGTTTAATCCATTTCATGTCAACAAGCTAGATCTAGTTGTTATCGTGTAAACATGCAACATGGAAATTGACAATTTCCAAGCATGACAACAATACCACTATAGCAACATTTTCATGTTTCATCATTATGAGGCACCCTAGGTTTTCCCAGTCAGTCCAGTAACCTCCCAATTAGATTTAATTCATTCCCCTAGGTAATTTAGGAAAGCCAAATCAACCCCCCTAGGTGATTTTAGGAGTTTTTGAAAAATGCTATCTCGGGGTAGTGTTGGGAAGGGCTATCACTGGCCTTCCTAGGATTGGATCAACCCCATGGAGTGGAATAGAAAATAAAAACTAGACATGGAGGTGAATTAAATTCTTAGGAACATCATGGAATTTATTTATGAAGATTTAGGAAGGACCCAGAGAAGTTGGGAGAGTTTCACCAAAATTAGGGTTCACAAGCCTAGGCAATGCACATGCCAAAACAGTTGCTGAACTTCCGAAGGTGATTCCAGGAGATCTGAATGGAGTTAGGAGAAAATATAAATATCTCTCGAAATATAATTCCAAGCCATACAATATTGTGAAATAATTTTTTTCACAACACCTTGGTGCATTAGGTTTGCAAGCAATTTTTCTCATTTACAAGTGGAGTACCAAATAAAACTCCTCTTTTTAAGGGATCAAATGGAATAATAAATACATAAGACACCAAATATTGGATTCAAAATTCCATTTCTAGTCAGGATCATGTAAAATTTCACCAAAAAAATCCATCAGGAGCTCAAGTTATCATTGTCTCAAGTTGTCCTCTTAGATTGAGTTCGGGAGTTAGCCAATTTTTGGGAGGACACGTGTTAGCTCTAGGACCCTGGAAGGATTTTGTGTCCCTAACATCCCTTAAGGTTAGGTACATAAACCATGGAAAAATGCACCTATCCCCCATATGACCTCTAAAACCTCATGCGACCTTCGAGTTCATCAATTCAGCCCGCGAGTGCTATTGGGAGCTCAAATTCCATGTCGTCAGATCGCCGCCATATGTCGTCATATTTATCACCAAGGAAATTGATGTCCCTCACATTCATTTGAGGTGAGGGAATTCATGGAAATGAAAATGTGCCCAAATCCAACTCCAAAACTTGAAAAGCTTCTAACTCCTGGCTGCTTCTTACTACTTCTAACATCTTCTCCATTGCTAGAAGAAAGCTGCAGAGAACACCTCAGTCCACCATTGTTCCTCCAAACTAGATCCACCATGGAAAAAAACATTCCACTCCATGAATATGAATAGGTTTTAAATAATATATTGATCGAAATATCAAAAGGAAATAAAAATCAAAGAGAAGATAGAAGGAATTCTTCAAAAACCTCCACTACGTGAAATGAAGATTCGAACATATCTTGCAAACCAATGCACGGATTGAAAAACCATCTGTTTCTAAGTTATTCTCTCTTGAAGGCCATTAAAAAATCATATTCAAACCTCCCATTTGTAGAATGGAATTCTCACCACAAATAAATTCCTTTTCTAGCTCCACGAAGAACAAAGCTCAAATTCCTGTCAAACGGGCAACCATATCGAAGAGAAATTTCACCAGTGAGACAAGAAGAAAAAACATATCGCAATGGAATTAATTTCATCATGAACACAAAAAAAAAAATAGAACTGAAAATATGAAGCTCCATTAATGGCCACCATGACACAGTAGTGGAAAAAATCAGTGAGTTACCTCTCCACTTCTCAGGGTTCCAGCAGGCGAAATCGCACGAAAATATGAGGGAATGCTCATTGAAAAATCTAGTTTCGTATAAACTAGTTTTTGCACCACGAAGTCCCTATATTTAGGGCTATGGAAAGCTGATTTTTTTTATCAGAATTCTTCTCTCTTTGGAGAAATTTTCAAATTCCCAAAGATCTGGCAAGTGAAATTATCCAAAATTCAGAGGGAAGGGTCTTAAAAAATCTAGTTTCTCTCAAACTAGTTTTTACATGATGAAGTTACCAGTTTCTCAAGCTATGAAGGACTGATTTTTTATTAGTATTCTGCCCTGGTAGCTCCATACCCAAAGATCTTAGTGGACATACATTTTCATTTTTTATTTCTGATCTTTCTGGAAAGTGAATCATGATGAAAATTGGAGCATGATTTTGTGACGAAGAACCGAATCCAAAAAAGTTGTTCTCATCGCAAATAGAGGTATTTTCCATCACTTAATAAAAATAGAATATGTTATAATTCCTCACATGCTATAAATGATGAGTTCCACTAAATTAAAATTTCAATCACTCAGGACAATCAGAAAAGGGTTAAAATGGAAAGTAAGATAGAAAATGACTTCTTCCCAAAATAGCAGGTCCCCAAATAACAACCTGGTAAAAATAGAAATGTACTAAAAATAGCAATATATCAGGAACAAATGAGGTTAGAATAAACTAGATGGTTTATAAGTTGAAATTGGAGCAATACATGTGATATGCCCCCAGAATAGCAGAGCACAGGCTCATATTCTAAAAATAGAGAGTTTTCATTTTCAGAGTGGAAAATTGCATATGACTATGTTTTCATTCACCTTATTAATTTTTGGAATCCCTTTTAGATAATGAGATTGTTTCATGGGTTGAAAAGGAGGAATGAGAACTTCATTGAGGTCCTGGAAGCATCATCTTGAGAGCAATGGTTTACAGAAGTGAAGCAAGGCATCGCAAGTCACATCATGTGAATTCATCTTCATCACTTAAGGAACCAAGTGATCCAAAGTGAATTGGTCACAATGATTTCAACGAGTCAAAGGGTTCATCAAAAAAGTTTTAAGGAGGGTCATTGTGGGCATTTTATGTGTTCATCTCAACCTTACAACGGTAAACATCAGAATACTATTTATAAATACTCATTCTATGGTCCACGATGTCCATGCATCATAGAGTTTGTGGTCATTACTAGATTGGGAAAATGATTCAAAGTTATTAAAGGGAGAAGTCTTCATTAGTGTAGAATATCACCAGTGGTAGAAATATTCTCTCAAAGTTCATGGCTACATCAAGTCATTCAAAGCATTTTGTCATGAGGAGTGTTTTTCCCTCTATCCTTTCCCTCTTTCTCTCTTTCCCTCTCTTCTTTCTCTCCCCATTCTAATTCTTTGTTATGCATCATCATTGTATTTCATCCTATTCACTTAAGTGACCTATTTTAAATTTGAAAAAAGTATTTTCTCAAAATTATAAGAGAAATAATTAATTCATGGAAAATGAAGAGTCATGTGAGGGAGGTAAAAGGACAATTCAGGTTGCTATAAATTTTAATGAGCTCTTCATTCTCGGGTGTTCTAATTCTGAAATTATTCTAGCTAGTTGTATTCTAGTAAGTTCATGAGAGAGATTTTTCTCACTTGTGAGTGAAAAGAGTTAGTAGAATTTCCCCTATTCTCAATGTCTTCCATTGTCATACTATGTACAATTTCTTCTTGAGCATCAATACAAGAAGAAGGAGTTCGAGCCTTTTTTGACTAAGGGGTTTACGTATACTTTGTGTTCATTAAATTCTAATTGGTCTTGTTTTTGTTTATAGTATTTTTTCTTCCTTATTTTAGTGCAGGTGATAAAATTTCTAACTAGTGTGTGTAGGAATTTGTTTTTCTACCTGCAACATTAGTTCTACTACCTTTGTTCTCACTCCCCTTTCCCACTTTTCAAAAAAAGTCTTCCCCAGCAAGAGATTGCTATCTTTACCATAGGGTCATTAGAGTGCCCCTGCTAGATCCCCAGCCACAACGCCACAACGAAAATCCACTTTTACTCAAGCATGCATATATAGAAGTTGCTCCAGTTAAGTAGAGGAACTTAGATTCCCAGAGATTTGGAGAGAAATCCATAGGTTTTTCCACCCAACAAATGTTATCACCAACATAACCCTTGTTACAGACCCTAGTACCATATAGAGGTCTATTACATCCTTCATAACCCTTAGCACTAACTACTCTAACCTTAGCACTAGTGCAACCCTCTATTACTCAACAATTGTGTCTATTCTTCTTCTATCTTCTCTCTATCTCAGTTTGTTTTCCTTGCTTCCAACCATATATTTTTCTAGGGCTAGTTCCCATTGCCATGCCTTCAATTACATGCCAAGTGTCAATGTAGTCCTTCAATTATGAATTTTTATCCCTTCACAAGCCCTTCATTCTATGTAATGATGTCTTCCAGGAATATTCCCTATGTGGAATATCCTTTTCTTGAGTTCCAAGGTTCTAGGCTGGCATCTTATCCACTCATCACACCTAGGCAGGTGACATTTTTCCTCAAGTGCCTCAAGAATGTCGAATATGGCCAAGTAATTTGAACCCAAGGCTGTACCTTCTACTCATGCCCTAGTTTCTCCTAAACCCTTCTTAAACCTCTTTATATTGTGTGCTTCTCCCTGTGTGCCCTTCTCCTTACTGGTCCTATGCACATGTGCTGTAACACTCTTGACAGTTGTTATTTTCCTCCTTTACATTTCAAGTGTTGACATATGATTTTCCTTATAAGGATATGTTATTTTGATTTTTGGAGATCATGCTTGATATGGATAAAACATCTTCTGTTCTTAAGATCCTTTGACTGAATTGGAATGGCTTCCTTGAATCCATTTTTCACTTCCTGTAGGTGAGTTGCAATCTGGATTAAGAATTATAAAATTATCTATTAATTTGACTCATCCTTGGATCAATTTCAGTGATCCAAGGAATGTTTTAAATCTACTCTATTGATCGAATGGTAAATCAACATTCCATGAATTAATAGACATATGACTAAACTTTTTTGGTTACAAGTTCTTTGATTTTTGTGTGAACGTGTTTCTATTCAGTCATATGTTGTGTTTGGATCTTTTTAGTTCAATCGTGGCAGGAAAATGCTGACGCAAATGAGCTATAGCTTGTTCACAGCATAGGAAACATTTTGGTTCATAAAACTAAAGGGAATGTCCTACGGAATTCTAAGCTAGGTAAGAATATACATATTTACTACCTAGCTATGTTAATGAATTGAATTTATCCTAACCTAAGCTTTGTACTAAAGGATTATGGAGAGGTTTCTAGGTTATTGAAATTATCCTAAAACCTAATGCTTAATGGTTGTGTGATGATCTAAGCTAATGCCTAAAAGCTATTTTGTTAGAATTAATCTAACCTATGTGGAAACTACCTAAGGTGGTGATTTATTGATTGGGTTATGTCCTAAGGTTACATATCCTAAGCTAACCTAAGATCTAACCTAAGAAATTATGTCTACCCTAAACTAATGGGCAAGAATGGGGAATTGGTGGTCACATGTATCACAAGTGACAGTTCCAAGGCATTTAAGTTGTTGATAAGGATGTTTTAAAATCTCACATACCACCAATTATGGAGGGGATATTTGACTTGGCGAAGGATTATCTGGAAACTTCATTAAAATGGAATTCCTTGTTAAATTTGATTTGGCATTCGTTAAACTTGGAAGGCGGTGACAAGGAAGGATAGGCGGGAAAATAGGAATTGATGGAATTTATTGTTTTTAGTTTTTGTGCCCAAACCATTTTGGAAAGCATGCAAATGGGTTCATATGGGGTCATTTCACCTTACATGTTTGATGACTTTCACTCTGTATGCTCTCTGGTTTTTCAAACTAGCAGATTGAACTACACTTAATGGCTATTCTTGAGATTTTTGACCTATTTTCAGTTCGTGGGATATATAAGAGGTAGTGTGAAAGAAGAAGGTGGTTGTTTGATCTTTTGTGGAGAAGAGGAGAAGTTGTGAGCTCGGCTGGAGGTTCTCTTTGATTTGGAAGAAGTACTATCAGGCATGATAGGCTCTAATTTTTAAGATCTCTTGCTTTCTTATAAATTTTTCAGTAAAACAAGTCTTCTCTTTTGAGATCCTTAGATTGTTTATCTTATCTAGTTATTTGCTTGTTGTGTTTATTAAATCTTGTGATATTGGTTTTGAATCCTTGGTAAATGATGTTTTGTTTGGAAATTTACCATGTATAGTTCTTAAAAAAGACAATGCATGTAAAAATTTATTGCTGTAACTCGGGTTTTTCATTCTGGAATGTGTAATGGAATTATTCTATTTAGAAAACCTTCGTTGCTATTCAGATATGGTTTAGAGTTTTTAAGAACCTTAGGTTATGTCTGATCTTGTTGGATTTTTTGTTTATTTTTATCGTAAGCTTGTATCGAGCTTGTGTTTTAATGGAGCTTGTATTCGAGTTGGTATTTGGTTTGGAACTTGGTTCTGGTTTTGTGTTGTTAAGACTGTTGATAGAGGTCCTTGTTGTTCTGAACCGTGTTGGAATCTTGGATATCCATGGACTATTGTTGAAGTCCGTATATAGTTTGATGCTTTTGCATTAGTTCCTTACGATAATATGAACTGTTACAGTTAGATTATAATGTACATGGTACTTGTATATTATTGCTCATTTTTGGGCTTGAACTTTGGTGAGAAACTTGAGTTCCGTTGGGGGATAATATTGGGCTTCTGCATTTTGATATGAATTATGTTGGAGCCTTTAGTTGTTCTAAACCAGTGTTGAAATCTTAGGTAACTCGTACTATTGTTGAAGCCGTATGTGGCTCTGTACCCGTGATTTATACTTTTTTTTGGAAATTTGGAACTGTTATTGTAGATTCGTAATTTACACAACACTTATATTTTGTTACTTGTGTAGTCTGAACTATAGTTGAGACTTCGTGTCGACTCTGTTCTGGTATTTTGAGTTAGGTTTTATTTGTATTTAAACGTTTAAAACTGATAACTCTTTCGTTGAACCATTGATCAAGGAAAACAGGGAAAATAGTTGGGTGAGTTGTTGGATAAACTCTTAAGATCTCAACTGAAAACGTCTTTGTTGATGAATGGGTTTGGTAATTCTTTTCTATGAATGGTTTCATCTTGTTTGAGATGGACAATGGAATTTTATTGAGGGTATTCTTTTCCCCTCTGTTTCGTATGAAACTCGCATCTTCAGATCTTTTAAAATAAGATCAGGGTTTCATTTAAAAGATGAGCTTAATTAATTTAGTACTCTGAAATTGTTATGAAAAGATTATATGTCTCTGTTCAAATAATTTTTGTATTACAATACTTATTGAATCAGGAACTGATTACTCTTTTTTAATGCAATAATGAAACCTGACAATGGGATTTCTATCTGAGTTCAAGTTGATACTTCTGATCATGTTTAACTTATTGATCGGTTATTTTTCTATTTCTTGTTGGGTATAGTTAATACACCTTGTGTCATTATAAAAGAAAGGAATGTGATTCCTTTAGAACAATACTGTGTTCTAGGACTACTAATTGTATTTCATTCTGAGTAGGGAATTGAAACTCATCTTCATTGAAAGTAAAGAAGTGTAAAGAATATGGCAATATGCTTTCTTCTTACTGTATAGATCATTGGTTGAAATTTTTGTTTTGATTCTCCTTTGAAATGGAGTTTTCTTTATGAGTTGTTGGTCTTCCTTTACCCAATCATTTGTAGAAATGATGTTGGAAGAGATTATTTTATTCAGTTTTATTGAGCTGGAAATGCCAGCTTGTTTGGTAGACTGTTGTTTGACAAGACTTTACTTGGTTGGTTTGAGATGAGTAAGTTTGTCTCTTGCACTCTATCTTTTTAAGAATTATCCTTGGATGAATTCGATTAGAGATTAACTCCTGTATGAGTCTACCTTGATTTTTGAATATTGTTTCAGATCTTTAAAATTTAACTTCTATATGTGGAAGTAGATTTAAACTTGTAGGTAGACCGATTGATTCTCTATTCCTTCTTGGATTAAAATGAAATTTTTTTCTGATGAATATCTTAAATGTTAAATTTTAAGGTAGTTGTCTTTTAAAAAAGAAACAATTAAATCATGTTTTGAATATGTTATGTTTCTCGGATGTGTTGGGTTTGGGCATAGTTGTAATGGTTCTTCCTCTTTTGGTTTAGGAGTTAGATGAGTCATCCTAATCTGAACCATGCTTTAAATTCTTCCTTTAGCTTGAAGCAAAGATAAATGTTGTTTTCTTTTATGAAAGATTGGGAACAATGAGATGTTATGATATGTTGTTTGCCTAAGGATAATTGATAGGATCAATTAGACTCTAATTTGTAAGGCTCACATGGTGGATTATATTTTGTCCTTTTCTTGGAAGTGAAATCAATTGTTTAAAATGTACTTCTTTTCCGTTGCTTTTGATATATTGATTATATGATGTAATAATTGTCTCATTAAAGTAGAGTTGTTTTAATGGAACAATTATTGGAATGCACTTCTTTTTAATGCTTAGTGCTTATCATGCTCAGTTCATTGAACTGACATGTGCTAGCAATTTTTGCAAATGGACTTCGTAAGTGAAAAGGAAGGCATAAACTTATGTGATCATTGGCTGATTTAAATCTAATTTTTGTGAAGAACTCTGAATCGTTCTTGAGATTGTATTAAAAAGAAAAGAAAAGTAGTATTCTTTTGTAATGAAGGCAATTGTATTATAGCATACCTAAATGTATAAGTTTTAGAGATGAATTAAATGTTGAGAATTTATTTACAGTGGGTATGTAAATTATCTTGTACTTTCATGACATAGATGGAATCTTATCTTGTTGATATTCTCCATATTATTTATATGCTTAATAGAGTATTCTTAGATAAGTTTGACAGTGGGAATTGGAATAATCTCCCTAAATAGGATGCAACTTACTTAAGTTGTAGAATTTGATGTCATAACTAAATAATTCAATATAGTAATATTATATGAAATGAACATTCAGTAATAACTATTGAATTTGTAAATGATTTATAGGGGGTGATAAGCCCTAACACTTAATCATGTAAAGGAAGATTCTTCCTCTATATTGAGAATGCAAATAAAATGGAAGAAATGATTCCTAATTATTAGACTTCATTAATAAATTCTACTTAGTTACAACCTAGATGGTTGTTACACTTCCTTGAAGAATTAAGTCACAATAAATGGAACTTATGATGTTGATATCCTGTTATGGTTGACGGCTTGTTAAGTCCAGTAAATAACATTAAAGGCAATCTTAAGCTATGAAAATTCTTTAACAACCAATTGAATCTGTTGTAGAGAAGAACTTAAGGAGTGTTGGATTAGGGTTAGGCAAGGTTGCTGAAATCTATTTTTAATAATCCAAATTAATTAAATTTATAATAAACTCTTTGAGGTATGTAAATCTCAATGAGGTTGTTCTGTAGGATGCTGGCACACTCCAACTGTAGGGATGTACCTTCGAAAAGATTAGGATCTTCTTGAGGATATAGTGATGCAGTCGACATGTGGCAACACCCTTCTGCATTGATCATCTAGATCTACACACTTGGGACTTGATCTTATTTTCTCTCTAGGTTTGGTTAGTAACATGTCTAAGATATGGGGTAGCCCCCTAAGACTCAGGATACCTTGGCACATGGGGTTGACTTAGGTTGAAATAGTATGCCAACTTACCCTAAGTCTTAGTGAGCCTCCCCCTATCATAACGTATGTTGTTAACTCGAACTAGGGTTAAACCTTGGGCAAGTGGACTGATGAAAGTCAGTAAAGGACATTCTAGATAACCATAGAGTGGGGTGAAGGATGTATTCTAGATTGAAAAGTATGCTGTCAAGGAATAGTAATACGAACAGTATGTTAGAAAATTTTGGCCAAAGTATTGCAAGCTGCTAGTTGCGTTGTCCTATGTCACCTAGTCTAAGATTCATGATGTAGATGAATATTGGTAACAAATATTCAGATAGGTTCCTTAGACAAGATCACTCAATACCCTGAACAGGGAAAGAGAACCAATTATACACGTAGTATACGGAAAAGTATTCAATACTTAATGTTAAACATGAATAGATCGGTAGTATACCGAGTCATGAAATGAATAGATCGGTAGCACACCGAGTCATTACAGCTGCATATGGTTATCTGTTATATGAATGGTTGATAAAGAATGTGTGTTCTAAATTATGAATTTAGAATAGAGAACATTATTTATTAAAAAAAATTCCCTTGTTTCTAAAGTCTTAAAATGGGAATGTTAAATATTGGTATCAGAGCTGAAGGTTGCAACTCTTGGGCCTATTGTGTCCACAATCTGATTAAACTTAAATTTTCTTGTAATAGGAAATGGTGAGAACAAGAGGAAATGTTGCAAATAACCCTCCACCTGAGGAAGGAGTGGCAACTACCCAGAAACTTGATGAGATCCTTGCTACCCTGTTGGACACAAGAGATCGGTTGGCTTTGCTTGAACAACAAGTAATGGGAAATGAGGAGGAAGAAGAAGCTGATAACAATAATCAGCCACCTCTAGGGGACAACACCAATGTGGGTGATGATAATAACAACATGTTAACATAACTGTTCAACTTGACAACAAAAAGGCTAGACTAGCAGTAGAACTCACTAATGACATAAAAAGGATAAGTCCACCCAAGTTTGATGGCACCACATTAGGAGATGGAGCTGAGAATTGGCTTAGCGAAATAGAGAAGTACTTTGCAATAAGGAACTTCTCAAAGGAAACCAAGGCTATATGGGGAGCATATCAACTTTCCCATGGAGCATCTTCATGGTGGGACAACCATAAGGGTGAGTTAAATATTGATGAAACTAACATCACTTGGGATCAATTTAAAAGTTATTTTAGGCAAAAATCTCTGCCACAACTCTACTACGATCAGAAAATGATTGAATTTCATAACTTAGCTCAAGGAAAGCTAACAATAACTGAGTATTGGGAATGGTTCACGAAACTCCTCAAGTATGTACCTCAGTATCAAACTGATGAGAATTTCAGGATACGAAAATTCATTATGGGATTGAATCTCATTATTGGGGGAGAAGTTGATGTTCACAGCCCAACCACTATGGAAGGGGTTGTTGAAAAGGCCATAAGGTAGGAACAAAAATTAAAGGTTATTTTTGCTCATAAGGAGAAAGTAAGGAAGAAAGTTCCAAACCCCTCTTCAGCTTCTCTTGCACCTAAGAAGGGACCATGGAAGAAGTTTTGTAATAAAAGTAAGTTTTTCAGCTGATAATAATAAGAAAACAACAATGAATATGACTATTGGAAATGCACAAAATAATTTTGCCAAGAATAATAATAATGGACAGAAGTCCTATGGAGGTCAGAATAATAAATTTAAGGCTGGAAATAATTCTGAGTCTAGAAAAGGACCTATAGGAGGCTGTTATAATTATGGCAAGGATCATTACACAAATCAATGTCCTTTGAAGAAGGATGATCGTAATCAGCAGCACAAGATACATGCTACAGTAGCTGACAAGCAAGCTAAAAAACAAACTACACCTATTGAAGTTCCTGGTAAGTTGTTTGGCATACCTGTAACTATTATTTTTGATACGGGAGCTACTGAATGTTTTATTTCTAGTAAAATTTCTTTGAAACTTAAAATAAAAGCTAGAAAAATGGATAAATCATGGACTATACATTATGGTAATAATTCTATTCATACAGTTAGAAAGTGTCTTTTTGGAGCAGTCCTTGAATTACCTAACTTTTCGACAGAGGTTGATCTTTATGTTGCACCTTTAGGGTCTTATGATGTAATCATAGGTGTTAATTGGTTAGTAGAACATAAGGCTAAAGTGGACTTTTTTGAAAAATGCATTAGTTGTTTAGACGATCTGTAGAAAACAATAGAGATTCAGGGTGTGAAACATGAGATTTCTGTTAGGAAACTGTCAGCTATGCAACTTAAAAAGGCCAAAAATAAAGGATGTACCTTATATGCAGTAAAAATTTCAGAAACTACAGAGGAAAATAGTGATTTCATGGATCGATATCCGTTGTTACGAAACTTCAGTGATGTATTTCCAGAAGAATTTCCAGGTCTTCCACCCAAAAGGGAATTTGATTTCACGATTTAGATCAAGCATGGAACTGAACCTATATCCAAGGCACCATATCGAATGACTACTATAGAATTAGTAGAGCTTAAGGCTCAATTGCAATAAATTTTATCTAAGGGTTTGATTAGACCAAGTGTTTCACCTTGGGGAGCACCAGTGATCTTTGTGAAAAAGAAGGATGGAACACTTAGATTGTGCATTGATTACAAAATGTTAAACAAAGAAACAATCAAGAATAAATATCCACTTCCTAGGATTGATGATTTATTTGATCAGATGCGTGGAGCATCGATATACTCCAAGATAGATCTTCGATCTGGGTATCATCAATTGTGAATTAAGGATGATGATATTCATAAAATAGCTTTCAGAACAAGCTATGGACATTATGAGTTTACGGTTTTACCTTTGGATTAACTAATACACCTACGACATTTATGAATTTAATGAATAATATATTTGAAGAATACTTAGAAAAATTTGTGCTCTTATTCTTGGATGACATTCTCATATATTCTACAAAAATTGAAGAGCATCACAAGCATTTGAAATTAGTTTTGAAAATTTTGAGAAAGAGATGGTTGTTTGGTAAGTTGTCCAAATGTTCTTTCTATGACACATAAGTCCACTATTTGGGTCATGTAATAAGTAAGGATGGAATTGTTGTAGATCCTTCAAAAATTACAACTATAACAGAATGGCCTGCATCAAATAATGTACATAAAGTTAGAAGCTTCATGGGACTTGCTGGCTACTATAGGAAATTTGTAAAAGACTTTTCTAAGATAGTTGCACCAATAACTTCCTTACAGAAGAAAGATAAAAAGTTTGTTTGGAGTGAGAAATGTGAAATTACATTTAAAACCTTGAAGGGGTGGTTAACTTTAGCACCTATTCTTATAGTACCAAACCCTAATGGAGATTTTATGGTGGTAACTGATGCATCCGGTGAAGGTCTAGGAGGTATTTTTTTACAAAGTGGTCATGTAATAACATACGAAAGTAGAAAACTTAAGTTACATGAGTTGAATTATTATCCACATGATTTAGAGCTTGATGTCATTGTTCATGCACTTTAAGTTTGGAGGCATTATCTGCTTGGTAAACCATTTGAGTTGAAAAATGATCATCTTGGGTTGAAGTACATTTTCACTCATCCAAATCTGAATGTGAGACAACGAAGATGGTTAGAGTTTTTGTCTCAATATGATTTTGACATAAGTTATATAAAGGGTAAAGAAAATAGAGTGGTTGATGCTCTAAGTCATAGGAAGCACATTTCTGCCCTTATAACACTAAGAACTCAT
The DNA here is from genome assembly GCA_019776745.2 of Taxus chinensis. Classification (NCBI taxonomy): domain Eukaryota; kingdom Viridiplantae; phylum Streptophyta; class Pinopsida; order Cupressales; family Taxaceae; genus Taxus; species Taxus chinensis. Next base: position 661,543,274 of record CM034152.1, read on the forward strand.
TTTAAGGATGAAGTAAAAAGTGTTATGGAATCTGATTCTTACTTTCAACAAGTAAAAAAAACACTTGTTGCAAATTCTAATGATTTGAGGTATAAAGGTTTTCACTTTGATAAAGAAGGAATCTTACAATTTGAAAACAGAGTCTATGTACCTTTTGCTTAATTATTTGAGAAAGAAATTGTTAGCTGAATTTCATAATTCACCTTTCTCTAGACACCCTGGCATTATAAAGATGCTTGTTGATATAAAACATCAATATTTCTGGAAAGGAATGAAAAAGGATGTTATTGATTTTGTGACACATTGCCTTGAATGTCAATGTGTTAAGGTGGAACATATACACCCACCTAGGTTTGTTATATCCTCATGGCATACTGCAGTACAAATGGCAAGTAATAAGCATGGATTTTGTACAAGGGTTACCTATGTCAAGAAATAAACATGATGTTATTTTGGTAGTTATTGATAAACTAATAAAAGTAACTCATTTTATTGCTGGAAATCTGAAAGATGATTCACATGTTTTGGCTAAAATATTTGTACACGAAATTTTTTAGATTACATAGAGTACCTAAATTGATCATATCTGATAGAGATCATAGAATTACATCAAGATTTTGGCAAACGCTTAATGCGGCTCTAGGAACTAACATACATTTCAGTTCTACGTATCACTTGGAAATAGATGGACAGACTGAAAGAGTAAGTCAAGTTCTAGAAGATATGTTATGGATGTATTATATAGATCAGCAGCATAAGTGGGAAGAATATATTCCATTAGTTGAATTTACATACAATAATACATATCATGCTTCTCTTAAGATGACACCTTTTGAGGCACTTTACAGAAGAAAATGCAGAACCCCTATTAGCTAGGATAACATAGAGGATAGAGAGGTAATTGGACCTAAAATCCTTACGGAAATGTAACAACAAGTTAAGTTGATTCGTGAACTCTTGAAAGAAGCAGTAGATAGGTAAAAGAGTTACGCTGAATTAAAGAGGGTTGATAGGAAATTTGAACTTGGTGAGAAAGTCTTTTTTCGGGTTAAACCGAAAAAGAGTTCTATAACTTTTGGCAAGGCAGCCAAGTTATCACCTCGTTATGTGGGACCTGTTGATGCAAAATCATAGCACCCCTGGATGCTGATCAGATTTATAGGTTGATCACTCTTGCATCCAGTGTGATTGCATAACATTGAATCCTTTCTTTGAGTGTGGGACTCGTGAAAATGAGAAAGGAATCTCCAGAGAAGGCTGGTTCCTTTTCCTAAACTACCTGCCACAAGCTATTCCAGTGCAGGCAAGCTAATCTAAACCTAATCTAACCATGCCAAGGAGACAAAGAGAGAGAGAAAAGGGAAAAAAAGCAAAAGCCTACACTAAAATGGTGATACACCAGAGAAGGAGAATGTTGAACATCTATCAAAACTGCCATGGAACAAAGAGAGGTGAGCAATGGGAAGGATGGACAGATGCATCACAAACCCAAGGATAGATTTCACACAGAAAATGTCCCAAAACTCCATGAACACAGCTCCAGACCTGTAATGAACATTCAAACATGCACAAATACCTACAATGAAGAGAGGCAAGAAGAAAACAAGTGAAAAATCGAGCAAGGATGGACAGATGCATCACAAAACACGTTTTTTGTTGCTTCAGAAGTTTGCACAGAACATCATTTCAATAGTAAAAGGAAAAAACGCCATTACAGAGTAGGGGAGGAGGTTCGAACTCCATTTTCAACCCTAGAGAAGAAAAGAAGGGAGGGCAGAGCTGAAAAGATGAACAACCTTTAATCTTTAGAATGAGCCAAATCTGGCTTTTTACAATGCATGGGTCGAGCCCATAGGAGAGAGAAAATGTAGGAAAACATGCAAGCAGTACAACCATTGACCAAAATGCATTCTTCATTAAAATCAGTGGTTGAAACATCACTTCTGGCCATGCTGAAGAAGAATGCGACCCATGTGCATTAAATCAGTTGTTGAAACATCAGTTCTGGCCATGTTGAAGAAGAATGCGACCCATGTGCATTAAAACTGGTTGTTGAAACGTCAGTTCTGGCCATTACCACGCGCCAGAGATGTTTCTTGATTTTTTCTCTCCAAACTGAACCAAAATGCAAGATTGACCCTAGAATCATGTAGAGAATCTCACCAGCTTTCCATTGATATAAAGAACATGAAAATCCGAGCTCTGGATCGAAAGTTATGGCGATCTGAAGATTTTAGGGAAAAAAACAGGCCAAAACAGATTTTGAATTTTTTCCCGCGCTCTGCCACTTGGGTGACACGTGTCGGGCTCTGATTGGATGAGCAATTCTCTCTCCTCCACCTTTCTGTGGGATTTCCTTTAAAATTTTGACCTTTTTCATACTTTGGAAAAATTCTCATTTTCTCCCCCGCGCCCCTGCACTTGGGACACGTGGCATCATTTGGTTCATCGACAGGGGCGCGGGGAAAACCTTTACCTTTTAGTTTTTCGGCCAAAAATTTTGCTAAATTTTCTAAGTCCTCCCCGAGCTCCACACTTCCCTCCACCTTAGGACACATGTCCTGTGTCTATTGGCTCGGGCCGACCCTTCAAACCTCGCCCTTTGAACTTTTGGGCCCAAAAACACTTAGTCAAAATTTTTATTGCGCCTCCCCTTGTGACACGCGTCACATTCTGATTCGTTGGCGGCTTTTCCGGGTCTTTGCATCCCTCACGTATTTTTGGCCCAGATGTCCCAAACCGTCTGGGACAAATTTCTCCGATCCGCCCGATTCGGGCTTCCCTGTCCCTCTTTGAGGCGAAGACACGTGGCAAGATTCCATTGGCTCTCGGCTCTTTCAGCTTTTCGCGTCCCACGCGTAACTTTTGGCCCGGATGTCCCAAACGAAAGTCCTCTGTTTCGGCTGAACTGGCTGGTTCACATCCTCCACGTACTTTGTCCCAACTGTCCTGGACTGCCTGGGACAAATTTCTCTGAACCGCCCGAAATGGACTGACTTGCGCCAAACCGGCCGATCCGCGTCTTTCGCGTACTTTTGTCCCAACTGTCCCAACTGAGCGAAACAAAGACTTAGGCAATTTTTTCCTTTTTCAGCCGAATCAGCTTTTCGCGCCCCGCACGTACCTACGGCCTAGATGTCCCAATTGCTGCGTGGACCACCTAGAGGCTTTTCGGCCGGTTCGCGCCCCGACGTCCCAACTATCCCAAGGACTGCCTGGACTAGGACTTAGCTGATTTTCATGATTTTTTCTGCCCCAAGCTTGTTTTTTTGCAACTTTTTCACCCTTTTTTAGAACTTGCTCTTTTCTTCTTGGACAGAAGAGTTAGAAAGAAGCCGAGGGGACCCCAGAAACATGATTTTGGGCCTTGAATCTATCTATTTTCCTAGGACTTGAATAATCTGATGCATGTTATCAAATTACCCTGGGGGTGAATTTTGGATAACAGTTTTGGTGACTCAGCGGGGTCATCTGCCTGCTAGATGAATGATCAGTAGCCTGAAGCAATCCATTGGGCATGGAGTCATGAGTTGTAACCTGCAAACTGATCTGAACTTTGAAAACTTCCTCTCTGAGCCACTTGGAAACCTACTGAAATGGAGTTGTTCTCACCAAAATGCCACTGGAATGGACTGTGCAAGAGCAAAACCAGCACCACAAAAACTATGTACAGAACTGAAAATCATACATGCTCCAAATGGAACATGCAGAGTGTGCACAAGCACTTCTTCTACTGAAAGCAAACCTACCTACTCTACTCTAACTGGAAGCAAAGGCAAGCTAAACAAACCCTGCAATTGGTTGTGAGAAATAGCTTCCCTTTCTCAAAAGTGGCAGCCATGCAATTGATTTGGAGCTGATCATGGCTGTTAGGATGAGTGGAAAATCAACAAGAAGCTGGTCTTCCACCCAAATCATCAAGGTATCAGCTGAAGGACAAATTCAATACCTCTTTTAGTTGCTCTGCATTTGGATTGAAGAGGTATGACAGCTGATCCTTGGTACTTTGTAGCTCACCCTCATGCTCAGAAGCAAGCATGACTGGTTGTGACTTCTCCTTTGGCTCCAATGAAGCCAAATACCTGATTGGGCAAGGTCTGATCCATTTGATATGCCCATAGCTCTGATTTCAACTCCAAAAATGGAGTCTTCTTGTAGACCCTCCTGAATGGATGGTGTGGAAGAAATGGTGAAATTCCTCTGTCCTTTCTCTTCCTCCAATGAAGGACATGAAAGATTAAAATCTTCCAATCTTGGTTCCAAAGAGCTGCTATAAGATGCAGGCTGCTGCAAATGAATGTTCTCCTTCATGACAGCAGACTCAAGTGTTTGGAATGTGGATGATGAAAGAGAGAATGGTGGAAACTCAACCGGCTCTTCTCCATCAAAACAGTCCTCCAAATCTGACAGATAAACTGCCTCATGGCTGTCCTGCTGCAAATGCTCAACTTCCTCCATGGTGTCTTCTTGATCTGTAACTTGACCACCATGGTTTCTTTCACCCTCCAACATTGAGTTTGAGAGATCAAACTCCTCTTCAGTACTAGAACTTGAGAGAGGTGAAGTAGAAAGAAGAACTGAAGGTTCTCCTGTAGCCTGCTTTGTGCTCAAAGCCCTTGGATCTACAATTTTCTCCTCCACAGCTAGAATGTGCTCCTCTTCTTTTAGATTTGGAGCAGCTTCTCCTTCCTCCAATGTTTGAAGACAATCTTGCTCTTGATTGAACTCTTCCTCCAGCATGAAGTTTGTCAAGTCAAACTCTTCAATCTGCTGCTCTAGAGGACAAGTTGGGACTGCAAGATCTTCTTCTGAGCTTTCTTCCTTTATGGCTGATTGTGTAACTTGAATTGAATCAGCATTCCCTTCAAATAGAGTGCCAACATGGACACTACTTTCTGAGAAAACTGACTGCTGATCTGCTTCTTCTTTTTGCTCTTCTTCTGCTGCCACAAAATCAGTCTTAACCACCATTTGTTCAACCTTAGCCTCTTCTGTAGGTTTAACCATCAAGGGGATCTTTGTCATCCCAAATTTGGCAGCCCAAACCCTCAAGTTGTCTGTCATTTCTTTTCTGTTGGGCTCCTCTTCTTGCTGTCCTTCATGGCCGATTTTTGCAATTTCTTCTTCCCCACATGGAATTGGGAATGCAAGAGGAGGGATGGGTTGTAACTCAATTGATTTGGCAATTTTTTGTGGTGGTAGAGGAGGTGAAACCTCTTGTTTCTTTAGAGGAGGGGGTATTTCTGTTAGCTCTTGTGGAGGGGATGACTGTTTGGAAGGAAAAAGGAAAGAAGAATTGAGGTGTGGTGGAAGACTGAGAGGTGGAGACATGGGATCAACATTTGGGACAGCAGATGGGGAGTTTAGAATTTGCAATTCCAAATGAGATGGTGCTGCTTGAGTAATGGGAAGAGAAAAACCAGATGATGGTGTAGAACTTACCCATTGACAAGGTTGTTCAACAACAAGTGTATAGGCCTCTATTTCTGCTGTCCATTGTGCAAGTTGGGGCAGCATCTTCATCATGAAGTCCAGCTTCTCCTGAGGGCTGAAGTGTCTTGGAAAAGGGCCTCCCCATGGACAAGGAGTCCTGCAACCAATTCTGAAAGCTCTCATTTGAGTTGTTGCTCTGGACTGCACCATCTTTACCTCCATCTTTTGGATTTTCTCCAACAGACCAGCATCTTGCATCTGATTGTCTTCATTATATGCATACTCTTGCTCTTGGAAAGCTCCATAGCCAAACTGATTTTGGCATTGCTGCTCATATGGGTATGCATGCTGATTTTGAATTTGTTCAAAATGCTGATTTGGAGGATTTTAAAACATGTTGGAGGTGGGAAATATACTGTTGTTGTAAATGTGAGTTCCATGATGGAAATGAAGTCATGATTGCACAACTTCATGGAATGGAAAAGAATGAAAGAGATGGAAAGAAATATGGATGAGAATGGATGAAAAATAGGTCTGCAACTTCAGAAATGGGTTGCTGATCAGATGGAGTCGCCAGATGTGTTTGCAAGTGCCTCCAAAGGCTGAAATCTTCACAGGAACACACCAACCTGCAAAAGATGAAGTGGAAGACCTCTAAGGTCCCACCGGGCGTGCCAAAACTGTTAGTGCAAAATCACAGCACCCCTGGATGCTGATCAGATTTCTAGGTTGATCACTCTAGCATCCAGTGTGATTGCACAACATTGAATCCTTTCTTTAAGTGTGGGACTTGCATGAAAATGAGAAAGGAATCTCCAGAGAAGGCTGGTTCCTGCTCCTAAACTACCTGCCACAAGCTATTCCAGTGCAGGCAAGCTAATCTAAACCTAATCTAACCATGCCAAGGAGACAGAGAGAGAGAGAGAAAAGGGAAAAAAACAAAAGCCTACACTAAAACGGTGATACACCAGAGAAGGAGAATGTTGAACATCTATCAAAACTACCATGGAACAAGGAGAGGTGAGCAATGGGAAGGATGGACAGATGCATCACAGGCCCAAGGATAGATTTCACACAGAAAATGTCCCAAAACTCCATGAACACAGCTCCAGACCTGCAATGAACATTCAAACATGCACAAATACCTGCAATGAAGAGAGGCAAGAAGAAAACAAGCGAAAAATGAGCAAGGATGGACAGATGCATCACAAAACATGTTTTTTGTTGCTTCAGAAGTTTGCACAGAACATCATTTCAATAGTAAAAGGCAAAAACGCCATTACAGAGCAAGGGAGGAGGTTCGAACTCCATTTTCAACCCTAGAGAAGAAAAGAAGGGAGGGCAGAGCTGAAAAGATGAACAACCTTGTAATCGCTTTAGAAATGAGCCAAATCTGGCCTTTTTACAATGCATGGGTCGAGCCCAGGAGAGAAAAATGTAGGAAAACGTGCAAGCAGTACCCAACCATTGACCAAAACGCATTCTTCATTAAAATCGGTGGTTGAAACATCACTTCTGGCCATGCTGAAGAAGAATGCGACCCATGTGCATTAAATCAGTTGTTGAAACGTCAGTTCTGGCCATGTTGAAGAAGAATGCGACCCATGTGCATTAAAACTGGTTGTTGAAACGTCAGTTCTGGCCATTACCACGTGCCAGAGACGTTTCTTGATTTTCTCTCTCCAAACTGAACCAAAATGCAAGATTGACCCAGAATCATGTAGAGAATCTCACCAGCTTTCCATTGATATAAAGAACGTGAAAATCCGAGCTCTGGATCGAAAGTTATGGCGATCTGAAGATTTTAGGGCAAAAAACAGGCCAAAACGGATTTTGAATTTTTTCCCGCGCTCTGCCACTTGGATGACACGTGTCGGGCTCTGATTGGATGAGAAATTCTCTCTCCTCCACCTTTCCATGGGTTTTCCTTTGAAATTTTGACCTTTTTCATACTTTGGAAAATTTTCTCATTTTCCCCCCCCGCGCCCCCGCCACTTGGGACACGTGGCATCATTTGGTTCGTTGACAGGGGCGCGGGGAAAACCTTTACCTTTTAGTTTTTCGGCCAAAACTTTTACTAAATTTTCTAAGTCCTCCCCGAGCTCCACACTTCCCCCACCTTAGGACACGTGTCCTGTGTCTATTGGCTCGGGCCGACCCTTCAAACCTCACCCTTTGAACTTTTGGGCCCAAAAACACTTAGTCAAAATTTTTATTGCGCCTCCCCTTGTGACACGCGTCACATTCTGATTCGTTGGTGGCTTTTCTGGGTCTTCACGTCCCTCACGTATTTTTGGCCCAGATGTCCCAAACCGTCTGGGACAAATTTCTCTGATCCGCCCGATTTGGGCTTCCCTGTCCCTCTTTGAGCGAAGACACGTGGCAAGATTCCATTGGCTCTCAGCTCTTTCGGCTTTTCGCATCCCATGCATACTTTTGGCCCAGATGTCCCAAATGAAAGTTCTCTATTTCGGCCGAACCAGCTGGTTCGCGTCCTTCGCATACTCTTGTCCCAACTGTCCTAGACTGCCTTTAGGACAAATTTCTCCAAACTGCCCGAAATGGACTGACTTGCGCCAAACCGGCCGATCCGCGTCTTTCCGCATACTTTTGTTGTCCCTTACTGAGTGAAACAAAAGACTTAGGCAATTTTTTCCTTTTTTCGGCCATCCGGCTTTTCGCGCCCCGCGTGTACCTACGGCCCAGATGTCCCAATTGCTGCGTGGACCGCCTGGAGGCTTTTCAGCCGGTTCGCGCCCCGACGTCCCAACTGTCCCAAGGACCGCCTGGACTAGGACTTAGCTGATTTTCATGATTTTTTCTGCCCCAAGCTTGTTTTTTGCAACTTTTTCACCCTTTTTTAGAACTTGCTCTTTTCTTCTTAGACAGAAGAGTTAGAAAGAAGCCGAGGGGACCCCAGAAACATGATTTTGGGCCTTGAATCTATCTATTTGTCTGGGACTTGAATAATCTGCAAAATTACCCTGGGGGGTGAATTTTTGATAATAGGACCTTTTGAGAGAGTTGAAGTAATCAACCCTGTAGCTTATCATTTAGCATTACCTCCTGCTTTGTCACGAATGCATGATGTTTTCCATATTTCTTTGCTTAAGAAATATGTTTCAGATTTATCACACATGTTAAATTGGAATTTCTTGCAGGTCCAAGATCCATGAATAATCATGGTTAAACCCATTCGAGTGTTGGAAACTCGCTAGTTGCATTTAAGAAATTGAGAAATAATTCAATGTAAGGTTCAGTGGGACTAATTTAATGAAGAGAGTGTAACTTGGGAAAATCTAGAGGATATGAAAACTGCTTTTCCATATCTATTTGATCAGAATTGATTTTGTTGACTGATAAAAATTTATGATTTTATCTTTACATGACATTACATATGCCATTTTTGGGCAGATATTTATTTGATTTGGATAAACAACTATTTAATGCTGATTTCTTGAACTATAATATTCTAATATATTTTGACTTATTGTAAGTGAAGTGAATGAAGTGATTGTCCTAAGGTATATTGTTAAAAAAAGGGCAGTAATCATCGAGACGATGATTCTTTTAAGGAGGGGAGCATGTAGCACCCTTGACAGTTGTTATTTTCCTCCTTTACATTTCATGTGTTGACATGTGATTTTCCTTATAAAGATATGTTATTTTGATTTTTGGAGATCATGTTTGATATGGATAAATCATCTTCTATTCTTAAGATCCTTTGACTGAATTGGAATGGCTTCCTTGAATCCATTTTTCTCTTCTTGTAGGTGAGTTACAATCTGGTTTAATAATTGTAAACGTATCCATTAATCTGACTCATCCTTGGATCAATTTCAGTGATCTAAGGAATGTTTTAAATCTACTTTGTTGATCGAATGGTAAATCGACATTCCATGAATTAATAGACATATGACTGAACTTTGTTGATTACAAGTTCTTTGATTTTTGTATGAACGCGTTTCTATTCAGTTACATGTTGTGTTTGGATCTTTTCAGTTTGATCATGGTAGGACAATGCTAATGTAAACGAACTATAGCATAGGAAACATTCTGGTTCATAAAACTAAAGGGACTGTCCTACAGAATCCTAAGCTAGGTAAGAATATACATATTTACTACCTAGATATGTTAATTAATTGAATTTATCCTAACCTAAGATTCGTACTAAAGGATTATGGAGAGGTTTCTAGGTTATTGAAATTATCCTAAAACCTAATGCTTAATGGTTGTGTGATGATCTAACCTAATTCCTAAAAACTATTGTGTTGAAATTAATCTAACCTATGTGGAAACTACCTAAGGTGGTGATTTATTGATTGGGTTATGTCCTAAGGTTACATATCCTAACCTAACCGAAGATCTAACCTAAGAAATTATGTCTACCCTAAACTAATGGGAAAGAAGGGGGAATTGGTGGTCGCATGTATCATAGGCGACGGTTCCAAGGAATTTAAGTTATTGATAACGTTGTTTTAAAAGCTCATGTATTTGTGGTAGGGGCTAGTTGACCTTGGCGGAGGCTTATGTGGAAACTTTACTAAAATGGAATTCCTTGTTAAATTTGATTTAGCATTCACTAAACTTGGAAGATGGTGGCAAGGAAGGATAGGCGGGAAAATAGGAATTAATGGAATTTATTGTTTTCGGTTTTTGTGCTCGACCCGTTTTGGAAAGCATGCAAATGGGTTTGTATGAGGTCATTTCACCTTGCATGTTTCAAAATTTTCACTGTGCATGCTCTTTGGTTTTTCAAACCAGCAGATTAAACTACACTTAATGGCTATTCTTGAGATTTTTGACCTACTTTAAGTTTGTGGGATATATAAGAGTCAATGTGGAAGAAGAAGGTGGTTGTTTGATCTTTCGTGGAGAAGAGGAGAAGTTGTGAGCTCAACTAGAGGTTCTCTTCGATTTGGCAAAAGCGCTATCAAGCATGATAGGCTCTAATCTTTAAGATCTTTTGCTTTATATTAAATGTTTCATTAAAACAAGTCTTCTCTTTTGAGATCCTTGGATTGTTTATCTTATCTGGTTATTTGCTTGTTGGGTTTATTAAATCTTGTGATATTGGTTTTGAATCCTTGGTAAATGATGTTTTATTTGGAAACTTACCATGTATAGTTCTTAAAAAAGAGAATGCATGCCAAAAAATTATTACCGTAACTCGGATTTTTCATTCTGTAATGGGTAATGGAAGTATTCTGTTTAGAAAACCTTTGTTGTTATTTAGATATGGTTCAGATTTTTTAAGAACCTTGGGTTCTTTCTGATCTTGTTGGAGTTTGTGTTGTGTTTGATCATAAGCTTGTATCGAGCTTGTGTTTTAATGGAGCTTGTATTCGACCTCGTATTTGGTTTGGAACTTGGTTCTAGTTTTGTATTGTTAAGACTATTGATAGAGGTCCTTGTTGTTCTGAAGCGTTTTGGAATCTTGGATATCCCTGGACTGTTGTTGAAGTCCGTATATAGCTCGGTGCTTGTGTCTTAGTTCCTCATGATAATCAGAACTATTACTGTTAGATTATAATGTACACGATACTCATATATTATTACTCGTTTTTGGGCTCGAACTTTGGTGAGAAACTTGAGTTCCATTGGGGGATAATATTGGGCTTCACATTTTGATATGAATTGTGTTGGAGCCTTTAGTTATTCTAAACCAGTGTCAAAATATTAGGTAACTCAGACTGTTGTTGAAGCCGTATGTGGCTCTGTACCCATGATTTATATTTTTTTTAGAAATTTGGAACTGTTATTGTAGATTTGTAATTTACACAGCACTCATATTTTGTTACTTGTGTAGTCTAAACTTTAGTTGAGACTTCATGTTGATTCTGTTATGGTATTGTGAGTTGGGTTTTATTTGTTTTAAAAACATTTTAAAACTGATAACTCTTTTATTGAACCGTTGATCAAGGAAAACTAGGAAAATAGTTGGGTGAGTTGTTGGATAAACTCTTAAGATCTCAACTGAAAATGTCTTTGTTGATGAATGGGTTTGGTAATTCTTTTCTGTGAACTGTTTCCTCTTGTTTGAGATGGAAATGGTGTTTTATTGAGGGTATTTTTTTCCCCTCTATTTCGTAGAAACTTGCATCTTCAGATCTTTTAAAATAAGATCAGGGTTTCATTTAAAAGATGAGTTTAATTAATTTAGTACTCTGAAATTGTTATGAAAAGATTATATGTCTCTGTTCGAATAATTTTTGTATTACAATACTTATTGAATCAGGAACTGATTACTCTTTTGTAATGCAATAATGAAACTTGACAATGGGGTTTCTATCTGAGTTTGTTGATACTTCTGATCATGTTTAACTTATTGATCAGTTATTTTTCTATTTCTTGTTGGGTATAGTTAATACACCTTGTGTCGTTATAAAAGAAAGGAATGTGATTCCTTTAGAACAAATTGTGTTCTAGGACTACTAATTGTATTTAATTCTGAGTAGGGAATTAAAACTCATCTTCATTGAAAGTAAAGAAGTGTAAAGAATATGGCAGTGTGCTTTCTTCTTATTGTATAGATCATTGGTTGTACTTTTTGTTTGGATTCTACTTTGAACTGGAGTTTTCTTAATGATTTTTTGGTCTTCCTCTACCCAATCAATTAGAGAAATGATGTTGGAAGAGATTATTTTATTTGGTTTTATTGGGCTAGAAATGCCATCTTATTTGGTAGACTATTGTTTGACAAGAATTTACTTGGTTGGTTTGAGATGAGTAAGTCTATCTCTTCTACTTTATCTTTTTAAGATTTCTCCTTAGATGAATTCAAGTAGAGATTAACTCTTGTATGAGTCTACCTTGATTTTTGAACGTTGTTCCAGATCGTTAAAAGTTAACTTCTATATGTGGAAGTAGATTTAAACTTGCAGGTAGATCGATTGATTCTCTATTCCTTCTTGGATTAAAATGAAATTGCGTTCTGATGAATATCTTAATTTTTAAAGTTTAAGGTAATTGTCTTTTGAAACAGACATTTAAATCACGTTTTGAATCTATTCTATTTCTAGGATGTGTTGGGTTTGGGCATAATTGTAATGGTTCTTCTTCTTTTGGTTTAGGAGTTAGATGAGTCATTCTAATCTAAACCATGCTTTAAATTCTTCCTTTAGCTTGAAGAAAAGATAAATGTGGTTTTCTTTTATGAAAGATTGGGAACAATGAGATGTTATGATATGTTGTTTGCCTAGGGATAATTGATAGGATCAATTAGACTCTAATTTGTAAGGCTCATATAGTGGATTATATTTTGTCCTTTTCTTGGAATTGAAATCAATTGTTTAAAATGTACTTTTTTCCGTTACGTTTGATATATTGATTATATGATGTAATAATTGTCACATTAAAGCAGAGTTGTTTTAATGGAACAATTAATAGAATGCACTTATTTTTAAGGCTTAGTGCTTATCATGCTCAGCTCATTGAACTGACCCGTGCTAGCAATTTCTGCAGATGGACTTCATAAGTGAAAAGGAAGGCATAAAATTATGTGATCATTGGTTGATTTAAATCTGATTTTTGTGAAGAACTCTGAATCGTTCTTGAGATTGTAAAAAAAGAAAAGAAAATTAGTATTCTTTTGTAATGAAGGAAATTGTCTTGTAGCATACCTAAATGTATAAGTTTTATAGAGGAATTAAATGTTGAGAGTTTATTTATAGTGGGTGTGTAAATTATCTTTTACTTTCATGGCATAGATGTAATCCTATCTTGTTGATATTCTCCATATTATTTATATGCTTAATGGGGTATTCTTAGATAAGTTTGACAGTGGGAATTGGAATAATCCCCCTAAATGGGATGTAGCTTCCTAGGTTGTAGAATATGATGGTCATAACTAAACAATTCAATATGGTAATATGATGTGAAATGAACATTCAGTAATAACTATTGAACTTGTAAATGATTTATAGGGGTGCTAAGCCCTAACACTTAATCATGTAAAGGAAGATTCTTCCTCTATCTTGAGAATGCAAATTAAAGGGAAGAAGCTATTCCTAATCATTATACTTCATTAATAAAGTCTACTTAGTTACAACCTAGATGGTTGTTACACTTCCTTGAATGGTTAAGTCGCAATAAATGGAATTTATGATGTTGATATCCTGTTATGGTTGATGGCTTGTTAAGTCCAGTAAATAACATTAAAGGAAATCTTAAGCTATGAAAGTTCTTTAACAACCGATTGAATCTGTTATAGAGAATAATTTAAGGAGTGTTGAATTAGGGTTAGGCAAGGTTGCAAAAATATGTTTTTAATAATCCAAATTAAATAAATTTATAATAAACTCCTTCAGGTTTGTGATTATCAATGAAGCTGTTCTATAGGATGCTGGCACACGCCAACTGCAGGGTTGTACCTTCGAGAAGATTAGGATCTTATCGAGGATACATCGATGCAGTTGACATGTGGACACACCCTTCTACATTGATCATCGAGATCTACACACTTGGGACTTGATCTTAGTTTCTCTCTAGGTCTGGTTAGTAACATGTCTAAGTTATGGGGTAGCCCCCTAAGACTCAGGATACCTTGGCACATGGGGTTGACTTAGGTTGACCCAGTATGTCAACTTACCTTAAGTCTTAGTGAGTCTCCCCCTATCATAACGTATGTTGTTAACTCGAACTAGGGTTAAACCTTGGGCAAGTGGACTGACAAAAGTCAGTAAAGGACATGCTAGATAACAATAGATCGGGGTGAAGGACGTATTCCAGATTGATGAGTATGGCATCAAGGAATAATAATACAAACAGTATGTTAGAAATCTTTTGCCAAAGTATCGCACGCTATTGATTACGTTGCCCTATGTGACCTAGTCTAAGATTCATGATGTAGATAAATATTGGTAACAAATATTCAGATAGGTTCCTTAGATAGATCACTCGATACCCTGAATAGGGAAAGAGAACCAATTATACGTAGTATATGGAAAAGTATTCAATACTTAATTTTAAACATGAATAGCTCGGTAGTTACTGAGTCATGAATGAATAGATAGGTAGTAGACTGAGTCATTACAGCTGCATATGGTTATCTATTATATGAATGGTTGATAAAGAATGTGTGTTCTAAATTATGAATTTAGAACAGAGAACATTATTCATATAAAAAAAAATTCCCTTGTTTCTAAAGGCTTAAAAAGGAAATGTTACACGTGTGCCCTTTTTTACTTTGCTAATATTCAAATGCCTAACATAACCCCATACTAAGCTTATTCTCCATCCTCAGAAACATACTGCTTCTTCAAAGAATAAAGAATAGAGAAACCCAGAAAATTTGAATGAAGATTGAAAGAATGGAAGAATGAATAATGAATGAATCGAAGAACTTGTTACTACTGCAAGAGGAGTGGGAAATCCTTCCTTACTATTTCCTCAATCTTCTCCTAGACGTCCACTTCACCCTATGCCTACTGAAGTAGGTCACCTACTAGAGTGCTCACCTCCTCAAATCTCAATTTGTCATCCTTAGCAATCAATGTATCTACTATTCCTTTCAGCTACTTGTTAAGGTCATCCAACGCATCCATTCTGTGGGTGATCTAAGGATACAACTCCTTATGTTGGTTCTTAATCAAACCTCTCAAGGATTTAATCTCTTCCATCTTCTTCCCAACCTTATCTAGGATTTTATCCTGCTCCACCCTATTTCCCTTATTCATCTCTTATAATTCCTTTATATCCACCTCATGTGTAGTAACTAGTATGCTTTTCTACCCTATCTCTATTGGCGCAGTTATCATATGCAATTTCATCCATCTATGTGGCAGTATTTATAGTGGAAAGGAGCTCAAAATATCAAGTCAACTGTTTCCCCATATCTTCCAGTTTCTCTTCCTCCTTCTGGAGTACTAATGCCTCTTCTGTTGATTCCAACACGAGCGGCCACCTTTCCATGGTGAGGATGCGGGTTAAGTCTTCTGAAGCATTACAAGTTTGAATCGTATTTTTTCTTAGGTAGAGGCCAAGTCTGGGTGCTTCAAAATTATAGCATCTGTAATCATTTCTATCTTGTTATAAAAATTGTGCACCTTCGCGTTCTCCTACCTTAATTCATGCCTTAATTTTGCAGTTGATCATAGCTCCTCCTACTTCAAATCCTTTCTTTTCTCAATGATTTATTTGTTCTTCTTCTCCAGTTCTTCCTCCAGGACCCTTACTCTGTCATTCCTCCTTAAGAGTCTCGACTCAACCTCCACTGACACCTTGTTGAGTATATTACAAACTTGCTCATCTAATATCTACTGAGCATTCACCAGAGGGTTTAATCCCTTGGACTCTAGCATTTTCATCAGCACCTCTCAATTGACTTCGAATTCTAGATCATCAACATGGGACTCAAAAACCCAAGATAGCATCTTTCATGTACAAGGGTATGCACCCTATTCTTCGAATGAAGACCATGCAAGGAGTTGGTTGGAAGGCATGGTAATTTGGAAGCGGGTGTGCAGTAATTTATTTAGATCATTGATATAACCCATTCCTTGCTCATGCGCCATTTCCACACCTTTTCCTCATGTGCATATTACCTTAGGAAATCTTACCGCCAGGCTGGGATCCCCACCCATGCTTCCATATTCCATCTTTACGCTTTCAGTCTCCATCTCCGTGAGCATTTCATCGACGCTACGCTCCACCAAGTCCTTTATGATACTTGTTACCTCCCTTTTCATAGCATCCTCTATCATCTCTTTGGTTAGGTTTAGGGTCCTTTGACCCTTAGTGTTCACCTCCTCACTTTCCCCCTTGTTATGAGCATCTCCTTTTTCCTCATTCTTCTCTTCATTCCCTTCCTTAGAGTTGTTTACATTATACATGGGATGGTCTTGAGCCTCTTCATGCTTGTTGTAATCCTCTAGGATCTCCAATTCTTTTGAGTAAACCTTTTCTTCTACCTTCTACTTCTTCCTAACTGGTGATTCCAGTATAAAAGACTCTTCCTTCTCTTCTTTAGTAGGAGAATCCTTTCTTGCTGGTGATTCTTATTTTTCAGGGGGCTTTTCTTGCTCTGGAGCCTCCTCTTCAGGTGTCTTTTCTTTTTCCTTTGTGGGGGACTTCTTTTTCCATGCATTAGTGTTTGGATTTGCACTCGACTCCTGCGTGCCTACAAATTGCAGTCTACATACTTGGTGCCATTTTCTCAAGAGCCTCCTCTCTCTCCATCTTCCTTGGTGTGACCTTCTTTCTTGTGGTAGGGTCTACTGGGATTGAGACATCATTTTCCACATACGCGCCCTTATCATATTTTAGCCTTATGCACAAGTATGCCCTTGCTGTAGTTCTTCCAGCAATAGGTAAGGTCACTAGATTCATCATGTGTACACCATGGGATACTTAATTCTCCACATATGCATGACTTCTTTGGGTATATCAAATTCTTACCCAGCTTGCGTGTAGTCTTGGTCCACAGTGTTGAGATTGAACCTTAAACTTTTTGCCTCCTTGAAGCGGTTGAACCCGGCTTGGAAGTATTGTGCAGTGAATGAGAAAAAGGTAATTTGCACCATGGGATTTTGGTGTTATATACCAAAGTGAAACTGCCAATACACAAATGCTAGTATATTTTGAACTCATCTTCTCCTTGCACTAGAGTATGTAAATTTCTCAAGTATTCTCCACTCATCCCTGAATGTGTCATCACATTCATTTGCTTATACCATTTCTCCTAGCGCGTGCCTTGTGGGCGGCCATCATTGTCTCATGAGTTTACTTCTCAAATGTTTTTGTACAAGGGAGGGGTTCTTATCTGGGGTACTCCCATACAATTTTTTTTGCCCCATCAGGCGCTCCAATTTCTCAAAATAAGATGGTAAGGAGTACATTACCAAAAATTATTTTTTCTAAGTCACGCATGTAGTAATGATGATCTCTTCTACTATGAAAGCTGAGAGGTTATAGATGGTCCCCTCTGAGATCTTTTGGTAAACATTCAACAAGGACTTGTTAACCTGTGTCCACCTCTCTTGCCTATTTATCTTAGATACTAATCACGTGACCATCCTCATCACAAGGTCAGAAATCATAGAGATGTTGAAGTACCATGAACCCTTCTTGTACTCATAGGCCTCCACAGTCTTCTTGATGGCCTCCTTGTCATCCAAGTCATCATCAAATGAATCCCCCTCGTAGGTAAGTCTAGTAAATTTGGAGATTAGCTGGGGAGTTATTCACATTTTTCGTCATGTGAAGTAGAAATGGTCTTCATCTACTCATGACATCAACCATTAGTACAACCATTTGGGCTTACCAAAATAGGGAAACTCATAGAGTTGCAGTAACCTAAGCCTTCTCCATCTTCACCTTTACTTCATTTTTGTATATATGCATTCCATCTAGTGTCCTTTTATTTTTAGGGCTAACCATATCTAATTTCATTTCTTTATGTGTGGTGCTTGTTCGATGGTTATAGCTCATGGCCATATTTCTAACGTGATACACCGATTCTTTTCCAAGAAATACACCATCTAGGTATTGCATCTCCGCATACAATTCCTTGTTGAAGCTAGTGAGAAAAACTTTTTTCCCTTTTCCCTTTTCCCTTCCCCATCTTTGGTGAAATGGTGGTTACTTTCCTTGGTTCCATTTCTCTTGTCGGGTTATTAAGAATTTTTTCTTCCTTCTGATCCTAGCTCTACTCAACTCTGCGGCTCTATTCTTACGCTAAAATCCCTTCAATCTTGTGCCATAGTTGTGGAACCCTAACCTGGAAAAACTCTTCCTTCCACAAGATGGTGTCTTCACTTATGGGTTTCTGAAACTCCTACAACCCTCTTCCCCACACTCGTGTACTATTTTTCCACCCTAGTTTGTTGATCAACCTAGCGATGCACTCAGATATTCACAACCCTCTTTTGCACAACTTCTCTCAAAAATGCCCTAATTTGCAAGAACTCTTTGATATCACAAATGTAAGGTAATAATAATGTATCCCAACCTTCTACTTATAGCTTTTGCTTCTTTTCTGTGATAAATGTAATGCCACCTACCATTTTACCTTTGCAATAAAATCAGCTTTTTCCCCTAAATCTAGCCTTCAGCACTTTTACCCCCGCGCCCAATACTGCATGAAAAACTTCGAAAACCTTCTGGTGCACAAAAATCCTTACTGACCGAACATCCTTACATGCACGCTTACAATACCGAAGGAACTTCTTATGTCCTTACTCTGATTTTTGACATTTCCTACCTCATATTGTTCCTACACTTCTCATCCTTTATATATGGTCTTTGTAAATCTCTCTTGATACAAAACTCCTATGTCCACATTTTCTATTTGTGTTCTTCCAAACTACGTGCTTTTTATCCTTCAATTTGGACCATCGAAACATAGCTTCTACTACCAGCTTCTATTTCTTGTCACATTACTCCACCCCACACTAAAACATATGTGTGGTCCTCTACACAAAGAATTTTTTTGAAAATAATAAGTGGCTACCAACGCTCCACACAAAAACAATGAGACAAAAAGAAAGGTAACAAACAACAAGAAGAGGAAACACAAAGAAAGTAAAATCATTAAAGGAAATCCTAGGCTAAATGGAAATAGTGCCTTATTTATGGTTACACAGAAGCCTTATTTATAGTAAGGCTTCATCCTATTCCCATTGAAATGGCCTGGTAACCTCATCTTATCCTGTGCTTGTAACTGGCATGCACCTGAATTAAGGATGTACAAGATGATATATGTCCCTAACAAATGGACTTTCAATTTCCCAGGATAGCACATAAATTTGGAGTCATAAAGCACGACCATCTGCCCAAACCTCAATTTTTTTGTTTTTAAGATGGTGATCATGCCATGATTTTTGTTGCACCTTTTCAGTCTTTTGACTCCACCTAGCAAGTGCTTTCCTTTCGTCCAACTACATTAAGTTCTCTATGTGCTCCTGTAGTGCTTGTTCATCATCTAATCCTCATGCATGTGCAATATGCAAGGATGGTAGCATGAATTCTACTGGTAACACAACCTCTGTGCTAAACACCAATTAGAATAGGGTGGCCTTGTTTAATTTCTTATAGGTAGTCCTATATTCCCATAGTATAGCTGAGACTTTGTCATCCCAATCCTATCTTCCCACATCACAAATATTTTTCAGCATGTGACTCAAATTTTGTTAAACACCTTAGTAGTTCCATTAGCTTATGGGTGATATGGGGTATTCTTATGGTGGGCTATCATGAATTCTTCCAACAAGATTCTAACTATCTCATTCAAGAAATGGGTACCCCTGTCACTCGTTAAGCTCAGCAGACATCCATATCTGTTGATTATATTTTCCCAAAAAAACCTAGCTATTGTTGTCATTATGCAATCCTTTATAGGTGATGCATATACCCATCTTATAAATTAGTCAGTGCAAGTGATGATATAGCGCGAACAATTCCTTCGAGCGGTAAGTGAAATTGGTCCTGCAAAATCAATGGCCCACTTCTCAAATGGTTTTGTGCTAGCTATTGGCCTCAAAGGCATCTCATCACTTCTTCCAGGTTTTCCAAGGTGATGTCAATAGTCACAAACCTTACAAAACTCAATGCAATCCTGGTAGATTCTTTCCCACCAAATCCCTACCAGTAGAATATTTCACGTGGTGGCATTCCATGCATAGTGTCCTCCTACAATCCCATCATGCACTTCCTCCATGATTGCAACATGCTCATTTTCTAACACACATTGGTGTAAAACCTCATCGCAGCCTAGCTTTTATAAGTCTCCACCAATTAACATGTAGGGTGTGACACATATGGCTAACAGCTTTCTTTCCATAGTCTTCATTCCCTCCGGTGCTACATCCATTTTTATAAACACAACAATATCTTCCAAGTCATAGGGCATGCATTGTAACCTAAACAGTTACGTGTATGCCATTGTATCCTAAATTCTCTACATGTCCTCCCCTGATTCAATCCTTGATAATTGGTTAGGCCCTGAGTTACTCTTTCCTAGTTTCACAACAATTTTAAACTCAAAATCTTGAAACAATAAGACCCACCGACATATGTGTTGTTGTAAAATGGGATTTTTCGCCAAGTAATTCAATTCCATGTGGTCTTTGTAGAATATTAAGGGTGTTTCCAATATATACTACCTAAATTTTTGTATCTCATAGATCATTGATAGTGTTTCGTGCTCAGTAGTAGTGTAGTTCTATTCTGCTAGTGTCAACTTCCTGCTAGCAAAACATAAGGGGTGGTCAACAATCCCTTGTCTAGGTTGTGTTAAGACTACCCCAATCGCCATCTCTGAAGCATAAACATCTACATGGAATGGCTTATCCCAAGAGGGAAAGTGTAATATGGGTGCAGTGATAAGCATATTCTTCAATGTATCAAATTTTTTATGTTGCGCCTCTCCCCAGTGAAATGATTTTTGTGTTTTAGTAACTTTTCCAATGGCACAGCAATCTTGGCATACCCCTTAATAAATTTCTGGTAGTACCCCATATGCCAAAGGAATCTACACACTGTGCTCTGGCTGGTATGCTCCCCCAATCCAAAAATAACAACAACTTTGGTGGGATCCACCAGCAAGCCTTCCTTACATATGATGTGCCCCAACAGGGTTCCAAATGGAGTAGCGGAGAGACATTTCTTGATGTTGAGGGATATTCGCAACTACCAACATCTCTCAAACATCAAATTGTAAATTATTAAAATGCTCTCTCACTAGTCCATACATTGTCTACCCATCAAGGTAGACCTGAAGGAACTTATGGATAAAATCTTGAAATGTCTGGACCACTATGCGTGAAAACATAGTGGGCACATTCTTTAGTCCAAAATGTATGACCATGTAGGAAAAACTTCCCCATTTAGTGGCGAAAGTTGCCTTTTCTTGGTCCTCCTTTGCGATTCTAACTTAATGATATCCTGAGAATCCATCTGTGAAAGAATAAATATTACATCCAACTACTCCTTCTAGGATTTCCTCGGTAAAAGGTGTTGGGAAAGGATCAATTACACATACTACATTTAAGTCCCTATATTCAACATAGATCCTTATGCTTCCATCCTTTTTAATGTTGATGACCATGGGGCTAATCCATTCTGATTCCTCCATAGCTTCAATGATGCCTGATGTGATCATCTTGTTTATATCCTCCTTGACCCGGACGTGCAAATTTGGATTCATTCAGTAATGTCTCTTCTAAGTTGGGCACACACCCTCCTTTAACTTTATTTTCATTTCCCCCAAGGAGTGGTGAATTCCTTTATTTTCATGGTACCCATGCAGAAATAGGTCCTAAAACTCACGCAACATATCAATGATCTTCGAAACCTCCTTTTCTGACCAATAGTCTCCAATAGAGGTTTCGTTTCTAAGCCAATGTTAACCTTCTTTGTTTTGAGGGATTCATGGTAGGCACATGCTCAATCATCAGCAATATCCACAACTTCACACATACCTTCAGTATGGTTAACATCCAAATTCTCCACCTCTTCGCCATCTATCACATAGACCATCTTTCCCTTCTCTTTCTCCATGCATGCGCGCTCAAGTTGTGTCTCTTATGATTCTTCCTCATCAAAACACACTTCTAAACCAGGTTCACCCAATAACTCCAGTATCCTATATTTTTCCATGGCATTGTCTCCCATCATTAGGTGCTTAACAACTTGTAACGCCTTATTTACTGATGGCTTGGTGCTCCGATATTCAAAAGCTTGAAGGATGTCAGTCGTCAATTCTTACCAATTTCCTAACTTATGGCGCATCTCTGAGTGAATTTACCATGCACACGCATAGACTTGTAAAGTGGAGTACAACTTATGCACCCATAGAGAAGGTGGAAATGCTTCCATGCATATCATCTAGGCCTTCTCACATGCTCGGACGTGAAACGAGGTGGGTTCCTTATCATGATAGTCTTATATGACATTGGGTGTATTGCTCCAGGAAAACCTAACAGAGAATGTGATTCTTACTTTGCGCCACTCTAGAAGGCTAACGCGATGTGTTGCCCACGAACACACTGTGGTCCCGAGTAAGTTATAGCCAAGCATTCTTCTTCTTTTGATCACACTTTTCCACTGGGTCTCCATTTCTTGTAAGAAAATGTCAAGGTTGGCTCCTCCAGAATAGTTAGGAAACTTATTTCCTCCCAAGTGCTTGATTAAGTGCACCTTTATTACTCTTGTAATAGATCCACTCAATTGTCACCTAATTAACTCATAAGTCCCATGTGCCTAATTTTCACATGCTACACTTGTGGTGTTACTCATAGATTAGGTGTCTTCAAACTAAATAACTCATTCCATAGGATTAACCACCTCAAGGTCCCTGATAGAGCACACATAGATCCTGTTAATAAATTATTCTCCCAAGGGCTCTATATACGGTGCTAATTTCCCATCACTCAAGGGGATTATTTCCCATTCCGCCTTGTTCTCAAAGCTTATGTATCCTTTATTGAACTATAGGTTAGCATTGTTCTTATAACACCAGGGGCACCCAAGTAACTGTTGGAAAGTTGTCTACCTCAGCTAGCACCAAGAAATAAAAATATCCAGTGAATTTCACTCCTTTGATAGTGATAGTAGCATCCTTTAAGACACCAATGGGCATTACCTTTGTCTTGTTAGCCATATACAACACATTTGAAGATGGTTGTAGTGGGGGCCTTCCCATTTTTTTCCAGGTGTCCAGGGTGAGAACATTGACTTATGCACCCGTGAAAATCAGAATATTTCTTAGGAACCACCCATCCATAAACACATTCAAATTAATCTCTTTATCATAGTCAAGGATGTGGGGAGGAAGGTTAGCATGTAGAACCTGCCTCTCGTGCCTTGCTCCTGCGCACAGTAATTTTTCCTCGTAACCAGTCCCCTAAAAAAGGAATGATACTCTCCTACCTAAGAATTTTTTCATATTTCCCTAACCTCATCTATATCCTTCTATGGAGATTAAGTGCTCTTCCTTTGTTCTAACTTCCTTGACTTCTCATTTAGGCACTAGATTTCTCATTGTAGGCTTTGAATTACATCCATGGTCTCTTGATACACCTCTTTCTGATAAGTAGGGTCCAAATACTTACCATACACCACCTCTTCTCTTGTAACTAGTGGTTTCTACCTTGGTGTCTCCCTCGCACACGCAGCTTCAGCTTACATCATCACCAGTACAGGCTCTAGTTTTGACTCGCGCGCCACCCTTGGCATCCCTTGCAAGTCATCCTTCTTTATGCTTATGATTTGGTGCCTTTTTCCTTCCGGTGTTGTTGGCTCATATTTCAAAATAGCTATGGGAACTCCTCATACTTATGCTTCCTTCCATGCCAAGAGTGTTACAATAGATCAGGGCATTCACACTTATAGTGTTCCATAGATCCACAGTTGTAAGAAGTTCCACATGGGAACTTACTTGTTCCTCCTCCACGGTTGCCACAACCACAAAATCCTCCTCAGAAACCTCTTCCACATGCCCCTCCTTCCTAGTTCCCTTCATAGTGATGACCATCATCCTTGGAACTACTTGCGAGGCTAGTTTGGTACACACCAATATCAATAGCATCATGTATCTGGTCAATCAATCTATAATCCTTGGTGTCATGAGTAGTGGAGGTGAAAATCTTGCAATAACAAGACACATTCTTATGGATTGCATGCTATAGTAGTGGACACCTACTTGCATCATGATCTCTGTGGAAAATTTCACAGTCCACTATCATGGGCATACCGATCTCTAAGGGAAACTGTCCTTTGTATGTCCCCTCTACCTCACAATCTGTGCACCATAGAACACTATGATTCTCATGTACCGAGTTTGTAGATAGCTTCTCCAACTACTTCACCATTTAAAAATTTGATATTCAAGAAAAGGGATAGCACCGGTATCCACACTCCCAACAGCCTCAGTATGTAGGGTAGACTCCAAGACCTCACGCGGGTCTTATGAAAGTATTGTGTTAAAGCATCCTCCTAAAAGGTTTTATCAACCCTCCAAAAAACCACTAGAGCATGTTGAGAATGATGAATATCATAAGATAGTTTTGTTAAGAGATTCTTAAAATGCACATCATATTCCCACACACTCTCTTCCATTCCTTGTTGGATCTCCTTCAGTGTGCCAATTCTCTTCTATTCAAACTCGGGGATATGAAATTCAGCTAAGAAATCATTCTACAGCAAAGTGTAATCTACCACTATCTAGATGGGGGTCATACTTCCGGTACCAACTATGTGTGCGTCCTTGCAACATTCGTTGTAAATTGACTTGTCTTTCATTCTAGGGTAGTGATCTCATTCACACGCCATAGTAGCTCACATTTGTGTACATTCTTTGTAGCATCCTCAATACCTTTGTATTCTGTTAGATGCAAATACATTTTGAAAAATACATGTTGAGGTGGTTGAGGCCTGTGTCTACCTTATCCATAACCTTGATTCCCTCATGTGTTACCTCCACCACCAGATCCACTAGATCCATCAACACCTACTCCTCATGATCCACCAGATCCACTAGGCCCACTAGTTCTTCTATTCCGCCAGATCCACCTCTCGTAGCTAGTAAAGGTCCTAAATTGGTTGCACCTTGTGTCCCCATTGTCACATTGATATGCACGCCAATAGTCTGTGATATTACACCACTACCAAATATGTTTCCCACACCACTTCCAAACGTGATACCCAAGCT
This sequence comes from Taxus chinensis, assembly GCA_019776745.2. Classification (NCBI taxonomy): domain Eukaryota; kingdom Viridiplantae; phylum Streptophyta; class Pinopsida; order Cupressales; family Taxaceae; genus Taxus; species Taxus chinensis. The sequence continues at coordinate 661,568,355 of CM034152.1, forward strand.
TTGTGTACCCATACTTGCCTAAATGTCATTCCAGAAAATATACCTCCAAACATAGGAAATGATTGTGCAACCATAGATGTGACAAATGAAAAGTTATACCTCCTTGGTGCTGATCGATGACTTCCACCAATACCAACTAGGTTAGCAATACTTATCTCTAGATTTAGAAAGCTAAGCACCAAGGGATGGTTACTAGGTGGATTCAAATGTGAATTGACAAATCTCCTTTCTCCAAGTGATGAAATATCATCAGAAGATGAAGGGTTCTCTCTCCTATGCTTTCCAAGATGGGGCAACATAGACTACTCAGGCTCCATGTCCTTTGCGTGAACTCAATTCCTTCCTGCAATATCTACCTCCATAAATCCATCACTCTTGTAACTTTGTGTTGTCTAATTAACTCCCTTTCATGAGCTTCATTATACTTGAGTCATCTCTCTTCCCTCTACTTTTCATCCGCAAGGTCTACTATCTTTCTCCACACTACCTTCCTCGCCCAACACTTAGAAGAAGCTTAGCCAACCATATGAAATGCTTCCAAACTTAATTGTGATGATCAGGATCTTTATAGCTAAGTGTATAACACATAAAACAATCCTATAGGTTGTCTTAAGAACTCAAACTCAACAACCTCCACATAATAATGTGTAGAAATAATGTATTCTAGGGTATAACTGGTCAGCACTCTTCTCCACCAATTACCAACACCACATGTGTCTAAGTCAGATCATCATGTCTCGCACCCTTTAATACTCATCTTGGGTCCATATGTGAGATCTATAGTACCATCTTGATATAGATGCATACGCCGAAAGCCATTCATACAAATCCACTAGAAAGTAGCAAAATAAGGTCTCATATAGCTCATGATATAGGTGTTTTTCTCCCCATTTGTGTGCATCAAACTCAGGTCTAGTACTAAATCTCTAATAAAACTCATCTTCTATGCTCTTAAACCATGCTTTGACATTGTCCAACGTCAAGCACTCTGTCATCATGCATCATTCTCACAACAACTTCAAAAAGAGGTCCCGGTAATGGAACCAAGATGTAGTCATTTTATCTACCCTCAATACTAACTTTCTAACCCCAAGCGTGGTTGGCCTATCACCCAGCAAGCATTGGGTGCTCACCCAAGGCATGCGTGGGTGCATTGAGACCCTCCTTTATGTGAGCATTGTGAGAAGGTTTTTCCATTGATGGAGGATGATTTGTAGAATGAGAAATACATTCACTTTAGTTAATAAGGTAAAAGGAGCATCTAGCAAATCACACATTAATGCATTACAGAAAAATAAACTAATAAGCATGCTAAATCAGATATGAACCATGATAGCCATTTAACACGAGGGTTTACACCCTTGAGCATGACATATAAAATAAACCCTTATATATATATATATATATATATATATATATATATAATTCATTCAGAACATTTTTGGTAGCCATACTACAATCAAAAGATGTCATCTCAAACCATACATGTTAAATGACCAAAGACTTAATCCCTACATATCTTCCTCTGATGAGAGATCCTAGTTATATCCTTCTCCATTTGAACCCTTGTTATAGATCCTAGTAGCCATACAGAAGCCTATTACATTCTTCATTACCTTTAGCACTAAGTTCTCTAACCCTTATCCACTACTGCAAACCCTCTATTACTCAACACTTGTGTCTATTATTCTTATTTCTTCTCTCTATCTCAGTGTGTTTTCCTTTCTTCTAAGCATCTCTTTTTTCTAGGATCAGCACCCACCACCATTCCTTCAATCACATGCCAAGTGTCAATGTTTTCCTTAACGGAGAATTTTTTATCCCATTGTAAGATCTTCATTCTCTGCAATGATGTCGTTCTAGGGATATTCCCTACGTGGAATATCCTTTTCTTGACCTCCAAGGTTCTAGAATGGCATCTTATCCACTCAGCATGCCTAGTTGGGTCATGTTTTTCCTCAAGTACCTCCAAAATACTAGATTATATTTTATTTCCTCAAAATTTTGCATACTTCCCTGACCTCATCCAGATCCTTCTATAGAGCCTCAACACTCTTCCTTTGTTCTAACTTCCTTGACTACTCCTTTAGGCAATGGATTTCTCCTTGTAGGATTTGAATTACATCCATTATCTCTTAATACACCTATTTTTGATGAGAAAGATCTGGATAATTACCATACACCACCTCTACTCTTGTACCCACTAGCTTCTACCTTGGTGTCTCCCTAGTGTGCATATCTTCGACTCATGTCATCACCATTACAAGATCTAGTTCTGACTTGTGTGCCACCCTTGGCATCCATCATGAGTTAGCCTTCTTTATGCTTACCATTCTGGTGCCTTTTTTCTTCTGGTGTTGCTAGATCATATGTTTAAATATATTTGGGCACTCCTCATACTTGTGATTCTTTCCAGACCAATGCATTACAAAAGATCAAGGAATTCGTACTTACAGTGCTCCATAGATCCATAGTTGTAACAAGTTCCATGCTGGAACTCACTTCTCCCTCCTCTGTGGTTTCCATGACCAAAAAATCCTCCTCTAAAACCTCTTCCAAGCACCCCTCCATCTATGCACCCTTCATAATGATGACCATCATCCTAGGAATTCCTTACGAGGATGGTTTGGGGCAAACCAATATCAATGAAATCTTGTATTTGGTCAATCAATCTATAATCCTTAGTGTCCTAAGTAGTAGAGGTAAAAATCTTGCAATATGACACATTCTTATGGATCACGCACTGTAGTAGTGGATATCTACTTACATCATGATCTCTGTGGAAAATCTCATAGTCCACTGTCATGGCGCGTATAGATCTTTGGGGAAAATTGTTATTTCTATGCCCCTTCATCTCACAATATAATATATACACCATATGCCACTACGAGTCTCATGAGCCAAGTTTGTTGATAGCTTCTCAAGCTAATTTTCCATTGCAAAAATATGAGATTCAAAAAAAAGGGATAACACCAGTATCCACACTTCCAATACCCTCTCATGCAGGGTAGATTCTAAGGCCTTGTGTGGGTCTATGAAATTCTTGTGAAAAATCACTCTCCTAAAAGGTGTTATCATCAACCCTCCAATAAACCATTGAGCATCCTGGGAAGGGTGAATATCATAAGAAAACTTTGGCAAGAGAGTCATAAAACACACATCATATTCCCACACACTCTCTGTCATACCTTTTAAAATATCCTTTAGTGAGCTAATGCTCTTATTGTTAAAACTCAGGGATATGAAAATTCACCTAAGAAGGCATTATATAGTGCAGTGTAATCTACCACTGTCTGATGGGGGTAATACTTCTAGTATAAACTATGCGCGCATCCTTGTAATGTCATTGCAAATTGACTTGCCTTCCATTTTGGGGTAGTTATCCCCTTCACACATCATAGCAGCTCACACTTGTTGTACATGTTGTAGATCAAGAATTTCCGCGGTTGTTACCTGTCCAAGTTAATGTACCAAACTAAACACAAAAGACCCTGGAAAAACTCAAATGAAATCAATACCTGATAGATAAGACAAGATCCGAAGATGTAGGTGGAAAAGAAAGCTGATGTAGAAAAAAATGGGCGCACCTGAGCAATCTTGCAAAGTATATCTGAGAAACCTGTGAGACACAAAATACTTAATAGAAAAAGACAATGTTAAAATATATTTTGGTGGATTGCCCGAAAAAGTGAGTCTGGGAAGTGATAAGCTCCGTCGGCGAATGTCAGTACATGTTTTCAATTAAAGAAAGAAGCATACATTATAAAAGATGTAAGTAAATGTCTAGATTTTCTGATTAAAAAATGACAGACAAAATGTAAACAGTGGATAGAAATCAACAGAAAATAGGAAACTGTGAAAACAATGTTGGATTTGTGTTACCTGAGTTCTTTTAACCTATCTATAGGCTGATCAAACGTCGATTGGGGTGAATCAGCATTGATTAGGATCAATCGACATCGATTTGGGATTGGTCGCGGACGTCAACTAGGGGAAAATTGCAGGAAGGTTGAGAAATGGAAAATGAAGGCTAGATCGTCAATGTCCTTTGGATCTACAGGAGCTGTAGGGATACTGAAAAAGATCCACCTTCACTAGATGCAGGAACAGAGTCACCAAGAGATTAATGGAGGCTCACGATGTTGATGTTGTAGGAGTAGAGTAATAGTACTCCTCTCAGGGATTGATCTGGATAGAATTTGATTTCACTTGATAGATTATGTTCGGGGCTTGATGCTCAAAACTCTCTATCATTCATTCTGTCTAACCAAAACTAAATTCTAGCCTTGTATTTATAATCGGCGCCAACCAAGGGTACAATTGGCACTGTTCTAAAAAATTGACATCGACCAAGTACCAGTCGACACTGATCAAGGGAACAGATCCCCGAAATGGCCAAAAGGACATTTTTGGAGAGATGAAAGTGTATTCTTCTGACTCAAATACGGGAAATATCGCACTGCACGGTTTTGGGGGAGGAAAAATAAGGGGGGATAGATGGATAGAATTGATATGGAAGGTTAGGAAATTGATATGGGGTAGATAAGCGGTTAAGATACATGTAAAAAGTGTAATTAAATAGTTAATATTTAATTATCCATGGGTAAAACACAATGGGGGTATAATAAAATTAGGATAGATGTTTAATTTTAATTAATACTCCAAAATTATGATATAAAGGTGCCCCAGGTTACCTAAGAAGGTATAACGAACGCAAGGGAACACTAAATTGGGTAACCAATTTTAGGTGTCTACATTCTGCCCCTTTTTGTTGAGTAACATGCGATAAGCAAATTTGTAAGGCAAAAACAAGGAGGTTGGAAGAAAGTAAGAAAAAAGGTGATGATGTGATCCCATTCAAACTAGGGATGGGATGAATCCCAAAAGACAAACCGATCCTGAGTTTGAAAAAGGTAGATGAGAATGCAGGATGCCCCAGCTAGATATCTGGAGTGAATCTGATTATTGATGACGCATGAAAACAATAAAAAAGGCAGCAACCTAAGGACCTCACATTGGTAGGGTAGGCTAGATGGTCTTCATATGAGACGACCTTAGTACCTACAAACCCGTGAGTGGAAGGGAGGGTTGTAAAAAAGTAGCAACTAAAGAGTAAACACATTGGTAGGTATAACCAGATGGTCTGCGAACTAGACAATGTTAGTGCCTACAGACCCGCTATCTTTAGGCTGCCACCAACATGGAGTGACCCATATACAGGGAAAAGACTCGAAATGGGTGATAACATTGAAAATATGTGCCAAAAAGCAACACTCGGGTCATAATAATGATTAAATAAATAAGCCAAGCATCAACACTTTGGCAAAAAAAAGATGAGGAGATGGAAGAAAGTGATGTGGAAAGGAAAAAATTGCAACCAATCGGCAATGATTAGCCTCAATCAGTGTCGATCAAGCCAAAATCAACGTTGACTAAACCAATTGGTGCCAACCATAAAAAATTGTCACTGACCATACCGAACCCATATAAATATGAGAAAGGGAAACATGAACGATTTATTTACATCACAACAATTGATTTAGAAAGAGTGAAAAATTGACTTTGAGCAACATGGAAAGCCTCTGGGAGTAGTCAGAAGTGGAAAGAGGACATGACCTGGGCTAAGAGTGGATCTACCATAGCCTTGTGTATATGTTTACCATTAAATAGCATACTAGGATGCCAGTTTTTAGGGAAAAGGGGAATAAGTGGGAGGCCAGAGTGTTTTGAACACCTCTGCCTCCCAATTAGTGCCGATTGCAATTCCAATCGATGGTGACTAAGATAGGATCGACGTCGATTAGAACTCAATCAGTGCCGATTGGATTGATTAGACTAAAAAAGTGTTAGAATGTTTTCTTTGATGTTTCGAGTTGAATAAATGAGAAGCTAACACCGCTCTTGATGTCGTGGATGTAGGCACAAGAGGCATTACATATGCAAGATGCTATTCCTGAGCTTTTTGGAGACCATTCTCCCTGATGTCACAGACACTGATTGGCGTCACCTAGAGCTAGCCGGGCTCGGGGGGCTTCTTGTTACTACCAGACAGGTGCCTCGAAACGTAGAGTTGATGCGAGCACTAATACGGTGATGGGGATAGCAAGACTTGCCACATTCTGGTTCAAGACGGGTGAGATGACCATCACCCATGAGGACATATATAGGATCCTGAGGTTACCGATCACTGGGGACCCGATAGAGACCACTCCATGAGAGAAACAATAGAGGGCCCTAGGAAAATTGTATGGAGATATGGGCAGATGATTCATAGATAGTGTCCAGGGTGGTGAGGATAGCCTCACATTATAAGACAGGATGATGCCAAGAGTAGACAGATAGCACTGATTCAGATGGTGATCTCCTATTTTTCTCTAACCAGATTCAAGAGGTGGGAGATTTCCACTACTTTTACTAGATTGTGTTTGTGATATCCTAGAGTTCAGGCAGGTGTTTGCATTTGTTGATGCCCTAGTAGCATAGGATATATCATGAGTTGTGGGATGTACACTAGAGGTAGACAGACATGTATTGATGTTAGCTTTGTGCTCCATTGTTGGGCATATGAGCATATAGCAGTGATCAGGCCATCAGGGCTTCCATGGGATGCCAGTAGCAGAGGGGGACCTTCATTATGGATTCTGGTGATGGCAGGTAGACATGGCCCCTAGGAGATATAGGGAGATCTACAGAGTGGTATACTGAGCAATTCAGGATGCTGACACCCAGAGTAGGTTATTTGGAGAACCATTATCGGGTCTACCTGACATGGGCCGATCAGGATGCTCACCTGGTGGAGCTGAGACAGAGCAGGGTGGTTAGGGGCCGCATGCCAGATATGTGGGAGCGTGTCCCTATTTATATGGGTGCTAAGGTAGTTTGGTTTAGTACAGATGGTCCTGACCACATACATTCCATATAGGCGGGACATCAGAGAGACCGATTTACCGATTTTGATCCCAATAGATCCACTGAGGGAGGCCCCACCTCCCACAGATAGTGATGACGATGCACGAGTGGATGATGGCCTTGTGGCATGGTATTCTATAGAGCTACCACGACACCTACCTAGCATCCATAAGATGTGGATGAGGAGGACATAGCTGCAGTGCTGGAGAGATTGGAGGGAGAGCATGTTGCCTTGACGCATGCACACCAGGCTGCCCTCAAGGAGATTAGAGCTCTGATAGAGGAGAGGGATGCCATGATATTGGAGAGAGATACTACACATCAGGAGCGGGATACAACAATACAACAATGAGGTCACTACCAATAGGGCAAAAGAGAGACCCTCAGGGCCAAATACGATGATACATGCACCACTTCAGAGTCCAAGTCAGAGGGTGCGGCATCAGGAGGGCCACCAACAATAACAGCAACACCATTATGAGCACCTGGTATGGTGAGCCTAAGAACCTTTTAGGATCTCCTCGCTCAGGTGAGATACTATGAGGACACCTTGGCATAGCATGCCCCTGATGTGCCTCGTTACGGTGCAAGGAGGAGATCAGCGATAGCCATAGCTAGTGGTGCATTGGAGGGTACAAGTACCCAGGAGAGATCGAGGTAGTGGTAGGGCCCCAGCAGTAGGTGCTTCTATCTTGATAGGAGGTGACCAGAAGAGACAACCTAGGCCAGAGGAGGGTGGAGGAGATAGTTTCTTCCACCTATCTGACTTTACTATATAGATATGTTACTCTTGTATCGATATGCTAATGTAGCCTCGATTTGAAGGAATTTTTTATGTATGACATAGATGGCTTGAGTGGAATCCATCCATTTTCTTTTTGTACAGACACTCATGTATATATATATTCATCATTTTTTGTGTTATGTGATTGTACTTATGCATTTAATTTTGATAGATATAGATAGATGTAGTGTAACTTTGATGGACAGACATATGTTTGATAGAGGATAGATGGATAGATGTGATGTGATTTAATGTGATTGATAGATTGAGAAACTAAACATGTTTAAGATATTAATTTAATTTTAATGAAATTGATAGATGGACTCACATGTGTTTTTTAATACATGCTTTTATGTGCTTTAGATGAAGTAGATAAAGATGAGTATAGATAGATGATAGATTTGACTAAATTAACATGTTAAATGTCAATTTAATTGGATGAACAACAAATAATAATGGGAAATGTTCCTTGTGACAGCAAAGGATGTAATGATATTATTTTTGTTTACAAAATAAAAAGCAATACACCTAGATACGAAAAAATAATGATAAGTTGAGGCCCCCTAACCGACCATAAATAGAGACTCTGGTAGGAAACTGAAAGATGATGCACATAAGGCCATAGACAGAGATAAAATGAACCTAACACTAGTTAGTCACAAACAAGATCTAAGAGATAGATGGAACTGTCGACACTAAAATTTTCTTCCGTAATTTCTATTTCATTAATGTATGTATTAGGAATAGGATGTTTGTTAAGTGTAATTAGTAGTAACATCCAATAGAAGATAATGGCGCTACCAGTACGACGCCGCTAATAATGTATAGTACGGTAATAGTCAAAATAACAATAGGAATGTTGTGGTAAAAAAGTATCATATTTGTCGTAGAGTGGTCCGATTAATGTTAAAATGTCAAGTTGGGGTAAGTAGAGAATAGGGTCTACATGATTGGAATTAGAAATATTATATTGAATAAGGACAAGAGTGAGGTCCATAAATATTTTGTGTATTTTTTTGGTAAAGTCTCAAATGTAGAAACCCATGGTGAAATGATAAGGTTTATCTTATCTACAAAGATAAGCTTACATCACGATAAGAGTTGAAGGTATGAATATGATTCTCAAGTGGAATTTCTTATCCTATCTTAGAGATAAGATGGATCAGCTAGAATTCTAATCATAAAGAGACCACCCCCCTCATTTCGCATAGAAGGAGTAGTGAAAAGCTTGTATTAGTCCGTGTGGAAGAAGCCATCATTTGAAGGTGTGTTAAAGAAGCCATTAAGAGGTGACTGTGAATTTCCTCCCCTAGTATTGGTGAAAGGCAAGTGAAGTCAGTAGACACTTGAAGTACCTCATGGTGAGATTTGGAATCCATCCATTTTTTTTTGTTTACAGACACTCATGTATTATATAATATTTCATCATTTTTGTTTTTATGTGAATTGTACTTATGCATTTAATTCTGATAGATATAGATAATGTAGATTGAACTTTGATGAAGACATATTTGATAGGAGGATAGATGGGATAGATGTGATGTACTTTAATTTGATTGATAGATGAGAAACTAAAACATGTTTAAGATGTTATTTAATTTTTAAATGAAATTGATAGAGGACTCACATGTGTTTTTAATACATGCTTTATGGGCTTTTAGATAAGAGTAGATAAGGATGGTTATCAGATAGATGATAGATTTGACTAAATTAACATGGTTAAATGTCAATTAATTGGATGAACAACAAATTAATAATGGGAAATTGTTCCTTGTGACACGAAAAAAATGTACATGATATATTTTGTTTAGAAAATAAAAAAAAGCAATACACCTAGATACGAAAAAGAAATTTGATTAAGTTAGGCCCCCTTAACGACCATAAATAGAGACTTTGGTAGGAAACTGAAAGATGATGCCACAATAAAGGCCATAGACATAGATAAAATGAACCTAACACTAGTTAGTCACAAAACAAGATCTAAAGATAGATGGAACTGTCGACACTTAAAAAGTTTTCTTCCGTTAATTTCTATTTCATAATGTATCTGTATTAGGAATAGATGTTGTTAATGTAATTATATAGCATCCAATAGAGATAACGGTGCTGCCAGTACGGACACCGCCTAATAATGTATAGTACCGTGGAATAGTCAAAATAACAATAGGAATGTTTGTTAACAAAGTAAATATTGTCGTAAGTGTCCGATAATGTTAAATGTCCAAAGTTGGGTAAGTAGAGAAGTAGGGTCTCACATGATTAGGATTAGAAATATTTTATGTAATAGGACAAGGATGGGTCATAAATATTGTAGTATTTTATTTGTAAAAAATTCTAAAAATGTAGAACCCATGTGACAATGAGTAAGGTTTTCACTTATTTAAAAGATAAGCTTACATGTACAGATAAGAGTTAAGGTATGGAATATGATCTCAGAGTGTATTTTCTTTATCTATCCTTAGAGATAAGATGGATAAGCCTAGAAGTTCTATAAATAAAAGAGGACCACCCCCCCTCATTTAGCACTAGAAGGAATAATAGTAGTGGAGAAATATTATGAGTAAGGTCTTCTTGTAAAGAAGCCATCATTCTTGAAAAGGTGTGTTAAAGAAGCCATTAGAGGTGAATTGTGATAGTTTTCCCATAGTATGGTGAAAGGCAAGTTGAATCAAGGTAACACAATGAAGTAACCCCCTCATGGGTGAGATTGTAACAATTCATGTTAAATTATAATTTACTCTGATATTTCAGATTTATCATCATTTCTTCTTATCTTGTCTATGGTATCTTGGTTATATTTGTTTTGTCGTTTCCAGATTCATTCCACCAAACTAAAGGCTGCCTGCATTAGTAAACAATATAGACGACGCGAGTTCCTAGGTGAAATTATCATAGTGCCGGATTGCTGTGACATTTTGGTTCATTGCGGGACAATTCCTCATTGTGGATTTTCTGGAGAGTATTCCCGTAACATCCTCATTTTAAACTAAGGGTTAGAACAAGTGAATTTTTTTTTATTTTTTCTATTGTTTTGTTGCTATAATTTGCATACTGGTTTCTAAGATACATAATTTAGAAACTCAACAATTCAGATAAACCTTCATATAACAGACAACCATATGCAGCTATAATGACTCGGAGTACCTCCGATCTGATTCATTCCATGACTCGGTAATCTTACCGATCTATTCATGAGTAATAAGAGTCGATGTTTTTTATTTAAACACACTACTCTTGCGGTTCTCCTTCCCTTAATCTGGGATTTCAGAATGCTCTGTCCAAGAATCCTAACTGAATAATTTGTTACCATATTCATCGGCATCTTCATCCCTTCTAGGTAATTAGGACAACACAATCAAGCAGCTTGCGATACTTTTGGCCAAAATTTGAAAACATACTGTTCCCTGTCTCGTATTCCTTAACGGCATTACTCGTCAATCATGAATACGTCCTTCACCCCATTCATATGTTATATAGAATGTCTTTATACTGACACTGTCAGGTCCTTCCTTTCACAACTGGCAATCATCTGAGGCAGATATTAACAAAAAGGTGAAATGTTATGATGGTGCCCACGAGGATTTAGGGATATATGACATACTGGTTCAACCTCTGCATTTCAACCAGTGTTGTCACGATACCCCGATTCTCCTAGGGCAGCCATATATTCATGACCACGTTTTTAATCGGACTCGGAACTCGTTGCGAAATCAATGTGTAAATCTTAAGCGTTATCAATGCCAAAGGGTGTTGCCATGACGTCATCTGCATTGTTGTAACTTTGAGAATCCTAATCTTTCTCGAAGGTACAACCATGCGTGACTTATGTCGTCAGACGCTTTCAATATCCGCCTCGAAAAGATCTACTCCCAAATTACCAAGCGTATACGCACTTGAGTTTAATTACTTTAAAAGGACTCTTCCCTAAGTGTTAGGCCTTTCCCATCCCTGGATTCTTCATCTAAGAGGACCCTCCTTCTATAAAAACCATACATGGGGTAGAGTATTCACGGTCAGTTTCTCATCAAGGAGTCATTAGAATACAACCTGATTCTAATAGCAACAGATCGGACAATAATCTCATAACCTTTGCTTCGAGATTGCCTGTCATGAACCTCCATTGATTGCATTATCAGTTCTCTTAACTGAATTTCATATTCATACTTTTTAGTATAAAGATATAAATGATTGAAAGAATTCCAATTTAATATGTCCTGTCATACTTAGGACTAGGGATTAGAATTTAATCCAGTATGTTTAGCATTCTCTTTAGGCCTCATTTTTAACCTAACTTTAGAAAGACAAATATTAAATCTATATGCTTTCGCATAGAACAGATTAGAACTTCTTAAACCACTTATTAAGAATTCAATCTCATTTTCTTGTAAGATCTTCCATTGTCAATCACACAAAGCATCCCAATTATACAATGATAACAATGCCTCTTCGTTACATAAACCGAAAGAAGGTCAACGTAATCAGAAATAGAATACAACACATAAGTATACAAACACTATTATCCATTCCTTCAAAACTAGTACAGATACATTTTATGCCAACAACAATACTTGATACAATGCTTACGGGAAAAGAAGAACATCTTTTACAATGTTATAGTACATCTTATAAAATTCAAGCTGTAATTCATTTATAAAGTGCAAATTTTAAACAATTACTTGACTCAGCCACCAGATCTTGCCCATTGCTTTACCTCTTACGGGCAACCATCGCAAAAAATATTCACATGAGTGCAGTTCACTATGAAGCTCTGACGCATCGATAAGCATCAACTTTTAAAACAATGCTAATCCATCAATTGTTTCATTAAACACCCTGTTTAAATAGATCAAATATCCAAATAAGTAAACATTATCAGACTATGTCCTGTGTAATACAAAATGGAATTCACAAATATGTAACTCTATCATTGTAATATGGCGAGTGCCAAGATTAATGGCATTTTGAAGACCTAAAACAAGAGCTTCATATTCAGCCATATTATTGGTACACTCAAAGTTAAGTTTGTGTGCGACAAGGGGATAGGTGCACCCCAAGGAGGAATCATGATTGAAACCTGCACCTCCCCCTTGCTGACATTTGGACCCGTCAAAGAAGAGTTTTTATTTTAAATGGAGACAGATTGAAATTGATTTGTTGGATGTACTCATCTGGGAATTGAGCAAGGGGGATTTGAGTGTCTGGGAAGAGGAGTATCAGCTAATTGATCCGCAATGACCTGACCTTGATAGATTTTGTGAGATGAACTCGAGATCAAACTCTGTCATGAGCATGAGCCAACGAGTGATACGATCATTGTGAGATAGGCTTTCACAGCATTTCTTGAGTGGATTTGACACTTGTAACATATAAGTTTTTAATTAAGGATTGTAGTAACGAAGTTAGAAGTTGTGAAGAAGAGAGCACAACACAAGTTTTTATCTTTAGAATAGCTGTTTCATACTCATAAGAGTGCGACTGATGTAATAGATGGTGTGTTCTTTACCGTTAGCATCCTGATGCAAGAGCATGGCTCCTATAGCATGTTAGTCACAAAAATATAAAGATAGAATGGCTCCCCCTCATGTGGAGGTGTAAGCACAGGTGGAGAAAGAAGATGAGCTTTGAGATCATCAAAGGCCTTTTGGCAATGCTCATCCCATTCAAAATGAACATTCTTATGGAGGAAATGATGAAAAGGTTGACAATGGTCCGATTTGCGAGATAAAATAATGCATTGATTGAAGGCATCCTTGAAGACCACGGAGCTGCTTTAAGTTAGAAGGGAGAGGCATCTCAATAATAGCCTTTATTTTTGTGGGATCAACTTTAATGCCCCTAATAGAAATGATAAATCCTAAGAGTTTACCAGTGAGAATGCCAAACACACATTAAGATGGATTCAGGTGAAGAAAAAAATGAATGAGCCTCTCAAAGAGAGGTGCAAGAATGAAAAGATGATCGTGACTGTGTTTGGATTTACCGAGGAGATCATTGGCATAATCTTCCACAATTTTGTGTAAGAGATCATGGAATATGTAGGTCATTACTCGTTGATAGGTTGCTCATGTGTTCTTAAGACTGAAAGGCATGACACGATAACAAAAAGTCCCCCAAGGAGTTATGAAGGAAGTTTTATACTGGTTCTCTGGTGTGATGAGAATTTGATTATATCTTGAGAAACCATCCATAAGAGAAAGCATCTCATGACCTGCAGTTAAATCCATGAGTTGGTCGATATTAGGTAGAGGAAAATCATCTTTTGGACAAGCGAGATTAAGATCCTGGAAGTCAGTGCAAATTCAAATTTTCCCAGTAGCTTTGGTTACTAGTACTACATTTGAAACCTATTATGGATAGTCAATGGGTTGGATGAAGTTAGTGGAAATTAAGCGTTGTAACTCTTCTTTAATAATAAGGGCAACACGAGGGTGCATTTTACGCAATTTTTGTTTAACCGGTTTGATGTCTGGAAGAGTAACGATATTATGGATCATGATATCAGGATCGAGTCCTGGCATATCTTCATATGACCAAGCAAAAGCTTGGTGATGGTTGGAAAGAAAGGTGGTGAAGTCTCCTAACTCCTGTGGATTAAGAGATTAGCCGACCTTAATGATGTGAGGGTCTTTAGAAGTCCCTCTATTAAGGTCGACAGTGGCAGAAGCATAGACGTATCAGAAGGAATGTTTTTTGGAAGATAGGAATCCTTTGCCCACAGATAGGTGAGGAGCGAGTCATCATCTGCACAGTGGAAATTGTTTATAGTGGGAGAGTCGTCTCCAACTATTTCAGGGAAGACTAATGGTATGGAAGTGGATTCGCCATTAGTTTTATAGGTCAATGGACCTATGGAAATGGTGTTGACTAAAAAAAAAATTAGGTGGGATGGAAATGGCATCATCCACATCAAATGATGCTTTTGACCTGGTGGGAGAAGATGGTTCCTTAATGGAAAGAGTCTCATCAAGAATGGTGATGGTGGATTTTGAGAGAGGCTTAAATCCTAAACCAGATTTTTGATGTGGTTTAAGAGTTGGAATGGACACGAGGTCATGCACACCCTGTTCATAGTTTCCCAGGCCAAATCCCTTCCATGCGCATTGATATAAGTAAATTTTTGTGAATGCAGGATTCTGTAAACAATCAAACCCTACTGAATAGGGTTTGGCCCTAGGGGGAGAATCTGGGCAATAGTGAGGTGTATCAAGACCCCCATAAACGAAGTTAGTCTATTGATTGGGCAGACCAATGGCGATGATGCGACCAAGACCTGGATGATATTAAGGTTGTTTGTCTGGTCTACCATACTCATTAGGTTTGAGATGGGCGTCAAAAGAGAGAAGAGGAAGCTCTTCCAGCAAAAAATGCTGCAACGTATCTTCCAAATTTTGTAAATCTAGTAGTTTTTTTACAGGTATAGAAGAGGATGAAGCCTCGTCAGAAGAACAAGCATTCTTCTTTAGAGGGGAAAACCCTGTGGTCATGTCGCATTGTGCGGAAGGAAAAGGATCTCCTGGATGAGTATAGATTTTGCCCACATACTGATATTTTAAGCATCAATGGAGGGTTGATGGGACGCAATGCATTGTACCAATCCAAGAGCATATGAGGATCATATTGTAGTGGAATTTCCCTTCAATAATGTAAAAAATCTCATGAAGTAGTTTCTTACCTACCCGAATGGGCAGGACCACAGTTCCTAAAGTAACCACCAGTTGATCGTTAAATGATCAAAGGGTGAAAGGTGGTGGTGACACTACGTTCTTTGGTAACTTAAGTTTCTCGAATGTGTGGGAGGAAATGATGTTGAGTGCAGCACCACTGTCAATCATAGTGCATTTTAACGTAGTGTTGTTGATTTGAACTGTGATAAAGAGGGGAGCCTCTAAGTCCTCGGAAGAAAGGGGAGGAATTTTAGAATCCTTGAAGGAAATGGAGGTTGATGGTCTATTTAATCCAACAACCATCTCGAAAGGCTAGGGCTCATCTGAATTCACTGTGATGCAACACAGATTATCAATCAAATCCTGGTGATGTTGTGGAGATGATTGAATGAGGTCAAAAAGAGACATTTTGACCGGATCATGGGTGAGTTGTTTCATAACACTCTCTTAAACTACCATGGGAACCTAAGCCCAAGGTGAATCACGAATAGAAACCCGAGGTCTCGGGGCTAATGAGGAAGGAGGAACTCCTTCAGGGGCCATAGAAATGACAATCCGTGGTTGAGATGCTGGAGATGATGATGGATTATCATACTGTTGTGCTCTAGTGGTGATATGAATTGTGTCGATTTGAGAAGGTGGAAGATCATCTGGAGTGGAATTAATAGAATTATAGGTCTAGGTAGACTGTTCAGGCTTAGATGTAGTTGAGATGACATGAGATACTTGTTCCTCCTCCTCTTCCAACAGAAGATCACTTTCTTCCAAGAGAATCCTAATGACAGATTGAAGGGCTTTACATCCCTCAGTGTCATGACCTAGAGTGTAGTGGTAAGCACAAATCAAATCAGAGTTGAATTAGGAAGGTTTTACTCCTTTAGGATTATAGGGTTTGATCAGAGGAAGAGATATGGATGAAGATTGGATAAGTTGGCAAAGAATTTTATTATAGAATCCGGTAGACAAAGATGAGGATAGAGATGACGAAGGCACCTCTTTCACCTTAACAGACTGTCGAGGTAAAAGAATCTACATGTCTGGTTTGACAATATTTTTAGGGATCGTTTTGCTTTTCTGGACATCGGGAGAAGCAGCCTTGGGCACTTGAGATAGAAGTAAGTGAGGCAAGATTGATTTCGGTGGAGGAGGAGCTTTTAAGATAGATTTTGAAGATGACGAAGATGTGACAAGTGTTGTGGTCTTTAGAGATGAAGAAGGCTGCTTGGTCAAAACAAATGATGATTTAGATAAGACTGATTTAGATGAGGGAGGACCTCCCAAAATAGGTCTGATAGGAGGAACAAAGGGTGCCTTGGCTTTTGGTGACGAAGATGATGGTTCTAATAAAAGAGGTGAGGCCTTTCTAGTGGGTAAATCCACTTTACAAAGCACCGGTGAAGATGGTGTTGAAGAAGAATACGCCTTCTCAGTGGATAAATCTAATCTTTTATGAGGCACAGAGAGATATTTTTGAGGGAAAGCACCAAGAGTCTTGATAGTATGAAATATTGGTTTTCCTTTTTCAGGGATGGTGATAACTTTGACCACATAAGGTGATTGTAACTTTTTCGGAGGAATCAGATGGGGAGGTACCGATGGTGCAACGTTAGACTTTAGTTTTCTCGGTCTAAGTTCAGGAACCGAAAGTGTAGGTGCCGGTGCTATTTCTTTTGATTTTTCCTTCATAGGTAAGGCATCATCGGTGATGGAAGAAGTGGATGACGAAGAATTGGTTCCTTGTGAGGAAGATACTTTTGGTATAGTAATTGTGGTTATAACTACTATAGGAAAGGAAATGGGAAAGGTCAAAATTGAAGATGCTTCCGTTGGTAGAGAAGTTGGTATGACTATAGGTATGTTCACCAATGGCATAGTCGCAATGAAAATAGGAGAAACAGAAGTAGATGTATTCATTGAGGAAACTTGAAGAGATGTAAATGCCTCAAGCATTGAAAGAATGTCTAACAAAGACACTGATGAGGATGACACTGTCTCTGGCATGGATGGAAGATCAGATAAATAGGCAGAGAGAGATGAATCCATCTCTAAAAATGGAGGAGTATTCAAAGATGAATTTTCCAAAGATGGCAGAATCTCAGAGATTAATGGAGTGGGAGGAAGTTCTGATTCGGTCGACGTGTTCGTAGATGGCTTAGGTTTAGAAGAAGATTCTTTAGTAGAGATGAAGCTGATAGTATGAGTGTTTGGTTTTTGAGATCCTGAAGCATCATTTTTTGGGGAATGATTGGGAAAAGGTTGTTTAAAGACATCAAGTGCCTGATTTAGGGGAGCATTTGAGTTATCCAAAATGAGCTCACCTTTATCAATGAATTTTTGGACAAGATTTTTGAAGGTCTGACATTGTTCAATGTCATGGCCTTTGGTTCTATGATAACAACAGAAGTCATTTTCCCTATACCAGAAGGGTCATTCTTGGCTTTCATCAAAATTTCTAATAGGGGAAGTTCAATCATGTGAACTTCCAACTTTTTTCTAAGATAAAAGCATATGATTCCCCCAATGAAGTAAAAGATCGAGATGACAAGGGTCCTTTTTGAGAAGATGAAGAGTCTCTCTATGGTGTTTGATTAGAAGTGTTATTGACTCATGATGTTTTTAATATGATAACGTTGGTGGACCCCTGATTCTTGTCTTTTTTAGAAGTAGAAGATTTTGATTTTGTAAACCGAGAAAAATCTGGTTTAGATTTAGAGTGAAGTTTTAACTTCCCTTATTCAACGACACAGGACTCAAGTTTGCGTGCCATCGTAAAGGCTTCTTCAAATGTGTGAAAGGTTTGAATCCTTAAAGTGGAAGAAATATGATTAGCGCAAGATCAAGTAAACAACTCAATCTGTTGAGATTGAGGGAGGGAGAAAGATAATTGATTTATTATACCTCTCCAATGAGTAACAAAGTCTACAATAGACTCGTCATCGAATTGATGAATGTTAGAAAGATCTGTAATTGAGATCTTATGTGTGATATTTATTGAAAAGTTTTCAACAAACATCTGAGCTAATTGAGAGAAAGAAAATAGGGAGTGTTGGGGAATGTTATTGTACCAGTCTAAAGCAGGCCCTACTAGAGACATAGGGAAAGTACAGAGCATAAGCTCCTAATCCTGGACTATAAGGTAGCAAGCATGCTTGAACACTCGTAGGTGCTGTTGAGGGTCCTCTCGACTATGAAATTTTGAGAAATTAGGAAGTTCCCATTGGCGAGGATGAGGCTTAAAAGCCACTGATGGATGAATCGATTCATTACACACTTCTTCAGAAGAGTATGAAGGGCGAGCCCCTTTGGTGGAGGCTTCTAGGTCTGTGATTTTCTTGAAAATAATTTGGACGATGTCAGATTGAGGAGGAGGCATGTTGGTATGTCCTGCATAAGAATTGAATGGTAGATTTTGTTGAGGCATTAATGAGGGATTCATCTATTGATTAACAGGATGATAAGAGGAATAACTAGGCATTCTAGGTGATGCCTAGTGAGGTATTTATTGTGAAGGATCCTACGTATAAATAGGCTGTGAGATGACAAGTGGTTGAGAGAAAGCTGGTTGAATGAAATATGGAGCCTGTGATTGGTGGGCTCCTACACTTGTCGACTGAATTGGAAATGGACATGGTGGGGAATAAAGTTTGAATGAGGATTTTGACTACCGGATTGGTTATTAATGGAGCCGACGCTAGAGGATGGGTAAAGGTCACTGTTGTTAGAGCATTAGAAGAAATACCAGCTAGAGGATGAGAAGAAGGAACTAACTGACTCGTATAAGGGGGTTGACTCATAGAGAGATACTGACCCTGATATGCAATAGATGGCATAGAAGAATTAACAGCAATCTGTGAGAGCATGGATACACCCATCATAGCTAAAGAAGAGGGCCTCTCAAAATTAGGTTGTGGAGTAGTTGAGGTAGCCACAACACTAGGGATAGGCAAGATCATTTGAGAACTAGTCGACATGGTTGGTGGAAGAGAAAAAGGAGGCATAGATGTGCCACCATCTTCCGTGGTTTGAGGTGAGAAAAAGTATGCTAACTATTCTATAAAATCCAAGGATGGTTCATGAGAATAATTGTAAACTTGCTGGATTAGTGGTCCCTGATCAGATATTCAAACAGACTTATGTACTAGATAGTCCATAAGGGCTACCGGATTGTGATCAAGGAGCACCTGAAATTTAGGATCTCCGTGAGGAACATACTCTGTATCAAAAGCAGATGATACCTCTGAAGGACTGGGGGAAGCTGGATGTGATGGGATCGCTTTAGGATGATAGAAAGGATTATATGACCAAGATGGGGAACCAACTAACAGAAGTCTCCAGGAAGACCTGAGGGGTGCCGAAACATCCACATTAGTGGAGATCTCAGATGAAGACGGGGCCAGTTGAGCCATTTTTCTAGATTATAACCGGGTGATGACCGTTATAAACAAGTAGAAATATAGAAAAAAGGAAATTGACCTAACTAATGCATAGACAATTCAAGCAGCATGGGTGATTATCTCTTTTAAGTTTTCATGCTTTTAAGAAAGAAAATATTAGGGAAGGATTTTTAGAACAGGAACTACTCAGATAGCCAAATTAAGGATGGTTTGCGGAATGTTTTGGTGAGGAGTCCCGAAGGCACTTCAGTAAAAGACTAGTATGTGGCCATATATATGGGCCTACCCCTGCACTTCACACACCGCTGCGATAAGGGAGTCGGGTGCTTTGCCAATATATACCAGAACTTCTGTGAATTTATAGCACGGCCTGAGTACCACGTAGGCTCTTCCTCTTGGATGTCACTTCCAAGTAGGCGAGGCTAGGGAAGGAATTTTTGTTTAAATGCTTAATACCTAGTGATTTTGGCTTTGTGTGCAAGGGTGAAAAATAAAAATAAAATAGTGTCACTACCGATTTTGATCAATTTTCCAACCTATTTAGAAAACCAGATGAAGAGCGTACAACAAAAATGACAAAGAAGAAGTTATTTTTAAGCACTAAAAATGAAGTGTTGGATTTCAATGAAGACAAGTCAACCAAGTTCTTTCCCAAATGTGATTAAATTATTTTTAAGCACCAAAATTGAAATGTTTGAATGTGATAGAAAAAAAACAAACAAGTTCTTTTTAAGTTCTTAAAAAAAAGAGAAAACACCGTAAAAGAGAAATACCTATAGATTTAGCTCTCCAAGGTGTGTGGACTTCAAAAAGCACGTTGTTGAGCTCTTCCCCTCGAAAAATCCCACCAACAAGCAAAGTGCTTTGCAAGAAAAGGTTAAGTAAACACACAAACAAATCTAGAAAGATATATCCAGATAATAGTAGAATGAAAATTTATATTTAAGGAACTATAAAACTTTCAAGGAAATAACAATTTTGCATAAAGAGATGAATCAAAAATGCAATCTTGAAATCAAATGAAATATTTACTAATCTTTGAAATAGAAATTTAGATTTAGATTTGCAAGAAAGAAACAACTTTGACTTTTCAAATTACAAATGAAAGAAGCAAGACCAAAATGAAGGAAGGAAATGCTTAAGGAAAACTGATGAAAATCAATGAAGAAAAGGAACAAAAGCTCAAAACTGGAAAATAAATGAACTTACCAATAGGGGACTTTGGTCAGGTCCCACCAAGCATGTCAGAATGTAGATCAATAATTTCTACGCTTGTTACCTGTCCAAGTTAATGTACCAAAATAAACACAAAACCCTGGAAAACTCAAATGAAATCAATACCTAATAGATAAGACAAGATCTGAAGATGTAGTTGGAAAAGAAAGCCGATGTAAACAAAATGGGTGCACATGAGCAATCTTGCAAAGTAGATCTGAGAAACCTGCAAGACACATATACTTGATAGAAAAAGACAACATTAAAAGATATTTGGGTGGACTTCCTGAAAAGAAGGTTTGGGAAGTGATAAGCTCCCTCGACGGATGTCATTCCATGTTTTCAATTAAAGAAAGAAGCATATATGATAAAATATGTAAGTAAATGTCTAGATTTTTTTATTAAAAATGATAGACAAAATGTAAACAGTGGATAGAAAGCAACAAAAAACATGAAACTGTGAAAACAATGCGAGATTTGTGTTACCTAAGTTATTTTACCTGTCTGCAGGTCGATTGGCATCGATTGGGTGAATTGGCGTCGATTAGGATCAATCGGCGTCAACTGGGATTGGTCAGCATCGACTAGGGGAAAATTGCAGGAAGGTTGAGAAATGGACAATGAAGGCTAGATCATCAATGTCCTCTGGATCTCCAAGAGCTGTAGGGATACTGACAAAGCTCCACCTTCACTAGATGCAGGAACAAAGTCACGAAGAGATCGATTGAGGCTCATGATGTAGATGTTGTATGAGCAGAGTAACGGTACTCCTCTCAGGGATTGATCTAGATAGAATTCACTTTCACTTGATAGATGATGTTTAGGCTTGATGCTCAAAAATCTCTGTCATTATTTCTGTTTAACCAGAACTAAATTCTGGCCTTGTATTTATAATCGGCACCGACCGTGGTACAATCGGTGTTGTTCCAAAAAATCAGCGTTGACCGAGTACCAGTCGGTGCCGATCAGGGAATAGATCCCTGAAATGGCCAAAAGGACATTTTTGGAGAGATGAAAGTGTATCTTTCCAACTCAAATATGAGAAATATCCCACTACATAGTTTGGGGGAGGAAAAATAGGGGGGATAGATGGATAGAATTGATATGGAAGATTAGGAATTGATATGGGGTAGATAAGTGGTTAAGATACATGTAAAAAGTGTAATTAAATAGTTAATATTTAATTATCCATGGGTAAAACACAATGGGGTATAATAAACTTAGGATAGATGTTTAATTTAATTAATACTCCAAAGTGATGATATAAAGGTGCCCCAAGTTACCTGAGAAGGTAGATGAACATGGGGCACACTAAATTGGGTAGCCAATTTTAGGTGTCTACACATGATCTGCAGCATCCTCAATGCCTTTACAGTATGATAGATGTAAAGACATTTCAAAAAAATACTTACTGAGGTGGTTGACGCCCATGTCCACCTTATCCAAAACCTTTATTTGTTCTGGTGTTTCCTCCACCACCAGATCCACTAGATCTATTGGTGCCTAATCTTCCTTATTCACAAGATCCACTAGGTCCACCATGTCCACTAGCTCCTATTCCACCAGATCCACCTCCTGTAGCTTGTAAAGGCTCTGAAGTAGTTGTACCTAGTGTTACTACTATCACATTGAAATACGAGCCAAAATTATGTGATATTGCACCACTAATAGATATGTGTCCCACACTACTTACAAATGTGATACCCAAGCTTTTTGTACTAGTAATTTTTCCAAACATAATTCTAGACAATATTCCTCCAAACATAGGAAATGATTGTGCAACCATATATGTACCAAATGAAACTGTATACCTCCTAGGTGTTGATCGATTACTCCTACCAATACCAACTGGGTTAGCAATACTTATCTCTTGATTTGGAAAACTGAGTGCCAAGGGTTGGTCCCTACACATATTTAGATGCATGCCAATGACTCTCCTTTCTCCAAGTGATGAAATTTCATCAGAAGCTGAAGGGGTCTATCTCCCATGCTTGCTAAGATGGGGTAGCATAGACCTTTTAGGCTCCACATCCTCCATGTGAACCTCAATTTCTTCCCACAATGTATGCCTCCATAGATCCATCACTCCTGTAACCTCATTTTGTCTAACCAACTCCCTTTCTCATGCTTCACTATACTTGAGTCATCTCTCTTACCTCACCTTTTTAGCCACAAGGTATGCCATCTTCCTCCACCCTAGCCTCCTCACCTAGCACTTAGAAGAAGCTTAGCCAACCATAGTAAATGTTTCTAAACTTAGTGTAATGATCAGGATCTTTATGGCTAAGGGAATAACACACAAAAATGATCCTCTAGGCTCCCTTAAGAACTCAAACTCAAAAAACTCTGGAAAAGAATACATATAAATAATTTATTCCAGCATATAAATGGTCAACTCTCTTCTCCACCAATGATCAACAACATGTGTCCAAGTCTAAACAACATCCTGCAGACCCTAATATTCATGTAGTGTCCACACACAAGATATATAATACCAACTTAATCTAGATGCATACGTTGAAAGCCATTCATACAACTCCACTAGAAAGAAATGAAAGAAGGTCTCATAAATCTCATGATACAGGTGCTCTTCAACCCATTTACATGCATCAAACTTAGGTCCAATACTAAATATCTAAGAAAAATCATCCTCTGTTCCCTTAAACCATGCTTCAAAACTTTCCAAGGTCAAGTGCTTTGTCATCATGCATCATTCTCACAAACTCTCCAAAATAGGTCTTGGTAATGGAACCAAGATGTAGTCATTTTAATCTACCCTCAATATAAATTTCTAACCCTAAGTGCTTTGAACTATCACCCAGCAGGCATTGGGTGCTCACCCGAGGCACACGTGGGCACTTAGACCCTCCTTTATGTGAGAATTTTGAGAAGGTTTCACCATTTATGGAGAATGATTTATATAGACATCTGAAAGATGCTTACACTTAGCATTTCATCTGATCCAGTCAATTAACGACACTTCGTTAATTCCCCCTTCTTCACTCCATTCTCAGATGCCCATTCATGACACCTTCTTGGTCACATTCCTCCTATAATCAACTTTTTAAACTAATATATCTCTTTTTAGCTAAACATTCCTCCTTTCAACCATTCATAACCTCCCTAGTTATCTCTAGACCACTTCTATTGGCTTCATAGGCTATCTATCAGTCACAATTGGTTATCCAGACCCCTCCTAACTCTCAATGAGTCTCCAATCACTTGCTAATCAAGTTTAACTAGCCTAAACAAAGCTTAATTAAGCCTAAAGCATGTTTATCCAAATCTAATCTAAAAGTGCTTTTTGAGCTTTAGTCCCACATGCACCCAAATTCCAAATTCTTCCAATCCAAAAACTATAAATACAAGGCTAAGCCTACCCATTCAAACAACACAACTTTACACACAACTTTACATAAGCTAAATCCAAAACAAGCCTATGAAAGCTTAAGAGCTCATTTGCATTACCCAAGCTAATAAGGAATTTGATCTTGGGTCATCCACCATTAAAATAGCTTCATCTTGCACCCATGTCAAGTTAGTAATGGAATAGCTAAACTTTGCCATGTAGCCATTTAGTGAGATTCATTCACCCTCATGGAATAAAACAACAAAACTGATTGCTTAGATCCTCTTAGGTTCATTATTTCAAGCTTTCAAATAATAGAGGTTAAATGTTATTTTGTTACATTTCTTGTTTATTTCAAGTTTGAATACATGCAAAGTAGGTTTCCCCGCCCATTTCTTATCTGATGGTCGATTAAGGGACTTTACACAAAGCTTTGGGGTTTTACCCCATATCCATAGCTCTTTGCAAAATCTTTCATTGAACATAATTTATAGAATGAGAAGTACATTCAATTTAGTTAATAAGGTAAAAGGAGCATCTAGCAGATCACACATTAATGCATTACAAAAACAAAGTAATAAGCTTGCTAAATTAGATCCTAACCATGATAGCTATTTAACACGAGGGTTTACACCCTTAAACATGATATATAGAACAAACCCTTATATATACTCAGTGAGAATAGTTTTGGTAGCCATATTAAAATCAAAAGAGGTCATCTTAGACCATACATGTTAAATGATAAAGAATTGATCCCTACAGATCTTCCTTGATGAGAGATCCTAGCTATACCCTCCCATTTCAACCCTTATTACAGACCCTAGTTCCATATAGAGCCCTATTACATCCTTCAAAACCCTTAACACTAAGTGATCTAACCCTATAACTACTACAACCCTCTATTACTCAACACTTATGTCTATTCTTCTTCTATGTTCTCTTTATCTCAGTGTATTTTCCTTGCTTCAGAGCATCTATTTTTATAGAATCAACACCCACCGTCATGCTTTCGATTGCATGAAAAGTGTCAATGTTTTCCTCAATAGTTAATTTTTATCCCTTTGCAAGCTCTCTATTCTCTATAATGATGTCCTCTGAGAATATTCCCTATGTGGAATATCCTTTTCTTGACCTCCAAGGTTCCAGGATGGAATCTTATCCACTCAGCAAACCTATTCGGGTCATGTTTTTCCTCACATGCCTCTAGAATGATGAATTCTATTCTCCTACCTCAACATTTTGCATACTTCCTTGACCTCATCTAGATCCTACTTTGAAGCCTCAATGTTCTTCTGTTGTTCTACCTTCCTTAACTGCTCCTTCAAGAATTGGATTTCTCCTTGTATGCTTCGAATTACATCCATGGTCTCTTGATAAACCTATTTCTGATGAGTAGGGTCCAGATACTTACCATACACCACCTCTTCTCCTGTAACCAGTGGCTTTACCTTGGTGTCTCCCTGGCACGTGCAACTTCAACACGTGTTGTCATCAGTGCATGCTCTAATTCTGACTCGTACATCACCCTTGGCATCCATCGCGAGTCAGCCATATTTATGCTTACCATTTTGGTGTCTTTGTTCTTATGGTGTTGCTAGATCATAGGCTTAAATAGATTTGGGTACTCCTCAAACTTTTTCTTCTTTCAACACTAAGAGCATTGCAATAGATCAGGGAATTCATGCTTATAGTGCTCTATAGATCCATAATTGTAACAAGTTCCACATGGGAACTCACTTCTTACTCCTCCGTGGTTGTTATGACCATGAAATACTCCTATGAAACTTCTTCCAGGCACCCCTCCATCTGTTCGCCCTTCATAATGATGACTATCATCCTTGTAATTCCCCGTGAGGATGGTTTGGCACACACCAATATCAATGGCATCATGTATCTGGTCAATCAATCTACAATCCTTGGTGTCATGAGTAGTAGAGGTGAAAATATTATAAAAGAAAGACACATTCTTATGGATCGTGTACTATAGTAGTGGGCATCTACTTGCAGCACGATCTATGTGGAAAATATCACAGTCCACTATCATGGTGTGTACTGATCATCAGGGACAGCTTTCCTTTCTATGCCCCTCTACCTCACAATCTGTGCACCATATGCCACTATGAGTCTCATGTCCCAAGTTCACAGATATCTTCTCCAGTTAATTTTCCATTACAACACTACGAGATTCAACAAAAGGGCTAACACCAGTATCCACGCTTCCAACATCCTCAATGTGCAGGGAAGATTCCAAGGCCTCATGCAGTTCTGTGAAGTTCTTGTGTGAAATAAATCTCTTAAAAGGTGTTATCAACCCTCTGATAAACCATTGAGCATGTTAGGAAGGGTGAATATCATAAGACAAATTTGATAAGAGATTCTTAAGACACGCGTCATATTCCCACACACTCTTGGTAATAACTTTTTTGAATCTCCTTTAGCATGTTAATTCTCTTTTGTTAAAAATCAGGGATACAAAATTTAGTTAAGAAGGCACTCTATAGTGTGGTGTAATCTACCACAGTCTGATGGGGGTCATATTTATAGTACCAGCTATGTGCGCATTCTTGTAACGTCAATGCAAACTGACTTTCCTTCCATTTCGGGGTAGTGATCCCCTTCACACATCATAGCATCTCACACTTGTGTACATGCTCTACAACATCCTCAACACATTTTTATTCTGATAGATGTAAATACATTTCAAAAAAATACTTGTTGAGGTGTTTGAGGCTTGTGTCCACTAGATCTAGAACCTTGATTTCCTACGGTGTTGCCTCCACCACTGAATCCACTAGATCCATCGGTGCCTAATCCTCCTGAACCACCAAATCTGCTAAATCCACTAGGTCCACTAGGTCCTCTAGCTCCTATTCCACTAGATCCACCTCCCGTGGTTAGTAAAGGGTCTAAAGTGGTTGCACCTAGTGTTCCTACTGTCACACTCAACTACAAGCCAATAGTATGTGATAACAGATGTGTGTCCCATGCCACTTCCACACGTGATACCTAATATTTTTGTACCCATAACTTTCCCAAATATCATTCAAGACAATATTCCTCCAAACACGGGAAATGATTATGCAGCCGTAGATGTACCGAATGAAAATTTATACCTCCTAGGTGTTGATCG
Source organism: Taxus chinensis (assembly GCA_019776745.2). NCBI lineage: Eukaryota > Viridiplantae > Streptophyta > Pinopsida > Cupressales > Taxaceae > Taxus > Taxus chinensis. The sequence continues at coordinate 661,595,800 of CM034152.1, forward strand.
ATTACTCCCACCAATACCAACTGGGTTAGCAATACTTATGTCTTGATTTGAAAAATTGAGTGCCATGAGTTGGTCACTACATGGATTCAGATGCACACCGATGGCTCCCCTTTCTCCAAGTGATGAACTTTCATCAAAAGATGAAGGGGTATCTCTCCTACACTTGCCAAGATGGGGTAGCACAGACTGCTAAGGTTCCACATCCTTAGCGTGAACCTCAATTCCTTCCCGCAATGTCTACCTCCATAGATCCATCACTCTTGCAACCTTGTGTTGTCAAATCAACTCCCTTTCTCATGCTTCACTATACTTGAGTCGTCTCTCTTACCTCTCATTTTTAGCCACAAGGTCTGACAGCTTCCTCCACCCTAGCTTCCACTCCCAATGCTCATAAACAACTTAGCCGGCCATAGGAAATGTTTCGAAACTTATTGTAATGATCATGATATTTATGGCTAAGGGAATAACAAGCAAAAATGATCCTCTAGGCTCACTTAAGAACTCAAACTCAACAAACTCTAGACATGATTACGTAGAAATAACATATTCCAGGGTATAACTGGTTAGCACTCTTCTCCACCAATGATAAATAACATATGTCCAGGTCATATCATCATCCTACAGCCCCTAATATTCATCTAGGGTCCAAACGTGAGATCTATAATACCAGCTTGATCTAGATGCATATGCTTAAAGCCATTCATACATCTCCAATAGAAAGCAACATGTGCTCTTCTACCCATTTACGTGCATCAAACTCATGTCCAATACAAAATCTCTGAGAAAATTCATCCTCCATTCTCTTAAACCATGCTTCAACACTGTCCAAGGTCAAGCACTCTGTCATCACGCATCATTCTCGCAAAATATTTGAAAATAGGTCAAGTAAACGGAACCAAGATGTAGTAATTTTTATTTACCCTCAATATAACTTTCTAACCCCAAACGCTTACAAGAGGCACATGCAGGCACTGAGCCCCTCCTTTATGTAAGAATTTTTAGAAGATTTTAACATTAATGGAGGATGATTTACATAATGATAAATACATTCACTTTAGTTAATAAGGTAAAAGGAGAACCTAGCATATCACACATTAATGCATTACAAAAACAAAGTAATAAGCATGCTAAATTAGATCTTAACCATGACAGCCATTTAACACAAGGGTTTACACCCTTAAAAATGATATACATAACAAACCCTTATATGTATTCATTCATAATAGTTTTGGTAGCTATAATATAATCAAAATAAGTCATCTCAGACCATACATGTTAAATGATAAATACTTAATCCCTACAGATATTCCCTTATGAGAGATCCTAGTTATACCCTCCCATTTCAACCCTTTTTAAAGACCCTAGTGCCATAAATAGGCCTATTACATCCTTGGGAACCCTTAGCATTAAGTTCTCTAACCCTATTATTACTAGAAACATCTATTACTCAACACTTGTGTCTATACTTCTTCCGTTTTCTCTCTATCTCAGTGTGTTTTCCTTTCTTCCGAGAATCTCTTTTTAGAGGATCAACACCCACTGCCATGCCTTCGATGGCATGCAAAGTGTCAATGTTTTCCTTAATGGTGAATTTTTACCCCTTTAGAAGCCGTCCATTCTCTGTAATGATGTCTTTCAAGAATTTTTTTTGTGTGGAATATCCTTTTCATGACCTCCAATGTTCCAGGATGGCATCTTATCCGCTCAGCACGCCTAATCAGGTCAGGTTTTTCCTCAAGTGCCTCAAGAATGCTGAATGATATTCTCCTACCTCCACATTTTACATACTTCCTTGACCTCATACAGATCCTTCGGTAAATCCTCAATGCTCTTCCTTTGTTCTAACTTCCTTGACTGCTCCTTCAGGCATTGGATTTCTCCTTATAGGCTTTAAATTACATTCATGGTCTCTTGATACACCTAATTTTGATGAGTGGGGTCCTTATTCTTACCATACACCACCTCTTCTCTTGTAACCAATGGCTTATGTTTTGGTGTCTACCTGGCGCATGTAGCTTCAAATCGTGTCGTCACAAGTACATGCTCTTGTTCTGACTTGTGCACCTCCCTTGGCATCCATCGTGATTCGGCCTTCTTTATGCTTACCATTCTGATGCCTTTATCCTTCTGGTGTTACTGGATCATATGTTTAAATAGATCTAGGAACTCCTCATACTTTTTCTTCTTTCCAGATCAAGAGCATTGCAAAAAATCAGGTCATCTGTGCTTATAGTGCTCCGTAGATCCATAGTCGTAACAATTTCCACGTGGGAACTCACTTCTCCCTCCTCCATGGTTGCCATGACCTTGGAATCCTCCTCTTAAACCTCTTCTAGGTGCCCCTCCATCCACGTACCCTTTATAATTATGACCATTGTCATTGGAATTCCTTACGAGGATGGTTTTGTGCACACCAATATCAATGACATCATGTATCTAGTCAATCAATCTATAATCCTTTGTGTCATGAGTAGTAGAGGTGCAAATCTTGTAATAGCAAGACACATTCTTACGGATCACACGCTAAAGTAGTGGACATATACTTGCATCATGATCTCTTTGGAAAATCTCATGGTCCATTATCATGGTGCGTACCGATCTCTGAGGACAACTGTCATTTCTATGCCCCTCCACCTCAAAATATATGTACCATATGCCACTGCAAGTCTCATGTGTTGAGTTTACACATAACTTCTCCAGCTACATTTCCATGGCAGTAATCTATGATTCAAGAAAATGGCTAATAATAGTATCCATACTTCCTTAATCCTTAACATGCAAGGTAGATTCCAAAGCATCATGGGGGTCTGTGAAAGTCTTGTGTGAAATTTATCTCTTTAAAGGTGTTATCAACCCTTCGATAAACCATTGAGCATACTTGGAAGGGTGAATATCATAAGAAAATTTTGACAATAGAGTCTTAAAACACATGTCATATTCCCACACACTCTCTATCATACCTTGTTTAATCTCCTTCAATGCGCTAATTCTCTTACGTTAAAACTCAAGGATATAAAATTCAGCTAAGAAGGCATTCCGTAGTGCAGTGTAATCTATAACTATTTGATGGGGGTCATACTTCTGGTACCAACTATGCATGCATCCTTATAATGTCGTTGTAAAATGACTTACCTTAAATTCTAGGGTATTGATCCCCTTCACACGTCATAGCATCTCACATGTGTGTACATGCTCTGCAACATCCTTAACACCTTTGTAGTCTGATAGATGTAAATACATTTCAAAAAAATACTTACTGAGGTGGTTGAGGCCCATGTCCTCCTGATCCATAAAATTTATTTCCTCTGGTGTTGCTTCCACCACCAGATCCACTAGATCCAACGGTGCCTACTCCTCCTTATCCACCAGATCCTCCAGATCTACTAGGGTATACCAGGTCCTCTAGCTCTTATTCCACCAGATCGACCTCCTGTTGCTCGTAATGGCCCTGAAGTGGTTGCGCCTAGTGTTCCTATTATCACACTAAACTTTGAGCCAATATTCTATGATATTACACTGCTAACAGCTATGTGTCCCATGCCACTTCTAGACGTGATACCAAAGGTTTTTGTAACCGTAATTTTCCAAAACTTCATTCCAGACAATATTCCTCCAAATACAGGAAATGATTGTACAACCATAGATGTACTGAATATAAAGTTATACCTCTTAGGTGTTTATCGATTACTCCCACCAATACCAACTAGTTTCACAATACTTATCTCTTGATTAAAAAAACTAAGCACCAGGGGTTGGTCACTATGCAGATTCAAATGTGCACCAACATCTCTCCTTTCTCCAAGTGATGAAATTTCATCAAAAGCTGAAGGGGTTTCTCTCCTACTCTTACCAAGATAGGGTAGCATAGAGTGCTCAGGATCGACATCCTCCACATGAACCTCAATTCCTTCCTGTAACGTATGCTTCCATAGTTCCATCACTCTTGCAACCTCATGTTGTCTAGCCAACTCCATTTCTCATGCTTCACTATATTTGAGTCATATCTCATACCTCTCCTTTTCAGCCATAAGGTTTGCCATCTTCCTCCACCCTAGCTTCCTCACCCAACACTCACAAGAAGCTTCGCCAACCATAGAAAATGTTTCCAAACTTATTTTAATGATCAAGATCTTTATGGCTAAGGGAACAACACACAAAAATGATCCTCTAGGCTCCCTTAATAACACAAACTCAACAACCTCTGGAAAAGAATACATAGAAATGACTTATTCCAGGGTATAACTGGTCAGTAATCTTCTCCACCAATGATCAATAACATGTTTCCAAGTCAGATTAGCATCATATAGCCCCTGATATTCATCTAGGGTCCACACATGAGATCTATAATACCAGCTTGATCTAGATGCATACGCCAAAATCCATTCATACAACTCCACTAGAAAGAAACAAAAGAACATCTCATACATACCATGATACAGGTTTTATTCTACCCATTTACGTGTATCAAACTCAGGTCCAATACTAAATCTCTAAGAAAACTCATCCTCCGTTCTCTTAAACCATGTTTTGACAATGTCCAAGGTCAAGCGCTCTATCGTCACGCATCATTCTCACAAAATATTCAAAAATAGGTCCCGGTAACAAAACTAAGATGTAGTCAGTTTTTATATACCATCAATATAACTTTCTAACCCCAAACGCACCATCCTATCACCCAGTAAGCATTGGGCACTCACCCGAGGCATGCACAGGCATTGAGCCCCTTCTTTATGTGAGCATTTTGAGAAGGTTTTTCCACTTATGGAGGATTATTTACCGAATGATAAATACATTCACTTTAATTAATAAGGTAAAAGGAGAATCTAGCATATTACACGTTAATGCATTACAGAAATAAAGTAATAAGCATGATAAATCAGATCTTAACCTTGATATCCATTTAATACAAGGGCTTACACCCTTAAACATGATATATAGAATAAACCATATATATATATATATATATATATATATATATATATATATATATATATATATATATATATTCATTCAGAACAGTTTTTGTAGCCATATTACAATCAAAAGAGGTCATCTCAGACCATACATGTTAAATGAAAAAGACTTAATCCCTATAGATCTTCTCTGATGAGAGATCCTAGTTATATCCTTCCATTTAAATCCCTTGTTAGAGACCCTAGTGCCATACAAAGGCCTATTACATCCTTCATAACCCTTAACACTAAGTTCTCTAAACCTATCACTACTGTAACCCTCTATTACTCAACACTTTTTTCTATTCTTCTTCTGTGTTCTCTCTATCTTAGTGTGTTTTCCTTGCTTCTGAGCATCTTTTTTTTCTAGGATCAGCACCCACCGCCGTGCCTTCGATCACATGCCAAGTGTCAATGTTTTCGTCAATGAAGAAGTTTTATCCCTTTGCAAGCCTTCCATTCTCTGCAATGATGTATTTTGGGAATATTCCTTGCATGGAAAATACTTTTCTCGACCTTTAAGGTTCCAAGATAGCATCTTATTTACTTAGCACACCTAGTCAGGTCACGTTTTTCCTCAAGTGCCTCCAGAATGCCAAATATGGCTAAGTCTTTTGAACCCAAGGCTCTTCCTTCCTTATGCACACTGGTTTCTCCTAAACCCTTCTTAAACCTATTTGTCTCATGCACTTCTCCTTGCACACCCTTCTCCTTACTAGTCATGTGTGCGTGCATGCCCTTTATTACTTAGCCAATATTCCAAGGCTGAACAAATGATGTCAAAGGATAAGAGGAAATCACATCAGAAAAAATCACATGTTTGACAAGTGTAGGAGTTACATTCTTAGAAGTTGAAAGAGTGGAAGTAGTAGTTGATTTGACCAAGGGGAGGAAAGATAATTTTCATGGAGAAGTAGATATGACCTTAGATGAGGTGGTCTCATGATTCTTCTTAGTCAATTCCATGGAAGTGGATATTGGTGATCCTCCTTTTGTTTTAGTTTTCTATAGAGTCATATTTGGAGGAGTCGGATGCTTTTCCTGGGTAGTGGAGGAAGATGCCTCTTTCTGTTCTTGTGAGCAAGTGAAAAATGCACAAGAGTAGTTATTCATATCATCCATGTAATCTTTGGTATCTTCATCAGATGAGTACTCAAATTACCTTATGTTTACTTATCGATATTTTTCTTCTCATGTAGGTTCTTCAATAATTTCATCTTCTTCATCTTTTCTTTCTCTATGTGTAGCATTCACAGGTGTAGCTTCTAAGGAAATCCTTTAGGGTGCTCCATAAATATTATTCAGGTTCTATTTTTGATATGGAACACACTGAGAAATTTTCTTCTTCATTTTATTAAAATAATTGACAAAATTATGTAGCAATGAATTAGTTTCTTCATACTAGGAACTCTGGGCCTTATTTAATGGTTCTTAATCTTACCTAACATGATAAGATTATCTTCCACCTCAATGGAAATTTCTTGAGCATTGTCTAGAGTGTTTGGTTGAGCTCTCCACGGTATGAATCCAACTTCTATACATTAAGAATTTATGAAGAACCTATTTTGATTATCTGTAGTGGGATGAGTACCAATATGAATCTTGTTAATTAAATTTTTGAATTTGGCAACAAATTCTATCATTGGCTCTTTTGGTTCTTTCTTCATTTGATTCAATTAAGAGAGAACGGTATGTGAATATTTGGTTGACTTGAACCATGATTTAAACATAGTTTTCATATCTGGCCAATCATTGATTGAAGGAAGTAGAAAATAATAGAACCCTTCTACAACAACATCTTATAATAACTCCACAAATAGACGAACAACTAAATATCCATGTACTAATCCAAGAATGCCACAAGATGTGATAAAATGTATAATATGGTCATCCAAAATGTTATTTTCCATCTCCAGAGAACTTGGATAAAAAAATTTCTTGATCCTATGGGTAATTCATAAAGTGCAAGAATCAAAACCAATGGACTAGTGTTATGTCCCCAAGGTACTCGGGATTCCATATCTAGAGGAAGAGTGTTCAATGGTGGTGAAGAGAGTGGAGATGTAACAAGAATAACAATAGGATATTTAAATGGATTCTTAGGATCTTTTCTTGTAATCCATATGGGAGCAATTATAAAACCATCTTGTTCTTGCAACTAAAATATAAGATTATGAAAGATTACAATATCACTTGCCTAGTCACCTATGTTATGCATTTTATATTCCAGTTTTCTCAAAAATATTTTTCAATGAGGAATAGGAAATTTTATAGTTAGGAATATGAAAATTCACTATAGAATATGAAGGGTTACTCACAAAAATCAACAGTGGGTTTTCAAGCAATATATTTCATATTTTTGGGTTTTTTCTATTTTTTGAATTTTTATGGATTTTTGGAATATTTGATTTTTAGAATTTTTTGGATCATTATAGGGTATAAGACAAAAAAATATGCCCCATGGTGGGTGCCAAAAACTTTTGGTGAAATATTTTATCAATGACAAAATATTGGCTTCGTCAATGCTCATAGGATCGAATCCCTCTACTTTAAGATGGGGAGGCTCCCATTTATTAAAATATGGATTATTTACACTATTTCTAACATTTGGGGGTTGATCAAAGACCGGTGAAAGCATAGAAGCACCATTGCTATAACTAAAACTACAAGTGAGAGAGGGAGAACTGTATAAGGAGGAGAGGAGAAACCAAAGACATAAATAGTGGGGAAATAAGGAGAGATAGTTATATTAATGGCAGTGACACAAATTCAATCAACCAATAACTTAGAGTACATCCAGTTCAATTGGAGAAAACAGGAAAGAACAACATCACAAGATAATGAAATGGATAATTACAAGACAAATATAAAGCTTTATCAATTTTTATTCATTCCAAAAAGAAGAAATAAATTCCTTAAACTTCTTTAAAATGTCATCATATGCTCAACTCAGTGACAAGATGCGAATGGAGGAAAATTACAATGCAAGGGAATAGAATAATACAACTTACTTGAGAGGGAAAAAATTGATATCCTTTGTAATGAAGTGAGAATTAAAACATATAGCAAAATATAGTGGCTCTTTGCATTCCTATGTGACTTTTAAACTTAAAGTGTAATTTTCAATGAGGAAATAGAAACTTTAAGTGACTTAAGTCACCTTTTACAAAATTTTCTCCTCAACAAAGAAATAGAATTCTAGAGAGAGAGAGAAAGAATAAGAAAGAGAAGATAGATGTTGCAGAATGAAGTATCACTCTTCCTTCATGGTGGAGATGAATTTTGCATATAGATAAGATCTTCCTCAACTTCTTATCTAATTGGAACACATCTCTTCTTGGACCTAGAAGTAATTGTTTTTGGCTTAGATGGAGTGGTCAACTTTTATTATATCTTGAAATCTTTCATTTCATCTCTATGAGAAATGGTAGGACAAACATATAAACATGATATCCTTTCTTCCATATGAGAAAATTCTCCTCTTATGATCATCATGAAGAATTCACTTGTACCAAACACACGTCGGACTTGAAAACCATGATAGTGTTTGGAGCTTCTGTAGAATCCCTGGCGGAAACATAATAATGCTCACAATCATGGTTCCCATTGTGAAATCCTTAAAAAAATTCAATTATATGTTTTTGTGATATCAAAATCCTCTCACATACATTGACTCGAGTCCACAAATGATTTTTCCTTCTTTCACCCTCTGCTTCAGATCATCAAAATCCATGTGCTCCACTAGAAATGAAACAAGATCATAACTAGAATAGTGGAACTTCATAATTTGATTTAATATATTTTTTGGACTTGGGAAGTAAAAGGAATGACTTAGTGCAAGAAAAAATGATTTCACAATTGTTTCTGTAAAACCTATAAATTTGAATGGATTTCAGCGTTACAGGATGTTGATCCATATTTTGGGAAAAATCAAAGTAAATAAACTCCAAATCATACACTACTAATGTTTTTGGAAAGATAATCCCAAAACAAATATATGCTCTTAATTCATAAATATTCTCTCATTATAATCAATGGAAATTTTGAAAACGGATTCTGCTTAGGAGGAAAGCTTGCAAAATAGTGAGAATCGGAAAGTGTGAAAAAAATTAGATGATCATTCCGAGGGAAATTATTTTCCAATTTGAGTGATTTTTGGTTCATTAGAACTATATTAGTTAGGGGAAATAATTCTCCACTTTTTAATGGATTCTCTCCCATGGTTGGGTAGAACGAATCAAATCAAATTTTTCATGGACATGGCGTTTTGCAAGGGTTTTGGAGTTGAATGATATTTTTATTTATATAATGATATTTATTCCAATATATATCATGTATGAGAGATGAAAATGATGAAACTGAGGAGTGTGATAATTTCCCAAATTTTTAGATGATTCCTCCATGTGAATCAGGTGTAATCTCACTTTCAAATTTGAAGTTTTTTTAGTGTATGAAGGCAAAATTTTCTGAAAAAAAAAAAGTACTAAACATATATTTAAATGTTTTATCATGTGTTGTAATTATTTCATCTCCTTCAAGGCACCATCATGATGGATATCTAGTCCAAATTTGAAGGCAAATGGAGCTAGGAATCAAGAGATATGGGGAAAACAAGATGTTGACATATAGGGCACAAAGGTAGTTTTTTTTTCATTTTTTTGAAGAGTATGAGCCAACTCTAAATCAGATTTAATGGATTCCAAATTATATTTTGAACTTTTCTTAATATTTTATTATGGGGAAGAAAGTATTATTATATTTGTATAGTGGCGATGGAGAAGGGGGAGTGCGCATGGAAGAGTGGAGAAGTAGAAAAAATGGAAAATGGCGAGATAAATGGGGGAAAATGGAGAATGGAATGTATCTTATACATTGGCACAATTTTTTGGTGAAATTTCACCTAAAAATCATGCATGGGGTGAAAATAGGGTTCAAAAGTGCATTTGGAGGGAAACTTGAGTGGAGCTTCCACTTGTAAATGCACATATGTGTGCCTTTCACATGTTTTCTCCTTGGTTTGACTTACACCATATCAAAAATTTAAACCAATATGAGGACCTGGTGAAATTTTTGGGAGAAATTACACCTCAAAATTTCACCTGGGTGTAATGGGGGTTCAAAAGTGCGCTTGGAAGGAAGAGGTAGGTCCCATCATCATGTCACATCAAACTCCCACATGCACTTTTTTCTTGTGAAATTCCCACAAATAGAAAAAGGGAGAAATTTTGGGGTAAAATTAAACCTTAAAATTGTGATTTTTTTTCAATGGGACACCTAAAGTGCACATATGTAAATGCATTGTTTCCTTTTCCCTAGATTCAATTCTTGATGAAATTTAGTCGTATAATATATGAAATTACATGGAAATGGGAAAATAAATCTAATGAGACTATTTATGAATATTGAAATTGAGTTCTACAACCAATTTTTCATGTACCTTCCTTTTTTCATATGGTGGTGCGTCGGTGAGCTGAGTTGTAAGAATAGTTTCCAATAAGAATGAGCAAAAAAATCTTGTGTAATGAATAACATTGAATATACATTAACTTGAGACCTTTTTAGGATCCAAAATCTAGTCGGGGTGCTTGAAACCTTCCATTGACTATAATTATGACTTATAAAATGCTCTAAGGCTCCTGAAACCCTTCCTAAAAGTTGATCTTTTAACTTGCGCAATTTTGGAGATTTTGACAAATTTGGCTATTTTGACCTATTTGAACAAAAAGGGCAAAACTATTCAATGGGGTTTTCATGTAAAATGCAATGAAATTTTATATGCCAACGCTTATATCATAAAGAATTTCAATTACGATGGGAAACAATTTGTATTAGGAGGGGATGCCATGAGACTTTTGATTCACTTGAATTAGGGAGAGAGAAATATAGAGCTCAAAGTTAACAATCCAAAGTTTTTTTAATGCCATTAGCACCATGACCATAAAACACATTCAGGGAAAATCATTACTAAACCACCATGGTCTTATTTAGCTTATCTACAAGCATCATGTCTTAAATAAACCAAGAGGGGAGAATGAAAAGGAAGCCTTCATAGGAAAAAGATTGGGAAAAACCAAATGAAGGTATCTGCATGCCTTTTCCACCCCTAGGGTCACTTTAGCAACTGATGACATCCCATGCCAATCCATCCCTGAACCTCAAAAATCAAAGAATGAAATACCTAACTTGATTTTAGGATGAAGGAAATATGAATTTAATATTTAGATGAGGAAAAGGTGTATTCAATCCCTATAATCTCAAGGAAAAGGACTAGGGTAGATGCATCCTCTCAAACCTACATAAGAAGAAAAATAATACATGTTCTAATTGATGAAATGGATTCCCAAATATTTGAATAATTAGACCACACTAAGATACCTAAAGCTTTGAAACCCAGATCTCTAGCTCTAAAAATAAAGGAGCGAACAAAATGTGGACCTATGGAAATGGAAAGGCCTTCTCCATAAATAAAGGAAAAAGCTCTAAAAATGAAACAAGAATAGTGTAAGGAACAAGAAAAATGCCCCTATTTTTATAAACATAGTTTCTCTAATCCAAAAGTGAAGGACCCAGTTATTTTGAGGAAGAGGCAAGTCCTTCCTCTCATGATAAAGGATAAAAGGAAGAACAAAGAGAACTTCAACATGCAATTATGTTATCAAGAGCTAAATCCCCCATTAGAGAACAACAATAAGAGATTGACCTATTGAGGATAAAATTGAAATATATGGAAGAAGTTAACTCTTCTTGGAAAAATGAACTTCAGCAGATAGATTATAAAAATCTAGACAAATAAAAGAGCATTTTTAAGTTGAGTTTAGAAGTTTCAGATTTAAGAAAACAAAAACATATTTGGCTGCAAGCTTGTAAAGGATGACTAGACCAAAGTTTGTGAAGAAAATAAGAAAATCCTTTCTGAAAATAAGATGTTAAAATATAAATTTGATCGCAATCATTAATCAAAAACAAATTTAGAGTCGAATATTAACATTATTTTTTTAATTATCCTAGAAATTTCTTGCCTGTAAAAGGCCAACTTCAGTTTATAGCTTATGTCTTTAGGAACAATTCTATTTTTGGAATCTCATCAAATTTTTATATGGCCTAATGTATGAATAAGATAAGTAAAAAAATTATGGATCCCTACAAAAAAAATTCCAAGGAACACCAAAATCGTCTCTGTGAACTATTTTTGTGTAACATGGTTATTCCTAATGCACAATATTTCTTGCTCAATTTGAATGTGAGAGAATTTTAGTTAAAATATTTCCAATCACTACTATGTAATAAAATTTTATCGCATAAAAACATTAATGATTTCATAAATAGGGCAAGGAAAATTGGGTTCTTCATAAGGCCTCAACATGAAAGTGCGGACTAGATGAGGAGAAACTTCAGAGCTTATTATTACTAGCCTAAGTTTCTATGAATCCAACCACATATTATGGAGGAATGCATTAACATAGTCATATCTTATAGTAGGGAAATTTATGGGGAAGATCTTGTTGCATGTAATGTAATATGGGAAACTCTAAACATTCCATTGAAAAAGGGAGAGATAATATCTCCACATAATATCTCATGGAGCATGAGGAGATAAATAAAAATTGTGTAAATCATTCAAAATATGACACAAGAAGAAAATGATGAATGGATGGGAATGAATAATAAAACACCTTTGGTTCTCAATCCTATTACATCATCGAAAAATAATTCACAACAACATGAGGAACATTTTAGAGAATGAGAAGACTCAGTCTATGAACATAGGGGATTCAAGCATATAAATTCAAAGAGATATTTAGATCAACATGAAGATATAAATATGGCACAAGGACTTGATAAAATGTTAATGTAGTAGTAGTTTATATGAGGACTTGCAAAGGGTAAGTTTCATGGGAGATGACGAGTCCATAGATTGACCCATTATATCACAACTTATAATATTTTTTTCTTTCAAAAAATTTTATCAATGCATGGGATCATTGGAATTGATTAGGTCCAAAATAGAAAATAATGCATTTTATCCTTTTTGAATATTGTGGACTAATGATTATGGTGTTTTCCTAATAATTTCCTTGAAGAGAAGCATTGTGAAGTGTGTAGGTTATTTAATTCATGGTAACCACCAGTGTTATATGTCACTGTCTAGACTTACAAGGTCTCCTCCACCATAAGGATTAATTAAATAAGTTAATGAAGACTAGAAATAGGGAACTTGGTTCCTAGCACTCTTTTAAGAATTGAAAAAAATATCTAAAACCATCCTCATATCCATACACCTATATTATTTGGTGTGTGTTAAAGGAATGAGCTATAAAATTGTAGTCTTGACTAATTTGACAAGAGGCAGATATATAGATGAATATATAGAGATAGAGATAGATGTATGTAAGAGGAAGTGTTTGTTGTAAGTCATTTCCAATTATCTATGAGAAAATCTTTGATCAATAAAGTTATGCTAATTTGATACAATTGTGTTGACAAACCAAGCCAAGAAAGAGCAAGGGCCCACTCGACTAAGGACTTGGCTTGTTGTGTTGGTATTTATATTCCTATTTTATTACAATATTCAATTATGAGTGCATTTGATTACAACTACTTCTAGTATTATTGTATTATAGTTGGACTAGAATTTATTTCACTATTTTTTGTTTACATGGTACTTTCAATTCTTGAAAATTTCCTTTCAAATAAATTTCAATTAATGCAAGCTTTCTTTCTAAGTATTTTCAATTCCAGTAAGTCTTTCTTTATAGTAGTTTAATTCTGTAAAAGCATTTCCTTTCTGAATGTTGATTTCATTACATTAAAATTTGTTTAATTCTGAATAGATTATAAGTTATTACTTTCAGTAGTTAGTAAAATAAAATAATGACCCAAGCAAACAATCAAACCCCCAAAAACATCAAAACACCAAAATACCACTGTCAGTTATATATTCCTATTCTTCTCTATATTGTACCTTAGTAATATCCTTAGTGTGAATGACATAAACTATAAGATAGTTGATTAAATGATTAAAAACCACAGTAATTCATCACAAGAAGCTCTTCATCAATCATTTTATTTTTTCAAGATTGTTTTAGCTAAGAAGTTCTGAATAACTGAATTGGGTTTACTTCATTACTTCCTTGGGATCCATATCTCTTAGTCTAATTCAAGGATCATCATTTCTCAACCCAAATATTCCCTTGATTTAATTATTATGTTCCATATGCCTGATTATAGTCCATTTCCCACTCCCTTAATTTCTAGAGTTGAGTTACTAGTCAGTTTCTCCACTCCCTTAGTCAATGGTACCCTTTATCACCAATTAGTGGGAAACTTGATCTAGCTAACTCATAATAGGCTGAATATTTCATTTGTTGTTAGCATCATTTATAGATTCATGAAGGATCTTCATGAGATGTATTGGATATTAGCAAAGAAGATAATTCACTATGTTAGAGGCACCAACACCAATAAAATTCATTACTTGGGAGGGACAGACATTGATTTAGCTGGATACATAAATTCTGATTGGTTTGGTGATCTTAATAATTGGAAGTCTACCTTTGGATATAACTTTTATCTTAGTTCGAGTCTTGTTACTTGGTCAAGCAAGAACCAGAATACAATTTTTTTATATCTTCTACAAAGGCATAATATAGGGGAGCATTCAATGTTGCCACATAAGCTATTTGTTTACAGGGGGTTTTAATAAAGTTTTGTATTCGATATATATGACCTACCACCATCTATTATGATAACCTTAGCACTATCTCCATCTCCAAAAATATAGTTAAGCATCAGTTCACTAAGCACATTGAGATTCATAAGCACTTCATTTGGGAGTTGATGCATAGAGACATCATTTCTTTGTAGTAGTATCAAACTTCAAATCATGTTCCATAAATATTTAAGAAATTATTCATTGAATCAAAGTTTCTTCACTTAGTCTCTCTTTTCGGGGTGAGGTCTAGTGCAGTTGTTCATCTTCTTTGGGCTATCTATTCCTCTCCTCCTCCTCCTCCTCCTCTTCTAGAAATATTACAATTTGTACATCAAAACCTCATGAGGCCTTATTTTTGTGACATTGTTGGCATGGTGTTTTCATTTATGTCGAAAATTGATGTTGTTAGAGTTTTCATTAAGCCACATTGATTTTAAAAGGTGTATGAAGCATGGAGGTTACTTGTCTTGTTGAGATTGCATGGGTTCTTGAGTCAGTATAGTGGTTAGTTAGAGTGTGATGATGGATTACAAAGGCATGGAGGATGCTTCTTAGGTATTATGGAGTGTTTTTAAGATTCTATCAACTATTCAATGTTTTTCCAGGTAAGTTGAGGTGAGATTTAGTGATGCAAGCAAGTTTCAGGTGCTTGTTTGTGAGGTCTAGAGAGTAAAATGAGGCGTAGTATGGTGAAGTGAAGAATTTAGAAGTTTTTTATACATTTTGAGATCATAGAGAGCATTAATATTATGTATTAGGACACTTAAAAGTGTTTAAGAGTGTAGGTACAAGTGTTTGATGTGGTTTCTAGGTCTATTCTAGACCAAATGCTTAAGAAAACATGTCCTAGTGAAGTGATTTGGATTGTTTCCATAATGTTGGTGTAAAACTGAGAGTTAGAGAGTATGTTTCATGTTTATATGATGGTGTGCTCAAAATTTCAAGTGTCAGTTTGAAGGTATGTGCATGATATTGAGTTTATATTAAAATTGAGTTGTGAAGGTGAGAAACCAAGGCTAATTTTTGACTTTTTGATGCTCATTGGAGAGTGTGTTTTTTTCATGGGGACTCAAGCTCTTTAGGATAGTTTAATATGTCAAATATGAATAATTTCCAAGTTTAATGATGTATTTTGATGATTTGCAAACTTCCTAACTTAATAATCGATAAATCACTATTCTCATAAATACGAAAGGAAAACTGCTTAAGTTATTTTAACCAAACTAACGTGCAGATTATTCACACCATTGGATTGCAAAAAATAGATAACAAAGACAAGATTGAGATATGATTTATCCTGGAGAAACCCAATGTGGGAAACACCAGCTGGGTGAGAAAATTAGCTCCCCTTCCACTATGTAATCTCAAACTGATACAAAATACTTCCAATTGGACTTTAAGAAAGTTGAATAAATGTCCTAATTGTATTTACTTTCTCAATATTCTCCAGCACCTAAGAACTATGCACCATTAACACATATAAGAAGAACAATACTCCTTAAACTTTTCCCATAGTTAAATTCCTTCAAACTCACTTTCTTTATTACCTAAACATGCTTGTATTTATAGATGGTCATCTCAAGAAGGTGTGAAAATCTAAAACAAACCATTTTGAAAGCCCAAACATTTGCAACTGCTAATATTTTGAGGCTCTAGACCGTCGGTTACAAAATTGTCTCTTTACGCAAATTGATGGTTTCATAACTACCACAATGATTATAAAACCACCACTGCAGGTTACAAATCCACTACTTTTTATAGATAAACAATTGCGTAACCACCACCCTGCACTAGGGGGTGGTTTTTTCACCATACAAGGTCCGCTACCTTATGGAGGTAATAAGCTTTGCATATAAATTCGAAATTGGGTGTCATTTTTTTTTAACTTGCACAATTTTTCAAGAGGAAAAAAAATATGCAATCAAATTTAGATTTTGATTAAATCTTCATGGCGTTTAATACTTTGCACAAAATACTACCTTCTATGAGGTCTCACGTTTTCACAATATATGGCCCAAAATATCTTTCGGAGGTGTCTGGATCACCCCCATCCTGACTTGACCACCTTGTGAAGATATAAAGGTGCCAAGAACCTATAGAGAAAGTACCTAATATAAATATTACATAGAATTGGGATATTCCTAATCCATTTTTGGATCATACCTACCTAATTTGAGGCTTTTAAGTCCATAAAAGCTTCAAGGAATGATGAGGTGAGGAAATTTATTCCTCACATCTTCTCTAGAATACAAATCCTGCATCTGGAGGTGTATATGATGGATTGTTCTAATGAACATATCCTCTTTGTGGACTTCCAGTCCCACTTTTTTGTTGTTTTTGTATGGTAATCAGAAAATAACATCAACTGCACTCCTAGGAAAATAACCATAACATGTCTCAAAACCATTGACAAGGTTAGCAGTTGATATATGTATGTTTGGCCAAAAATCATACATGTATAAGTGCTCAATAGTCTCTATCACACTAGAGTGACCAACCACCCCTGAAGTGTGTTCTTTCTCAAACAAAGACTGTAGTGGTTTTTTCTTTTCATAGGCATCCTCCATGGACTACCTATGGAATCCTAAGTCTGGAAGTGTACCATCAGGTAAAAAATGTATCACATGCTCAATTGGCCTATTTGGGGGTAGCCCCATAGGATCTTCCCTAAACTGTTGAATAAAATATTCCATATGCTTATACTCTTTGTTAGTAATCAAGCTATGAGTGGTTTTTGTGACCACTTACTCAACTTGTCTTTCCCTTAGAAGAATTAAAGAAAATATTCCACTAGCATTAAGTTTCAAGACTTCAGTGGAACATACCAATGAAATCTTTGAGTCTCCTCCAGAGGCTGAAATGACGTAGCTCTTACCATCCTTCACCAAATGGTATTGGTTGTCTCTTATCGTGAAGATGACATCTCTGATATACAAATGCAAACCACTAAACACCATGACACACACATCAAGGGGAGTAACATTCACAGTGACTTCATCAATGCAATTTTTATCAATGCCAAAAGTAATTTTACACTGTTTAATAACTTTGACATCTACTCCTTTATTTACCCAAACCAATGAGTAAGGACTTGGATGATTTTAACTTTTCAACATCAATATCTCAATTAGCTCTTCACTAACTAAATTATCTTGTGAACAAGAATAAAAAAGAGCATCCACTTTGGTCTTCTTCAATTGAATTTTTATGTGAAAGAGCTTAGTAAGTTCATTCTCTTGAGCATTACTACTATTACCCAAACAAACCTATCTAAAAATAGAGGCACAACACATGGTCTCATCTACCTCTTCGCTACAAGAAACTTCCTCTCCTTAGAGGGCAGCCATATCATTCTTCTTATTTTTCTTTTTCTTGAAAGGATGTAGTTTCGGGTGGAGATTCCAACATTTTTCCTTGGAATGAGTGTCAACATCACAATGCCCACATTAATATTTAGTATCCTTTTAAGAACTAGTAGTAGCATTATACTTACCTTTCCATTTTTCCTTTCCCTTTTTCCTTTCTTTACTTCTCAGTGTCATATTATTTGTCTGAAGCATACTGAGAGGTAGATGAACCCTTCTTATTGTCTATCTTTAAATAGTGAGCTTGCGTACAAGCCTCATCCACATCTACCAGCTTGGCCAAAAGGATGGGTCTCCTTAAGGAGATATGGAGTCCACCAATATTTTTCATCAACAAGTCCCCTTACTCTACATCCTTTCCCATCTGAATAGGTTTATTTTGGAACTCACTAGTGTACTCCTACACAATTTGGCCTTGCTTCTACCTGAGATATTACCAATACATGGACCTCATTTCCTCATAACAAATAGGATAGAATTATTTTAATATCTTTTTAAATTCATCCCACCTAGTAATAGGAGGACGCTTCTTAATAACTAAAGAATGAACATAACTT
This sequence comes from Taxus chinensis, assembly GCA_019776745.2. Taxonomy (NCBI): domain Eukaryota; kingdom Viridiplantae; phylum Streptophyta; class Pinopsida; order Cupressales; family Taxaceae; genus Taxus; species Taxus chinensis. Next base: position 661,614,386 of record CM034152.1, read on the forward strand.
TCAAACAAAGTTAAAGAATTATTGGTCCCAAGGAAATATTTTGACTTTCATTAATTTGATGCAAACTGAAATATACCTCTAGTTGAGCTAGCCAATGGTATAGCTTCTCAACATTCATGTCTCCATCATAAGGCTGGATTTCAATCTTGGCCTCTTCTTTGAATGGAGGAGGTGTGGAAATGGCATGGGATGGTTCTTCTTAATAAACCTCTTCTTCATGATCTTCTGACGTCTCTTTCATACCACCAAGTTTCTCCATGAGAAGTCCCATGATGGACTCCAATTTCCCAAAGGAAAAATAAATATTGACCACCTCTTTGGTCAGACTTACCACATTCACCTCCAACTTATAGAAACATTCCTCATCACTATCATCTGCATCATCTCTTCAAACCATTTCATGAATTCCTTATTTCACTTCTTTGTAGAAATCTCTTCTTCAAAAGGAATAAGACTACCATCACTGCTTTCTTTTCCCTTCCAGGTAAGAGGCATCTAACTACCATTTCAACACACGTTAACCACAAAAAGACTAAAATATAAAATGATCTAATACCAATCTGATCTGTAAATTTCCTATCTTAACAATCGACAGATCACTACTCATGAATACGAAAGGAAAATTACTTAAGTTATTGTAACCAAACTAGTGTGTAGATTATTCACACCATTAGATTGCAAAAATAGAGAACAAAGACAAGATTGAGACAAGATATATCTTGGAGAAACCTAATGTGGGAAAACTCTAACTGGGAGAGAAATATAGCTCCCCTTCCACTATGTAATCTCAAACTGATACAAAATACTATCGATCAACCTTCAAGAAAGCTAAATAAACTTTCTAAATTATATCTACTTGCTCAATATTCTCTAGCACCTAAGAACTATGCACCATGAACACATACAAGAAGAAAAACACTCCTCAAACTCTTCCCACTGTTGAATTCCTTCAAACTCACTTACTTGAATCCTTAAACATGCTTGTATTTATAGATTCTCAGCTCAGGAAGGTATAGAAATCCAAAACTAACCATTTTGGAATCCCAAACATTTGAATCTGTTGATATTCTGAGGTTCTGGACCGTCAATTACAAAATTGTCACTCTACACAGACTGATGGTCTCATAACCACCAAGGAGGTTACAAAAACAACCAATGAAGGTTAAAAAACCACCACTTTTGTAGACCAGTGGTTTCATAACTGCCACCATATACTGGGGGGTAGTTATGTCACCATACAAAGTCTACTACCTTCCTGAGGTCATAACTTTTGCATACGAACTCGAAATCAAGTGTCATTTTTTTTGAACTTGCACAATTTTTCGATGGGAACAAAAATATGAAGTAAATTTTGGATTTTGATGACATATTCATGGCATTTAAAAATTTTCACCAAAGACTACCTTCTTTGAGGTCTCATGTTTTCACAATATATGGCCCAAAAATGTCTTTTAGAGGTGTCCGGATCACGCCCAGCCTGACTAGACCATCGTGTGAAGATATAAAGGTGCCGAGAACCTATATAGAAAGTACTTGATACAAAACTTACATAGAACTGGGCTATTCCTAATCCATTTTTGGATCATTTGATCAATAAGTTTTTATGAACAATCATTAAGAAGCCAAACAACTTTTTAACCCTCATAAAACCCTAGGTTTATACTGACTTGGGAAAACATGATTGTAGTGGCCCACAATGGATTTTTTTTCAAATGTGATGATTGGAGGTTGTAGATGACTCTTCCATCTTTCCATTGATGTAATTTATAGGTTGTGACAATATGTGGGCCCCACTCAAATATTCTTGTTACTGGAAAGTTTTAGTTCATGGAAACGTTCTCCATTAGAGATGATGACTAATTTATAATTTATTGAAGAATTTGATTTTATATTCATATCCATTATGGTTTTAGATCATGGTTGATCCTTTAGGAGGTCAAGTGTTCCCTATTTATCAAGACTGGTTTTTAGGTAGTTTTAGGCAATTTGGGTGTACCTAAGTTTTGGAGGTGCTACAGTCAGTTTTATAGCTTAGCTTGAGTTTTATGATGATCATTAGATCAATATATTTCCACTTATATATGATAATTTATTTTTTATGAGATATGAGAAAGATATGGCTTGTTTAATGAATACTGGTTTTTGGGGTGCTCGATTGTGCATGTTATTAAGAGGAATCGTGATGAGTAATGATGATTTATGAGTGTTCCATGGTTGATGGATGTTGATAAAGGATTATAAAACATTTATAATTACGTTCCATACCTTGGTGGATTTGGTTTTGGTATATAAAATTCCCTTGGTGGTGAGTTGCTTGATTTTTTGTTTTATGGCTTATTGAGTAATGGAGGTATATAAGGCTCTAGGAAATGGTGAAGACCTACATGGTATTTTGTGTGATGTTTTAATAATTTCCTCATGTTTTGGGGATTTTTTTTACTCTTTTATGGATTACATAGGCGTTTTAAGTTCATAAGAATGTATAAAAACAAGTTAGAAGGATCATTTGAGCTAGTTGTGAGAGTAGAGAAAAAGTGTGAGCTAGAGGGTGATTGAAGAGGGTGATGAAGGTAGTTGTGACCTTGTTGAGAGGGAAATGATGTGGTGATAATTTTATAAAGAGAGATTGTATTAAGGTGAGCTAGGGAATATGTGAAGATCATCTTGAAGGAAGAAGTTTTAGGCGTGAAGGCTAGAGAGATGTTTTGAGGAAGATAGGAGAGTGAGATTCATAGAGTCATCATCAATTATGTGAGAAACATATCAAATATGGTATTAATTTCATATGGATTTGGTTAGTGTTGATTCATCTAGGGGGTTGGTGCCTCCTTGTAGGGTTTTTGCTCTACTAAACTAGGGGTTGGTTCTCCTTATAGGGTTGGTGCTCCTTGCGGGGTTGGTGCCTCACTAAATTTGAAACACACACATAGATATATAGATATATATATATAGATATATATATATATATATATATATATATATATATATATATATGTATGTATATGTATATATGTATATTAGTGGGATTTCTTTCCCTTAAAGGTTTCTCACTTATATCTTGTCTCCATGTGTTGATGTATTCTTCTTGTTCACTTTTTTCTTTGATTCTTAAATACATGATGAATGTTTATTGAATGGTTAAGGTTGAAATGATTAAATGTTTTATTACAAATTGATTCACCCTCCCTCTCAACGTTTTTGCTTCCAATAATTCGTATTAGAGTAGGGCCTTTAGAGCAAGCTTAACTAGCTTAAGGTGATCCTAGAAACAAAAAATGGCCAAGAAATTGAGGAAAGAGAACCAAGGGTTATGAGATATGACCAATAAAAATGAAGAAACCATCAAGAGTCTCAAGAATCAGTTGGAGGATGTAATTGCAAGTTTGAGGAAAAAGGAATATGGGTGTGAAAAATTAAAGAAAAAATCATATGAGGTTAAAGTTTGCATGATCAAGTTGAATAGGTGAGGACCTCTACTAGACCTACAAGTAGGGCTATTGTTCTATAAAAATTTGGAACATCATATAAAAGTCGGCACTGAATCAAGAGTTCATTTTTTACCTTACTTTGCAAATAATCTTGAGCATTTGAAGAGTGTGAATTTATGAAAAGTTGTCTCTTAAGTCCATGAGAGAACTTGAGTGAATAAAATCAACCTCAGATTGAGAGAGGCACACAACCTAGTTGAGAAGCTCCTTCAATATGGAAGTTTAGATCTTCGGTATGAAGGCATGAGATGAGTTGATATTCAAGGTAGAGTTAGAGCAGGTTTCTAGCAGGTTGAAGACCTTTGAGATAGGGTTTGTAGAAAAGTATTATGGCCTATACATGATATTTGAAGTTAGGGAAAGGTCAACTTTATTTGAAGGAATATGTATTGGATTCATTGGAGACCACAAGAAGAGCATTGGACGAAGATTAAGACATTTTGCATGGATGGTACTTAGTAGAAGGATAGTTGAGCACCTAGGGCATTCCAAATTTTTAAGTTGTGAAGTAATTAAATTTGTGCATACTAAGGTACATGGCACCAAGAACTATGGAATCTACCATTTGACCATAAGGGAACAAAATGCAAGATGGCAATCAATCCCAATGTGGAGGAGACTTCATTAATAAATTGGTTTTAAAAATGTCCAAAATACCTAGAGGACAACCAGTAAGTAGGTTGTATAAATCAAATTCAGAAGTTATGATCCAGTGGGAAGTATGTTGAAGGGAGAATATCTTACAAGCCTCAAAAACAGCCCCCTATGGGAAAAGTTCGAAGATTTTCACCAAGAATGACATGTGAGAAGTGTTGTCATCATGTCCCCTCCAAGAATAAGACTTAAGAAGATAACGTTGCTCCCAACAGACTTACAAGGGGAAGATATGGAATACCAAAGGCATACAAGACATTGCTAAAATTACTGATCCCATATCAAAGAATAATGAACTTAGATAGGCTTTTGACCAATGCTGAGTACCTCAAATAGCAAGTAAAGAATGCATGATTAAGAAAAATCATGTGATCTAAGACATTCATGTTTGTTTAACAACTATTTAGCCTGTTTTACCTAAGAATACCATAGAGGAGTATTTTGTAAATGCTTTGTTAATGAATTTACACAGATTTTTGACCTGTGCAATGCAATCAAGAAGCAATGAGTTATTGATATTGATGTGTTAGAATGTAAAAATAAGGTGATATGGACACAAGATGTGGTTCCATTGTGACCCTTTGTAGATTTAAATATGAATCAAGATTTGAGAAGGATTGTTGCTATCATTATGATTGTTGTGTAAGAAGGTGTTTGATCTCTGACATGTAGTAAGAAGGTTGTTTGAGCTTATAAGGTATGTAAAACATGTGTTCTCAAGGTTGTCTTAACAATTTTATGTGATCAAGGAAATGGATCTACTCCATTTTGTCTTCAAGGCCATAAAGTGCATGATCCAAGGGGGATTTGGTTTTATTCATGTATGATAAACAAGTCCAAGGTCTAAGTTTGCACAGTCAATGACATGTTGCAAAGGAAAGTAAAAAGATATACAAAGTTGTATAGGAAATTTGATGTCTATTGAAGGACGTTTTGAGCTTGTAAGTTTTTATATCCAAGGTTTCAAGGTATCCAGGATTAACACTTAATATTAAAGCTTCCTGATTACTATTTGGAAGGAAAAGTGGACTAAGTAAGTTGTTTTATGATCTAATTTGTGATATAAGTCAAATCTAAACATGATTGTTAAGATAAATGTACTAGTATATGATCATGTTGGACTCAATGCATATGTATAAGGTCTACTGAGATGTGTGGCATTCATTTGAAAAGTTGAGGACCACCAAAGTGATTTTAGTAAGGTTTGCAAGAAGATGGTCATGGTTAAAACCTTAAGAAGATGAAAAAGATGACCATAAGGTATGAATAGATGTTTTCTCATGATCTTAACACTTATAATACGATAAAAAGGTTAGCTGTATGATTTAAGTGACGTGTAGGTATGTGTTCTTGTGACTTGGCATAAGAAGTGATAAAGCTCTAGGTAGGATGTTTTTAAGGTTGAAGATCGGTTTAGGATGTTGAAAAATAGGTTGGGAGAGTACTAGACTACTTGGAGGTTAAGGTAAGGTTATGATTACATTATAAGGAACACCGAAGTGGTGTATGTAGTAAGAATGAAAAATAAAAAAGAGATTAATAGAAGATTTTGGAGTCTAGGTGATTGGTCTATAAGACAAATATGATGTTAAACAAGCCTATAATGTTATAGATCCATGAGAGTGAATGACATGATGTACACAAATATCAGGAGACAGAGTGTTCTTTGGATGGCTTGTCAAGACATGATAAACATGAGATTATATGAAGATAATCACAGTTAAATGTTATATTATAGAGGATTGAAAAGGTTTAACTATTTTCAGTTTTCTCCTTGAAAGTATTCATGCATAATCCAATAAGGAACATGAAAAAGGTATGTGGTATACTATTGGATGAATATGTTGCTAAGATCTACCAATAAGGAATTTCACATGATGATGGCTTGGGTTGTTTAGAATTTTTGAAAGCATAGAAACATGGCATGGTCTATTGTTGAATTCTTAAAGATATTCTTTATATTCATACTCAATAAGTTTTTGTTTTAAGCCCATAAAGAATAGTTTGGTTCATTGGTGACAAAGTAGAGTATCCCTATGATATACGTAATGATTTTTGACATGTGGTCCTATAGGTTTTTTCATTGATTACAAAATAACATTAATGAAAAATTTGATGATGGAGTAGAGTCATATGATGTTTGCCATGATGGTTCAAGATGTGTACTTGATGCTACAAGGCGATTCAATGATGATTGTTTGCTCTTGCAAGCCCATTCATGTGTTCTAGCTAGCCCAGATGATGTTGCATGGGGATATGAGATTCTTGGTTTCTTGAGGAGTATGTTGGAATTATGTATATCAGGTTTGGAGAGTGTTTGGGAACTCACATAAGTTGTAGGGTGCAAATATAGGTGATTGGCTATGTTTCAGGTGCTCATTTTGAGTAGGTATGGATGCTAGGAGGTGTGAGATTGAGTTTTAGAGTTACATGAGCTCATTGAGGCATGTATTCAGTTATATAATGGTTTATCAAGTATTTTTGGGCCATTTTGAGTGATTTCATGATGATGTTATAGTGTTCTTTCAGTTGACCCTAACTTCTATAGTGCAAAACCCCTAAGGGGTAGCTATGCAAGTCTTAGTTTCTAGAGATTTGAGATAGGTGGTGATGAAATTATGATGATTTTATATGTTAGTATGATGTGTCATGGTGCTTTGAGAAAATTTTAGGAGGTTAGGATGAGAATTTTTAAGGTTATGTCAGTTTTGGTGAGACAAGGTAAAGAACTAGTGCATTTCCAGCTCAAATTTGATATTCTAATGCTCACCCTGAATTGTGTGATTTACATGGGACCTTTTTGGATTTCAAGTATGTTTCTAAATTGAGTCTATAATGGTTTCACAAAAAAAATTAGGTCAGTTCATCGTCACATTTTTATGAATAAATATTAAGAAGGTAAACAAATTATTTATGAGTTTGAAACCCTAGACTTGAAAGCGGTATACAAGATTTTCTTCCTAATTGATGAGAAGTCTTATTTCCTATTGCATGGATGATGATTGTAAAATGTATATGACTCCTTCAAATTTACATAAAGGTATGGTAGAGGTCATGGTGATGAGTGGGCCCCACTCAAACATGTCAGTTTCTGAAGAAGAGTGTTTTGGGACATGGTTTTCCAAAGGAGTTGCATGAAAAATTGACATTGTTAAATGTATGTGAGTTTTTATTAATCAAAAAATAGGTTTCAGGTCATGATTATTCAGTTTACATGGTCAAATGAGCTCCATTTAGGTTTGACTGGTCAAATGGTAGTTTTGAGGCCATAAATACCAGCCTTCAATAAAATGAGCATAACAAGAGCTACAAGGTGGACGTTGATATGATTCAAGTTGTGTTGGAAAGAGATATTTATATATATTTACATTGGTATATTGTGTCTCATGATGAGGATATTTTCCTATGGTTTTTCAGGTCAATTTTTTGGCAAAATAATATTTTTACCAGTGCAGATCATGACATGGTCTGCTGGATGTTTTGAGTTATTTAAAGCATGAGATGGATTATGTGATGCTTTATATAACTTTAAATGTAAATAGGGATTGATTTGGACATCCAATGAATCCATTTATATTTCTTTATTTTCCTACAAAATGTGTAAACTATCTGATCTTTGAAAACAGACGTTTTGGGCAGTTTGATTTAGTGAAGACAAAAGTTATTGTGGTTTGAGCAGGTGACTGTTTCAAGACATTATAACATTTATTAGAAGTGTATTATAAATGTTTTTAATTTCCATAAAGTGGATCAGATGATAATATTTTGGATACTTTGAAGTGATATAGTGGTAAAGATACGTTTTAAGGGTCCTAAAGGGTGTAGAAAACAACATGTTTTGAGAAGTAACAAAGAGCAATGGTCCCATTAAATGAAATAATATGATTGGTTGAGATAAATTAAGACCATGTATTATGTTTAAATATTTAATTTAAACATGAGTGGTGATTTATGGTTCATTACTAAGTATGGTTTTGATGTTAGGGCATTTTTTCTCTTTGTGCCCATGAGGATTTGAGTCATTTTTGGAGCATGTAATGATGTTTTTAGATAGACCGACCTACTAGGGTCACTTGTGACTATTAGGATTTTTATTTGGGATTTTTTTATGATGCATGGGTTGATCCAAAGGATGGAAAAAAAATTGTTTTTGAATTTTAAATTTGAAGGATATTATAAAAGCATTGTTTTGGGTACTTTTGTGAGTTAGTTGTGTGTGTGCAAGAAGTGTGACCAAGGTTAGAGATATTTACAGGTGTTTAAGCATGAATTGAGGTCAGATAATTTTTTTATGTGTTTAATAATATCAAGCAAGCATGTGTGCAAGTGTTTGAAGGCTTGAGAAGTGAATGAAGAGCTAGGTTATGAAGGATTGGACACTTAGGGATTGATTGAGGGTTTGAATAAGTGCGAGCTGAATCTTTGGTCTCCATCATTTATGGAAGAAAAAATAAGAGATCACATAATATTAAGGTGGTTGAGTGGGTGCTTGATTATCTTGGGGGTTTGTAGCCTCCTTGTGGAGTGCTCCTTTGGTACCTCACAAAATTAGGGGTTAGTGCCTCACTAAATTTGAAACAAATCAATATAAGGATTGTGTTTCAGTGATTTTTCTTCCCCTTGAGGGTTTATCACTTATCTCTTATGTCTTGTGTTGATATCTATGTGTATGGTTTCTTGCACATGTGATAATTGATTGTATGTAAACATGATATGGATGGTTGAATTTTTGTGAGTATTTGAATAAGTAAATATGAAATCTGAATTTAAAGTTTTGTAAGGACTGATTCACCCCCCCCCCCCCTTAGTCCATTGTGCTTCTAACAATTGGTATAAAATAAAGTCCTTTGTGGAGAGAGTTTGATATCTTGAAAGGAGATCCTTGAAGAAAAAACCATCACGATTGGTAAGGTTATTGGCAAGGAACCCACATTTGATGGAAAAAACTTTGATTTTTGGAATCTGAGGGTGAAGACATTCATTATATCCAAAAAATTTGATGTTTTGAATATTGTAGAAGATGGATATGCTCCTCTTGCTACTCCTATTACCAGTAAAGAAGAAAAGGATGCATATGAACTCAATTCTAAGGCTTTCAATGTTATAATTCAAGGTATTGGAGAATATGAATTGGGAAAGGTTATGCATTGAAAATCAACAAAAGAATCATGGGATGAATTTAAGTTTTTTACGAAGGTAACTCAAAGGTAAGGATTAAAAATCTTCAAACTTTCAAAAAATAATTTGAATCTCTTAATATGAATGATGATGATTCCATTGTAGCATATCTTCTTAGATTTGACAAGGTTGTCAATAACATAAAAGGTTTAGGAGAAGAAGTAAAAGAAGAAGTAGTTGTTTAAAAGGTGTTGAGGTTGTTAAATCCAAAATTTAATTCCAAAGTATCTACCATAGAATAATCTAAGGATTTGACTAAGATTAAGATGGATGACCTACATGGTACTTTGACAGCCTATGCAATCAGGGTAATTGATTGTAAACCTGCTAAGAAAGAGATAACCTTCAAAATGGAGAATATGGCCAAAGACAAAAAGTTCAAATATGAAGACACTACCCTAGAGCTTGATGATGAAGAACTATTTACCATGATTTCTAGAAGAATTACTAGAACTATAATATTAAGTGTATCATATTATATATTTGATATTTAAATAATATAGAATAGAATGTATTCATATTATTCAAATATAAATTTTATATCAGGGGTTGGTTAATTTAATTAATCAACTAATTAAATTAGGGAGGTGTGCCCCATCACTTAAGAATGACATAACCCTTCAAGTTATTTAAATAAGACCATAGGTCACATTTGGGATATATCACATAAATCAGTTGATCCTGGTAAATACATGGGATAGAAGTGAGGAGAGACTTACTGGACTGGTGGATGTAAAATTTTCTCAATAGTGTATTTATTCTCCGTGTTTTTACCCATTTAGGGATTTTCCTCATTATATGTGGTGTTCTGTGTTATCTGTGTTATTTTTATTATTTATGTTATATGGTTACATTCACATTTATGTTATAATGTTAACTTTACATTAATTAATTAATTGGTGAATGTACTTTTCACCCCTCATCCTGACATTGTACTAGAATGAGATTAATAAATTAAAATTATTCTTAAAAATAACCTAAGGTTATAATGGTTGGGAAGTTAGGTAGTTAAACTATTTGTAATATTATTTAATCCCTCCCCCCTTCCCTCTCTGAATGTTTTTTCTGGAGATTGATGTGTGCACAGGTGAAAGGGGCTCTCAAATATTTACATGCATAAAAATCACATACGAGAAAAGGTAAGGTTTTATTACTATATGAAATAATTTCTATGTTTTTTATAGTTTGAAATGTCTCCAGGTTAAACATTTCCAAAGATAAATTCAAGTAAATGAAGAGAGGAGACAAGTTATGTAAAAATAGGGATTCAAATTTATTCCATTAGACCAGTGAAATTACTTGTCTCCTCTATTAAAATTCCATGTTATTTGTATTCTCATGTGAAATCATGTCCCCTTGTACCCCTTTAAATAAATGTGTTGTATTTCGATTGTAAAAACCATATTCTAAAAACTATAACATAAATACCTATGTGTATTTGGGCCACATTTAATGTAATACTTAGTATTAAGTTACCGTTGTTCTCCTTTGTCCTAATTTAGCACCCTGTGGTATAGTTTATAAACTATATTTAAAAATTAAAATTAAAATCTAAACCTATATATTTTATATAGTTCTTATAGTATAGTCTATATCCAATAACTATACTATATAAGCTTAGCCTTTTATATCTAATAGTTTATAAACTATATAATTAAAACCTATTCCTATATAAACCTATGTGATCCTTCAATATAGTTTAAACTTTAGAATGTAATGTTCTATTTTATATTATATAAACTATAAGGGACTTTTATAAATCTATAGACTATGTCTATGCGGGTGGGCGACCCATCTTAATATATATTTTTCTTTTTAATCAAACCTCTTATATTCGGTTTGTAATAGTTTTAGAAGGGGGTTCACATTAAGTAAAGGAGTGGAGAGGCATCTTCCTACCACCCAAAATCTCTAATTATGACAAGTGGCACACTCTACATAGTCCTCCTATATTGTATCCCCTCACGCCACATGTACCCTAGTCTCCCCATCATCGACAAACTCTCTCCCTCATCGGCTTGGCCAAGTGGGAATGATAATCCTTATTTATTTTTTTGTGTTTTGGGATTTATATCCCACATTTTTAAGGAAGTTTCATAAGGATATCTTTAAAAATCATTCAACAAGCCTTTGGTCTTGTGGCTTAGGCCACGCTATGGTATTTTTTATGCAAGTTCTACTAACTTGACCTCATCCTGATTTTTGTTGGACTCATTGTGTTGTGGGTTGTCAACCTTGGCTATCTAAACTTGGATTAGTAACTATATGTGGCTCACCCATAGTGCTTGTGTAGAAATTTGAATCATTACTCAACTCGCCAAGTTATATGGCTTGGTTGTGGACAATATGTATTATGTTCCAAGAATAATGTGGCCTGGTTGCTAGAAAAACATTGATGGTTATTAATTAACATTGATTAAATTGTCTCAGTTGAAATCTTTGTGCATTGAATTGCTAGCTCAACTCACTAAGTTGGTTCTATATTAATTAACATTGATTAAATTGTCTCAGTTGAAATCTTTGTGCATCGAATTGCTAGCTCAACTCACTAAGTTGGTTATACCATCTCGGCCAAGTCAACTATAACCATTCACATATAAAGGAGGATAGCTCCAAAAAATTTATAAATATATGCTTTCTTTCGTGTTCTTAAAAATAAATAGAATTTAATTGTTAAGTTATTTTTGTGAAAAATATTCAAAATAATGTTATCCGTTCTTTTGAAATAATATTTTTTTGACACGAAGACTGGATCATCGTCATCATTTAGATAGAAAACTAAAAAAATTACACTTACATTTTGATTTATCTTTGATATTATACTAATATATTCATGTATAGATTATCCCCTTGACATGACCTCCCTTTTCGTGTAAACTAATCATTTTTTTATTGCGAGGATTAAATGATGAAAGAGGGATTTCTATTAAACTCTTTTAATCCTCATTAATTATTTACTTATATTTACGTAAAAATGGGGTTTAATCTATTTTCAATTGATAAATATCATATGGGTTAGTGAAAATGAAATAGAAGTAACTATAACTAAAAATGGCTTATATATGCTTTAAAATTTTGCTTCATTTTTTATAGTTTATTCAAACAAAAAAAAAAATTGTTCATTTTTTTGGCATGAAAAATAGAAAATGATCATGTATGACATGAATAGGCTTAAATTTACCATTTATAAAATATATTGAAAATTTCTTACATGATCAATTTTTGAAGCAAACTCCATGAGTAGTGTTCATAATCAGTGGATCATGTTTTCAGTGAATACTATGATTATTCTTGCATGATTTGGTTGTCTTTTCGAATATGTTATCTATCAAGTCTTATCTCATTATTTAAAAGCTTAGCTTAAGATAATGAAGATACATATGTACGTAATTATTATTATATGCATATCAAATGACACTTGGAGATGCCCTTGCATTTGTATTGGAGATGTCCAATAATGATTGCATTTAATATGTATTTTACAAGAATAGTATGTTGAAAGTTTTTCAACATATTTTTAACATGGTTAGTTAATAATCATATTTTTATATTAGTTATTATATGACTAATGTTTGAAAGTGAAATCAATAAAGATTTCTATTCTTATTATGATGTCTATATGGATATTACAACTCTAACCATTTGTGTTAGATATAAAATATACTAGGATATGTGTTCAAGATTTTTGGTGTAGGAACCATTACTTGGAACAACAAAATCAACCAAAAGTATACATTTTCTTCTATTGAATAAGATAAGTACAACAAAATAATGGAAGCTCAACGAAGTATCCATCTTCTATGTGGTGGACAGAGTTGTATTACTCTCGATAAAGAATTTAGTTCAACATCAGATAATGAAGCATATTGAAGTTCATATTCATGTTATCTAAGAGAATATTCTCTACGGTGATAAAGAACTCCAGTTCTAAAGATCAAGATTGTAGTTATGTTTACGAGCCATTGTGTGTTGTAAAATACTACAGATGTGTGCAATGCTTGGCCTTTCAAATTTTCCATTGAGGGGGAGTGTGCATGCAATGTCACCTCCTAATGGTCGGGCGGTTGTTGACTCCTCCTTTATACTTTTATTCTATTTTTAAAAGTATTTTAAAAAGATCTTATATGATCTAAGTAAACTAATAGAATTTACATGTAAACTGATAGATTTTACAGAAAAAAATATAGTCCAATTTGCATCTATTTGTAAAGGGAGTCCTTGTGTTATAAAAGGATCCTAGAGATGCAGTATAAGAATATTTCCATAAGAAACAATGAGATTTAGTTTCACAGATACATGTGCTAGCCTAAACCTTTAGGGTTTATGGATTTGTAAATCCTGTTATACAAACAGGTAATGTTGGCATATGGATCCCTACTTAGTATTAAGGGGGGTGTTAAAACTATAATATTAAGTGCATCATAATATATAGTTTATATTTAAATAATATAGAATAAACTATATTCATATTATTTAAATATAAAATTTATATTAGGGGTTAGTTAATTTAATTAATCAACTAATTAAATTAGGGAGGTGTGCCCCATCACTTAAGAAGGACATAAACTTTTGGGTTATTTAAATATGACCATATGTTAGATTTGGTATATATCACGTAAATCGGGCGATCTTGATAAATACAGGGAATAGAAGTGAGGGGGGAGTTACTGGACTGGTGGATGTAAAATTTTCTCGATAGTGGATTTATTCTCCATGGTATTTACCCATTTAGGGGTTTTCCATGTTATATGTGGTTTTTTGTGTTATCTATTTTATTTATGTTGTATGATTACATTTACATTTATGTTATAATGTTAACTTTGTATTAATTAATTAATTGGTAAATGTAGTTTTCACCCCTCATCCCAACAAGAATAACAGTTAGAAATGGTAAGTACAAGGGTGAACTTCCTTTCAAATGTTTTACTTATGGTAAATTTGGTCATTTTGCTAGTAAGTTCCCTCATATACATGATAAGAAAATAAATGATGAACATAATAGTGATCATGAGAAAAAAAATCAAAAGTATTATAAAAAGGAAGATTGGGTTCAAGAAGAAGAAAAAAGAAGAGTCTCTCACTAAGAAAGAGGACTCTTCCACTAAAGAAAGTAATGAAGTTGATAGATCTGATTCATAGATTGGATCTAATCACAATGATATAGGTGATGAGGCTATTTTTATGAAAAAGGAAGCTATGAGATCCTCTGGTGGTGGCTCCCTTTGTGGGGTGGTATTTCACCTGGTACTTGAAAAAAAGATGAAGGAGATGATGATGGTGTAAGGATTGAGTTGGCATGTGTCCAATCTAAACTAGAGCATGCTGAAAAGAATAACAAGAATTTGACTTCACAAGTCAAAGAGTATGAAGCAAAGATACAAGAGATTGAAGGGAAACATTAGGACATTTCTAAAAACTTGAGGAATCTGTGAGAAGGTTAGAGTTGTATATGAGTAACATGACTCTTAACCTGCAATCTATGAAGGAAGAAGTGATAATTCTTAAGAAATAACTTTCAAATGTTGCAAACAAAATCAAGTCATGTCTGAAACTTGAAGAGAGTACCAAATCTCTTGATAGTCTCTTGAACAATCAAAAAGTGGTAGGTGAAAAGGTTTGTTTAGGCTTCAAATATGAAGTCAAATACAATAAGGTGAAGAAATAAGACATGGTTTCATGAAAAGAAGTAGGATAACCAAACACCAAGGAAGGAAAGAAGGAGATCTACATCAAGGACATTCAGAAAATCAATCAAATTAGGAAACCTAATGCCTCAAGGTATGAAATATATTTTAATGGTTATTGCTATACATGTAATGGATTTGGTCATAGGGATAAGGAGTGTAGAAGGCCTCCTAGAGATACTCAGCCATGGAAAGAAAATATAAATTACCATGCTAAAGATGTTATATGTTACAAGTGTAATGAGGTAGGCCATGTTGTCAATGTTTGTTTGAATTTTACATCTAGGCATGTTGATGAATTCAAGAAAATAAGTACAATGATATGTTACAACTTTAATAGAGTTGGTCATCTTGAAAGGGACTGTTATTAATCCTATTCAAGTCAAAATAGGATTTCTTTAATTCCTAAAATGTAAGATGGTGGAGTTCAAATACCTCGAATGTATGACAATGGTCCCAGAAGGACTTCAGAACCAAGAAGATACCATATTTTTCCTGCAAGAGTAGTTAATGAAATAATATATGTTTCTCACAGTTCAAATCAGAAGAGAGAGAATGAAGGAGTTATCTAGGTGCCTAAGAAGGATTGGAACCTCTTCAAGACCTTCTTTTAGGTCTTCTTAGTGATCATATACCTTCATTATGCTTCTTGGAGGTATATTAGTGCAAATGAAGCATTCAACTGAGGAGGAGCTTATTCGGTCAGTATGTGTGACTCATCCATGATCATAAGGTATTTAATTCAGTGACTCTAAATATGTTCACATGGTTCTATTTAGTTACCCTTGTGTGTGATATGCCAAACTATCAGTATATTGGTCATTTGATGTACTTGTCTGAGTTCTTATGGTTTAATTTTGTATCATCTTGGTGTATGGTTGGTCTGAGATGCTTGTGTATGTTCATGAGTCTCATTTTCATATCATAAGAAGTATGTAAGTGGTTTTTTACTCATTAAGTATGTTCCTGGATAGTCTTTGAAGTCTATGCTTAGGAGTGTTGTAGGAGTATGTGGTATGTGAGGTTCTTGGAGACAAGTTTAAATATTGATGTTTTCATAAGAAAATTCATGTGCTGTAAATGCTATTTTCATGTTTATATGATTCCATAATGTGTATTAAGCTATGAAGGTGTCATATAAGTTTTAAAAGGTCATCTAGAGTCTCAATGTACTCATTTCACTCAAAAGGTAAAGTATTGACACTACAAGTTGTATGGGAATGAGGCTTGTTATGTATGTATCATTAATTCATGTGTCATGAGTTTTAAAATATGTACATGGATCCTTGAATGTGTTTTAAGATTCTCCTATGACATCATATATATTTATTTTTTCAAATTAAGTATGAAGGTGAAACTTTGTGCAGAGCCATCAAGGCTTATGAGGTAAATTCAAGATGAACCCTGGTGAGTTGCTAATAGTTTGTCTTCAAACCATGTCATTAGTGTTCAGAATGGAAAAAAGGTGTGATAAAAGTGGTTTGGGTCAAGTTAGAGTTATTGGAAAATGAATTTGAGAATCTTGGTAGGCTTACTACCCTTGATTGTGTTTTCACAGTATTACTGAGCCGTATAGATGGAAAGTGGGTTTTGAAGGTCATAATGATGGAGTTTAGGGGGAATGTTTTGATAAATTCATCTATACATGATTCTACTAGGTTTAGGCTCTAATAATGACCACACTCATGGGAATTTGTGACAAATTTCAGATTTGATAGTTTGGTGTCTAAAGACCTAATATGGGTTAGGTATTTTTACAAACTGGGTTTGTAGAGCTCAAGGAAATGGTATAGATAATATAGCATAATGGGTGTCTACATCATTTAAGAAATCATCTTTAAAGTGTATTCATCAAAATTTTGAGGTGATTCTATGTGGTACATGGGCTAGAAGAATGTGTATGTTTTTTTTATGGTATGAACAAGTTTTAGTAAGATGAAATCTCTAAGGTTTCTGAGCATGAGTAATAGTTTTAGTTATATGAATGAGTCAAATGTGATGGTATAAGGTCAAAATAAACAAGGGTCTATGCTTTGATGCTTCATATGGTATGATTTGGTTTGGGATTGACTTGTAGGTCACTACTTGTGCATCTCCCGAGTTTTGGTAAAAAGCCTAATTATGAAAATTTAATCTAAAGGATGTGTGCTCAAATGAGTGGCTCCATTAGGTAAGAAAAACATCATGATTTCTTGTATATCAAATGCCATGTCTGCTTCTTGAGATCATAAAGCTAATGGACTGTAAATGAAAAATTTGATGGTGGAAGGAAAGCAAAATGATCTTCTTGTTGATTCTCAGAGCTATTTTGACATAAAAAATTCCTTGAAGTATGAATATACTATGAAGAGTGCTTGATAATACATCTCAGAAGTGATCAATAGTGGAGTGGTTCCTAAAATTTGCCTCCTACAGGTACAAAGTACACAAGAGACAGGGTTTTGACATCTCTACAAGAATAGTCTGCTACAAGTGTAGTGTACTCTTAGAAGCAGAGTATGATTTTTCACAAGGTGTGAGGTATGTTCTAAGCTTCATTTTGACCTCTCTTTATGTTCCATATGATATATGTCATACATCTATTGAAAAGGGGTATCTAGTGACAGTGAAATGATAGGGTACTACTATGCTTTGCCTCAAAAGTTAACCTATAGGCTTGTAGGTGTCTAGTGAAGTATGGTAGAAGGGCATACCATGTTTAGATTTCTCTTAAAGGTTATGCAAAGAGATGTAGTTATAAATAATGAAATGATTTGGTTCACATAGAATGAATAATTCAGAGTGATGGTTCTTGATTCATGAGGAGTCCCACGGTGTTACAGTGGTCTGTATAATTACATATACATGTGAGGAATTCTTGTTGTGTCTATCAGGTCACAGGGAGTTCATGAGATTACTCTCTGATGATACCACAAGAGATATATTTTGTTAGGAAGTCATCTTCTTGACTATTTAAATCCTATCTTGGTGGTGTACTAATTATTTGAAGTGTGTTACTACTTATAACATGAAACGTTATTTCTATAGGTCCAAATGTTTCTCAAGTGAGTAAAGTGACTTCATGACAAGGGAAGCTTGGGAGTATACCTCTAGAAGATGATGTGAAGGTTATGAAGGTAGTATAGGTATGTACTGGTTTCCTACACAATGCATTGGAAAATTATCTTCATTGTATGCGTGATCTCATTCAATTATGATTGTTTAAGATTGAGAAAATTATTTAGGGCAAGGCAAATGTGGTCAAGGTGATTTCCAACCATGATAGCAAGGTGAGTTACTTAAATTTATGCTTTTGGGATAGATATGGTGGTCTTAAGTCCAGGGGGAGTCATATATTACATTGCTAAGGTATGAATTTTGATCTTGGACTTATCAAAGTTGGTTCAAAAGCCACTAAAATGTCACTTCAGGGATGTTAGTATATGTGTGAGGAGAAGAGCAATAAAGTGCATTGTTATGCTTGATTTATGCCTAGAACATGATGGTATATGCTCAAGGAATAAGGTAAGGTAGATATTTATGCTTATACATAACATTTTTGGCATTTCCATGATATGTTTGGCTTAGATGATGGTCTGGTACAGTTGATTCATGAAGGATAAAATAGGGATAAGGTGAAAATAGTTACTTTTACATTCATAAGAGGTGTAAATTGGTGTTCTTGGCTCTGAAAAAGGTAATATGTTTCTTTAGTTATGATTTATTGTTGTGTTCAGATGATGTACATGCTTGGTCTAGGGGGGCATGGTGGTTGCATGCTTGCAAAGAAGGAAAAATCAGGTTTTTGGTAAAAGCTCAAGGGTCTTATGCTTAATTGAGATATTTGGTTGATGTTTATAACCAAATCATGACACTATGAAGCTGAGAAAGATAAATATCATGCAGCTATAAGTATGATAGTAAGGTATTCTTGTAATATTTGGATTCCTTTATTCATACATAAGACTGAGTTTGAACAAGTGATAAAGGTCTTAATGATAAGAAATTGAGCTCTCTAACACTATTTTGAGGAAATTAATACCAATATCCTCTAAGGAAATATTGTGTTGTAATTATAGTTGTCATAGAGAAGTCTTGAAATTAGAGGGATTTGTACAAGTTTAATGTTATGTTTGATCCATGACCATTTTAATTTTCTCTCAACTCATGAAGTCAAGAAGGACGTTTAAGGATATTGAACTAAGTATGTAGTCAAGAAATCAGTGAAAGGTAAGAAAGTGTTGTTCATCTTATCTAAGCAGTTGGTTGTTGTGATTTGGTCTATTTTTTTCAAATTTTGAGATTATTATTCAAGGCCAAGAGTTTTATTAGGAATACATCTACTAAGGGGGAGACATGTTTCTCTTGTGTTGATCAAAGAGTCAAATTAGTGTTGAAGATGAAGAGTGGACCTTGATTACCTTGGTTGATGTTTCCAAATAAGGGGTGGGACTATTGTGTTGTAATAAGAAGATGTTTCATGTATGTATCTTTTTCATTTATATAGAAGGGGAGAATGATTTGATGGCTTCTGTGTTCCTTAGGAGGAGGATGAGTTTAGTGTGATTTTACCAGCAATAGGTTTCTCATCAATGACAAAGGGGGATATTATTTGTATAGTGTTCTCATTGATGTCAAAGAGTGATATTTTCTGAGTTGTATTGATGTAAAAACGTTTATGGAGCATGGAGGTTGTTTGTCTTACTGAGATTGCATGGCTTACATGGGTTATTGAGTTAGTATAGTGGCCATTTGGAGTGTGATGATGGATTGAAAAGGTAAGGAGTATGTTTCTTAGGTTTCATGAAGTGTGTTCAAGATTCTAGTATGTGTTCAAGGTTGGAAAAGGTGTGTTGAGGTTAGATTTAGTGATGTAAACAAGTTTCATGTGATTGTTTGTTAGGTATAGATAGCAGAATGAGGCATCATATGGTGAAGTGAAGTGTGTTGTACTTTTTTATGCATGGTGAGATTATGGGGAACATGAATATGATGTGTTAGGAACCTCACATGTGTATGAGAGTGCAAATACATGTTTTTTATGTGGTTTTTAGGTTTTTTCTAGACCTAATCCTTAAGAAATCATGCCCTAGTGAAATTATTTGGACTAATTCCAACATGGTGGTACAAAAGTAAGACTTGGAGAGTGTGTGGAAGGTTTATATGATGGTTTGGTCCAAATTTCAGGTGTTAGTTTGAAGGTATGTGCAAGATATTGATTTTTTACTAAAACTAAGTTATGAAGGTGAAAAACCAAGGCTAAATTCTAACTTTATGATGATCGTTAGAGAGTGTGTGTTTTGCATAAGGACCCAATCTGTTGGGGATAGTTTAATAGATCAGTTATGAATATTTTACAAGTAGGATGAAGTCTTTTGATAGTTCAGTTTTTATGAACAATCATTAAGAATCCAAAAATCATTTTAACCCTCATAAAACTCTAGCTTTGTAGAAACTTGGGATAAAATAATTTTGGTGTCCCGGAATGTATTTATTTTGAAAATGTGATGATTGTAAGTTGTATATGACTCTTACATCTTTCCATTGATGTCATTTATAGGTTGTGATAGTATGTGGAAAATTTATGCATTGGATATGATGACTAATTCATACTTTATTGAATCATGGGATTTTTTCTTCATGTCCATGATGGTTTTAGATCATGGTTGAGCCTTTAAGAGGTCAAGTGTGCCCAATTTATCAAGACTAGTTTTTGGGTAGTTTGGAGAATTCTGGGTGTAGAGAATTTTTGGAGGTTCTACATTTATTTTTACTAATTATTTTTATTTTTTTATTATCTTGAGATAAATATCATTTTATTTATATATTATACTAGAGTTTTTGATGAGATATGAACAAGATATGGCTTGTTTATTGAAGACTAGTTTTTGGGGTGCTTATTGTGCATGCTCATGAGAGGCTTCATAATGAGTAATGATTTTTTTTTTATTGTTTCATGGTTTCTGGAGGTTTCATAATTATTAGAAAACATATCTGAGTGTGTCTCATTCCTTGGTGGAGTTGGTTTTGGTCTAGAACATTCCCTTGGTGGCGAGTTGCTTTTGGTCTAGAACATTCCCTTAGTGGCGAGTTGCTTGATTTTGTGTTTTAGGGCTTGTTGAGTCCTAATGGAGGTCTAAAAGGCTCTAGGTGATGGTAGAGACCTAAATGGTCCTTTATGTGATGTTTTAATCATTTTATCATGTTTTGGGTCATTTTTTTACCATATGATAGCCGACCTAGGTGTTTTAAGTTCATAAGACATGTATAAAAGCGAGTTAGAAGGCTCATTTGAGCTAGTCGTGAGAGTGGAGAAAAAGTGTGACCTAGAGGGTGATTTAAGAATCTGACGAAGGTACTTATAACCTTATTTAGAGGGAAATTATGTGGTGATAATGTTCTAGAGATATATCAGATGATGACGATCTAGGGTAGATTTGAAGATCGGCTTGAAGGAAGAGGGTTTATGTATGAAGGCTAGAGAGATGTTTTGAGCAAGATAGAGAGGAGAGTGAATTTCATAGAGTCATCATCAGTTGTATGAGAAAAATATAAAATGTGGAATTCATTTCATATTTCTTTGGTTGGTATTGAGTCATCTATGGGGTTTGTGCCTCCTTGCAGGATTGGTGGTCTACCAAACTAGGGTTTGGTGCTCCTTGTGGAGTTAGTGCCTCACTAAATCCAAATTTGGTGCTCCTTATAGGGTTAGTGATCTACTAAACTAGGGGTTTGTGCTCCTTTTTGGGTTTTTGGCTCACTAAATTTGAAACACAACTATATAAATTTTTTGTTTGAGTGGGTTTTCTTCCCCTTGAGGGTTTCCCACTTATATCTTGTGTCCATGTCTTAATGTGTTCCTCTTGTTCATATTTTTCTTTGATTATTAAATGCATGATGAATGGTGAATGGTTGAGATGATGAATGATTATTGATTTGTGAAGTTTTAAAGGATTAAATTTATTATTACACACTAATTCATCACCCCTCTTAGTGTTTGTGCTTCCAGTACACCCATATGACACATCTTTCTTAGTTTGTCCATGGGAGTCTTCTTTCTCTTTCTGACTTTACATACCTCATCCTAATATTTGATGAAGGCGGTGTTGGTGTGAGGGTTTATTTTATCCATTTATTATTTTATTTTATTATTTCCACCTGACACATGGTGAACCATCTCACTTAGGTGGGTCATAGGTATTTTAGGAGCTATATGACATATGCAAATTCTACCATAGAATTTTTCATATTTGTCATATGTGTCATATGTCATATAGGATTTCCTATAGTGCCCTCATTTTACACACACAATTACAACCGTAAAATACCAAGATATTTTTTTTTTGACTTACACTGCTCACTACGCACAACACAGCAAGGGATCCAAGTACTGAAACTCGACTCACACGACAATCACATAAGTCATCCACTCACATAGACACATGAAAACAACATAGGCATGTCAATGCCACACTTTTCCCAATGAACGAATACTAGCAATGCCCCAACCACAAAAAGAATACTCAAGGATAGGCAAACCCACAACACATCTTTTCTTTAATTGTATTTTAGTTACGATTAACATTCCAAGAACATTATTGTGCAAGGACAAATTTCTCATTTTTCCATCTCCAGAAAATTTTAAATTCATTCCACATTTAATTTGCAGTTCTACCATTTTAAGTTGGCTTCTTATTCTTTACAAAATTTTCCATAACTTGCATACTTATTTGGCATAATTTGAATGCATACAAAATACTTAAATATCTTGTTCTTATGTTAAAAAAAATCTTCTTCTCAAACACACATTCAGTGTCTACCTTTTAATTTTTACAACTCAAGTGGATGTGACTTGGTGTCCATATAGTGATATTAGGTTTTAACAGAGATTGAGATGCGAGATAACTTATTACCGAAAACATACCTCGATCATGGGTTAGTTATTTCCCTACCATAGTTATTCCAATTCAATGACTTGAGGAATACCATTTTTATTTATATATGTATTTTGTTTTCTCGAAGGTTTCTCACACCAAGAACAATTCATATTCTTTGAAACAAAAGAGTATGTTTAATTGAGTCATAAGGTCTTCAAGGGTGGCATTATTCTGAACCTCAAATCTCATCTTTACTCTTATATGCTTTATTTTCTACGTCACATTATGGTCTTATTTTTAGCATTGTCTTGAAAAGGAGTCATGAATTGTTTGTCTAACCTCTTGAAGACATAAATGATAAGAATACTTGAAGCTACACATGAACCCAAGTTAACATCCGAATCAACTAAGTTTTAAATTAATTCCAACTTCACCTAAGGGTCTACCCCTCAACTATAAATGCATTTTTAAGTGAGAGGACACGCTTATGCTAAACCACCTTCATGAAAGGGCCGAGGTCTAATGTTGATAGAAACCAAAGTAATATATTTAGCTGAACGGAGCTAAGGAGATCATAAACAAAATTTTAAGGCCTAGACAGCTAAGTCACCTCCTCCATCTATGTCGTCTAGATCCAACAGGGATTTCATTTGATGAATAATTTTAATTTTAAATATATATTTGGTAGAAAAGGTAGTCCACTAGGATACGAAGGAGTTAGCTCTACATACTCCAAGTGAAGTTTGACTGTGTTGCTCCTATCAGACAGGTTTAAGACAATGTCACTAAACATACTGACTACGATGATAAGCCCATTCTCGGGTTCTTGTTTACTCAAACTAGGAGGTTCCATTGAGTACAAAGATTAAGTTCATCCTATGGTTTTCAATGTCATCTATGGTAAGGAGTATCACACATGAAAACAAGTTATGCTCCGATATTGAACAATGGTAGAGTGTTTCAATTTAATTCTCTTTATTACATTTATAGAGTATGAATGCACAAGATGACTCATTAATCATTTATTGAACACTAAATATGCACTGTAAGATACTACTTCAAAGTCATTTACCTTATAGAAATATCAGACCTTTTTACCAGGTGTACTATGAATCAAAAATTAAACCTAAGATTAAATGCACTTTTCCTAGAGGCCCTTGAAATTGACATCTCATACATATCAACAAATCATCAAAAATAACCTTCTGTAACATGAGACTACATTATACATTTATTCATTTAACAATGAACCATATAAATTACATTGATAATTAATGAATTACACATCACCTTTTCGTTATCATTCTTTCATCTTGCAAAACCACGTGAATATCATATCAACAATAATTCGCTGGCATGGCATCCACCCTAATCCAACATAATTATCATTTTTAAATTTCTCATTTACATATGATAATAATTAAAATTTTCAATCAAAATTAAAGGTTTAGAGACATGTATTCATTACGTTTCATTTTACTTCTTTTTGCAACATAGGAGAGAGAAAGAGGAGGGAAGAGAGCGAAAACACCATTTTGTCAAAAGTTCCATTTCACACAACAAGTTACACTATAGAGTTTTAGATAGTTATTTTCATGTGTTAAAAGTTTCGAAGGTGGTTTGGAAACCCTACAAGGGTCTTGCAGCTTTCTATTTTTACATTTTCTCACTAGCTACAAAACATTCAAAATGGGCTCAAAGGCTAAGAAACCACTTCTAGAAGTTATCTTCCGATGAGAAATCACACCATGATTAGCTTTCTACATGTCCCCAGATATACCAAGAGTTCATATCAATTGATGGAATTGGGAAAAAGTAAATGGTTTACGTTTGGCGGCTAGTTTTCTGGGGCCACTGGTCGTAGTTGGCCCAGTGCAAAATAAACAAAAGTTAGCTCAAGGGCTTAGAAAACCATGTACAAAACTAACGTTCAATGGGTGAGAATGTAACGAGACACTTCCTACCAATTCCCCTATATAAGTATAATTCATCATAGTCGACGGGACTGAGAACTAGAAAACCATTTTCGAACGGTGACAAGTTTTCTAGAGAAACAAGTCAAAATTGGTCTAGTTCGACCTCGTAAAACTGCGATTGGAGGCCTACAAAATGGCTTTGCCAAACTATCCAGAAAGGTTATTTTCCCTAAACTGAATGTTCCATGTAATTGTCTAGTATAAACACTAGAGTTTTGCGAAGACGGGAAATAATCTCTCTATACAGGTTTCAAATGGCAGTTCAAAACGAAAGCCAACTTACTAGATTTAACAACTTTCTACTACTGTAAACCAGTGTAATAGGGATCCTATAAGAGCATCAAAAAGGTCACATATGTTCATTCGGGGTCAATCCAAGGGTCAAGGTGACTCCTTGTATACCAAGGTACACAAATAAAGCTTAACCTCTCTTTTTCAGAGTTACGAAGGGTACTTAATGAGTCCCTGAAAAATGCAAAAATTAACTTTTTAAAATAGGGAGATGATCAACATTATCACTGGGAAGTCAATTTCATCTGGTTGATAGAACAATGTTGTAGTGATCCAGCTGGGTAGGAAGTTTTCTACATCACCTCAGAATGAGGGTGGAAGTTCATGTTTTAATGCAAACAGGTTATTTTGACTTTGTGAGTTATGACACGACATTTCATTGTTTTTGCAATGAGTTGAAATAAACATTTAATTGTATTAAAATCCTAATATTTTAAAATTATATTAAGTTACAAAAGAGAACTAAAACATGAGAATTATGAGAGGTAAGGGAGGATGAACCATGCCTGGAAATGAACTGGCGAGGCAGAAGTCGAGGAGTTGACATTGCACCAATTGATTTCACTTGCTTGCAACCACTGAAGGAAAACACAAAAATAGCATCCACAATAATGTAAAAATTAGTGGCCAGGAGGAAAAAGGTGTTCAATTTTCTCTGCACACTCAGACTCCATGAAAAGCATTTCCTTCCCCTAACGCATGGGTTAAAACCAAGGCGTGAATAAAATATTGAAGGTAGCAGGTCATATTTAATGAGAAGACAACTAGAATGGAAAAACAAGGACAAAAAGGCAGCCACCTCCCAACTTGAATTAAGACCAAACAAGGGTGAACACGTCTTCTCCTTACACAAAAAAAATTAAAGGAAATTCAGGTCCCCGTCCTCCAACGCACTTCCACAACTGACCACAATTAAATAAAACTAAAGTGTGCAGCTCGCAAGGAAGAAAAGATGGTGGGATGTCAACAAAAGTGGCCAACATGCGTGAAAGCCTCCAAATTTCTCATTAATATATATATATATATATATATATATATATATATATATATTATACGAGAGGAGACTTGGTTAGCTTCAGGTGGTAGCAATATTATTTCACCTTTAAAATGACAAATAAAATGAGTACGCAAGAAAGATTGATCGACCAAGGAGGAACTAGAGAGGAGTTTAAAAAATGAACGTAAGACAAGGACCAACTACAATGTCACAACAGGATACCCTCCTCTTACGCGAATCGAGGCTTGATCCAGGAAGTGACCAATCCAAACAATAAAATCGCTTATTAATAATTAACAATAAAGTTGATAACAAATCGATGATCCGATGATGAAGTTATCGTCCATTGATAATTAAAATAGTAATAATATTATTATTTTTACTACAACTCATTAATACTTTATTAATCGTATTAACAAGGACCCACTTACGAGCCTGACCAAAATAATAATAAGCAAAATAATCGACAATTCAAAATAATAATTATAATTATGTAGATGTTCCCTCTAGCTAATCACACCCTAACAACATCAAGCCATCATTCAAACCACCCAAAGAATTTGAGAATGGTATTTTCCCTTAACAGGGTAATCAAAAAGGCGAAGCCAACAAGGATCAACAGGAGCACAACAACATTAACGCTTAGCAACACATTCGTCGAAGAAGAAAAAGAAGAACAAGGAATAGGGCATTACAGTTCCATTCCATTTTTGAATTGTAATTCCTTTCTCCCTTATGGAGGTATGATGAATCTAGGCATGGAAGTTACACAACACTTCCAATATATACTTTATCCTTTTTTATCTATGAATATGAGTAGACCATTTTTTTCATTCAAAAGTTCATTGAGTTTATTTTTTCTTACTAATTACTTGGAGAAATTTCATGATATCATTCTTGTGTACCTTCTTCAATGTGCATGCCATTATAGGAGATTTGTGTGCCCTTTTTCAAAATTCAAATTCAAAATTACCCTCATCAATCTCTTTCCCCATTCCTTTGGATTATAGCATGTGTAATCCCTTTTCACCAATATGACCCAACCTACAATGCAATAACATTTTATCCACCATTGGAGACATGTTGGTTTTCTTATATACCTTGTTGGACTTAGAAATAATAGTATTATTGTAAGCACTAATAATCATACATACATACATACATATTGAGAAATATTCCAATGAAAACTCCTCTATATTACATCCATCCTTTTTAATGACATATGCACTCTAACATCACACATATTTATGACCATTACTAAATTTCTTATAAGGCTTGGAATGTGTATAACACCCATGAGATTCTTTATCCTCCCATATTTAAATATTTTTTTACTCTTCCTTAAGCCATAACCTAGTGAGCATATTTATCTCCCAGAAATGCATTACCACTAGCATACCTCTCATATTTGCAGTAGTCTATTTGAGGGTTCATATGGAAGGCGTTGGTTCCCAATCTAACACCCCAAAAAGGCATGAATTGAATGAGGGGGAAAGGAGAAATTATAGACATGTTGATGTGTCATTTTCAGTCGGGCATGGGTTTATCTCTCTCACTTTACCAAACCTTTTGGAAATAAAAAGGTGGAACCTGACTGAGTATGTGGCTATCCACATGCTAATTTTGGTTATGCCTAAACTAGGGTGAGAGGACCCAAAGTGTATCCTAAAAGAAAGAGGGATATGTCATATTTAAATACCTCAAACTTGTTAGAAGGTCAATATGAGATGAAGTGTAGCCACTAAATGCAGTTCTCACTAAAAATATTTATCAATGAATTATTACAAACATTTGAGAACTCAATCACATACTACTAAAGATAGATAAAAATTAATCACTACATAATTTTTTGAAAAATTGGTATGTAATGATACATAGGATCTTAATCTTCACAAATCAAGGAAAACACACTCAAAATATGCAAGGTAAATGTGTGATTTGTAGGAAAATATCATGTCGGATATGTAATGATGATTAAATTTGTAAAGGGGTAAGATGAAAGGGATAGTGAAAATGAAGGGGCGATGAAGATGGATGAAAATGGGGGAATGGGGGGACTAAAGGGAGGAACTGGGAGCCTTAACCATATTTTCTAGATATTTCTATTGCATCCAAACCTAAAATCAAAATGAACTCACCCTCCAAAGGTTGTTTACCCACGCAAACACCCAAACAAGTAAAACAATGTAAAATAACCCCTGAAACTCTAGCATAGACACCTAAGAATAGAATTTCATGTGTTTATCATGTCAAATCCATAAAATCAATGGATGCCCTAAGATAACACATGATAGCATATGTTCATTCCCAAAAAATTATAGAAAGGAATTTAGAATTGAAGCAAATGTTGTAAAGTATGCACTACAAACAACATTCCTTCAGAACCTAAATTAAGAAATCACTATAAAATGCTTCCTTGTAATTTTTTAGCATGATATGCATAAGATTTGAAAGGAGAAAAAATAATTTTTCATTTCAAATATATTAACAACAAGAAATAAAAAACATATACATGGTAGTCTGATCATGTGTATTCATTTGTAAAATGAGACAATGGAGACATATGCAGATGCTCTCAATGCCTGGTAATGGTTATACATCTACAAAAACCTTAGCATGAACCCCAAATAGAACCACAATAAACCAAAACTTTGCATAAATTAGCCTATAAGAGAAATTCCTATCTCCTAGAGCTAGAAAAACTCCAAAATCCAACCAGATCTCCAGCTAGATGTAGGAAAATGAGGACATGCCCTCACTTTTATACTATAATGTATAAAACCTAGAAGAATATGCCTTGCAAATGTGGAATCAGGGGACAAGATGGTGATACATGTTCTCTAAAGTCAAATCAATGAAGAAGAATGCAATATGGGAAATTAAATAAGGAAAGAATGCTACATATTCACTTTGTAATGTCTAGAACATCTCATTCATAGCAATCAACCAGTTTTGCACAGGTAAAACACAGAATAATTATATTATTTCTCTATATTTCTTTGCACAACATATTTGGCTAATATATAGCCAATATAATAGAATAACTACTTCCTAGAAAATAGGAAGTCAACAAACAACTTACCCGTTTATAACTTTACTGGTACAACAAAACTCTATAATAATATATTGTTAAAACAATATATTATAACAATATGAATTGTAATATCAACTCAACATAATTATAATCTAACTTTTATAATAATGTGAGCACTAATAATATGAAATCATAACATTGCCCCCCTTAGTGCGAACATGGGAGAAAAACAATTGCACATCCTTCTGCAGCGTGCCGCCCGTGCGTGCTCATGATCTGGATGGTTTTTCAGGACAGCCAACAACCTCAACATGGATGGTTTTACAGGACAGCCAACAACCTCAACATGGATGGTTTTACAAGACAACCAACAACCTCAACAGGGATGGTTTTACAGGACAACCAACAACCTCAATATCATGATGTTGCGTTTCTTTTGTGCTTTCATCTGTCCACAATGCTTTGCCTTCGGGGAATTATGTAGGAAATACTACTCACTGATAACAAATATGAAAAGAGAAAATGGAACATTGAGACCATGTTCCCCCCCTCAATGTGAACATTTCACTTATTCAAGCCATAATAGGAACACTGAGAAAAAATTACGCTGCACACAACTGAAATCAACTGCAACTCTGAAAAGAAAGCAAACTCACACACACACTATCACCACAGCTTTGTGCAGCCCCGTCGTTGGTGACTGACGAGAGGTCGCTGAATGACCTCCAGCCTCCTGTGCCTCCATCCTCTAGTAGTCTGCTGCTAACTCAGCGGAATATATAATTGAAGCTCATCAAGTTTCACACCATACTTTATTTTGTCTCTCCCCCGCAATGTGAAAACAATTATTTCCAGAACACCAAAAATGCATCTGTGAGGCAAAATTTTTTAATTTTTGGACAATTTTTGACTCACAAAACAAAAATTTATGGTTTGACTCTTTAGGAATGTCCTAAATCACCTATTTGATTGACAATGACTAGAAATTTAAAAAGTAATAATTGAAATTACTTTTTTAAATTAAAATCACATTGACTAAGACAATACCAAAAAAATATTTCGACTCTTTTAACAATTTAACGAAAAATAAGTTTAGACTATAGACACAATACTCAATGATCTAATTGACTCAAAACAAATAATAATATTGACATTGACAATTTTGACAACCTATAATTGATATCCAAAATGACTATTACAACATGACTCTCAATTAGACACATTAAGGACACGATCTTTTTTTTTTAATGACATTACTTGACACCCAATTTTTGTCTATTAAATAGGAATAACATGTTTAGTTTTGAGACACAACTAAACTTTACATTAAGACCAAACCTATACAAATAAAAAACTAATGATTTTTTTTTAATAAACCGACCCAAGCGAATCAATCAGAGAAGATTGATGGTCTGATGGGAGAGATGGAAGATCCGCCATGATAAAGGAAGGAGGCACTCGAATCATGCATAGAATGATCTATTTCAGACAAATCAGGAAATATACTATTGTATAGCAGGATGCACTTATTGGATTGCACGTTTGGCGAAGACATCCACAGCTTTGGAGGACGTGGAGCATTGTTGAACGCATGCAAATGTATGCCCTAGATCTTCTGGATTCTTCACTGAAGTAGCTTGGAAGCATGCAACTGGATACAAAACCACCAATATATCCCATGCATTACAAAGATTCCATTTCAAAGGATATGTAACTGCGTGAAATGGAGAATGCACACTGTAAGGATCACGTGTCAATGTACTGCTCAGATTTAACAGGCCGACCACATATTAGGCTGTATGAGTCGTTTGAATGCTTTATCCATATACCTGCATATTAGACGCCTTCAACAATAATACATTGCATCTCCCAATACGTTACAACTACCAACTCTAACCCATGGAGGAGTAGATCGGAATTTCTGCAGGTTCAATCAGCAATGAAGTTCTTCCTGAGGCAGATGAAAATTCATGTAACATCCGAGGCACTCAAATAATATGAAATGTCCCACTCTCAATATTTTGACCAAGGATTTACAGCGCTCTGATACCAAATCATAGCAATCAACCAGTTTTACACAGGTAAAACACAGAATAATTATATTATTTCTCTATATTTCTTTGCACAACATATTTGGCTAATATATAGCCAATATAATAGAACTACTTCCTAGAAAATAGGAAGTCAACAAACAACTTACCCATTTATAACTTTACGGGTACAACAAAACTCTATAATAATATATTGTTAAAACAATATATTATAACAATATGAATTGTAATATCAACTCAACATAATTATAATCTAACTTTTATAATAATGTGAGCACTAATAATATGAAATCCTAACACTCATCACCACTTGGTGGGGAAAAGAAGTGTGTGTTATGCCTCCAATGGAGTCCATGGTTGAATTAGAGCTCAAAGAGCATCTCCAACCGCTACATTTTTCATTGCATGATGTCATTCCTACCCAAACATCTACAAATAAAATATTATATAACATTGTACCATTTTCCTCAAATTTGACCTCTATAGAAATATCTCTCATCCCAACACAACTAGTTTCACTTAAAAAGGATGCCCATAACAAAATTTATGAGAAAAACTAGAAATTTCCTTCATTTTTGAATGTTTAAAGTCTCCCTAGACACATGGCATGATTTGATTTGGGGTCAGATAAGTCATGTTTTCAAGGAAATGGAAGAACTACATAAAAGTTCTCTTAGTGCCATTAGGGACTAAATTTACCAATTAGAGTGGATATGGCGAGTGGTCAGGGAGCACATGGAAAGGGGGAATAGTTTCAAAGATCGCAAGAAACACTGAATTTATTGATAGTACAAAGGAATCATGAATAGTGGGGATTCAGAGAATGACGGAAATGGTGGAACATTATGTGGGTGCCAAGCAGATCCAACTTATCTGACGAGGGGAGGACCTCGGCAATGTGGGGAAGACAAATAACCGAGAAATGGGTAGAACATTGGAATAAATCCACATGTTCCCCAAAAGTCTAACTTAAAGTACTTGTGAAGGGTGGGAAGAAAAGTGGATAACATAGTGAAGCGATGAACTAAATGAAGCTAGGAACAGTTCTAGGAGTTCCACTCTGGCCTGATTTAGCCAATTAATGAGGGGGACCTTGGCAATACTGGGAATGGGGAAAAGAAGAGAATAGGGGAACATGTGGAACCCTAGAACACAGGTGGTGCCTAACTTACCTGAATTTTTCTACTTGAATAAAGAAAACCAACCTTAGCAGAAAATTGGGGAACAAGTGAAAAAAGGGAGCAGTTCCACTTGTTCGTCAAATGTATGATTTTCCTAATTTGAACCCAAATTTTTCAAAAGTGACCAACATTTTGGAGATCAAATCCCAAATGGATTTTGAGTAGGTGAAATGAATGGAACAACTTTGAATCTTTTGCAAATGGATAAAACTCCATGAAACCCTACAAATCAACTCTAAACTTCCTCCAAATTCTCTTCAACATGGAGCAAAACAATTAAAATCATCACCAAGCTTGCAAGTTATCCGTTGAAACTCTTTCAACCTTCTACAATCAATGCAACATATAATTTTGGTGAGCCAAGTAGAAAATAATGGAAATGGTAAGGTTTAGACCAACATGACTTAGGAATATTTTGTAAAGATGGTGTCAATGATCAACATGATCAAAATAGGTATCAAGATTGGCTCTAGCTTGGGGATCTAAACCCCCAATGTGTGTCCAAAAAAACCAAAAAAACTCATGGATGAAGTAGACCAGGTGCCTAATCCATTGGGAAAAGGAGAAAAAGGGGTAAACATTTGGTTTTTTATAATGTTATATCACATGAGTCATAAAAACTGGCCAAGAACAACAAAAAGGAACAAATGGAAAAAATACAAGAAGGGAACATTAAAAAAATAAAGGAAACTATACACTATGTAAGGATATATTTCAATCCATAGGACCAAAAACGTCCATAAAAAAACCCATGGATCCCATCCAATAGTAGAATATTCAATTTGTGCATGGAGGCCAAGGAAAAGTTTGTCATGTTTAGCAATGAATAAGTCATTTCCCCAAATAGTCGTATTCTAGGATCTTACAATTTTGTTTTCATCAAAAAGTATAGGTTAATAATATAAACATTAGAAACACAACTCTGTAAACCACCATGATCAAACTCTAATAGAAATATATGTTGATCAATGTCTTCTTCATCAATTCTTAGCTTAGGCTATGACCATGTTAAGCATTCCCAATATTTTTTCAAAATTCTGATATAATTTTTCTTCTGATTTTTAGTTAGTACACGTTTTAACAAAGATTCCTTGAACTAATTGTAAATGCCTAAACTAAATTCTAATAATTCATTAGCCATGGGGTTAATTTGATTCATTGTTTCATTAGTGAAAAAAATATAGCAATCAAGTATTTTCCTCATTTCATAACTGATCTCATTCTCCATCATTTTAGAAATTTCATCGAAAAGAACATAAAAAATAAATGAGATTCTTGGTATTGGATCATATTTTACCTAATTTTCTTCTTGTCCAAACAATGGATTTACACCAACTCTTAAATGCTTTACTCCTTCTAGAAATTTTTCTTGTAGCTTGCACAATTTTATCATGGGTTCTATTTAACCAACTCAATTTTTTACTCAGAAAAACTTAGTTTCATAATTCAAAGGGCTTATGAAAATATCATCATCATTTAAACATGGATAAGGCACAAAAATTTGATGAATAAACTGTACTCCACAACTCAATGATATGTTGATACAATCATCATCATCAAAAGTTGAGACAAACCCAACAAACTGATCAACAAACTCATTCTTATAAGCTAGTGGCTTGTTGATAGGAGCATCATTATCAAAACATACAATAGGCATAACAATCTGATTAACATATATATTATGAGTATTATCAAGATACACCATGCAAAAGGAAAAAACAAGAAATTTTTTCAAATAAAAATCAGCATGGGGATCTACAACTTGTATACCCAAAATAAAGCAAAGGAATTAAAAATCAGAACTTAGAACAACTAGCTGATTACCAAACTCATTCTGAGTTTCTTTATGATGAACAATACAAGAAGGATCATAAAAATTAGTCAAATCAGGATCAATATAGGGGTCCTCAATGTGTTCTTCCAAATCAAGACAATATTCATGAAAGCTAGAACTAGGAATAGTATAAGGTGTATCAAAACAAGGTTCCTTGACCAAAGTTTCATATGACTGGTATTTCTTAAGAACACCCTTGAAATCATTATCTAAAAAAATTCTCTTAGTCTTGGAAGTAAACATGAAGTTTCTTTTTTGTTCACTTAATAACTTGTACTCTTTTTATTGATCAACTAAATACATTGATTAATAACCACTTATCTTCCCTTGAAGGAACACTCCCACTATACATTCCATCCATTACATTTCTCAAGTATCTAGAGTCATGATTAAGAATATTATTAGTTTGATATAAACTAATCACATCATCACCTTCAAGGGAAAGAAAACATACCTTCTTGAAAACTGTCTACAAATCATTTGTTGTCTTGGCACAAAAAAATTACTTTAGGTATCACCATCTTCAATATTTACTTCATCATTAAGCATGAGGGAATCATAAAATTTTGATTCATACTCATAAACTGTATTTTTCACGTCAGCCTATTCACAAGGAACATGAGGCATGAAGTTCTTATCACAGTAATCAATGAGGTGATCCTCTTCTTAAAATGCTAAAAATATTTCATTTAAAGGGGCAAGAACTCTTCTGTCATGCTGAGGTGCATTTTGTCTTTCCACTTGACCAATAGGCCCATTTCCTTTATCATTACTTCTATGCTTAGATCTAGTATGAAGCATATACCTTAATTGAAGCTGATTTTGATTTTGGACTTGATTATGGGGGGCCCAAAAACAAACCCTTCTCATCCTTTTCTAACTTTTATGATATACCTTTGATAGTAATAGCTAGAGTTTTGACCACTTCTTCTGAATTAGATGATTTCTCAACTTTTTTCTTCTCAAGATTGACTGAGTTTGCACCTTCTCTTCTAGGATATTTATCATCTACCTTGATGTTATTCTCAATTTGAATTTCCATATAAAATTATTTTCTCAAATTCATAGGATCTTTGTCTACCAAAAAGTAGGTTTCCTTCTTATAAAATGCATCATAATACTTGATTAAGTAGGATTCTTCAATTGGTATCAAGATGATTGGTAGTCTCATCTAGGTTTTATTAAATCTAGTGTTAAAGTATTGTACATATTCACTTGGGTTTTTCTTAATGTTTTCAAATTTAGATAGGAGGAACCTAGGGTCAATCTTATCACCATATTGGATCCTAACAACATCCATCATTTCATCCCAAGAATTTATTGAATTACGAGGAAAGGCATTAAACCATTCTCTTACATCATCTTCTAATGTGATTTTAAATAACTTTAAGAAAACATTTTCATTTTCTAATTCATAATCATCCATAATATTTTCAAATATTCTAATATTTTTCTCACCAGCAATGGCATTATTTCATTGGAATTTGGGCAATCTAATTCTAATCCCATCTAACATCCCATTAGGATACCCTGGTATGCCCCCAAAATTTATAGGTGTAAAGGCATTAAATTTGAAATGGGATCTTGAAGGAGGATAATACATGTTTATAATAATAGGATTATCAATATTGTGATAATATGTTTATAGACTCTTACCTTGTAAAATTTGATCTGCACTTTATTACTAAACTTTTATCATTCTCCTAGAAAACTATCCACCTTAAGGAAGAGTTATTCTACAAAATTTGGCCTAAATGAACACCTTTAACCCTTCCACTCTTACAAAAATGAATCACTAATAAAATATAGCAATAATAAAAATTGATCTAACAAGAAATGAGATTGGAGTAGCCATTATAACTTGCACTCTAGAAATTGTAGATTGACCTTGAAAAATGACTAGATACCATTACCAAAAAAAAAACGATAAGATGATTTGATAAAAAATGATAAAATTTGAATAATAGAAGCTAATGGATCACAATTAAAACCTCTTAATAGCTATGAATTGTGAGAACTAATAACCTTTTCTTCAATGGATCTCTTTAATGAAAATACCATGTTAACTCTATGTAAATTTAATTGATAACTATTGATAAAACTTGATTGAAGAAAAGGATGATGAACCAACCTTGAATGGTGTCAATTGAGTGTCTGTGGTGTTGATGAGAAAATAGAGCATGCAAAAACACCATAACTGATATGCGTTGGATAAATCTTAATGAAAAATTCAATAATGGTCTCAAAACTAAATCAACACAATTATCTCCCTAACAACGATGTCAGAAGAGAGTTGATTCCCAATCTAACACCCATAAAAAAGGTATAAAATGAATTAGGGGGGAAGGAGGAAGGATAGTCTTGTTGATGTGTCTTTTGCAGTGAGGTATGGATCTATCTCTCTCACTTGACCAAGCCTTTAAGGAATGATAGAGAGGCACTTTACTAGTGGTATGGTTTCCACCTACTCCTTTTAGCTCTACCTTAACAAGGATGAGATGACCCAAGGTGTAACCTAAAATACAAAGGGAGATGTGTTATTTCAAGCCCTCAAACTTGTTAGAAGGTAAATCTGATACTAAGTGCAGCCACTAAATGTAGTTATCACTCAAGAGAGTGGTCACAGAAGTACTATAAACACTTAGGAACTTATACGCGTGTTACTAAATACAGATTAAATAATAAAGGTTTAACAACACAAGGGAACAAGGCAAAATATATACAAACGGAACATTAAAAAAATAAAGGAAACTATAACCCTATTAAGTGATAATATTCTCATCCATAGGAACCCAAAAATCAACCGTCCATAAAAACCCATGGTCCCATCCAATATAAATATCAATTTGTGCATGGAGGCCAAGAAAAGTTTTGTCTGTTTTAGCAGAATAGTCATTTCCTTCCCTCCCGCAAATAAGTCTATCTATTGATCTACAATTTTGTTTTCATTCATCACCAAAGTATAGGTAAATTAAATATAAACATTAGAACACAACTCGTAAACCACCATGATCAAACTCTAAAGAAATATATGTTGATCATGTCTTCTCATCAATTCCTTAGCTTAGGCTATGACCATGTTCTTAAGCATTCCCATATTTTTCAACCTACATTCTGATATACATTTTCTTATCTTCATTTTTGGTAGTACACACGTTTCTTAACAAGAACTCCTTGTTGCGACACTATCTGCGTAATTGCCTAAACTAAATTTCATATTCATTACCATGGGGTTATTTGATTCATTGTTTCATTAGTGAAAAAACATATAAGCAGATCAAGTATTTTTTCCGCATTTCATAACTGATCTCAGTCTTCCATCATTTTAGAAATTGCCTCGAAAAGAACATAAAAAATAAATGAGATTCTTTGGATTGGATCATATTTTACCTAATTTTTCTCTTCTTGTCCAAACAATGGATTTCCCACCAACTCTTAATCTTACTCCTTCTAAAGAAATTTTTTCTTTTCTTGTAAGCTTGCCCAATTTAATCATGGGTTCTATTTAACCAACTCAATTTTTTACTCGAAAACTTAGTTTCATAATTCAACACAGGGTCTTTATGGAATATCATCAATCATTTAAACTGGATAAGCCAAAAATTTTGATGAATAACTGTACTCCACACTCAAGATTATGTTGATATCCAATCATCATCATCAAAGTTGAGCAACCCGACAACTGATCAACAAACTCATTCTATAAGCTAGTGGCTTGTTGATAGGAGCATCATTAGCAAACATACATAGGCATAGACAATTCTGATTAACATATTATTCTGAGTATTATCAACGATACACCCATGCAAAAGGAAAACAAGAAATTTTTTTCAAATAAAATCAGCATGGGGATCTACAACCTTGTATACCCAAATAAAGCAAAGGAATAAAAATCATAACTTAGAACACTAGCTGATTAACCACTCTCATTCGGTTTCTTTATGATACACGCGAATTACCCACTACAGTATCATAAAAATTGTCAACAGGATCATATAGGGGTCGCGTCAATGGTTGTTTCATTTACAATCAAGACAATATTCATGACGCTAGAACAGGAAGACGTATCGGTGCATTCTCGCGGACTTTTATTTCAGTGTATCAAAACAAGTTCCTTGACAAAGCGTTTCCGATTGTCACTGGTATTTCTTAAGGAACACCCCTTCCGTAACTCATATTCTATCTGTAAAAAACCATTCTTCTTCAGTCTCTCGGACATAGTAAACATGATTTCTTTTTTGTTCAATCATGCTTAATACTTTGTCCTCTTTTTACTTGACTCAACCCTAAATACATTGATTAATAACCACGTATCTTCCCTAAGGACCACTCCCACTATACATTCGCATCCATTACATTTCTCAAGTTCTAGAGTCATGATTTAGCATTCCTCTTTATTAGTTTGATATAAACTAATCACATCATCACCTTCAAGGAAGAAAACATACCTTCCGGCTTGAAAACTGTCTACAATCATTTGTTTGTCTTGGCGACAAAATTACTTTAGGTATCACCATCCTTCAAATTTTACTTCATCCTTAAGCATTGGGAATCCATAAAATTTGGATTCATACCTCATAAACTGTATTTTTCACGTCAGCCTCTTCACAAGGAACACGGTCGGCATGAAGTTCTTATCACATATCAATGAGGTGATCCTCTTCTTAAATGCTAAATATTCATTTAAAGGGGGCAGAACTCTGCTGTCATGCTAGAGGTCATTTTGGTCTTTCCACTTGACCAATAGGCCCATTCCTTTATCATTACACTTCTAGGTCTTAGATCTAGTTATGTTAAGCCTCTTTTACCTTAATTGAAGCTGATTTTGATTTTGACTTGTGAGTTACTGGGGGCCCAAAACAAACCCCTTCTCATCCCTTTCCTCATCTTGTGGGATGATTACCCTTTGATAGTAGATAGCGCTAGAGTTTTGAGAGCCACTTCTTCTGAATTAGTGATTTCTCAACTTTTTTTTTCTTCTCAGATGGACTGAGTTTGCAAACCTTCTCTTCTAGGATATTTATCATGCTACCTTGATGTTATTTCTCAATTTTTGATTCCATATAAATTATTTCTCAATTCATAGGATCTTCTGTCTACAAAAGTAGGTTCCTTCTTATAAAGATGCACTCCATAATACTTCGATTAAGGTAGGATTCTCAATTGGTATCAAGATGATTTGTAGTCTCATCGTAGGTTTTATTCATCTAGTGTTAAGTATTGTACATAATATTAACTTGGGTTTTTCTTCATGTTTTCACATTTCGTAGAGGAACCTAGGGTCCACTCTTATTCCACCATATTGATCCTACCAACATCCATCAGTTTCATCCCAGAATTTGATTGAATTACGAGGAAGGCATTAAACCATTCTCTTACAATCATCTTCTAATGTGAGATTTTAAATAACTTTTAGAAAACGTTCATTTTCTAATTGCATAATCATCCATAATATTTTCATATTCATTATTTTTCTCACCAGCAGGCATTATTTCATTGGAATTTGGGCAATCTAATTCTAATCCATCTAACATCCCAATTTGTGGGATGGGTTTTTTAGGATAAGGACCCCCGGATGCCCCAAATTTAGGTGTCAGCATTTAAATTTGCCAATCCCTCACGTGGGAAAATCTTGAAGGCGGGATCTACCATGTTTACTCTCATTAATAGATTAATCACATATTGTTAATACATATATTTGTCTCTTTACATATGTGACTCGTCAGTGTGCATCAAGACCTTTGGTGTGTAAGCATGCTTCTACTTTATTACACAATGTGGCTTTTTATTCATCGTCCTTTCGCTTGAATAATCACTTATCCACCTTATCGGCGTGAGTGACAGTGTTCTATTCTCATCATATTTTGGCCTCCTCATACAATTTGACTTACCCTGTACCTCCTTCCACTCTTACAACAATGCAATCACACTAATAAGAATATAGCAACATAGAAAAAATGTGAGCTAAAACAAAGAAATGAGATTGGAGTATAGCCATTCTATCTTCAATGTGCAACTCATAGAATGATTATAGTACCTATTGCATACAACCTCCGTCCATCGGCAATAAATGACTAGACTACCATTACCAAAAAACACGTGAATCAGGGCCCCCCGTACCAGCATGCCCCGTGGCATGACGTTGCTGCCATACAATTACATGATAAGGATTTTGTTGTGTCGCATTAATAGTCAACTAGGCAGCTGCCACACAGTTATGAAACAAAAACCGTCTTGCCTGTGTCTGTAGCTTAGCCTCTTTTATTGCCATGATAACTATCGAAGCGCACCGGGCTTCAATGGCATCTCTTTTTTGACTGAAAATACCACCTTTTTTAACTCGCTACTGTCCACTTTAATTATACTAGTGATAAACTTGCATCCTGCAAAATCTCTTGCTGTGAATGACCCACCTTGAATGGGTCATTGACGGGTCCCCTGTGTGCTCGATGTGAGAAAAAGAGCATCCAAAAACACATAACCTGAGAGGCGTTGTAAATCTTAATGAACATAATTCAATATTGGTGGTCTCAAAACTAATCAACACCTTTACTCATCTCCCGAACTGACCGCTGTCAGAAGAGAGTTGATTCCCAATCTAACCCCATAAAAAAGGTATAAATGACATTCGGGTGGAAGGATGGACGGGTAGTCTGTGGATTCCGTCTGTCTTTTCGTGAGGTTCATGTACATCTCGTCTCTCTTGCACTTACCTAAGAGCGCTGTAAGGCATGATACGATAGTCCCCTTACTATAGTTGGATTTCTCCCTTGGTTCCACCTACGCCGTTTACGCTCTACCGTTAACAAGGCTGCATGAGATTGCAACCCCAGGGGTAACCCTAATTAAACTACAAAGGATATTTGTTATTTCAAGCCCTCAAACTGTAGAAGTGTAATCACTTACTGATACTAAAGTGCCGGGGCCACTAAGATGTTAGTTATCACTCAAGAGAGTGGTCCCAAAGTACTTAAACACTTAGGAAACGTATACGCGGTGTTTACTGAAATACAGACTAAAAATGTTTGTCCAAGCGCCTCACTCACGGCACGCTGCTCTGCATAAAATTTTAACTACTCGCGGTAAGTAACTGCATGTGTCTGGGTGTCAATCTCACTAAATCTAAGTGTAAATACACTCAAATCATTACGATAAATATGAGATTTAATGGGTAGAGATCATGTTATGATTGTAGTGATGGTAAATCTACCTAGGGGGTAGTACCCACCAGGGATAATGAAACTGAAGGAGATGGAGCATTTCCTCTATGGAAATGGGCCGGGATTAAAAGGGAGGAGAGTGAATCTACTTCACCATATTTTTCCTGGATTTCTCTGTTATATCCGACGAAATTGGAAAAAGGACTCATCCTCCCAAGGTTGTTTTCCTTCCCCCCATTGCCACCCCAACAAGGGCAAAATAAAAATGCAAAATACCCCTCAAACCTAGCACAACACCTGAGATCGAATTTCATGTGTTGATATGTCAGATCCTTAAATCACAGGAAAAACCTAAGATATTAGGTGTTTATTCCCTATAAAACATTTTAAAAATTAATAAACTAAAGAAAATGTTAACACAACAGTACTATAACTAACATTTCGTCTCTACCTCCCTCGCTCTCCTTACCCGTCCCACTTCAAACCATTACTGGAAAGGCGGCCTTGGAGTGGGGTAGCAGTGAAACACAGGAGATCAAGGAAACACCCAAAGATTATTCATTCAATTATATGACAAAAAGAAATAAAAACATATACATGGAATTATGATCCTATGCATTCATTTGCAGAAGGAGACAAGGGAGACATATGCATATGATCTCAAAGCATGTTAATGATTATACAACTATAAATACTTTAGCATGAACCCTCAATGGAACCATAATGAAATAGAAATTTTCATAATTCATCCTAGAAGAGAAAGAACCAGCTCTCAGTAGTTCAGTCAAAAAACCCAAAATTTAACCAAATATCCAACCATAAGCATGAAAATTAGGATATGCCCTCACTTTAATATAATAATGTATTAAACCTAGAAGAATATGCATTACATATGTTGAATTAAGGTCTAAGATGGTGATCTATTGTGATCTAGAGGCAAATCAATGAAGGAGCATGCAATCTAGGAAATGAAAGAAGGAAATAATGCCACATATTCACTATGTAATTCCTATGTCATTGTATCACCACTTGGTGGGGGCAATAAGAGCATGTTCTGCCTCCAAAAGCATCGAATGTTGAATTGGGGCCTAAAGAGTGTCTCCAACTACTGCATTTTCCATTGCATGATATCATTCCCATAAAAACTTATGCAACTTAAATATTCAAAAAATTATATAATTTACCTCAAATTTTGACATCTGTAGAAATCCCTTTCCATGATGGTCCCAACACAACTAGTTTCAACTAAAAAGGATGCCCAAAATGAAAGTTATGAGAAAAAAATGTAAATTTGCTTCATTGTTGAATGTTAGAGGTCTCCCTAGACATATGGAAAGATCTGATTAGGGGTCATATAAATTAGGTTTACAGGTAAATGGAGGAACTATAGAATAAGTTTCCTAATTTCAATTTGGGACAGAATTTATCGATTAAAATGGAGATGGCAAGTAGTGGGGGGAATACATGGAATGAGGGAACAATATCAAACATTCCACCAAACACCGAATTTACCGATAGTGCAAAGGATTCATGCAAGGTGGGGTTCAGAGAAGGGAGGGAAGGGTGGAACATTCCATGGGTGTTGAGCAAGGCCAACTTATTTGATATGGGATGGGGGAACTCAACAATGTGGGGAAGGTGGAGAACCAAGGAATAGGTGAAACATTAGAATAGTTCCACCTCTTACCCCAGAAGTATGACATAATTGATGGGTAAAGGGTGGGTGGAAAAGTGGATAAAACCAGGAAGCAGGAAACCAACTAAATCTAGGAACAGTTCCAAGAGTTCTAATATGTCCTGATTTAACTTATTCATGAGGGGGAGCTCGACAGTGTGGGGAATGAGGAGAAGAGGAGAACCAGGGAAAATTTGGAACCCTATAATATATTTATCAGTGACCAACTTACTAGAATTTTCTAACTTGAATGAAGGAATCAAAATTAGTGGAAAAGTGGGGAACAAGTGGGAAAATAGAACAATTCCACTTGTTCCTCAAATGTCTAATTTTTCTTATTTAAACCCAAATTTTACAAAAAAGGCTGACTGCTTTGACAAGGCCCAAATGGAGTCTGAGAAGAGGGGGAAAATGAATGGAACAA
Source organism: Taxus chinensis (assembly GCA_019776745.2). NCBI lineage: Eukaryota > Viridiplantae > Streptophyta > Pinopsida > Cupressales > Taxaceae > Taxus > Taxus chinensis. The sequence continues at coordinate 661,657,869 of CM034152.1, forward strand.
CTCTAAATATTTTGTAAATGTAAAAAACCCTAAAACCCTACAAATTAACTCTACACTTTCTCCAAATTCTCTTCAACATGGCACAAAACACTTAGAATCATCACAACCCTACAAGTTATCCTTTGAAAACTCTTTCAACCTTATATGATCAATGCAACATGCAAGATTGGAAAGCCAAGGAGAAAATAAGGGTAATGACAAGAGGTTTAAACTAGCATGATTTAGGAATATTTTGCAAAATATGGCGCCAAGGATTAGCAAGATCAAAATGGGCACAAACAGAAGGATACACTAGAGTTGGTCAACCATGCCTTAGTGCATGATTGTGCACTAAAAAATTCCAATTAAATATCACCACCTTCATTAGTGTATTTTTCACTAGCGTAGGTACCATCAATAGGTTTACTCTTGTGATCCTTCAAAAGTGTCAAGACATTTTCTAGTTCCAAAACTTATTCAAATAAGAACTTTCTAGATTCTTTTATTTACCCCTAGACTTTACATGTTTCTACCATTCCTTCCATTTTCTTTTCTCCTACACTTTCCCATGCACTAACAATGCATCACCTTAGTAATTTTTGTTCAAATTTTCAGATTACGTTTTCTGACAATAAGACTAAGACAATCTCATCTATTTTGAGATTGGTTGAAGTTGTAGTGACTATCATCACTAGAATATCCCACGTGTCTGGAAAGGAACATACAGATGTAATACATGTATATTCATAATCTATCTTAATATTAGAATATAATAATTGGCTTAGTCAAAGTGTTACAAAAATTTATATGCTTTACAACCAAGTCACCATCCTTCATTCTCAGGGAATGCATATTTCTTAATAGAAATATTTTTTAATCATAGATTTATCCTAGTATAGCTTTCCCAACTTATCACATAGATACTTTTCCATATTTTCATCAAATACACTGAAAAATACTAAGTTTGATTAACAAAACTATATAGAATTTATTGTTTTCCTATCAAATTTATCACATTCTTCTTTCTTCAACATCACAGGAACTATTTACGATACAATGACCCACTAATCTTTATCAATCATGGGATCTTACATCTTAAGCCTCCATATCTTAATATTCTACCCATTTAGGGTTTCAATCTCTATTTTAATTCTTCCATACATTTTTATTCCTTGTGAAATGTTCACCACTCTTCAATCAACACAAATTTTCAAATATATTCTCTCAAAGTTTATTCATATTTGAAAAACCTAGAAGCTTTGATACTAGATGATAGGTAAAATGTAGGTTGTCTACATATTTCCAATCAAATCCAACCAAGATACTAAATATATATTTAGTGCAAAAAAGATGAAAAAAAACATGAATCTTAAAACCACAAGATGTAGAAATAAAAGATTACTAGATATAGACAGTTTTTTCCTAGGAAACCCTTTTCATAATAGATCCTTCTTATTGCACTCAATTTAACCCAACAATAAAAAGACAAAATATAAAAGAATTTATTTTTAATACTTCAATTGTCCATGTATATCCAATTTGTACAACTACAATACTGACTTATAATACAATAGAGTATTCAACACATAATGTGCCTAGTACACTAACTTGCATACCTAGATTGTCTCTAAAATAGCATATATCTCTAAAAACAATTTTTTTTTAATTTTTACATTACATTCCTCTTAGAATTTTAATATATTTATATAAAATCAACAACCTAAAAATACTTATCTTAAAAACCTTTCTATGATTATGATGCATGAGCATCAAGAAAAAACACAATAATTTTGGCTTCATTTGCAATTTTTAGTTTGGAGTGTTCTAGGGAGTATTTTCAAGGTTTTTTGTGAGTATTGCCAACTCATTTAGATCACTCAATGAGTTTGGAATAGTGATTTTGTGGTTTCCCTCCAAAATGTATTTTCAAATACCCAAATTCTTAGTTTTTTGTTAGGAGGTATAGAGTCCTAGGTGTGAACTCTTATAATGATGAAAAGGTTCTAAATGGTTACATGATATGTAAATAAAGTATTCTTACATAACCAAATGAGTTAACCTTATCCTAGTAAGTTTTACCATGTTTGGAGTGTAAGTTATTTATAACTTGCTCCTTTAAATTATTGAAAAAGAACCTTCATTCAAAGAAGAGAGAAAGATAGATAGGTAAGTGGCAGTTGATAGGGGTTCTAAGGAGGCAAAGAACTTGTAGTATTGTCAAGGAACACTTTTAAAATAAGATTCTATGTAAATAAAGTGTGAATATCTTGAACATATAAAATGAATGGAAATGTGACAGTCTCTATGTATAATCTATTGTGGATTGGTTTTTTTATTGATAGATTAAGTGGGAAAAGATTTATCTTGATTCAATTGTGGATATTGTTTTCTAATGGTGAAATGACTTGGGTATAATGAGAATGTTGTTATCTTATTTACATGATAATTGGTTATACATATAGGTAATGCACAGATATTTTGAGCACGTGAACAATATTTCTATAGTTTTGATATCTTATATAAGCCTTGAATTACATGATAAGATAAGGGGTACTTAAGACTTATGTGATTCTTACCAATGCATGATGTGGAAATGTTAATAGGTTAAGGAGTGGAGTTAATAATTAGCTCTCAAAGTTAATATTGTTGTATAAAAAATATAAGGAATAAAGATTCATAATTTTAGGAGTTTTAGATCAGTAACCCAAAGCTTGAGCATTGGTCCACTGTCAAGAAAGCGTAGTTCTAGGAGTTTAAAATTATAAATCTTATTATTGGGAGTAAACTGTATGGTATCACTTGTTATACAAAAAATTTAAAAGGTGAAGAAATATGGGGAAGACATTTAAGAGTTATTTTTATGTTTTGAAGTAAAGTTTTGTGTAATATACAGATTTTTCCACTTATTGGGTGTAAGAAACCCTGAGTTAGGGTTAAAAGAAGAAGAAAAGGCATAATTTCATTTTTAACCATTGGAAAATCCTAAAACATTGAGGATAATTAGATTTGGTATGGAAGAATGGAATTCTTAATTTTTTATTCAAATGAGAAATACTTGGGGGATAAAAACACTAAAACTCTGGAAAACTGTCATAGGAAACCAGTTTTGGAGCTAGGAAAAATAGTTTGCATAACAAGAAGTGAATAATTCACGTAAAAATAGTGTAGATGAATGGAATAAGGTAGGATTAAGTCTCAACATGATAGATAATATATGTGGAAATTTTCTAAGACTAATTACTTTGAGGTTTTAACTAATAGTCACAGCAAAATACAAGAAGTAGTCTTGAGAGGTTGAGAATAAGAAATGAATATATTTATAAATTACCTGATAAAACCTGATTAAATTTGATAAGAGGGTGGATATAGGGATAACGAAGATGTGGATATAGTTTAAAGAAGTAAATACAAGGTAGTTAATGTGAAAATTCTAAAAACACAATCAAGAACATTCTAAATGACTAGATCAAAGGTTAGTTTGCAAAACAAGTGAACCAATATTTTCATTTTTTAGTGAAAGACTTTTTATAAATGATGTATTATAATGGAAAACAAGTATTGAATGTCAGAAAGAGAGATTAATATAGATTACAAGGTATTTCAAATGGATTTTACTTATGATATACCTACAAGTAATTATACTAGAATAAAAGAAAGTAATAATGATATGTAATGGTGTATGTGATGTTAGCACTATGTAAAAGGGTGAAAAGTTTCCATAAGAAAGTTTCACGTTAAAAAGAGGAGTTTGAAGTTACAAGGGGGTCATTTAAAATGATAACGTGAGAAATTATTATGATAGTCATACTACATAGTCTAGAGGCAGAGTATATAAATTTTTCTATCATTTTGGTGATAATGTGCATTCAAAAATTTTGAGTTTTAGGAGAGATCGTGACATTATTTGATCATTTTTAAGAAATAAGTTAACATTTTTCTAGGTGAAATGGACTAGCCAATGCTAGAGGCATAGTAAGAGGATGAACAAAAACTTTAGAAGAGTAGAGAGATATTTTTTTAAGAAAGTTATCCTTCTTGTAAACTGAGTGAGAGAGTATATTATGTGAGAGAATTTTATAAATATAAGAGTTTTCAGAGTTAAAATGGTTAAGTGGATAAGATAAGATATTAGGAGTGAAGAAGAGATTTAAGGGAAAAGATAATGAAAGTTGACAGTGTGGTTTTTGTAAGAGAATACCTTGTATATCTTGTGGTAAGTTGGTATTGAGAAGTCAACAGAGAATCATATTAAGAAATAGTCTAACAAGACCAAGAGTTTTCTTCAAGTAAGTTAAGGGTAAGACAAACATTGTGTGAAAAGACTAACTACATGACTATGTTTGTAACTGGGTTTCCTAAGTTTTATATGAGCAAGTCATGATCTTTGAGAATGTATTAAAGGATTTTCATAATTGAGTGGTTGGAAACATCAACCAAAGGTCATAAGGTGGAAATTTTTCTTGAATTTGATAAAGAAATTGGTGACTGTTATACATGGTTTGGTCTCTTACTTCATTCTAATCAGTTTGTTATCAATTTTTTGGTATGTTAATGGGTATATCTACATCATATTAGCTCTTAGATGTATGCATAATAAAATAACTAAGCTAATTGAATGAAACTAATACCAAGTAGTCTCAATAACAAATCTAATATAACCAGAACATCAAGATAAAATCTTAAAGGAAATAGTTATTCTAATGCATAAACATGAATAAACATCTAATGCTAAACCATTCCTACTCTTGTAATGTATGATTGCTACTAAGTATGAGCCTCTTTATATCATGAGAAATCAAATTGTATATTTTCCTCTAAATTGAGGAAAGGATATCACCTAGAAATGGCTACAAGGCCATGTTTGGATCTTACCTTACTACTCAACTATAAGAGAATGGATGCAAAGATGAAGAAGCTATTCCAACAATGGAGAATGTCTTTATCATATGCCTATAGTAATCACTATTCAAAGCATGATGTTGGTGTTTAAGTAAATTTACCTGAAAATAAAGTGTTGATATTATCTTGAAAGAGAAAGGAGATCAAGAAAACCACAAGAATCATCTTGCTACTCAATATGAGTCAAAGAAGATGGATTATAGTCTCAGGGGGAGACTATGCCAAAGGAAAGCTTACTGCTAGCTCAAGAAAAATGGTGTGAATCATACCGTGCATCATCCAAGGGGGGGATACTAAAGGTCAGTTCTTGATTGCATGTTTCTCATTGTATTGATATGCAACCCTTTTTCAATTATGTCAAAGGGGTAGAGATACAAAAATTGCAGTCAGAAATCAGGTATGCAAATTCTTTTTCCGTCAATTTTTGTAGGGTTCTAAGGTTTTCATCAATTAAAAAGGATTATTTTGTTGGACCCCCGGTCATTTTTAGTGGGTTTTTCATTTATGTTAGGTGGCATTGATGACAAAAAAGGTTGATTTGTGAAGTGAAGAAGTTGGGGACATGAAGGTTGATTGGTAGTGCCTTCTGATAGGTGCATGTGAGTCATGTGAGTCTCTGTCGTGAAAATTAAAGTAGTGAAATGATAGGATTGTGTGTATAGTAGGTTTATGAACTTATTATAAGGCTCAGAAAGTCAATAAATATTTTTTGGAGCAATATACCACTTCTAGCCAAAACTGCCCTTGGGGAACCCAATTGTTCTTGCTTTCAAATGAGGTTGGTTAGTGCTTCATAGGAAAAAATATGGAAAATAAAACCTTGGAATGTGTATAAGTATTTATTTCAATGCTCCATGTAAAATTTCATCAGATTCTATAATGGAGATTTTGAGTTATTCAAGTTTTTTCCAAAACTTCCTTCTTAAAAAGTGCATTTGGAGTTGTCTGGATTCTTAGGTGTCAAAACACAATATGAAAGAGTGTTCAGATAAGTCATAGGATAATTTCTTTTTTAGAAAATTTTCCTATAATTCCAATGCAAAAATAATTTTTCCAAAAGGATGTGTATTTGAAAATTTCTCATCATTTTAGTGAAGAAGTTTTTCTCTCCTAGACTGTGTTATGAATCGATAGGAGCAAGAAGATGAAATTAATCTAAAAGGTTTTTTTGATCACTTCTAAAGTTCTTAGTAGTACATTTATGGTGTTTTTAGGGCTCATATGTTGTTTAAAGGTCAATCTCCATGGAATTGATTTTAGTAGTTCAAGCCCTGGACCTTGTTTGAATGATACTCATAGTATAAATTTCCACAAGAATCTAACAATGGTGAATTGATTGTTATAAGGACTTATATCTCCTTAAAATTCCATTATCAATGTACTTAAAGAGTTGAAATGGTTGATAGGTGAAGATTAAGGCATGAACTCAGTCTTCCTATGTTGTCCTGAAGAGTAAACCAGGAAACTTTACCTTAAGACACCATGAAGTCACTACCCTAGGGAGTTTTTTTCTTAAATATTTAGCTTCTAATCATAATTTATATCATGTGAAGTTACTATATAAACTCTACACTTCACCAATATGAAGTCACTTGGGCTAAAATATAAACTACTTGGTATTCTTGCTCATTGACAGGGGTATTTGGAAGCACGTTCTCAAAGAAATTATGGGAATACAATAAAAATGATGATTCAATATGGTCTAAAACATTCATTGAAGGTATTAACATGATTAAAATTCATTAAAAATCCTTAAAGGTGATAGATCAAGTTGAAATGGTCCTTAAAGCAAGTTCTTTTGTTCTTTACCAGTCTGTGCACTGTATTTTACTAAATCTAGGAGCAAATCAAGATGTTTCTATCGTATTTATTGATTATAAGAATTGGAAAAGCATCTCACCCATCTACAACAATTGAAATATTTGGTTTTCATTAAATATTGAGGAGGAAAACATTTTTTTCTAAGGTCTCGGGCTACATAGATTGCAATACCCTAATTTAGGGTTTTTCAAAATACCTTTTGGTCGAATGTCAATTTTCCACCATCTAAATTCCATAAAATTTTGAATAGACCTCTGTGGAATACATATGAATCTGATGAAAAAATAAAATTTGGATTTCATCCAATGTGGAGTGATATTTTGATAACAAAATTTCTAAAACTCGTGTTAGTCAGGTAAGACAGTGAAGTAAAGGTTTTCATCATGTTTCTTCAAAATTTCATGCAAGGGAAAGTTTTCTATTATCTTCTCCAAGATCCAGGGGGATGAACCAAGTCAAGAATTTGTTCAAATAATCCCCATCTCTTTTGAAGTTGAAATTGCTTGTGACAGTGTAATGGTGGTCTACATAATTGAACAAAGACTTGTGTTTTTTGTTCAAAATTATTACTCAAGCTATCTTGTATGATGGAGTAGGATGAATTTACACCTGTAAGAATCTAAAAATACTATGAGCATGCACTAGAAGCTCAATTAGCTTGAGTTAAGAGATAAAATAGGTATTTTATAAAGATTCTAAAAGAGGGTAATGTTGAAAATCAAAGAACAATGTTGTTCAAAGTGCACCAAACTTGTCTTGCTTGAATATGATGAAATTCATGAGATCTTAAACGTATAATAATATCAACCATCCCTTTAATTTTGAACAATCTCTAAGGAGTAGGTCAAGAGTCACAGGTTTGTCTCATCCATTCAATATGGTCAATGTCTTTCAAGTTGTCAATGGCACATGAAGGGACAAGTGAGAAAGAAGGGGAAGAAGTTGAAAGGTTGAGAAAACTATAATGAAATTTAATTGAAACATTCTAAGACCTCTTGAATGAAGTTGAAGAGATTCAAGGAGGAATGTGAAAGGATAAGTTCATGTGTCTTGTGTAAGTATGACCTTTCAACTGAATTGGAGACATGAAAGGTCAGGGGCCAGAAAATGGAATTTAAGATGTCTCAATGAAAAAAGAAGTAAGTAGAGAAGAAGAGGTAACTAGGTTAAAATTGAGGTGTTGAAGAGTTGGTTTAAGTAACTCAAGAAACTATAAATTGTAGTTAGTTGAAGAGTCAATAAGGTATCAACAAAAATTGAGCATGAAATATTATTGAAGTGAGATGATGGTGTGAAATGTTAAAAAGAAAACTATGAAGTTTATATGAAGTTATTTGTTGAGATAATGATTAAGGATAAATGAGAAGTTTAAGAGTCACAGGTTGAGTTTGGTGAGAGTCATTACTTGATGTATGACAAGTCAGAAGTGAATGAGGAAGTTCAAGAGATGAAATATTGATCATACTTGAATTTATTGTGATTACAAGGAGGTGTTGTAAGTTTGGTGTAGTAGCAGACAACAAGAATGTGTAGACATCAAGAATGAACAGAGACAAAAAAATTAAATGTAGTTATGAAGGGGTAGCAAAATGTGAATAATAGAGAGTATTATCTTTGAATGTATGCAAAGAAATGAATGTTGAGATAACAGTGACATAACAAGAAAACAATGAGACTATATAGAAAATGACAGTCATGAAGAAAGATATAACAAGTTAAAAACAAGGTTTTCTAAGTGGGTGAATATCATCAGCAACCATAAATTGTTAGGTGCAGGTGTGACAAGAAATTTTTGGACTATGTAAATTATTGAAAAATAAATATCATAGAAGGAGTTGATGTGAGATTATATCAAGGATAGCTATATGAATACTTGACTGGGTGAAAGAATGTGGAAATCAGAGAATTCAGGGAATTGTGAATTGATGAATTGAATTGCGATCAAGGAAGGAGATCATAACTTGTTGATATAACAACAGAGATACTAATTGGTAATTTGAATACTTGAATTGTCTAAGTGGGTGCTTAGGATAGAATAAGTTGGTACTTCTTTCTATATCAGCTAAGTGGATGTTTAGTCCTATATCTATTTGGTGCTAGGTTTCCTTCTAAAGTTGGTGCTTCACAGATCAAGTGGATGCTTGATAAAATTGTAAATTAGTAACTTAGAATTGGTGTTTAGAATAAAGGTTTATTTCAAAGTGGGTTTTCCCACTATAAAACACTGAGTCCACTCTTATTTGTGCTACTTGTTTCAAGTTCTTCTTGTGTTCATAGTTTAATTTCTAGTTTAATTCAAGTAACAACAAAAGTTTGAAAAATATCTTAAATTGTGCTAAGCATTGATTCAACCGCCCCTCTCATTTCTTGTGATATCCAACACTAAGCATATTTCATTCTTTAGAAATTACCAATGATTAGTTCTAATATATAATCTTTGGTCCCCCCTATAATTACATTATAATCATAGTTACCATTTAGGTTTTCATCTCGAGTTTCATCTAAAACAATATCTCCAATGCTAAATAGTCACTTTTTGAACTTGTTGTTATCTAATGTTTCACAAATAATGGTGAACTCCATAATATAACTCTCACTATATGCTAATTACATATATACTCTTGTGTATTTAACATTGCACTTCCACACCTCTAGTACATATTCCATGATGCTCAAGTACCCATATGTTTACACATGTGCCTTAAATAAATTATACTACTCGTCACAATTAATGCATTACACATTAAAATGAAGTATTGATTATGTAATCCAAAAAATGTGATTGTCAATGCACAATTGAACCACCATGTAATCATCCTTAATGTAATTCCATTCAAATTTAAAACACTCATAAAAAGAGAGAGATAGATTTTCTACAAAGAAGAAACCCTAAATATCTAGAAAATTTTGAACATGTGAATGTAATTCTATGATTAAAAACCCAAATTGTAAAATAGCATAGTTTGAGAGCCATAATTCATATCATACATGCACAAGGAAAAACCACTTGTAAAGGATAAATCATCCTACATGAATGTTTCCTGCATGAGTGAATGCATCTTCTATATCAATTTCATCTCCCCATATTTTTTAGACTCTATGTAGAATGTTTACATACTTTCATATAACCATCACATTATCTAAGATTTTATTAGGGTGAATATGTTCCAAACCCTGACTTACACTTCCTTAATCTAACTTTCTAGATTTTATATCATCCAAATAATTGTAAAATTTTAATTTAGGATATATGATTAACCATAATTTTTTAATTTCAAATTTAGAATTCATAATTACACTTAGTAATTAGTCTTGAATAGAAAAAACTATTTTAAGATTAAATTTTGGATAACCCACTAATTTAGATCACATGTAACTATAATTTCCATTGTATCCCTTACGGTTTCATATATTAGTGCATATTGTTTGGTATTAGGGATTATATTTATCCTATTAGGGTTTTCCCAAAATCCTTATTATCTTTAGAGAATAAAACATTATATCTTCATATGACATCTAACAAAATTAAATCCATAGCCCCAACATATTATAGTTATTGATTAGGTGGTACCAAAATAGATCACTCCATATACCCTTAGTTCCTCAACACCCTAAGAAAATATCTCATAAATTTGAAGTTAATATTTCCTAACCCATTGAGGTTAGTGTTATCCATTCCCCCCTGACAAAATGGATAACTTGAAAAAACTGGACTGGAGCAATTGATGGATCCTCAATAATGAAATGGTGGAAAAACATGTGTTTTTATGCTTTTTGGGCACTTGGAGTCATTTTGATGCACTTACCATCTTCTCTCTAGGCTTCAAAGATCCATACTTAGCTAAAAATTTGAGAAAAATGTGACAATGGCCATTTTATTGCATTGCGGATCAAAGGGGTACAGATGGAACTAGTTCCCTAGGAACTAGGGTTCCCTGATTTTTTTGGTCCATAAGGTAAGGGAATCAATTTTATACGGGTTTTTAGGTGGAAGAAGGAACTTAAGAAAAAGTTCCCTGCATCTACAAAAAGGCTGCAATTCAAAGGAAGTGGTCGGGATAGTGTAATGCAAGTCGGGGTGAAGTGTAGAGAACGAGACGGTGAGCAAAACATGTTCCATGGGAACTTGAGTTCCCCATGGAAGAGAGTAAGCCACATAACAAAGGGTAAGGGAGTTAATAGAGGTAGATTTCATTTCCAAAGTCATAAGGGTTGTGGACACTAACATCCCAGATAGATCAGTTCCTAAGTTCCACCCAAGACCCAATTATCTAATCTGAGTGTGAAATAAAGGCCATAGTTCAATTCCAATAAGGCAGAGATATAAGTAACAGGTGGCCCCAATTCCCAAGTTCCCTTTGTGACCCGCAAACCAAAAATACACACATTGAAAAGGAAAAAATGAGTTGATTGTGTACTGGGGGATCCCGTGTGGAACCCCAACCCCCTGAACTTAAAATGGCCATAAATTTTGACATGTTTCTTCACAAAATTTATATCGTTGGAAAGGTCTCGATATCCTCTATGCCATGGAAACTAGATTTCTTATTTTAGGTGAGGGTAGGTTTTTGGATAAAATGAAAACATCCCCAATATTAATAAACATAGTTCCAGGTAGCTGAACAATCAGATTTGATGAGAGCTAGTGCTCTTCCTTCTCCAATAAGAAAAATATCATGGAGGAATAGATTTTTTAGGTCACCCATGCTTTTTTCAAACATTTAATGCATATTTTTGGTGCGTGGGGAAAGAAATTTTAGTTTCCCTCTTCACTCTCTCTCTCTCTCATTCTTCTACATATTGTAAAAACCTCCCGTTTGTGGTGGGGAAAAAATATTTTGGAATGTAGGGAAACTCTGTCAATCCTATTTCTCAATACCAATGATTTTAAAGCTTTCATATGGGCTTGCAAAGTGTTCTTGTTCCTCCACTCATCACATGTAATGGACTGTGCATATTCTAAGAGCAATAAAATGTGTTTTGTGGTGTTTCCTTCAACCCTAACATTTGTTTTATTATATTTCCTTTCCTATCCATTATTTTTGTGGTATTCCATGCATGTATTTCTCATTTGCAAGTTCATATTGTTGTGTTTCATGGAGAACAAATGGTGAATTAAGCCTTGGGTCTACGTCACATTCGTCTTTCCTCTCCCTACTGAATTTTCTTTCTCTTTTCTCCCTCAACAGGATATTTTCAACCCCTTTTCTTGGTGCTATCACCTCTCTGTTAGTGTAGGATTTCCCATATTCATGCATCTTTCTCTTCCCCTGGTCCCTTGGAATTATAGAATAGGATTAGATAGCTACATTTCCTTCCTTAGGAGTAGTTTAGCATTAGGATTAGGTAAAGGAACCAGCCTTCTCTAGAGGTCTATCTCATAGTGTAAGTCCCACAATTTGGAGACAGTCTTGTGTTAGAAAAAAATAGGTATTTGTCACAAAAAAATCCTAGGGTGCTACTTTTTTATGATAGTTACATATATCACAACTAAGGGACACATTTTTTATGTTCATAGTGATATCACACACATTACAAAAAATAAAATTGTGATTAAAACTATATATAACCATTAAGGTGACCACCATGAGCCTATTTCCAATCAAGCATTTGTAATACAATAAATTTTACCCATAACTAAAAGGATGTCTTCACTTGTGTAAGCAAGGATAATCCACAACATCTTGATAATATTTTCACAATGTTGTAATCACCTCACCAAAAATGAAGAGAAAAACCCTAAATCCACAATCTATGAGATGTATCCTTCCCATTTATGTTCTACTACTCAAGTTCTTGATCAAAAATCACATACTCCTAATGTTCTAATCATGTGGACATCACACATGGTCCTCAAAGCTATTATACCTACAAATCACATATATTCTATAGTTCAAACAAGTTTGTAGCATATAATCATACTTCTAGTCCTAATGTTTATCTACAACAAACCCATATCATCCACAACATCTTGGTCATATTTTCAAAATGTTGTAATCACCTCAACAAAAATGAAGAGAAAAAACCTAAATTCACAATCTATGAGATGTATCCCTCCCATTTATGTTCTACTAATCAAGTTCTTAATCAAAACACACATACTTCTAATGTTCTAATCATTTGGACATTACACATGGTCCTCTAAGCTACTATACCTACACATCACATATATTATATAGGTGAACCAAGTTTGTATCATATAATCATACTCATAGTCTTAATTTTTATCTACAAAAAATACATACCATGGAAGAAACAATATCTCTCTTATCAAAAAATTGATCAAAGAACACCATGAGATCCTTTAGATTACTTTCATTTGTAGCTACCGAATTTTGGTTCGTTATCCCCCCACCTTGTGTTCGCTCCCCTTTCCGTCATTATTGTGCACACTCACACCCATTTCTCTCCCGAATCCAATTTACTTCCCCTAATTTCTATTTTCCTATCTTAATCCCATCATTATTTCATTTCCCCTAATTACTCTTATCATCCCTAAACACATATATTATCATACTTACATTCCTAATCCTCTCATTTATCATTTCTAGACTCATAACCTACCCTAATCACTACCCATATTTAATGTTTTCAACAATCCAACCACCATATATCATCTCCATACAGCCCAAGTCACATAATCAACTTGTAACCCTAATAGGGCCTAATGTCTCAAGTTGTGCATCATCCACCTAGTCTAAATCAATGGTTCTTTGTAGTCAACAATAACCCTGTAAATACATTATCACCCACCCTCCTCAAAGAGGATGAAACTTTGGAGATCCAAATTCTAGCAAACTTTTATAGGTTTCTTGTCTTCTTATGAGCTTCCACCAACCTATTGAAGCCATATTGGAGCACTTTTCAACCACTTTTTTGGAGATATGAAGATTGGTTATTATTGGAGATCCTACCTTGTTTCATCACTTCTTCCTTAGTCATTTTCAGTCTCATTTTTCATCTTGGAGCTCTACTATCACAGCATCCAGCCTTATTTTATTCACATACTTCATTTGAAACTTATCAATCTTCACCAAACCCTAAGTCTACCTCGGTCACCATCAATTATTTCCTAGTCATCATTAACCTGGTCTGTCTCTAATATTTTTCTTGCATTTTGTCCCCTTTGATATTAGTTTCTCTATTTTTGAAATTCCCAAATCCTACAATATTTTTATTTTTCCTATCTGACACCCCAAGATCTTAGTTTTTATCACAATCATTTTTGACCACCTTTGATCACTGTCGATCTTCTTTGCTAATTTCATCTACCTACAAGTTATGTTTCCTCTGATTTCTAAGTCCATGTGCCTAACCCATGACACCTATAGAATACAGAAACATATTCCATATCTTTTGTTTCTAACCTTTTGATATTTTTGGTTCTCAGTCTTTGTTGACTGCCTGGGTCACCATCGACCTATGTTTGGTTTTATTTTTACTATCCCAATTTATCATTGAATTAATTATCTAATTTTTGTTTAAGTGTATCTTTAAATATCTTTCTTTTGTTTATCTTCTGCATGTTATCTATCCATTATTTCCAATAAATTTTCTAATCAATTGGGATCACATACTTCCTAGGAAGTTCATCACTCCTCGGGACTGGCCTTAGTCGGGCATCTCACAATATAATATACTAATATTTTTGTTGTGTAGTTTTCCTTTGTGTTGTGCATGTTATAAAACTTTCCACGGCAATAATTTTTATGCCTGTCTTCTATCTCCATCATTATCACACATTGAAGGTATCCTTAAACACTCCCATATTTGGAGTTTTTTTTCTTGTATTTTATTTTATTAACTTAGGATAGGAGCGGAAAACTCGTCAAACAATCTATCACACCTGGTGGGACCTACCTACTCCTTTGGTAAGTTCCTTATTCATTTTTAATTTTTATTCTATATTCTATTGTCATCTTTCCACTAACTCTACAGGTTAGAGTTCTTCACTTATGTGCTTGTGAATTCTCTTGCTTTCTCAACAACGTGTATATACTTTGGAAAAAGGAAAAGTGTTATCTATATATTCTTATTTTTATTCATATTTTCCTTTTCTTGATTTTCATCATCGAAATTCATATTTGGCTTTGGATATAAAATGAACTTTTCATGTTTGCTTGATCACATAACTTAATTAGGTGGTAATACTTTACATTCACATTCTTTTCACACATAACCAAACCACACAAATAATATACACATCTAAACAATTCCTCCCCAGGTAGAGGTATTGGTATTTTCATCACCTAATAAAGAATTTTTCACGGTGTTATGGAGGTTGTATAGTACATGTTGTGACTATTGGTATATCAAGCTAAAGTGATAAACACCCGTATCGATGTAGTGGTGTGTGAAGTGCATGGGTAGGTCCCTTTATCTCAGATCATGTACCAATAGTCATCCCAGATTTGGGGCCTCACGTCATCTTTGGGTATGTCAAATACTCCATCCTCAAACACACATGAAAACCATCCACTATATTGGGTCCTATATCTCTAACTTCCCTATTCGAGTCTCTTACATCTTCACATTCTATAAATAAGCAAGATAACAAGAAAATTGTTGCTTGACTTGTGACTTACATTAATAGTTTGCATAGGATTTTTCTTGTTTATTTCATGCCCATTGTTATTCATTCCAAAGATAAGATAATGGAATAATCAACCATGATTATAATGGCATCCCTACATTAAACAACCCTTCATAACAAACATCCATGTACTTTCTCTTGCTTACTTCTACGCCTTTGATCACCTCATATTTGGTCTCCCAACCCACTATTCCTACAGTTCCTCCTCATGACCCTCATATGGTTCAAGGAAATCCCCATATCAAAACCAATCCTTTTTTCTACCATCACTCCATCCCTTTTAGACCAGCCACACCTCCTTCCACTACTTCCTTAGGAGCACTTGGACCCCCCACTATCCCTTGCGGATGCTTGGAATTTCAAGAACTCCTTGATATTAATCCCATCTCACTCCATGACTATCTAGTTTGTAAATCCACCAACATCCCCATTGATGGACCCCCTCTTCAACATCTTTATGGTTATCCCCCAACAATGTAAAGCTACTGAAATCCTCACTTCTCAACTCGCTGTCTTTTTTCCTAGGGCCATGAATGAGTTAGCATTAGCCAAAAATGAACATGTCCCTCATGAATCCTCTATCATTTTCCCCCAAACCCATCAGTCCACACAATTATTGGTGCATATCCCACCTAATCTACCATGTATCAATACCTCGTTGTGACCATCCCTATACATTCAATTCATATCCCCTATTCCTCCATATACCGTTATCATAAATACTCCCTCCCAAACCCTTCAAAGATTCCAACATACCTCCTCCACCACCTGATGAACAATTTCAAATCTTGGTGCCTCTTTTAGCATCCCACGTCCATACAAATGTTGTTATCTCACAACCTCTCTCTTTGGAGTTGACTCAAACTAACCAACCTCCACTCTGAAGAATGTTTTGGCATATGCTTCCCAATAAGTCCCTTCAAACATCCCAACCACCTCAAGCACATACCCAAACTCATGACAACTAATGTCCAATCTAATCCACCTTATCACTCAACAGCAAACTTCACAATCTTACCTATCCAACTACACTCCTTTCCAACATCCTACTTCATAACCCATCCAATCACAAACCTTTAATTATGCTCCTCCATTTCAACCACCGATCCCATAAACTCCCAATTATGCCCAACATTATCAATCTTACCCATAACCTAATCCATCCACTTCCTACAATCCAAAACAACATCAATCAATTCCCCATCCTCATACATCAAATGTTCATAGGCAAGCCTTGTTGAGTAGAATTGCCAACTTAGAGGCTAGTATACATTGGGCCCCAAAGTATATTTACCTACGAGTAAGACCTGTAATGGACCCATTAATCCATCTATAGCCATTAAGTCCATATCCCCCACATTGGGAGCTTTTGATGTTTTTCTAAATTCAATAGCAAATAAAATCACCTAATAACACCTTCATGATCCTTTAGGCACTCATGTTATCTCATCACATGCAATCAAATACCTTATGCTTCGTACATTCCCCATGTCATTATTCGGACCCTCTCTAGACTGTTAGTATGATGAAATCCCTCAACATTCCCTCTTTTTCTTCACACAACCTAAGCAACTATTTTATTAGAACACTTCTCCATCAATATAGTGCGTAAGATAACCATCACTGACCTTTACACCATGAAACAATTTGAGGATGAATCAATTTATAATTTTGTTCTAGGTGGCATGGGATTATTAACCAACTACCCTTTTGAATACCTCAAACTGAATTATATTTATCTCTTTTGCGCCTATTTTATAGGCCAATCACATTTCATATATCCTTCAAATTTAGTCCTTCCATTACCTTTAAACAAGGAATCTTTTACTATGGCTCGCAAGTTATAACCATGTGCCCTTGAGCAAGGCCATGTTAAAATTTTCTCTAATAAACCCAAGACTGAATTCTCAAAACCATTCACTCACAATGAAAAATACAAGAATGACAGGAAAATTCTACTTTCATAAAAACTTCATCTCAATCCACATCTCATACCAATCCTCCATAAATATCATCTCAACCACTTCCCAAGTATACTCCTCTCGGTGAATCATACATTTCTATCTCTGACAATATCATGGCTATACATATTATTCAACTTCCTCCCATCTACCCTATTGATGATTCAGTTCCTAAACCTATTTTGCATGGTATATGTGAAGATCATTACTACAAATATTATCATGTCCATTTGCACATGACATCAAGAAAATTTCATACCTTTAAGGATTTAGCGCAATGACTTATCGATACACGGGGACCTCTAATTAGAAAATCCAAATGCTCCTTCTCATGCAACCATTAGATTTTTTCAAGCAACCATTTTTGAATCACCAACTGAAAAACAAATCCAACCCAGGTAAATATCAAGTTCTTAATACCCATGTAATCAACATATTAAGTCATGGTTCCAACATCTTATGTCACTAACATCTACTTCAACATTTATAACCACATCTATACCCTTATCTACATCCACGTCTATGCCTATACCTATATCCATACCCATACCTACATCTATAACCACATCTACACCCATATCCACATCCAGAATATATACCTACATTTATGATCTCATCTACATTAACATCTGATTATGTATCCAAATCCCACATCATCTCTTAAAACCTCTACCTAATAGACATCTCCCCCCTAATTTAGTCACAAGAAATATCTCAATCCCATCCTTACCTCTTAAAAATACAACAATTGTTATATCAATGCCTCAAAATTCCAAAAAAACCCACAAGCCCTTCTGATTCCACTAATTATGCTACTCAAGAATCATCCCCATCCTCAACCATCACATCTACAATGCAACCCATGTCCAACCCATCTAATCCCACTTTTAAAGACAACTCTACTATTGAATCATTTTTATCCTTGTTAAAGGTAAAACTTCACAACAAACATCTAAGAACCTTAGAACCCCCATCCAAAGATCCATTGACTCATCCACATAATAAATTAGAGCCTCCCCCTCTTAAGATCCATGAGTCCAAATAACCTAATATCCAACCATTCATCTTAGGACCTCAGCCATCCATTTTGGGACCATATCCTTCATCCAAGTCTCCCATAATCACACCAAATCCAAACCAAAATCATCTATTTTTATCTCCCAATCCAAAATTTGAATCTAAAATCACTATAAAATCCCCATAAGAGTAAAGCACCTCTTTTTCCTTCATCCTCCTCTCCTAAATCAAATCAATCCAAAATCCATGAGACTTACTATCTCTCAAAAATCCCATTGGGTCTTACTCTAAAATCCTTCATCTCCTTATCCAAGCATCCATGATTACTCTTCCCATATCAAATCCTTTTACTCTCATGGGTAGAATCCCACGTGGTTTGATTACAATGTCATTTGCACCTATCATCATGTCATTGGCATGACAATACAAAGCACTGCAAGGCTCTCTAAATGACTTATCAACAACCTCATACAAGAGAATGATATTCTCATTGAGGAAGAATACCCCCTCTCATCCACTAGCTCATCTACACCTAAGCTTAACCCCAAAACCAAATCCACAACTCCTAAAGCCTTTCAAATTGGCCCTCTATCCACACCTTTAGTCCCATTCCCCACCACCAAACTCTACACATTCTAAAGACATTAACCCTCTTTCTATAAATGTCATTTGTGTTTCCACTCTCTCATCCCCATGATTCTCAACCATCCACCCAAAAAAAACCGAGAGTTATCATTTTCACTCCTACTAAAGAACCTATCTCATTTTCTTCTTCATCCAAGTCTAAGATATCTATTCTAGCCACTCCATGAGCCCAAAATCCTATATAAAAAAACATCATAAAAAAAACTACATTAAGATCCCATTAATATGTCCCTTTATGAGCTCATCCAAACCTCCCCTCACCATCAAAAGGCTCTCATCAAATCTGTACAACACATCCCAATCACTACGAATGAACCCTAACCTTTTACAGTGCTCATCAGACCTCTTGCAACTTCTTCCACCATTTCCTTCGATGATCCTTATATCCCCAACATTCTACCCAAATATCATGACCTTCCTCTCTTTATCATTGTTTGTATATATGACACCTTCATAAATAAATCCATGATTGATAATGGTGATAACATTAACATCATTTCATCCCACACATTCAATGAACTCAAGCTTCTTGACACTATTGTCACCCAATCACCCATGGTCCTTTGAGCCTTTAACGACATGATTACCCCTCCATTGGGAAAAATCATCCTTCCTATCTGTATTGGTGAGAAACTATGGTGCACCTACAACACTGATTCATCCCATTACACAAGTCAAATAAGATCCAAGCAGCAACCTTCTCAAAACTTTGTCTTGAGGATCATTTCCCCAAGCTTACATGACCTAAATACTTGAAAAACTAACCACCATCACAACCTATATTTTCATTAGCTTAGGTACCCTACTTCAGGGTTACTTCACATGTACCATATAACTCTATTAATTCCATTTGGAGATCTCAGTCTTCCATTATCCTCAACTGTATCCACCTTGTAGTTTCTTGCTCAACTACTTTCCCACTATCTTTGGTCTAAGGATGCAATCCATGGGTTTGACTCCTTAATGTCTTTGAGGTCTCTTCCTCTATTTCATTAGCTAATATACACCCTATAAAACCATCACCATGAGCTAAGTAACTCAAGACTTCACCCTTTATGGACTTCCACAATCTTGCAATATGCACCCTTAAGATAACCTATATGGAGGCTTCATGCTCAGATGGATCTAGCTTTACTCAAAACAACCTACCATGTTCATTATCTCTCCTATATTACCCTCAGAATGCATGCAAAGTTTTTGAACTTGAATCCTTCAATAGCTCCTTCTATCTTAATTTGTTATTTTAGGTACTCTAGATCAGTATTAGGCCCATGAAAGTGTAAATCATCTCATAACTTTCAATTTCAATCCCTTCAAGAAAAAAATTAAATGGTTTTGATAGATCCTTAATTTATTCATGCTCTCCTCAAATTTTGAGGGCTTATATCAATCGAAAAATGTTACCTCCTTTGTAAAATAGCTCTCTAAACTAGGTTTCTAATTGTGACATAGTCTGTACAACCATACTATTAAAGAAATATGAGAATTCAATGATGGAAATTTAAATTTTCCTCCATATTCCCTTCATCATCAAGAACACCATTCTCTCTATAAAAACTTAGATCAATACACTATGTTTGGGGGATTTAAAACTAAAACACTAGGTGTGGCTGGGTAACAAGCCCGTGGAGCTATTTTCACTTACCAAACACTTATTAATTATTCTCAAGACCTGAAATTTTAATTGTAACTATGTGTTGGGGTAAATCACATGTTTATAATGACATTAGGCATTAATATTTATCAATAAGTTAGATTCACTATATCTCTGTATACTTCAATTGTGAAAATAGGGTTTTGAGACCTTAAACCCTCATGTTTTAAAGTTACAAGTTTTATGCCTTGTCCAGAGGAATATTCACACCCTAACCATTTATTTGATTAATAAAAGTAACTTAAGGTCATCAGAAGCTTCAAGTTCTCATTTCATAAATAAAAATCTATAATTTCTTAATATGGAGGCATCTCAGTCACATGTTCACAATTTTGAAGAATAAGCAGTCATTCAAATGAGTTACCCTGATAAAATTAAATCTTTAAGCCATACAAGATCTTAAGTAAAAATTATCACACCCATTTCCACTTGAGGGTCCACTAATATCTTTAAAAAAGAGGCTTACAAGTAGACTTTTGTAATCATAGTTCATTGTTAAGGTTGTAACGAAACTTCTAATTGAACAAAATAAAGAATAAACCTTTTGGATGATATTTATCACTTTCAAATTCATGAAATAGAAGGGTAATCATGAATATAAAATTTACTACAAACTCTTACAGCCATATACCAAATAATCCTTGTAAGCATGCCATCAGGGCTACAATCATTCATGCACTTGGAGTCATATTCACAAAAAACAAAGATATCATTCTTTCTTGACAACATTGCAAGGGAACATTATTACTTTATAGTTTCTAAGAGTGTGGAAAAGGACCTTCTTACACATTTTACATTCTTTAAAAATAGAGTTTTATCTTGCTAACCCATTCTATACAAAATCAGGTTCTTTATCCTTTACTGAACCTTCTCTTCAAGGAATGACTTTCCCTTCATTACAAGAACACAAAGAAATAATGATATGCCTACAACCTAACTCATAAATATTCATACAAGATCATTACATTAAAAATAGAGGCCATCATGTCTATTCACATTCAAAACTTCATACAAAAATACTAAAATTTCTTCACTTCATGACTTTATCTTTCCTCTCCATGAGGAATACCTTCCTCTCCTTAATCCCTCACTCCCTTGGAGTATAATTAACTATTTCATTCAAATTCTCTTCATTTTTTTCATTCAATTTCATGTTTAACCCTAACTAACTTGACTCAAGGCCTTTACACATGTCTTTATACACACCAAGAAGGAACTTTATATTATTTTTCATTACATACACTTCACTCACTTCAAGGGACATCTATTTACTCTCTAAATATAGTTTCCTAACTATTATGACCACTAAAAAATCCATAATAGGAAAAAAAATGGATCAAACTCTTCTATAATTTAAGATGACATTTTGGAGTGAAATACAACATTTTGAATTTTTGAAAATTTTCCTTCACTCCAACATCACAACATGACTCTAATAACACTTACATGACACCTAGACCTCCTAAAACACCTTCACATGCCAAAATTAGACCAAAAATTCAAAATAAACACCTTGGTGAGAGATTCTCCTACATCAAACTCCTTCATGAACTCTTCTACATCATAGAAGGGGAATTCCAATACAACATATTTCTTCAAAGCCCATGGATCCGTGTTATGTGCTACATCTCATCCACCCTTCATCATTGTATTAAGTATGAACACAATAGGGAAATCCACACACTCTCCATCGATCTTCCTCCTTTCATAGAATGTCATATAACCTTTAGGAAAAATGAAGTGCTCATCCCCAAGTAAGACTCTTCTTCCTAAGATTCCACTAGTTCATCTGTACTTGTATCTAATTTCCCAATGATGAATCATTCGACACCATGATGCAGTGTCTCTCACTTAGCGATTATAAACTCCTCACTCTTAATTCTCACCCCACACCCAATTGATTTGGTAGACCCAAAAAATCTCTCATGTACCAATATAACGTTGAGGATATTATTTCCTTTTTCCCACCTATCTTGAAAATCATTCTTATTTATGGTGGCATTGATCATCCTTCTTCCCATGGTGATAATAAATGTCATACCAAACTATACACTAATGGATTTGATTTTATTTATGAAAAATATTTTTCCTACACGTATCTCCACCATTGTGCGTGGAATGTATTTAGTCTAGGACATTACAAAATAGGAATGCATGATCTTTTCCCCCTTGATCAATCCCGCAAACCCCACGAGAAGTATGGATTGGGATTCAAAGAGAACCCCACCAAATTTCTTTCACACACCTCCTCTGAATCCCTCATGAACATGGATCCATCACCTTCTTCCTCATCTAATGACCCCATGGACATGGATGACACTATGTCTCTTCCTCCTAATTTTTTTAAATATCCATGATCACTCTAGGATTAGTCACCTATCAGGATGAAGGTAAAAATAGGTCCTTTCCTCTCAAATTCCCCAACATGATAGAGGACGATTCCCCTACCATCAACATTCTTCAATGCATTGATGATGAATCTATCCTTTCCTATATGGGGGAAGAAGATTCTCATCTTTATAAGGCCTTACCTCCTGACACATCCACCCTTCTTAATGAATACACCATCGATATCAAAATAAGTACTTTGCAAGATCGATACATCCTCAAAGTCAACCAATCTCTTGATCCACTAGAGCTAGAATCCTTCACTAATTTCCTCTCCAAGAATATCCATATCTTCGTATGGTTCTATGCTGACATGTCAAACCTCGATCCTAGTATTGTCATCCATAATATTGACACCATCCCTAATGCCAAGCCAATTAAGAAGAAGTTATGTCGTAGGCATCCTTGCGTAGCCCTGCTCATCAAATAAGAATTGCAACTTCTTATTTTGGAAAATTTCATCTAACCCATTAATTATCCTCAATGGGTTTCTAACTTCATACTTATTACTAAATCCTTTAGGAATTTGTGTATCTATACCAATTTTTAAGACTTAAATCTTGCTTATCCCAAGGAAAACTTCCCTCTTCCTAATATCAATTAACTCATCAACCTAACTGTTGGACATGAAATGATTTCTCTTATGGATATTTTTTTTTGGTTACAATCAAATCCTTATCGCACCATAAGACCAATATAAGACATCCTTTATCACCCCTTAAGGAACCTTTTGTTACCATGTTACTCCCTTTTCTTTTAAAAATGTAGGGGCGACCTATCAATGCATCATGAATTATAACTTCCATGATCTCATCCATAAAACCATATAGGATTATGTCAATGACCTCTTGGGTAAATCAAAGTGTCAACATGAGCATCTTACTATCCTTAAAATATGCTTTGCGTGCCTTACCCGATACTTCCTTTGCCTCAATCCTGTCAAGTGTGTGTTTGAAGTTCTAAGTGGAAAACTCCATGGCTTCATTGTTTCCATCAAGGGCATTGAATTTGACCCCTCTAATATCAAATCCATCCTTGAGATGCCTCCTCCTATTAATCTAAATAAACTTCATGGTATAGAAGGCTGACTCTAATCACTCTGCGGCTTCATCTTACAACTTCCTGATCATTACCAAACCTTCCATCATCTTCTCCGAAAATCCACCCACTTCAAGTGCGGTAGTAATTTTCAAAACTCTTTTGATGAACTTAATCAATACCTTCTATCCCCACATGTGCTTACCCATCCACGAGAGGGGGAGCCATTCTATCTCTACATTTTTACCATCAACCATACTCTAGGTGTCATTTTTACACACTACAATGAATAATGAAGGGAGTAGGTTGTCTATTATATCAATCACACTCTTCATGACTATGAAACCCACTACATCGAGGTAAAAAAATTGTGTTGTGCTCTTTACTTTGTAACTTGCAAGCTTCGCCACTACCTTCTAATTGTAAGAAATACATCATCACTAGCTTCAACCCTCTTAAAACTATGCATTTAAAACCATATCAAAATTATTGCATCACTTAATGGCTCATGCTCATGAATAATTTTGACCTAGATTTTATCTCCCAAAAATAAATCAAGGGCTAGGATATCACTAATCAACTCACCAAAACTCCTATTCTTGAAAATTAACTTCCCCACGAGAAATTTCCTAAAAAATTTATCAACATAATCAATCATGAGTATTATCCCCTTAAAATTACATTATTATTAGATAATTCTAAGTTTCAGAAAGGGAAGGTTCCAGAATCATCATTATCCCTCCTTAGGAGACTCCTATCCCCATCGCCTACAAGCTCAAATTTGAATGTACCAATAACATGGCTAAGTATGAATCCCTTATCTTATGCCTCAAAATTTTTATCATGCTATGTGTCCAAGTACTTGATATCTATGGTGATTCCCAACTTATCATCAATCAAATTTATGGATTTTATCAATGTAAAAAATTAAGTCCTCCAAGAATATAAGGACATCATTTATTTTCTCCTCAAATCCTTCAATCAATACACTATCTAAACCATCCCTCGTTCATCCAACCACTTCATAGACACCATGATATCCCTTCCATCACTCATCCCTTTGACAACAGAAGAATCCAAACTCTTTATTTTTTTCCATCGTACTGATCAACCATTTGATACCAATGAGCTTCCTTCTATAAATCTCATCAAAACCAACCAATATGATCTTTGGTATACCCAATTATTTGACTATCTCTCTCAATCAAAAATTCCCTCCGACCTATCCAAAAATGGTAGGAGGTCATCCCTTCAACGCAATAATCACCATGTTATCCTTGACTGCATCATTTATAAAAGTGGGTTTGATGGTATTTTACTACGATGCCTTAATACCCATAAATCTATTAGATCCATACAAGAAGTTCATGACAACATCCATGGTGGAAGATTTAGTAGTTTGATCATCTCTAAGCACATTCTTCGTATGGTCTACTATTCACCCACCCTCAACCAATACTAATGTGAATATGTTAAGAAGTGTGTCAAGTGTCGGTAGCATTCCAATATCACCTATATTCCTATCTAAAATTTTCAACTGGCTCAAGATCTATGACCTTCCCCAAAATGGGGACTCGACCTCATTAGTCTCATTAATCAACATTATTCTCAATGTCATCATTCCATCCTCACCGACCGAATATTTCACTAAATGGGTGGAATCCATTCCACTTGCGGAAACTAAAGCTAGCAAAATCATCGATTTTGTCTATTAACACATCATCGGTCACTTTGGCATTCCTCACAAAATTATCACTGACAACAGAATTTTTTTTCTAAAATATCTTAAGAATCATTATGCCACCTGTAATATTAATCTGAGATTCCCTTCTCCATATTATCCATAATCTAATAGCCAAGTCAAATCTACTAAAAAAAAAATTGTGCAACAGTCTTATCAAAAATATCGATAACGTAAGTCGGGATTGGTACCTTCATATCCCCTTCACTCTTTGGGCTTAACGGACTAGCATACACACTTCTCTGGGTGTTATTACCTTCTATCTTGTCTATGGATTTGAATTTGTCCTTCCCCTTGAAATTAGAATCCCATTATTTCACATTTCTCTTCGATAATTCATCTCTGAGGAGGACTATCACCAAGAGCATCTAGTACAACTTTAATTATTAGAAAAACATCACTTAACATCCCTCCAACATCATCACATATATCAAGAATGAATCAAATGCACTTATAATAAACATCTCAAAGAACATTACTTTAACATTGGTGACATTGTCTTATAAGATAATCAAAATTTCACTACTATGGAAAGGAGCCAACATGGGAATTTTTCTCCGAAATAGATTGGACCATACATTATCACTCATAAGTATGGGTTTGGGGTTTATCACTTAGCCTCTCTCGATGGTAGACCTGAAACAGAACTTCTCAATGAATTTAACTTGTGGCCTTTTTATTGTTAACACACCTACTCATGTGTCATTAGTCATATTGACGATCTCATTTTCACTGTTAACTTTCTCCATTTTTGATCATAATGATTTGGAATCACGTGGTCTTCTATCACTATCCTATCTTTAAACTTGAATATGATCATCGCGGCTCATCTCATAGCTTATTCCTTATGTACAAGTTCCTCCTTTTAGGTGGGAACCCCATAATAATTAGATTCATGTCCTTCTTATCTACCTACTAGAACCTTGATAAGGGTCCACATGTGTATCTTGTACACATTACTTCCCCTCCCCAAGTGGTCTACTAGGCTATCCTCAGCTCCACTTTAAAATAAAAAATCATAGATGATCATATCAAATATGTATTATTCCAAATACAAACTACTCCCTCGAAGGACATTTGTTCAAATAAAGTAAATATTGTCAAAATTATAGATTGATCCCTCAAAGGAAATCTATCACACATTTTATCCTACCATGTAAAATTGAAAGCTAAAAATCCAAATCAAGCAATCCATAATTGTATACCAATCCCTCGCATGATGGCTACTTTATTATATCATGATAGTAAGGAATTCCTGCATTGATCAACCTTCACAATAGAAAAATGCATCCATCTAAAAGCATGCATCCTAGGAAATCTTCCCACATCGATCAACTTTCCCATCAAAATAAAACTTCCCACATTGATCAGTTTGTAAAATAATGCTAAAATTTAGGGCATACATCCAATACAACCACCTAAGGAGAAATTATTTTCCCCATACAAGATACACCTAAACCCCTTGTCATGTCTACAACAGGTGTATAAGAACACCTTCCATGTTTCCCTCCTAATCTGACATGCGACTAACTATTATTAGTTATGTGTAAACACCTGCCATATGGCTACAAATGCATTCCTTTGTTCGTGTTCCGTCTCACATTTTACCTTCAATAGAATTCCAAAATGTCTATCCTATGTACACTCCTTACTATGATGAAAGTGCACTTACTCTATTTGGGGTAGCCCTAATAAGAGTCACGTTCTACTCATACATTTCCATCTAACCATTTTTATTATCCTATCGTATCACACCCACCCACATTAAACACATATTCCCATCTTGAACTATGTTATAATCTATCATATCCAATCTAATACAATTACAACATCTCATCTCATATCCAATCCAATTAACACATATATATCTAGATCAAATCAACATAGCTTATATTTTCTAATCACATCATTCCCAAATCTTATCTAACATCTAAATCCATCACATAATTTTTATATATAGTATAACATCTACCTCCATCACATCAATTCCCAAATCTAATCTAATCAATACATCATATGAATTAATAAATACTCTTAGGATATAAGGGATAAAATATGTGGAACAATCCCTCAAAGAATCACAATAGTAGAAATTAATATGCTGAAAATATTATAGATCTCAAAATAAAAGTGCAAAATAAAAAATAGCACTAACACAAAGAGAATATATTTAATGTGGTTCACCCAATTTGGGCTATGTCCACAAAGAATCACTTGCTCAAATTTTATTACAAGCCACCTCCACGCTCTCTCAATACAATACCTAGATATGTTTGGAGCTATGCTCAACAAACTCTACAAAATTCACACCTGATTCAGACACATCTACAATGTTACATTGTCCTTTGCACAAAACCACATAACTATACAACTTATTTAGCATTTTTTTTACAAAACCATGGGAAAAAAATTGTCCCATAAACATATGGGTCAAAAAATCCTACCCATATGAGAAAATCATGTATCCCCCAAATATTGGGCACATTTTTTTGGCCCAAAAAAATTCTCAAGGGCTACGCCCTCGAACCCCTTGTCGGGGCCCGACCTGACCCCAACCTAGCGAGACAACTTGGAAAGTGTACAGAGTTCTTATTGTACAACCTTCAACATTTTCACACATGAAAACAAGCTCCCTAATAATAAATACATCACATCATTTTATATTTGTCACATCATTTCACAACCATAAAATACTCACAGAATATAATCATAATCCATCACATACATCTAATCTACTGATCCACATATCACAACACATATGATTAATGACAAAATCATATATATATATATATCATATGAATGTATATACATCAGTGATAGACCTCAACTGGACTCTACCTACATCAAAATCTATACATGTACAATGTTCACGCACGAAGTGGTGAACTCAAAATCTAAGACTCTATCTCTCAGGGTATGACCTTGTCCTCTTGCTCCCTATCCAACCATCATACCAAGGCTGCACCATGCTCCATTAGACTTCTTGAGGCCACTCATTATCATGATCTCCTCTCACTAGCCACATATTCCACATACTACAGTACATCAAGAAGTGTCATAGTCACTATACACTCATTATATTGTTCCTCCTCTAGAGCCCAATACTACTCCAACACAAAACTAGGAGGATCCATCTTACCTCCCCCATATTTGTTTCCTGAAAAACTCCCTAGTTCATTTCCCCTGTAGCCTATAAAGGAGTTCCTATATCTTCATATCTAGCTCATAAGGAATATCTCTACATACGATATCTATCTCTGTATTAGATAGCTAGGTATTTCTCCTGGCACATCACATCACACTCCTGATGTGTAGTATCTAGATCTACCTCAAGCCATGATATATCCACTGTTGCACCTCCAACTCTCTCTATACCCCTCCTCACCTCCCTAAGCTCCCCCTTTCCTCTCTAGGCTCCCTACTCTCCTCCTACCTATGTTGCCTCTTCTACTCTACAGGATGCCCACTTTTGTACCATCCAACCCACATAACCCTCTATGATCGCACATCATCCTCATTAATATCCACTAACTCCACCTCCTCCTCCAATTGATCTTCCATCACTAGACTTAGAAAGGCCCTCTCCACCTCATCATGCATATATCTGATCAGTTCCCCAAGCACCATCTGTACCAATCCAAACTGCCTCATCACCCACAAAGATTGTATCACTTGTACCATATTTGGCCTCCTCCCTTGTACCCATCTCACCCTCCTCAATATTGTGAGATGTATATCTGTGTCAGGCCATGCACGGTACCCTATGTATGGCCTTAATCTAATATCATCAATCGTGAGGCTTCCCAGCCTCTCTACATACTACTCCTCTCCTCTCTCCCCTATCTCCATGAGCATGATCTTCTCTCCAACACATGAATCCAAATTTTAGTGTTATGTGATCACCTGTAACCCATGAAATCCATGGTGGCCTCACTAATGCTATATGCTCATACGCCTAACAATGCAATAGAAATCCCATGTGTAAACTAGATCTCTTATCTATCAGATATATCCACTACTCATAGTAAACCTAAGATATAAGGGCTTCCCCCAAAGAAAATACTATCATGTGTTCCACTATATTGGCCACCATTGCTGCTAGGGCCCATAGGAATATCACCCCACATGAATATGGTAATGCATATCATGTTATCACCATCATAACCAAGCATATCATCTGGTTCCCTAACACCAACAAATGGTAATGTGTCTCAATATGCATATCCCTTGATATAAAGGTTTTTTGATTGATGTAAAATCCCATTAATGATAAAGAGGATGATGGACTAGAGTTAGATCATGCTTAGCAGGATGATGACATGGAGTGTTAGGTGTTGACATGATGACATGAGATGTTTCAATAAGATTGGTTTAGCCTATCAAGTATAGTCATGTGACTTAGATAGCCTAGGTGATGGGTCATGGTGGTTGGATATTCTTGATGACTTTAGGAGCATGGTAGTAGTATGGAGAGCATGTTTTCAGAGTGTTTAGGCACTCACATGAATTTTAACATTCAATTACTCATCTTAGACTAGATCTAGGTGCTTAGAGGCATGAGAAAGTGTTGTAGAGGAATGTGAGCTCATGTAAGCATGAATGTATGTCAAACATGTTCTTCCAAGTATGTTATGACCTTTTGGAGAGTTTGAATGATTATTTTTAGTGTTGGTTCAATTCGCCCTATCCTTAACCATGTAAAACCCCAAGGGCTAGTCATGTAATTGAGACCAGATGAGAAGATGAAGACTAATTTGAGATATTATGATGAATTGATATGATTGACAGGAGTTTCCTTGATGTGTGATAAAAATTTGGAGTCATTCTGAAGAATATTTTTCAAGATAAGTTATTTTTGGTGAAAAGGGGTCAAAAAGAAGGTGGTTTCCAACTTGAATTATGCCTTAAAATGTTCATCCTGAATTATTTTCCTTGCATGGTACTTTGTGGATTTCAATTATGTTTCTACATTGAGTTAAGAATGTTTTAAAAAAATAATTAGGTTATTTCATTGTCACATTTTTATAAACAAATGTTAAGAGGGTAAACAACTTTTTATGTGCTTAAAACCCTAACTTGAAAGTGGTAGGAGAGATTTTATTCCTAAGTGCCCAAAATAAATTTCTAGTGAAATTATAATGATTGAATGATATATAAGACTCCTCTAGGTTTTCAGAAATGTATGGTATATTATGTAGTGGTGAGTGGACCCCACTCAAACAACATTTTTCTGAAGAAGTTCAATTTGGGACAAGGTTGTCCAAAGGAGTTGCAAAATAAATGGAAATAGTTTTATCATGGTACTTTTAATTAATATAAATTATTGTTTAAGATCATGGTTGAGTCTCTAGAGGTAAAAGTGTTCCCTATTTATGTAGACTAGTCAAAGGGCAATTATGGGGTAGTTATGGAGCAGTTTTAGAGATTGGATTGGTTTAAGGCCTTCCACTTAGATTTGGAAGGAGTTATAATATTTTATGGAAAGAGTATTCATAGATATTTCTAATGGTATATGTTTATCTCATGATGATGAATTTTAATGGTTCATCCAGCTTGATTTGTAGAGAATAAGGTTTCTTGTTTCTTAAGACATAATTGTTTTGGCTGGAAGATTGAAGTGAATGAGGCATAAGATGAATGATTTAATTATTAATATTAGTTAGAAAGTGGATATGGATAAATTATGTTCTTATTTAAGGAATTTTGAGGTCTTGAAATTGATATAATTGGTGCAATCTATTTGAGTTTGTAAAACTAATTTCTGAGCAACTTGATTTAGTGGTGAGGACAGTAGGTGTGGTTTGCACATATGGTTGTTTCATGAGATCTTACATGAATGGATTTGATGTAAATATCCATATGATTCCATATAGTGGTTTCATTCTATATTTTAGTTGTTATTTTTTGGTCTTGATGCCCAAAGGTGAAGACAGGGTCCTGAAAATAATTGTTTGGAGAAGATTTTGAGTCTTTTGACTTATATTATGATTTATTGGATTGGTGCAATAAAATGTGTGACCATGGATGATTTTGATATGTCATATTACACATGTATTTTGAATTTGGGATCTTGAATAATCATGGTTTTGGCATGTGTTGTTTTATCTCATCCAGGGGATTGGTTTTGAGCTAATTTTGTGCATGTTTGGTAGTTTTGGGCATGACCGACCTATATGGGTCAAATGTGAATGCTTTAATAAATTTATTGGAATTTTTTTAATTTTAATTTGTTGAACCAAAGGAGGTAAAATTACCTATATTTTTTTTGAATGAAAATAATGGTATAAAAGTGAGGTTTGAGTTCAAATTTCAACTAGTTCTTTGAGACAAAAAAAGTGATACCCATGTGTGTTTTTGTAACAGGTATGAAGGAAGAGTTTCAGATATGCTAGAGTGTACAAGAGGCTGAGGATTTTTTAAAAGTGTGTGTGCAAGAGTTTTAACCAAAGAAAAATTGTGAAAGTTAAGGAAATAGTGAATTAGAAAAGTGAGGGTTTGAATAAGGGTTTCAAGGTGTGTGAGTTGAATCAATGACCTCCATAAATTATAGCAGTAAAAAGACCTCATATATATTCATAAAATGTGGTTGAGTAGGTTCTTGATCATATTAGGGTGTTTTATCCTCCTTGTAGAGTTGGTGCTCTACTAAATTATGGGTTGGTGCTTCACAAAATACTTTTGATTTGAGTAATATAATTAGAATTTTTAGTGGATTTTCTTCCCCTTGATGGTTTACCACTTATATTTTGTTATGGTTTTCTTTCTCTTGTTCATGGTTATTTGAATGTATGGTAATTGATGTTGTGCACATATAAATGAATGGTTGATTGGTTTTTGATTTAAGTAAGAAAATCTCAAATTGATTAAATTTTTTAAGGAGTTATTCAATCCCCCCCCCCTCTCAGTCCATTGGGCTTATAAAAATTTGTATCAAAACATGTCTTTTTGGAGAATTTTGATCCCTTGAAAGGAGATCTTTTGAAGCACAAAAATGGCAAGTTTGAAGATTGGTTCTTCTACCACCAAGGCACCATTGTTTGATGCAGTGAACTATGATTTTTGGAGTTTAAGGATAAAGAATCATATCATGTCTCTAGGATTTGATATTCTAAAAGATGTGGAGGATGGTTATATTATTCTTGCTTCTCCTCCAACTAGTAATACAGAATATAAGAAATGTAGTGACAATTCAAAGGCTATGAATGCTATCATGTAAAGGTGATGCATTACAAATCAGCCAAGGCCATGTAGGAGAAGCTTCAAGTCATGTATGAAGATGACTCTAAGGTATGAATTTCTAAAATCCTTACTTTCATAAATTGGTTTGAAGGTCTGAAAATGAATGATGATGATCCTATTGTTACATATTTTATTAGAGTTGACAAGATATTCAACACCATGAAAGGTTTAGGAGAAGATGTTAAGGAAGAGGTAGTTGTTTAAAAGGTTTTAAAATCTCTAAATCCTAAATTTGATTCCAAATTATCTACTATAGAAGAAGCAAAGGATCTGACTACCTTGAAGATGGATGAGTTGCATGGGACATTGATTTCCTATAAAATGAGGATTGTTGATTCCAAACCAGCCAAGAAAGAGATTTCTTTCAATGAATACAAAATTTAAGAATGTTAGGGGTGATGATGAAGATCTCTTTACAATGGTGGCTAAAATATTGAATGTTGGATTTGGTAAGTAATAAGGTAAAATTTCATAAGTGTTTCAATTGTGGTCATGTAGGTCACTTTGTTGTTAAGTGTCCACATAGGCATGAAAAGGAAGGTGATGAAGAACATGAGGATGATCATAACAAAAAGAATCATAAGTTTAGAAAAGGAAAGAATAACTTTAAGAGGTCTGACTATAAGAAGAAGGGAAAAAGAATCTTCTATACAAAGGAATATTGTTGTTTATCTAATGCTAGTAGTGGTGTTTTAGATTATGAGTCTGAATCGTATCATGAATATGTTGGAAATGAGGTGTTGTTCATAACTAAATATTCCATGAGATCTTTTGGCACGATGGTTTTCCATTATTAGGTGATTTCATATCGGATTACTATAGCTATTCTAAGGAATATGAAGAGAATGTTAAATATGATCTAGAATGTATCCAAAATGAGTTAAGGCATGTTGAAAATAAGAAAAAGAAGTTGAGTTCTTAGGTCAATCAGTATCAAAATAAGATTCTTGATTTTTTTTAAAACATCATTCTGAAAAAAGAAAGCTCAATGAGTCAATCAGGTTGTTAGAATAAAACGTAAAGTTTTAGTCAAATTTTTACAACATAAAGAGAGGATGTGCACCAAGTTTGAAGAGGATATATAATTCCTAAGGGTAGAACTGTTAGAGGATGGTAAGAAAACTATGTCCTTTCAGAAATTTGAGAAAAGTGATAAGGATCTTGATGATCTTCTTGGAAAATAGAGATTAATAGGTGATAGAGTAGGTTTTGGGTTTAGTGATGACCTCAAGGGAAAGGAGAAGATGTAAGAAGATAATGATCCAAGAAAGAAGGATGGGAAACTAAGTGTCAAGGATGAAAAGAAGGAAATCTTCATCAAAGACAATGTGAAGAAAAAATCAGTAAGGAGGCCAAATGCTTTAAGGTTTGAGATATCATTTAATGGTTATTATTTCACTTGTAATGTTTTGATCATAAATCCAAGAAGTGTAGAAGGTCTGTAAGAGATGATCACCCTTGGAGGGATATTAGGAATGTGTTAAACATGTTTCCCTTCTACATGTTTCAGATTAGTGAAATTGTAACAAGAGCATAAGAAAATCTAATCATGAAAGGGTTTATGGTACCTCTAGATGGGATGAGAATGTATACGACTGAAAAATGAGAGATCCTTCTCGTAGTAAGCTAGGTGATCTGCATAAAAAGTATAACCTCAATAGAAAATTTATTAGTAGACAGATGGGTGGGTTGCCTAACAAAGTTAGTTCTGAGAAGTGAAAACTTCCTAGGATGGATGTCAACCCACATTTTGACAAGATAAGATAAAATATTGATAAATTAGATGTAGAAGAATCTAGAAAGAAACTAAAATGCAATGAAGATAAAGTAGAATGTAGATATGATCTAATAAAATTAAATCAAACCTTTTTAGGTCAACATAGACCCAAGGCCACAGGGCCTAGTAGACTATGACTGGATCAAATCAACTAAAACAATGACGAAAAAAGTACATATGAAGGCCTTAGGGGTAGATCTGAAATTGGTGATAAAGATGAGATGAGGAAACAGGAACCTACAAGAGATTTGAAACTGGATCTAATAAAAAGGATGTAAGAAAATTATGAAATCCGGGGGTGAATGGAATGAGGATAGGTCTAGTTGATGGTGACTAGGCTGAGTCAATGGTGGTTGGGGATGAGCTAGGGTTAAATGAAAAATGATTGAGAAGAATGAGGATCTACAGATGGAAATGACAACATGAGGAGACAGAGGAAAGACTTATGGATGATAATTGAACTTCTACAAGATCTAATGAAGAATATGATGATGAAGTTGAAATAGTGGATCAAGCATGAAAGAGATAAAAATATATTCAACTCTCCCAATGATGGACATGAGATCTCCAAGAGAATTCCAAGATGACTGGAGAAGCTGCAAAAGAGAGAAACAATTGAAGAAAGATCACAAGAAAGCTTGAAATCTCCAAAACATCCTGAGAAAAGGAGAGGTAAGGGCAGATTTATAGGGTTGACGGAGACCCAAATGGGTTACCATCGATTGTGGGGGGCCTTCCATTTAGGTGGTGGAATGATGCCCAACTTGAGGAAAAATGAGCCTAAAGAGAGGAGATTATGGTTTTAGATGATAAGGATGAGTTAGGGTTGCATAAAATAGATAAATGGGTAGGTGAAGGGTGAGAAATATTAAATAAAGGACATGGATAGATGAAATAATTAAATGAGGGACTAGAAAGGATAAAATAGAGGATTTTGGGAGGATAAATGAACTAAATAGGGGTTTAGAATTAACTAAACATAACTAGCGGTGACTGATGGATGAATAATGATGGGAAATAATGATAAGTAGGATAAATTAAATTTAGGAGGGAAAGAGGATTTTGATGGGAAGAGAGATATGTATGTGAAAATATGATGAATAGTAAATGTGGGGTGAGGGGTAGTGATACCAAAAATTGGTGTCTATATTTTCTCCTTTTTATTGAGTGGTTTGCGTTGGGTAAGCCATGAGACAAAAATAAGAAGAAATGAAAGGAAGAATTAAAGAGGTGCTCCCCCTCAAACTAGGGATTAATGACATGAAGGGAATGAAAATGATGGAAAGGATGAGGAAAAGAAGATGATGACATAAGATATCCTAGATAAGGATAGACAAAAACTAATAAAGTAAATAAAAATATGGCAGTGAATTCAGAACCACTTTAGTAGAGAAAATTATATGTCCTCAATGGAGACGATGACAATGTCCTATGGACCTATGAGTCAGAAAAAATCACTAAAAATGGAGGGAATCCAATGGGCATCCATTAAAATGGATGTGAAGTTTATGGGCCCAATGGGTCAAAGGTAGACATCAAATATGTTGTCATGCCATGGGTCAAAAAAAATGAAAAGGGGGGTACAAAAGTTAATCTGATATCATTTCAAGAGAAGGAATAGAAAATATGCATCTATGGTGGGATATAAAGGAGTAAAAATAATGGTGCCCCAAGAGGGAATATGAATATGGTTACAAAGGTGAGATGATGCAAAAAAATATGGGGTAGATAATGAATCCCACCAGGATAAATAAAGAGTGTGGTATAAGTAACACGCACAAGTAAAAAGTGGAAGATAATATAATTTAAAAGGAAGAATTGATCAAAACAAGACAAGAAGTGACAACAATTATGAAGTTAAGACTAGGTTGACGATGAACAGATAAGGTCAGCAGTGACTAGGGTAAAATGGAGGTGACCCAAGGGGGTTAAATATGACTAGGGTTAGTGGGCTATATAATCCCCAAATTCGGCTGACGATGCTCATTTGCACTGTGTGAAGTGATGATTGAGAGATTTGAGCTAAAAAGAGAAAGTGAAATTTTAAGAGAAATGGAGGCCAAAGGAGTAGTGAGGAAGTGCCAGAGGACTCGCAGGAAAGTAAGTGCCTAACCCTTATCTAAGTTTTTATGTGTTTGTTTTGCATTTTTCAAAATTTTGGTGTGGGTGCAAGGGGTAGTTGCCATTGAAATGGCTCATTAGAGCATCAACCCATGCTAGGAGGCATCAACCTAACCTGAGTCATTGCCGACTAGGTCTAGAAGCTTGATTTTTTTATTTTTGATGAAGTGGAGTATAATGTTTGTATTTTTATTAGTTATGTAGGACAGGGACACATTATATCCCTAAGACAGAGTGTCAACCTTACATGATCATATTAGAGGGGATGTTACTGATGTTGAGTGGGACCATCTGGTCGCAGTAGGATTGGGTGGATTTCATCATTACTAGTGGATTCAAAAGATATCAAGTGATTATTTGTTTAGCGGAGAGATAGGATGTGCATACAGGAACATTTTGGTTTGGGAAAGGAGAGATGAAATTACACTTGAGGATGTATATTGCATGTTGAGGATGTCGATACAAGGGGAACCTATACATCCTATCAAAGTAGATAGTAGAGTGGGGGAATTTACATGGTTTTTTGGATTTGATGCCACATATTACCTTCATATCTGGGGTATTTCACATAGAGACACATTATGAGCGTGGGGTGGCTAGGAGAAGATTCATATATCCTAGTGATGTTGGTTATTTATAGTTATGCATTACCAGATTAAAGGGGTGCAATATTCTCACGGGAACTAGTAGGGGTGTTTGCAGACATTGTGGTTTATAGGGTGGTGTTTTCATTTGGCACAACAACATTATCCTAGATATACCATGAGTTATGTATGTATACGAAGAGGAGGAGGATAAATTTGGATGTAGCATTCATACTCCATTACTGGGCATATGAGCATATTGTAGTGATCAGACCACTAGGGATCTCATGGGTCACAGGGGATCACATCAAACTAGCTATTTGGTTCTTGAGATGGTGAGTCAACTAGGGTCACAGAGATATGATAAAGAGAGGAGTAGAGTAGTAAACTGATAGACTGGTGGATTTTAGAGTTGGACTAAGTTAGATGGTGGCCATACCGTGATTATCTTGCATGCCTAGAGGAAGATGAAAATTTGATTGAGATGAGGCAGACGAGATGGGTGCAGGGGTAGAGGTATGAGATGATAGATTCGATATTTTGATAGAATCAAATGGAATTTTGGAGTGGTGCATATAGTGCCCATGGTATCCTATTAGATATAGGAGACACGAGTCGTAGCGGGACCTTTCTAGTCTCAATCTGGTAGACCCATTGAAGGAGGTGGGGGCACAATGGGATGGTGATGATGATTTTGTGGTTAGAGCGGGTTTTGCTAATTGGATGATGATGACATGGGAATCCTAGATGATAGTAGAGGGGGCCGAGGGGGGAAATAACTAGGAGGGGGAGCTGGTTCTAGTTGAGGAGGATGTAGCACCTAGGGGTGATGAGGGTGATGATGGAGGGTTTACAACAGAGATATCTCACTTACTGTTGGGGCATGATTCATCCCATCAGTAGAGGGATGCAGCATGCCATGAGAGGGAGGTAGTGTTTTAATAATCTACAGTCTTATACCACGAGATGTACTTGGACATGTCACATCGGGATAGGTACAGGAGATAAAGGGAAGCTTATAGGACCTGATTTGAAGACCTCGCACCTATACTAGAAGTAGAGTCAGAGATTGGTGCACTAATGAAATCATAGGGGACTGGATAGATGGAATCACTAGGTACCATGCCCCTAGATCAGTACATGGAAATAACATTTGAGGCGTGCTACTATAAGTGCATCGTGACATATAGGTTCCGGCGGGTGAAGATACGTAACCTACATTACAGAGTAGAAAGGAACTGGGGGCACAGAAGGAAAAACACCATTTGGGAGTATAGAGAGCATGGCATAACCATGAAAATATGTGGGCCATGATGGAGGAGATGAGGCCCAAAGAGAAATACATGAACCTGCCCCAAGGGGGGAAGATTTGAGAGTCTCTGATGTATAGTTTACTAATTTTTATGATATATCACCTTTGAGAAAAGACCCTTTACGGCCTACAATAGATGTATAGATGTACTTGGAATATGTGATATATATATATATATATGATTTTTTCCGTGATTTACTATGTGTCATGTCTATTGATTTTGGTTTTGATGATGTTATGTTAGATTTAGATGTTGTGTGTTTATTATATATGAGATGTAGATTTTTCATTATAATGTTATGGATTTGATTATGATGACATGATAGCGATTATGAATTGAATAAAAATATGTAATTGTGATCATGATGGATTTGATTATAATGACATGATAGTGATTATGTTTTGGAAATTAGAATAGGATATGGATGTGATGTAATATGTTATGATGGATATGTAGATGATAATGTAATTTAAAATGGTTAGATAGTTGTTAGACATGGTGAAATAATTAATACAAATGATGTGATGTTAAATATGGCATGATTAATGGTACACTTAAAAATATACACATAAGCATGGATGAAATGTAACATTAGATTAGGGATAATATGATAGGAACATATTATAGCTGAAAGAAAGGATTCGAAATCGATATAAGGAGACCAAAAGGAGATAAACGAAACTTGATCATAATAAGGAACGCACAAAGAAAAGATGTGTCATACCAGATTGGAGATAAAAAATAAAAGGATATAATCAAGGTAATGTACTCGCATCCAATAGCCGATGTTAACACTCAACCATCGATAATTATCAATCCCAAGGATCACAAGGGAAAGTAGGGAAAATTATCTTATAGAGCTAGTGTTTACATGACATAAGGGGTTTAGATGACACTCATATGTTGGATTATAGGTTCTCCTTAGGTGGATTTTCCTAGGTATGTGCCCCATCTCTGAGAAATATGGTACAAAGTGATCAATGCAGGAATTTTTCTATGAATGAGAAAGATGATTGATGCAGGAAGCTTTCTTAGGATGTTTTATTTTTTTTTTCCTATGTTTTTTCTTTAGAGAATATAGAAGGTTGATTAATGTGGGAAGCCTTCACTACTATGATATGAGATGGTAGCCATCCTTCAAGGGAGTGTTCTATATTTCCCTTTTATGCTTTATGAGCTTTTGAATTTTACTTTTATAAATGCTAGGATAAGATATGCATGATAGTTTTCCTTCGAGGGATCAATCTATTATTTTGTATTATTTTTATTTTATGAAGAGATTTCCTTCGAGGGAGTAGTTTATTTTTAGATATGATATATTTTTTGATATGATCATCCAAGACTTCCTTTTCATGAAATATCTAGGGATAGATAGGTAGACCACTTGGGAGGGGATAAGAAAGTGCACAAACAAAAATTGTGGGCCCTTAGCATGGTTCTAATAGGTAAATAAGAGGGAATCCGATGTAATGATTATGGGGTTCCCACCTACAAGGAATAACTTTTCCTTAATGAATATGCTATGAGCAAATTTTTGGTGCCCATATTCAGGGTCACAAAGAGGCAAGTGATGGTAGACCATTTAATTCTAAATCATTACAAGGAAATATAGAAATGGATAATGATGGATGGATGACCGCTGAGATGACTAAGCTCACATTGGTAGGTATGTTAAAAATAGAAAGGCCACAAGTGCAATGCGTTAAGAATTTATGTTTCTAATTTACCATCAAGAGAAGCCAAATGATAGTCTCGAGACCCATATTTATGTGTGATAATATAAGGTCCAATCCAGTTGGGAGAAAACTTTCCACGTTGGCTCATTTCTAGAGTAGTGACGTTCTGATTTTATTTAAGGACAATGCCACCAATGTTAAATTCATGTTCCTTGAGATGTTTATCATAAGAACATTTTATGTTCTCTTAATAGAAATGGTGATGTTCAAGAGTGAGAAGGAAACACTTGTCTATCAACTTAAGTTGTGTTAGATGCTCTTGGCAACTCTTGGTGATAATCTTTGTTAGAGATGAAATCATGAAGAGAAACATGCAATGATGGGATTTTAACTTCAAGAGGAAGAATAGCCTTGGTACCATAGATGAGAGAGAAGGGATTATCACCCATAGAGGTGTGGATGTTAGTCTGATAAGCCCAAAGAGCAAGGGGATATGAAGGTGCCAATTATGATTTGATTTATCAATAGTCTTAGCAAAAATGTTACGAAGAGTTTTGTTAGTGGCTTTGGCTTGACCATTAGCTTAAGGATAGTATGGTGATGAGAAGATAAGCTTAATATCGAATGAGTCATAAATATTCTTGAGATCTTATTTTTTGAACGATTTTCTATTGTCTGTGATGAGCTCATGAGGAACACCAAATGGTAAATGATATGTTGGTAGATGAAATTAACAATTTGATTGTCTTTTTTGGATGAAAGTGGAATGGATTCCACCCATTTGGTGAAATAATCAGTCCCAATAATGATATAATGATGGCATTGAGAAGAACACAGATTGATGAGGCTGATGAGATCAAGATCCCATTTTGTGAATGGAAAAATATCTTGAGTTGGCTGTAAGTCCTAAATATGAATGTGAATTAGATTAAAATTCTACTTGATTTTGACACATTTCTTAATGTATTCATAGCAGTCTTTATTAAGAGAGGTCCAATAATAACCCATGTAAAGGATACACTTGGCAACATCAAAACTACTAAAATGACCGCCAAAGATACTGTTGTGGACTTTTTGGATAGCTTGAGTGGATTCATGATACTTAAGGGAATGAATCAAGATGCCATCGAAGACATGTTTGTTTAGGATTCCTCCAAAGATGACGTAGCAGTTAGAGCATTGAATAAATTTCCTCCTACTATTTTTAGATAGGTCAAAGGGGATTTCTGATTGAGAAATATAGTCAAATATTTGAGAATACCAAAGATCATGAGGATTAGTGTAAACTTGGTCGACACAAGGAATATCGTTAACACAAGATGGTTGATCAAGATGTTGAACAACAACAAAAATATTAGATTCCATAGTTGTCAATGAAATGAGGGACACGATATATGCCATAGTGTCTACAAATCGGTTAGAGGAACGAGGGACAATTTAAAGAGTGTAGAAATCGAATGCTCTAAGGAGGAAGTCAACAATGTCCTTATAATTTTGAAGGATCTAATTTTCACATTAATATATGTCTTTGACTTTATTAAAGATGAGTTGACAATCCCCGTAGATGTCAAAGATTTAGACACCAAGTAAGATAGAGGTTTTGAGACCCAAGATGAGAGCTTCATACTTGTCCATATTGTTGGTGCATTTGAAATCAATATTATAAGTGAGGGGGATAGTAGTATCCCAAAGAGGAATGATAATGATGTCACTTCCCCCCCTTTTTGACAATTGGATCAGTAAAATAAAAGCATCATCTTAATAGGAGAGAAATCCTGATAAACAATATTAATAGATTTTTATAGAAATTGTTCATGAGGAAGGCAATTATTAGGAATAGCGGCACCATCTAATTGATCTATTATGTCTTGGCCCATGATTTATTTCTACGATATACTCTCAAGTTCAAAACTCTATCATGATCATGAACCATCAAGTAATGCGATCACTATGAAAGGGATTGGAATACATGGTCTTGAGAAGATGAAATCTAGTGATGACATAAGTCTTATGATTGAGAATACAATGAGGAAGCTTAGAGGTAGCAAAGAAAAGAGCGCAACACATCTTTTCAGCTTCTATGTAGCGTGTATCATATTTTTGAAGGGTTTGATTGATGTAATATACAAAATTCTCTCACCCCTGATCATCACGATGTGCTAACATGGCTCTCATAGCATGATTAGAGGTGCATACATAGAGATAAAAAGATAACCCTTGCTTAGAGGCATAAGCACGTGAGGAGATAAAATATTTTGTTTAAGATCATTAAAGGATTTTTGTAAATTATGGTCCCAATTAAATTCAATATCTTTGTGCAAGAGATGGTGAAGATGTTGGAAACCGGTCAGAAAGTTGCGAGATGAAACAGTAGACTGATTGAAGTCAGCCTTGGAGACTGTGAAGTAACTTTATATTAGGAGGATGCATCTTGAGGATGGCCTTGATTTTGGTGGGGTCAACTTCAATACCCCTGATAGAGACAATAAAGGAAAGGAATTTACTAGTTACCACTCAAAACACACACTTGGCTGGATTAAGAAGGAGGAAGAACCGGATAAGGTAATCAAAAATAAATTCAAGGACAAAACATTGATCACGTTGATGCTTGGATTTACCCAAAAGGTCATCCATGTAGTCCTCTACTATCTTATGGATGAGATCATGAAATATTTAGTTCATGGCTTGCTGATAGATGGCTCTGGCATTTTTCAAATAGAAAGGTATAACACAATAGTAGAAAGTCCCCCAAGGAGTGATGAAAGAAGTCTTATGTTGGTCTTATGGTTTAATAAGGATCTGATTATACCCATAGAAACTATCCATAAGAGAAATCATCTCATGGCCTACGGTGAGGTCTATGAGTTGGTAGATGTTGGGAAGAGGAAAATCATCTTTAGGGAAAGTGATATTTAGGTCTCAAAAATCAGTGCAGATATGAAGCTTGTCTAAAGCTTTGAAAATGGGTATAATGTTAGAAATCCATTTTGGGTAGTCG
Organism: Taxus chinensis; assembly: GCA_019776745.2. Lineage (NCBI taxonomy): Eukaryota > Viridiplantae > Streptophyta > Pinopsida > Cupressales > Taxaceae > Taxus > Taxus chinensis. Next base: position 661,701,313 of record CM034152.1, read on the forward strand.
ATAGGGATGATGAAATTATTTAAAAGAAGATGTTGCAGCTCCTCTTTAACAAGGAGGGAAACTCAAGGATCCATGCAACAAATCTTCTGATTAATCAGCTTAGCATTAAGAATGGTAATGATGTTATGGATGAAAATGGAAGGATCAAGACCTGACATGTCGGTGTACAACCATGTGAAGGACTAAATATTATGAGAAAGAAAAGTGGTGAAAGACTCAAAATCCTACGGGTCAAGGGATTGGCCTATTTTGAGGATGCAGGACTCTTAACGAGTCCCTATGTTGATGTCGATAGTGGATTCGTTAATAAGGGTGGATGTTTCTAGCGATAAGGTCTTATGAAGATAGGAAAATTCTTCTCCCATGTAAGATAGTATTGAATCATTATCAGTACATTGAAGAATGTCAAATGGTAGGGGAATCTTCCTCCATAATTTCCAGAAATTGAAGGGGGAGGGACCTAGTTCCACCTTCACACTGATAAGTGACCAGTCCCAAGGAAATGGTGGAGATTAAAAAAAAATCTAGAGGTAATAGACACAGTGTTATCCATATCTATAACCTCATCAGATGGAGAAGCTGGAGGATCTATATCCATGAGAGCCAATGGCAGAGGGAGAGGGTTGGTAGATTGTTCCTTAAAATCTAATCCAAATTTTTCATGGGGTTTACAAGATTGATCAATGACAAGGTCATGCATGCACTACTCATAATGCCTCATTCCAAATCCTTTCTAGGCACAATGATGAAGATAGTTGTAAACAAAGTACTTCTTGTAAAGATAGTCGAAGTCGTTGGTGTATGGTTTAGTGTGTGGTTAAGCATCAATATGGGAGGACGAGTGATCGATACCACCATATATGAAATTGGTATGAAGATGAGGTGGACTGAAGGAAATGATATACCCCATGTCAGGTGTATACAATAGAGCTTTATCAGGTCTACCGAGCTAAATAGGCATGGGAATAACATTAAGTGTGAGAAGACGATACTCCCCTAGCAAGAGGTGATCCGTCAATTTGTCTAAATAATCAAAATTAGGGAGTTTGGATGTGGAGAAAGATGAACAAGTGGATCTTCAAAAGAACCTTACGTGGGAATGAGAACATCATTAGGACAGTAAGCCATGTGACATGTTAGGAATGGAGGAACATCTACGGAGAGATTTATAATCTTCCACTCATGTTCATATTTGATGCATCGATGAAGGGTGGAAGGAACACAATGCATGGCTTGAATCCATGGTCATCCTAGTAAAATGTTGTATTGAAACTCCCCTTATATGATATAGAATACCTCATTGAGGGTTTTATCACCAACACGGATAGGAAGAACGATTGTGCCTAAAGCAAGGGAAACAACATCATTGAATATGCAAAGAAAAATGGGTGATTGGGAAAAAATGGAATTAAGGAGCTTAACATGATCAAAATTATGGGATGAGATGATGTTTTTGATAGCCCCATTTTCAATCATAGAATGATGAAAGCAGGTTTGATTAATACACATAGTGATGAAAAGTGGAAATTCATGTTCCTCAGATGATATGTCAAGAATCTCGGTATTATCAAATGATATGGAGGTGGAAGTAGCGAGTGCTCCCACAAGAGATGCAAAGGGATGAGACTTATTGTTAGGAGTAGGGATATGGTTAAGAGATTCAATGAGGAATTTTCTTTGTCTGGAGAGATTTGTCTAATCTCATAAAGTGACATCTTAATTGGGGCCTAATGGACTTATTTTAGAACACTTTGTTCAATAGTAGCAGGCCAAGGAGCAGTTAATAAATATACCATAGGATTTGGTGAAGAAGGTGATGGGGTAGGCTCGTTAGAGGGAGTGGTGACAATGAATTTTGATTTTGATTTAGTAGGTGGTTGGAAATCAAGAGGATTACAATGGGTAGTGATCCAAACAACATTAATGAAGAGAGATGGACCTTCTTTAGAATATTTCATAGTTGGAGGAGGAATGGAAATGAAAGTATTCGACGAATGAGGATATTTAGAAATTTTGGAGGATGAATAAGTGAGATTGGTTGATGGAGGGATTTGGTCCCTTTCAACGAGAAGATCATCCTCATTGATAATATTATGGAAAATAGTTTGGAGATCTTTTCAATGTTCGGTATCATGACTTGGTGCATGATGTTATGCACAAATGAGATTAGAGTCAAAACATGCAGGTCTTAGGCCACGTGGATTGGAAGGTTTGATATGTGGAAGGTTAATTAGAGATGGTTAAAGTAGGCATTGGAATATTTATATGTTAGAGCTAATGGGGGTGGTTGAAGAAGGGTTTATGGATGGAATATTCTTAGGAATGGTGGATGAGGGTAAGAGGGATGAATTATTTTGAGGTGGTTTTATAAGAGCTTTTGATTCTATCTTGGGTTTGAAAGAAGAAGTTGGTTGTGTCTTGGTTACAATTGCAATCAGTGGGGACTTAGGTGGTTTGGGTTCTGATTTGATGATGGCAGATGTGGATGATTTTAAAGGAGGATCAGCTTTAGGGGAAGGATGAGATTTTTTTACTTATTGATAATGGGGAACTTGGATGAAGGGACTAGCCCTGAGATAGAAGTATATGCTCCTAAGAGTGATTATGTGACATTTAGTTGCTTAGGAGTATTAGTCTTGGGAGAAATAAGATATAATTTTTTGTGTGAATGTGTGAGGGACTTTTTGATGGACATGCCAAGGTTCTTAGACTTTGGTTGCGAGGTTTTACCTTTGGAAGGGATGATGAAAATTTCAACCGAAGGATCTACGGAGGTAGAACTAGGTAATGTAGATTACATTGTAGAGATGGATATTAAAGGTGGAAGTGTTTTTTTAATTATGCACTTAATGATATGTAAAGGGGTTGTAGATTGTGTAAGTGTATGATTCAAGGATGTAGGGATGATTGCAGTTATATATGTGGTGAGAGTCTCACTTGGAGGCAAATTAAGCGTGGATTTCTACATGAAAGATGATTCAAGGGATGGTAGGGATGTGGGTGTAGATTTATATGTTGATGTGGATATGGTCCTAATAGTAGATGTAATTGATGTGGAAGTAGATGTAGGAGTGTGGGATGAATATGTTAATGTAAGTGTTGAGATAGATATTGGTGGACTAGATGTGATAGATGAGGATGTGGATGATATGGATGGAGGAGTAGGTGAGATTAAATTTCATGGGGATGTATTAGTTGTGATCACAGTTATTGTCAATATAATAAACATATAAGTTGTTGAAGTCGTGAGTGTGGGAGAAGATTTTGAAATAGATCTTGATGCAATGGATGATGAGATGATGGGTGTAGCTGATGGTGGTAGATCTTGATTTATAATATTGATTGTATGGGCGTTAGGTGCTTGTGATGTGGAGTGTGGATTTTAATTTTTGGGTGGATGATTAGGTTAGGGTTGTTTAAAGACATCAAGGGGTTGATTAGGTGGTGCATTAGGATTATCTACTTGGAGGTCACTAAAGCCTATAAATTTTTACATGACGTATTTAAAGGTATGACACTTCTCAATGCCATGACCATGAACTTAATGATATTTACCGTAATTTTCCTCACGATACCATGTTAGTTTGGGTCATGATTCATCAAAGGGTTAGATTGGAGGAATAAAAATGAGATGGACCACCATTAACTTGTCAAATATTGCACTATAAGATTCCCCAAGAGGGGTATAGTTAGGAGGTAGAATAAGAGCTCTATGTGAGAAGTGGATGTGAAGGATGATTTAACCATGATGTAATTAGCATATTTCTTAGATTTTTCACCATGCATGGAGGACTTAGTGAATTCAGACTTGGGTTTATTTGATCAAATTTTATGGTGGCACTGTTGAAGGGCACGTATTTCAATTTTGTGAGCCATATTAAATGCCTCTTCAAAGGTTTGGAATGATTGAATTTGAAGAGTGGAGGAGATGTTCTTCACACAAGACCATGAGAAGAGATCAATTAATTTAGTATGTGGAAGGGAGAATGATAATTGGTTGATTATGCCATGGCATCATGTGATGAATTTTGTGATAGATTTGTCATCATATTGTCTAATGGTGTAGAGGTCCATGATAGTGATCTTATGTGCAATATTAATCGAGAAATGTTCTAAGAATAGTTGTGCGAGTTGGGTGAAAGATACTAAATATTTTTTTGGGATGTCATTATACCAATCCAAAGCGGGTCCAGATAACAACATGGGAAATGTGTGAAGTATAAGGTCTTGATCATGGGTGATGAGGTAACATGAATGTCTAAAATCATGAAGATATTTTTGTGGATCCTCATTGCTATTAAACTTAGAGAATTTTGGAAAATCCCAATTAGGAGGATAGGGCTTTACAAGGATGGATGAATTGATAAGTTTGTTACAATTTTTTCCATATGATAATTTGGTTTTGGATCCCAAGGTATTAGCCTCAATATTATCCATTCTACTCAACAACACTTGCATGGAATCATTAGATAGTTGGGTTCGAGAAGTCAAAGGATGAGATTGTGATGCATATGAGGTATATGGGTTAGTTTGTTGATAAGTTTGATATGTTTGAGGATGGGTAGGTGTATGTGGAAGTTTTTGGTAAGTGGGGTGTAATTGAAAGGTTATCATTGAATGGGTTGAGATAAAGGTTTTTGTTGAGAAAGGGAGATGTGATAAGATTAATGAGATTGAGTCAGTTGTTCAGAAATGGGGACATTTGATTAGTTTGGTATAAGATGAGTTGGAATGTAAGTAATGGAAGGTTGGGATACTTGAATTGATGTTTTGGAAAGTATGTAGCGATGAGAACCTCAAGTTGATTCATGAGGTTGCAAATTGATCACATTAGCAAGGATTTGGGAAGTGGAAATAAGGGGTAAAGTTGAATTATGTTGTTCGAATGGAGGAGGGAACAAGTGAGATTCTTGAGATGATTAAATAAGGGCACAAGTGACCATAGTAGATGATGAGGTGATGGGTTATAAGAGGTAATAGTTGTGTTAACATGAGGTAAATTAGGGAGACTCGGGACCACCAATTGATTGGTTTGCTGATTGTGAGGGATTGAGTAAGAAATTTAATGGGGATCAATCTCATGTTGGGTCATGGAAAGTTCATTCATATCTCTTAGAAAGAATACTAGAAGTTGTGATGTAAGGACTTGTGTGGATTCAGGATTAGAATACTAGGTGTTAATTTACAGAAAAGGAGGTCCATCAATGTAGGGAAAATTTTAGTGGCGAATTTTCATAAACTCACGAATATTAGGGGTTTTGAAAATTGGAAATGGAAAATTTTCAGCATTTGGCTACCTCCCAGTTCAGCTAAAATTTTGGCTGACAGCTCATTTGTATGGGTCAGTTTGCCTACTATTTAAACTTAAAAGCAAAATTATGCATATATTTTTCCATGGTTTTAAATCAGAAATGTATTCATATTCACTGAGGTATAATACATATGGTCCAGGGGTTTGCCACATTATTTAAGTATTTATTCATTTTATTTATTGCTTTCTCAGTACATAGACGATTGTTGAAGCCTGTTGTCCTACACCTCTACCAAACATGAAAGAGATGTGTGTCTCCACATGGGAGAGAAAAACATAGAAGGTGATCATCTAACCTAGCACAATCTAAGCATGATAGACGAATGTCCAGTGTTGAAGAGATGATCACAGTGGTATATGTGTGTCTATATCTGTGGAATATAGGTAGATAATATATGCTCATCCAACATTATATGGATAGTAGAGAAGAGACAGTCATCCAACACAGTCTATTTAATGAAGAAGAGATGGACATATAACCTATTCTACGTATAGATAGAATGACTTCCAATATTACCTAACTGATAGGGAATATACAACCATCCAACCTATTCTAAGATAGACGGTCATCCAACCCTATCCGTCTAATAGGGGAGAGACAGTTGTCCAACCCTATCCATCTAGGAGGGGAGAGATGGTCATCCAACCTATTCTGTAGACCTGAAAAGGAAGGAAGTATGACTCACTCATTTGACTCTAAATAGATTGTTTTCTAACACCCATCCAGCTATGTGAAATCTAGGAAAACTGTAACCTACCAAATCACCTTTTCCATGAAACATTTTTTGGATATTCACCATTGTTTCAAAAGTCCATTTCAGAGATTCACCACTCGTCCTATAATAATGTTTTAGAGGGGGAAGCTTAAAATTAACCCTGCATCAATGGGAATATTAGTATTATTACAAAGGAGATAATCATGAAGGGTGATGGGATTAGCATCAAGGATATCTTGGAATTTCACACATCCATGAGAGAAGATGGGAGGCCGAAGTGCTTCAATAGAGGTAGCGGAAGGGGGTGTTGTTGGTCTAGATGGGACAAAGTGATGATGAAGAAAAGGATTTGTTTCAACATGGGTGTTAGGTTAGACCAATTGAGTCTCTTTAATAGCAAGAATGGAAACTATGGTTTAAGTAACTATGGAAGAGATGACCAAAGGGGTAGAGGTAAGGATAGAAAGTGTGGAATTTTGTTGGGAGGTAATAGTGGAAATAGGAACGTTGTTGAATGAAATATTTTTTTCCATTTTTTTCTTGAGATCGTGTAATAATTGGCATGAAAAAAACAATAAAACAAAATTATGTTGATTTTTGATTAGATTGAACAAGTCACGCAGAATTTTTTTGATTATCTTGATTATTAAAGATGTGAAAAGAAAGGAAATATGAGCTTGAAGGGTGCCTAGAAAATGGCCAATATATGGATGGTTTGAGGTATTTTTAGCTAGAGTCCTTGATATACCTAAAGGTACGTGAGGCACAAATTTGTGATGACTACCAGTACGATGCTTGGTATTAGGGCCTACCTCCTCACTTCCCAGTCCCGCAGTGATAAGGGAGTTAGGTGCTTAGCCAATATAGAGGTAGCTAAAAAAATGTAACCCAACCAAAAAACCACAATGGATTTTCTTATTGGGTAATTAAATATCAATAGTTCCACCTAGGAGGAAATGTTTAAGATGTGTAGTTTTGATGTGTATGTTTTGGATGTGTGTGATAAAATTTTATGTAAAGATTTAACCTCTTAATTAGACTAGATTTCTAAGCAAATATGAATGTTCTTTTTAGATCCCAAAATAAAATGTTATGTTCGATAAGGAAAATCAAGAAAGAAAGGAAAATACAATGCAAAAGGAGAAACTAAGAAAAAAGCAATACCTGTATATGCTTTTCCTTTTTATTATTTTTGGAATTTTTTTAAGCAAGCAAGAAAATATAAGAAAACCAACCCATGCATGTAATAAAACAAGAAATGCTCCTTCCTGTGAGGTTAGTAGAATATTGACAAAATAAAATGGAAATGAAAGACAAATGAAAAGAATCACCAAAAAAGGGTGGTCCCACCAGGCATACCAAAATGTTGAACAAGTTTCCTCACTACTTATTTCAGATTAGTGAAATAAAAACAAGAGAATAAGAAAATCCAAGTATGAGAGGGTTTAAGGTGCCTCTAGATGGGATGATGATGTATACGAGCACAAAATGAGAGATCCTTCTCATAATGAGCTAGGTGACTTGCTTAACAAAGAGAAACTCAACACAAAATGGATTAGTAGATAGATGGGTGGGTTACCTGATGAATTCAGTCCTGAGAAGTGAAAACTTCCTAAGATGGATGTAAACCCACATTTTGATAAGATAATATAAAATAATGATAAATTGGATGTAGCAAAATCTAGATAGAAATTGAAATGCAATGAATATAAAGTAGAATGCAAATCTTATCTAAGAAAATTAAATCAAACATGTGTAAGTCAAAGGCAACATGAGGCTATAGGTCTCATTCGACGGTGAATAGATCATATCAACATGAAAAATGATGAAAAAAGGTAGATCTGAAGGTCTTGGGGGAAGATCTAAAGTTGGTGATGAAACTGAGATAAGAAAATAAGAACCTGCAAGAGATATAAAACTAGATCTAAGATAAAGGATACAAGAAAATTATGAAATCTAGGGGTGAGTGGAATGAGGATAGGTTTGTCTGACTGTGACCAAGCTGAGTTGACGGAGACAAGGGATGAGCTAGTGTTACATGAAAAAGGATGGATAAGAATAAGGATCTATAGATGGAAATGGTGGCCTAAAAACTAAAAGGAAAGACTTATGGATGATAACTGAACCTGCACAAGATATGATGAAGAATATGATGAGGAAATTATAATATTTGATTAAGCATGTAAGAGAGAAAAATATATCCAAATCTCCCAAAGATGGACACAAGATCTCTAAGAGAGTTCCGAGATGACTAGGGCAGCTGCAAAAGAGAGCAAAAAATGAAACTAAGATAACAAGAAACTATGAAATCTCCAAAATTGCATCCTAAGAAAATAATGGGTAAGTGAAGATTTATAGGGTTTAACGTGACCCAGATGGGTCACAACCGATTGTGGGCACCCATCCATTCGGGTGGTAGAATGATTCCCAAATTGAGGGAAAATGGGCCTAAGAGGGAAGGGTTAGGATTTTGGTTATGAAAATTAGGGTTGCATAAAATGGATAAATAGGTAGGTGGAGGGTGAGAAATATTAAATAAAGGCTATGGAGAGATGAAATCATTAAATGAGGGCCTAGAAAGGATAAAATAGAGGATTTAGGGAGGATAAATGAATTAAATGGGGGTTTAGAATTAACTAAACATAATTAGAGGTGACTAATGGATGAATAATGATGGGAAATAATGATAAGTAGGATAAATGTAATTTAGGAGGGAAAGAGGATTTGAATGGGAAGAGAACTATGTATGTGAAAAGATGACAGAGAATGAACATGGGGTGATGGGTAGTGATACCAAAAAATGGCGCCTACAGAATGAGCAAGCCAAGAATGTGGTATGTGTTGGAAATTAGGACATTGAGGGGTGTGAACCAGTGTTTATTTAAATTTTTATAGACTATTGAGATTGATTAATTAGAAATAATGAATCCAGATCAACACTAAAAAACAATAGAAAAAAAAGAGAGAGCACACAAATAAAGGATTTAATGTGGGAAACCCAAACTAGGAAAAAACCCACTAAAACCAAGAAATAACTTAGGAAAAAAATTTCTTGTACATGTTACATTGATTTCAAGTTGATCATCTACTCAACATGAAGTTGTAACTCCAAAGTTTAACCAAACTACTATTCAGTATTTGACAAGCTTCAACCTACCTAGAAGCTTTAACTCCCAAAAAAATAAACCATGTTTCTACTTGCTTCTTTTGCAAGCAATAACTCACAAGGAAGCTATTACTCCCTCCTACAAAGATACAACTTAGACTTATGAAATAATATGATCACACTTGATTTGTTGTCTCAAAAAACTGATGGTGACCACTAAATCAGTTCACTTCTCTTCTCAATTATGTTGATAATATCTCTCTTTCTTTTGATCATATAATCAACTGCAAGGCTTTATTACACCGGGTTCATTCCACTCACACTTACAATGATCTCACTCATCAAATAGGTACCTTATTTTTTTTTGTTTAATATTGTTGTTATATTTCAGTCATGATGTTACTTTAATTCTCCTATGAGCCATGTTTCAAGCTTCTTCATGACTAGTTACTAACCCCTCATACTCATGGACATTGCTCTTCATTCAATTGACACTATTTTCTCATGATCAGACTTGTCTCTATTAGCATATTTTCATTGCTCCAATAGTATTCTTGACTTTACTCCTCTTTCATGACACTGATATATTATTTTTGTTGCACTTGAATATATTTACTTTTTAATTAGCATCAACCTCATTTCACACTCTTCTCACATAGTCAAACTTCCTATGCAAAATATTCACATGTCTTTCATCAACATTAACAACCTCGAACCTTCTTTTTCATTCTTCAAGTTCTCCCAAACTTTCATATACATAATCCCATTGTCATAATTTAACCTTCTTCACATATACATATAAAATGGTTTCTTTTGTTAAAAATGTGGACTACTTTTCATCACCTTTGAACTACCAGTTCAAAGACTCTTCAACTTTTTCTTTCAGTTACATGTTCAAAAGAAGTCAAATTAACTTCAACTCAAACTAATTTTAAAGAATGATAACCTTTGTAATGCATTAGTTTTTCCTATAAAACCTAAAAGTACATTCACTATTCTTAGATGAAATAGGAAGACATATATAGCCACTATTTAATATTGTCCACAACTGATAGACTATTCAACTGTTATCGTGTAAACGTGCAACAGGGAAATTGGAAGTTTCCAAGCACGACAACTATACCCCTATGCCAAAATTTTCATGTTTTATCATTCCCAGGCACCCCAAGTCAAATCCATCAGTCTGGTCACCCCCTATTTGATGTCAAATTTTTCCCCTAGGTGATTTTAGGAAGTTCTAAGAAGATGTTATCTACAAGTAATTGTGGGAAGGGCTATCACTGGCCTTCCTATGACTGGATCAACCCCCCTCAAGTAGAACGGAAGGGAAAAATTCAACATTGAGGTGAATTGAAGACCTTAGAACATCATGGAAATTATTTTGGAAGGTTTGGGGAAGTTTTGAAAGACTTGGAGCAGTCTGAGTGAAAGTAGGGTTCATAAGACTAAGTAGTACATAGGCATAAAATAGCTGTTGGGCTTCAGAAGAAGATTTTGGGAAATCCATATGGAGTTAGAAGTAAAACAGAAAATTGCCAAAAATAGTATTCCAAGACCTAAATTATGGAGAAATCATATTTTCACAACACCTTGGCGCATAGGATTTTCTGGAAGTTTTTATCAGGCACAAGTGGAGTCTCAAATCACAAATATGATTTTTCAAGGATCATATGGATGAATAAATAAATTATAACCAAATCATTCTATTTAAAAGTACATTTCCAGTTAGGATCATATATAATTTCACCAATAAATTCTTTCGGGAGCTCAAGTTATCATCGTTCCAACTTACCCTCTCAAAGGTAGTTTAGGACTTAGTCATTTTTTGGGAGGACACGTGTTAGAACCAAGATCTTGGATGGATTTCATGTCCCTGAAATCCCTAAGGTCAGGTACACCATGCATTTAAAAATTCTCCCATCCCTCATGTGACCTCCAGACTTGACAGTTCAGCCCCTAGTGCATTTTTGGAGCATCCATTCCCTATCATCAAATCAAGCACCACGAGTCACCTCCAGGACCACCATGAAAATTAATTTCCCTTATGTCCCTAAGGTGAGGGACATAATACCTTGAAAAATGTGCATATCCCCCTATGGGGAGCCCTTTGGACATCCATGTGACCAAATTTCAGCCCCCGGGTGCATTTTTTGAGAATTCATTCCCTGTCGTAGGATCAAGTGCCACATGTTAGCTCCAAGACCACCGTGGAAACTGATGTCCCTTATTTCCCTGAGGTGAGGCACATCATACATGGAAAAATTCACCCATCCCCCTATGGGGAGCCTTTTGGACATCCATGTGACCTTCTTTCATCTCTCAGTGCTTTAAAGCAGCTTTTCTCACCTTCATTCCCTACCATCGGATTGCCGCCATGTGTCATCATCTTGACCACCGTGGAACTTGATTTCCCTCACATCCCTGAGGTCAAGGAAATCAAGCATGGAAAATTTTACCTAAGCTTCTCCTCTCATAATTTCAAAAATTCAAAAAATCTAACTATCATTTCAGTGCTTCTAGTGCTTTCAGCTGCTTCTACTCCTGTGCACAGTTTACCTCCATTCTTCATCTTAACTTCTCACCTCAATTACTCCATTATCAAATCTCATACCAGAACTTCCACATAGGTACTCCTCTTCCACCCCAAAAGTGCACGCAGGTCCTAAAGGAAAATTGGAGAAAACATAGAAGGAGAAGCACAGAGAAAAATCCATGGCCATGAAATGAAAAGTTGAAGAAATATCCAAAATGGATGTGAAACAACAAGACCTATTTTTCTATTCATTCCTCTACCCAATTACATCAATAAAAAACCTTCAAACTCTCCCCTAATGCTACAGAGCATCCATAGTGAAGAAATCTTACTTTTGGATCAATGAAGAAAAAATCCAATTTCCCATCAAACCGTTGGGTGAAATGAAGTAGAATTTCAAATGAAGCATCAGAAGAAGAAACCTATCATAATGAAATTTATTTCATCACAAACATAGGAGAAAACCAGACCTGCAATTTTGAGGTCCATTAATGGCTTTCGCATCTAGAAGCACTGGCAGGTCTGAAAATTAAAACTTTAAAATCTCTTGGACTATTAATTGGGCAAGCCCGAAATTTCACCAAGGTGATATTGGGAAAAAAACCCATATCAAAAAACTTCATTCCACATTAATCCAACTCCCAGAAGCCAACTTTCTAAAAATAGTAGGTCTACTACATAGGAATTGTTATTTCGGGAAAGTCGTCAAAAAAAGAATCTACGAAGGAGACGAAGTCATTAGAGGTGCACTACATCTGAGAATTCACCAGAATGGACATTTTTGGCACTTACTAAAAAAATTAAGTGGGCCCTAAAGTACCTGCTAAAAATAGAAATTTGATCCAGAAGGAAGGAGGAATGCAAGGAGAAAGAGAAAAACTGAGCCGCAACATCCAATTGAAAGGCGGGGACTTGATTATTGACACTTACTAAAAATAGTAAGTTGATTTTTATAAGGGATACATGAAGCCAAAATGGATGGGTCCGAAGCCGACACAACCCTTCACCTATGATTATGATGTGGTAAATAGTGATGTCTTTTACATGGACCTGAATATTCACAAGTGGCTTGATCACCAATGTAGGACACCCAGTGTCTATGCAGAGTCTTGAGCTAGTCTTATCCTGCTCTTTTCACTATGAGCCTGAGACACGAACCATCCAACCTGAAAATGGTACTACAATTACGATCATCAACGGAATAGTTCACTCAACTTGGAGATTGATTGGTGAACCAATTTGAAAGAGTTTCACAGTGTGCAAGGATTTTGAAGATTCATAGTTTCATTGCATTTGGAGCTTTCCATCAATGAGGAACAAGGAACTTCATCGAGAATGACATCTCCTCTCCTTCTTCTCTCTCTTTATCTCTCCTCTTCTCCCCCAACTTTCTCTCACGTTCCAATATTCTAATTTTGCGTTGGGGTTACAGTTTTTCATATGTCCTAATGTTCCTAATGTAATAAGTCACCTTTATGTTATAAAAAGGGACTTAATATTCTCATAGGAATTCGAAAAGTTTCAAGTTGCATAAGGACATATGAAAAGCCATTGGGGTGTAAAAGATAAGTAACCTCTAACTCTATAAATTATACCTCCATTCCCATTTCAAATGGATTGTTCATTAATCCTGTAAGCTCAAGAGTGTATTCTACCTTGAGAGAACAAAAGAGAGCCAAATTCTTCCTTTCCTCCACTCTTAAATTTCTTCTATTCCCACACTATGTACAATTTATGTTTAAGCATCAATATAAGAAGAAGGAGTTTCTAGCTTTCTTTAACTAAGGGGTTTCTTGATAATTTGTGATCGATAAATTCTATTTGGTCTTGTTGTTATTTGCAGAGTTGTTTCTTCTCATGAGTGCATGTGTTGAAGTTTCTAACTAGTGTGTGTAGGAATCTGATTTTTCTACCTGCAACATTAGTTCTCCTATCTAATTTCTCACTCCCCTTTCCCAATCTTAAGAAAAAGTTCTATCTTGCAAGTATCTTCAAGATTTTCCACGGGGTCAATGGAGTGTCTCTGTTGGATCCTCGGTTGAAAGGAAACCACAAAAATTCACCTTTTTATGCGCATGCATATACGGCAGCTACACCGGTTAATTAGAGGGACTTAGATTCCTAGAGTGTTGGCAAAAAATCCATAATTTTTTCCACCCGAAAAATTTCCTCGCCAATATCAACTAAATTATATCCTTGTTTTATAACATTTACAGAGTCATAATTAACTAAAATTAACTAAAATATGGAATAATAATAGTTAATCTAAACTAGAACAACATGTAAATACAATAAGTAAATGCAGTAAAAAGGTATGGAAAATGAACCAAGAGCCTAAGCTAATGGAAATAGAAACCCTAATATGTAATAAGAGTAAGGAAGTGACTCAGCTGATTAGAGGAGCTCATTCGACTGTGCTGCAGAATAAAAAAATAATCTAGAAATAGGAACGATTGTGTAGAGGTCCTAAAAAGGACATATCTAGACTGATTATTTGGATTGGGGTGTTTCGAGAGATATTGGGGCATTTGTGGGCACCCTGGTCTACAATATGGGTTCTCTGGTATGTGTAGGAGTATAAAACTAACTTTTATAGGTTTGGCAGGTGGTCTGAAACTCTCATTATCTATCACATCGAGTTCGTTGCACTATGCCAAGTTCTAATAATAATTTAAGATGAATAGAAGACATGCAAGACCCCAAAACAAGCATCAAACCCTAAGAAATAAAAATGCAAATGAAGGGGTCAGACTGTCCTCATTTACCACAATGGTGGTCTTACTAACTGAGTGTTGCGATGCATCTCAAACCTGATGTAGTTCTATGTGAGCATGTGTGTGATCATGCCCTAGGTTTCTCTTGTGTCTGTCACACTTTGTGAAAGTGGTGAGCAATAACTATGTGTAGAAATATGTAATAGAATGGTGGATGAAATAGAATAAACTTTTCCTCTATGCTTGTATGATGCAGATGAACTAGCATTTTCCCTTGTGATGAGATATATGGATGAAAATGAGCTCTAGATGGATGCAACCTTAGATAATGATAGTAGTGCCTAGTGTTTGGTCCCTCATTATGGTCTCATAACTTTATATTTATAGGGTTATCTTGATCTAATTTTGTAACTAGCGCTAAATTGGTCGACCACCAAAAAGATAAGAAGCTGAAATGGATAGAAAGTTCCCAAAAAGTGGTGAGAAAGTTCAAAAAGGATCAGGGTGCCCATGGGCACCCTAGTACTAGCCTTAGTTCCCCAGTCAAAGCCAAAATAACGTGAAATGAAAAAATATGATTGGGCATGCGGGTGCAAGAGGTCAGGAATGATGAAATAAAATAAAGTAAGATGGCAATAAGATGAGGGTTAATTAGTAATTTCTTCACTCAAAATCCTTTTAGATGGTAGTATAAGACTAGGACTAAATATTACCCAAAGTGCATGATTTAGTGTCTACATTTTTCCCCACTTTATGTTGGTGAGTAGAACTCTTAGTAACATAAACTAGACAGAGATGTGTACCTAATGCCGATGTAGAGTTATGAAGAATGCGTGTCATAGAAAAAGTGTGTAGTGATAAAAATATGATGGAGTGTGGAAACTAAAGATGAGAAGTACAAAAAAGTGATGAGAGAAAACCTAGGGCAGAAACGTATGTGTATTTGCTGATGTGTGTGGTGTACCTACATGGTTAGTATTGTGTATATTGTAGAGAAATGTTATTGTTGTCGTTGTTGTTATTGTTTTTGTTGTTTCCCCCATTTAACTATTTGTTTCCTATACGATCAGACCTGCAAGGAGAAAAATGTGTGTGTGTGTGTATAAACGCAATGTAAAAGATGCATGTATGTAAAGGTAAAAATCATGTGAATTTAAAATATGTAAATGAAAAATGTAAAGAGAACATGTGCATCTGATCCATGTTGAGAGAAAGAGTGTAGAAGGATATCCTGTACTATCATGGTTTTTGGGGCAGTCCGATGCCATAGGATGAAGAAGTATAGGGAGGAATTTCATTGTACTTTCCAACCTTTAACTGTTTCCTTAAACATGTGTTAAAATATCTCTATACGTCCTAGTTTTTTTGGGCGATCCGATGCCACTGACCGAAGTGTAGAAAGGAATTCTTACGTATCCTCTAACTTGTAACTACTCCATAGAATGCTAAGGAAAACCATGCCCTGAAAAAGCCATTGTGTACGAGGTTCTTAGACTGGTCTGAACCCACTCATTTTATACAACCCATAATGCCAAGGGTGGAAAAGTGTATTGAACTAAACCTGTGTAGATGTGTTGTGTAGTATGTAAAACCCCAAATAATTCCCCCCTCTTTGGGGGTGCACACAATGTCACTGATAGGAGAATTTGGAATCAATAGAGGACCAGCCACATGAATTTTGAAACTCTTCCCTACATGAGGAATGGAATACTTTTGGTAGAAACTAAGATGCACACAAATAAAAAGGCTATCAATATACAAGTGTTAGTAAAAACAAGCATGCATGTAAAAAGCAATGTGTAAGCTATCAAGCAATATAGTAATGTAAACATGTAAGAAGATAAAGTAATCCTCACAAAGTGGGTTGTAAACATGGTACATCACTCACAATGTCACAAGACATGTAAGGCCATCATGGCCACATACAACAAACAAGTGTTCACACCAAACATAGGGCAAGGCCTACATACAAGAACAAATAATAACATACAGTGTAACAAACAAGTATAGACGCGAATAGTCCTGCAAAAAAATGCTACACATGAAGCACCCATTAGAATGTTAGAAAGATAAATAGTATGTAAAAATCATGTATAACCATATATTGTAAAGTGCTAAGTACAAAAAGAAACAATAGCACCTATGAGAGATGAATTTGGATGCCCCCAGCGACCAATGTAGGAAGGGGAGAAGGCGAGAATTTATGTTTTGTGTAAAAGATATGTATCTACGATCACAACTAGAAAAATATGTGAACATGGATGTGTGGATGATATACATAAATTACATACAAGTAATCTAACTAGCAGGTGTAATAAAGCGGCCCTAAACAACAAAAAGTAAGCAAGAGTAAATGCAACCATAATATGTAGTGTCTTGTGGATGGATTTAATGGAATACAAGATGGATGGTAGGAGCCACGTGCCCCCCAAGTGAAAGGATATGTATGCAATGAGGTTCATTTGGTTTTCCCCCTCATTAGTTAAGAATGAACTATAAAAAAGAGAGCATCATCAGGAAATGGTCGAATAGTGTATGTTGTGTCTAACACATTGTGATGAGTATGTATGTGTAGTGATGATGATATGTGACATATAGAATAGATGTGTGTGAACCTTATAGCCTAAGCGCATATCACAATAAAATGAATGTATGAGTGATTATTTATCCCTAAAGCATGTATCACTACAAGATAATAGAGGAAGTAATGATGTAGCCTATAGCGTGTGTCACTACAAGATGAATAGAAGGGAGTGGTGGTGTATCCTAAAGCTTATATCACTACAAGATGAATATCAGGGAGTGGTGATACAACCTAAATTGTATACAACTACAAGATGATAGAGTAAGTGATGATTTATCCTATAACATGTGTCACTATCCTAGGAATTTTGCATGATGAGAAGGTTGAATTATAAATGTTTGATGAAGGTAAGGTCCATTTGATTTGTAAAACCTCGATAGTCAATTATGGACTGACAAACCAAAGTGTGTCATAGGGTAGTGAGTGCAGCGTGTAGAATATGATATATTATATGTAATGAAATATGATAAATGACCATGTGATGTGTATGTAGTGTATAGTAGTGCATGCAATATGTGTAGTGTGCCTAAGGGTGTATAATATTTAGGAGTAGAATGGGATGCTAGATGAGTATGATGAAGACTAGTATTATGTATGATGTATAAATGTGCAAATGTCAAAATGTTGTAGACTAAATGTATAATGTATGGTGTATGATGTGTAATGGGTGAGTAGATTCAGTGTGTAAGCCCTATAGTGTAGTATGTGGGGTTCATGTGTAGTAAGCCCTCAACAGTCAAGTGTGAACTGAAGCACAAGAGTGTTTCATTAGGTAACGATGATGCTATAACATATTTAGGACTATGAAAGATGAAATGATGTTAAGATGAGGTATGCATAAATGCTAAGAGCGTGATTTAGTACTATGTAAGGATGATAATGCAAAGATGAGAAATGTGCCTATGATGATATGATGATGAGGGAGGGGGATGAGAATACTATGACCCAAAAGTGTACGTGATGAAAGAGGATATCATGTAATGTCATCTAGAATATCATCACTTTCAGGATCATAGTCGAATGGATAAGTGGTGGTGACTTGATAAGTAATAGTGTCTAGTTGATCGCGTAATGAGCCATTGAGGCATAAGTTATACATGCCCATAGCATACTCCTCATCGGTGAATGGAGGAAGTGGAAAACTATGTGCATACTAATGAGTGACATTTTGTGTGTATCCTAGGAAAGAGATATTTCAAATGAAGACACGTCCAAAAGGCATAAGAAATGAAATGTCTATATGATCAGGATCTAGATTGCCCCCAATATAATCAAGCCATGATTTCCCTTATGTAAGTGGAGAAGAGTGATAATTGTGTGATTGATAGACCATAAGATGAAAGATACGTAAGCCATAAGTAGCAGTGATGTGAACAAAACCATAATAAAGATTAGGAACATGTGGTACAAGATAAAGATCCTCAAAGGAAAAACATAGGCGAGAAAAACCCTCATGTGTACATATGGTGTCATTGCATATAGGATCAAATGAAATATTTTCCCAATAGGATTCATTCATGAAGAGTGTGCAAGTAAATGGTAGGCATGCTGATGTAGGTGGTGAAAGAAAAGGTGTGGGTGATAGAGAGACGTCCATGGACTGGACATGCCCCTTATATGGGAGCATACTAGTAGTAGTAGTAGGTGGTATAAAATAAATTGTATCTATCACACAAATGGAACTGTCAAGTGGTGGTAAGTGAAATGGTTTTTCCATAGGTTAGGGATCGTCTGAAATATCTATGCATGGAATAGGAAGACCAATATTAGGAGCACGGTCACAATACTGGAATGGATCACAATTGTGAAAAATGGTGTACTCAATTCCTTCATGTAAGAATTTTACACAATGATGTATATTAGACGTAACAACTTGCATGGTATGAAGTCATGGCCTATCAATTAGATAGTTATAGGAGATTGGGAAATCAAAAACAAAAAAAGGCAGTGTGGATAGTCTTTGGACCAACATCGATAGGCAATGTAATGTGACTGACACATGGATGGACAGAACCATCATAAGCACGTAATGAAATACTAGAGGGACTAACATCACGAGTGGAAAGACCTAAAACATCAAGGAATGACATAGGACACAAGTTAATTTCATATCCATTATTAATCAAAGTGTGCTTAACATCTACATTATGAATATGAAATGTGATATGCAAAGGTGGGTCAAAAGTATGAACATCAGCGGGAAGATTATACTTGAATACTATGTATGAAGAGAATGCATCGATTTTTTTTTATAAACCGAGTCTAGATGCATGTCATCACAAATGCGAGTAGTAGTAAGAAGATTTTGGACTCTATGTAGTAAATCATGATTTACAAGAAAATAATCATAATTGAGATACTCATGATGACCAAACCCTAGGATGACAGGAAATAAATGAAGACCAAAGAAGCATGAATGATTGAGTTGGGTTCACCAATATGATTAACTAAAAATTAACTAAAATTTGGAATAATAATAGTTAATCTAAGCAAGAAAAACATGTAAATACAGTAAGTAAATGCAGTAAACAAGTATAGAAAATGATCCAAGCGACTAAGATAATGGAAATAAAAACCATAATATGCAAGAAGGGAAATAATCGACTTAGCTGATTAGAGGATCTCGTTGACTGTGTCGTAAAAATAAATAGAATAATCTGGAAGCAGGAATGACTATGTAGAGGTCCTAAAAATGACATATCTTGACTAATTCTCTAGACTTGGGTGCCTAGAGAGGGACTGGGCACCTATGGGTGTCGTGGTCTGCAATATGGGTACTTTGGTCTGTACAGAAGGTTCGAAATTGAGTTTCATAGGTTTTTAAGGTGGTCTGAAACCCTTGTTTTCTATCACATCAGATTCATTACACTATGACAGATGTCGCTAATAATCTAACATGAATAGATGACTTGTAAGACCCCAGAACAAGCATCAAACCCTAAAAAATAAAAATACAAATAAAGGGGTCAAACTTTCCTCAACTGCCACAATGGTGGTCTTACTAATTGAGCATTGCACTACATCTCAAACTCAATGTAGTTCTATGTGAGTGTGTGTATGATCATGCTCTTGGTTTCTCTTATTTCAATTACACTTTTTGAAAGTAGTGAGTAATAAATATGTATAGAAATATGTAATAGAATGGTGGATGGAATAGAATAAACATCCCTCCTATGCTTGTGTGATGCAGATGAACCAACCTTATCCCTTGTGATAAGCTATATAGATGTAAATAAGCTCTAAACGGATGCAACCTTAGATGATGATAATAGTTCCTAATGCTTGGTCCCTCATTATGGTCTCATAACTTTATATTTATAGGGTTATTTTGGTCTAATTTTGTAATTAACCCCAAAATGGCCAACCAGCAAAAAGATAAGAAGTTGAAACGGCTAGAAACTACCCAAAAAGTGGCAGGAAAGTTCAAAAAGTGATCCATATGGATCCAAAATAACTCTACTTTACCTAATCAGTCAGCACGAATAAGGAAAAATAATACACAAAGTTTTTGTCTTTATAGTAACAGGACCGCGACTCTATGTAAAGCGGCAGTTACAAAACTACTTCCTAACCATGGCAGTGGTCCTGGGACTACCAGTATACTTTCTACTTTGGGAGGTGGTCTTGGCTCTTTTGCACAGAAAACAAAAATATGAAATGAATAGCCTAGAATTTAGAAGGTTATCAGTGTCTCTTCTCCTCCATGACCTTTCCCATTCTCTAGTGCACGAGAGGACATGAGAAAGGCTATAAATACATGTTTGTAGAAGAGAATAGGATCATCGAAACATGAAAGAAAGTGAGCAAGAAGTTCTTAGTGCTGGAATTATGTTTTGTAGAAGAAAGGAGTGTTGAGACAGAGAAAACTAGTAATTGGAGGAAGTGTGAGATATTATCTACTTCTCTTTCATACGTATTATAAATTATGTACTTGTTATTTTGAATTGGCCAATAAAAGTGGGAAGAAAGAGAAATTTCCCTTCCCAACTGGTTTTTCCTCCTCTGAAGGTTTCCAAGATAAAACTTGTCGGTGTTTATGAGCTTAAATTCTTTCCTATCATGCAATTGTGGACTCTAAGCATAAGCATAATTCATTCACTAGTTATCTTTGTCATTTTGGTATCAGAGCTCACAGATCATTTTGGTATCAGAGCTCACAAGTATCTAGGACTGTGGTATTCATTCTTGGATTTGTATGATAGTGACAAGATCTAAAGGTGAAGAGGCTTTACCTTGTGATCCATAAATTTCTACAACGAAGTGGAAATAGAGAATTTGGGGACAAATGGAGGAAGATAACTTGGTTCATAGAATAGAAATGTTGGAGACCATGATGGATAGGATGATTTGAAGGCTATAAGAACTTGCAGATTTGTAGAAGACATCTTCTATCAAGCAAGACTCCATGGAATCAGTGGTTTGGGGCTTAGCTGAATAGTTTGGCATAGGAAGGAGCCACCATTAGGAAAGTTATGGGGAAGAGTATGAAGAAGAGACTTCAAACGCAAGATAAAAGGTAAAATATGATCATACTCCCTTTACAGTTGAGAAAAAAGTTGAGATTAAAATCTTTGAAGGAAAATTAGATGCATAGTTGCTTGATAAATGGTTAAAATAGTTAGAAGCCTACTTTAGCATCCATAATGTCACTGAGGCACAAAGGATCACCTTTGAATGTATCAAAATGGAGTGACACACTCTAGTTTTGTGGGAAACTCATCTAACCACTCGTGAAAAGAAGAAGCATCCTATTGTGACATCTTGGTAAGAATTTAAAGAATTACTGAGAGCTAACTTCTATCATATTGGCCACAAGACTAACTAAATGATTAAATGGCAGTATTTTAGACAAATCAGTGGTCAAAGTGTACAGGACTATACTACAGAGTTTTAGAGGTAGGCCATGTTACTAAACATGGACTTGGAGGATGAGGGTATTCTGACTAAGTACTTGGGAGGACGTCACACTCACCTTCGAAGAAAATTCATCTCCACAAAGCCCAAAGATCTCAATGAGGCGTTTGTACAGGCATACTACATAGATGATGAAAATAAGCAAGGAGAAGCAGAGCCAAGGGAAAAGCAATAAAAAAATCAGTAGAAAAAAGAGTAAGGGCAAACAAGTAACAAGGGTATGAGGAAAGGGAAAGGTAAAAAAATTTCCACTACTTAAAATACTTGTAAAGATCCCAAGAATTTTTGCAAGAATTGTGATATCAATGGTCATACTGATGCTACATGTTGGAAGTTGCATCCGAAGTTACATCAGAAGAACTGAACCAAGGACTCAAAGAAGTCCATGACAGCTATAAAAATAGAAGGCTAGGTGGAAATCAAAGATGAATCTGATGTAGAAGAAATTCTTGGATGCATGGCCACCAACATGGATAGCCAAGAAGAGGAGATGAGTAGACTATTCTAGATCAAGAGAACTAAGGTAAATGCTTTGGTTGATACCAGTTCTCAGTCTAACTTGATTTCTAAAGCAGTTGTAAATAAGCTTGGTCTTGAGACTTACGAGTATCCACACCCTTATCCTTTGGGTTGGGTGAAGAAGAATGTTGAAATTCAGGTAGCAAGAAGATATAAGGTCAAGTTTGGGATAAATTCCTAGTATATTGATGTTTTGGAAGCTGACGTTATTCCACTTGATACTTTTGATGATGTATTCAGAAGTCCTTACTTGTATATTATGGATGTTGTATTTATGAGAAGGGAAAACCAGTACATATGGGTCAAGGATGGGATCAGCTACAACATCCAGCCACACCAGCGTAAGACACGGGTTACTATGGTGAGTGCTAACCAAGCAAAATGACTTATTCAGGAAAATCATAATCAGTTTTGTTTTCTTTTGTTAAAGGATAAAAAAGATGGGGTAGAAGTCTCAGAGATTTATAACCAGTGAGAGCATGATTTGGATAGTATTATTTAGTCTTTTCAAGAAGTATTTTAGGCTCCCAGCAGGTTACCACCAAAATGGGAATTAGAGCATGAGATTCAACTATATCCAGAGTCCCCTCTACCGAACATCAGGTTGTATATGAAATCCTTTCTTGAGAGTACTAAAGTAAAGAAATAACTCTAGGAACTATTAGACCAAGGGGTGATACATATGAGCACCTCACCATGCGGTCCACCTATCATGATGGTGTTAAAGAAGGATGGTTCTTGGAGAATGTCCATCGACTACCGCACTTTGAATAAGATCGCCATAAAGAATAGATATCCACTTCCATGCATAGATGATCTCTTGGCCCAGCTTCAGCATGCCAAATTATTCATGAAGTTGCATCTCAAGTCTGGTTATAACCAAGTTAGAATGAAGGAGGAGGATATATGGAAGACTGCCTTTAAGACAAAACAGGGTTTTTATGAATGGTTAGTACTTCCTTATGGGTTATGTAATGCACCCGCTACATTTATGAGATTGATGAATGATGTATTATGGGATTTCATAGATTCATGTGTCATTTTATATCTAGATGATATCTTTATTTTTAGTGCCACATGGGAAGAACATCTAACTCATTTACAGTGAGTCTTGCAAGTTCTCAGGGAGAAACAACTGCTTTGTAATATGAAGGAGGACTTGAAAGGACTTGTAGACACTAAATCACACACTTTGGGTAATATTTAGTCCCAGTCTCATACTACTATTTAGAAGGGTTCTGAGTGAAGCCAGTGTTGGTGCTCAATTGTAATCTCACCCTTGTTCATTTAAAAATTTCCAATCCGCCTGGCTTGAAGTAATTTCTGTCTTCCTGTGTGGATGTGCATAAATTTTTTTCCTTAACTAAGGTGTCACTGTCATTCCTTTCCTTGGGTCATGGATCACACTAAGTCCTGGTATTATTTACAATTTTGTATCCAAAATTATGATATTTTCTCTAAAGAATACAATTCAACAACCAGAATTTCAGTTCCAAGGATGAAACGAATACAAGGAGGATGGAAATCCCTCTTTGCGCTCCAAAACAGGTGCATAAACCTTGAATTATGGGATTGTATTTGAAACAGGGAGGTGGATAATACCCAATGAGTAGTGGGAAGAGTGAAGTTGTATACTTTGTAGTACAAGGGAAATTGAGATGGAAGTACACTTTATTCTCCAATGTCCTAAGTTCACTGGTATTAAATCCAAATATGAATAAATCCTAGCTAGTGGGTCCATGGTGGAACTATTTGAGGAAAACAGAATAAAGAGCTTGGGGGAAATGTTGTCACAGATTAGTCGGTAGAGGAGAAACCTCCTAAAAAGGGTCAAAAGGACCACTTTGGTCTAAGACGGTCTGGTGAAGCCATGTGTTGACTCAACATCAAAAGAGGATGGGCAGACCAAAGTGTCTAAAAGTACATACCCCTAGGATTGATTCTATTAAAATTTGACCATGTGGAGGGCTTGTGCTTGTTTGGGGACCCACCTCTAAATTTCACCTTTGAATTTTCACCGAAGAGACACGTGGATGTTTCCGTTAGCTCTTCCTATGCTTAGAATTTTTCAACAACTGGTGCAATTTTCTTGGACACTAGACACGTGGAGGGCCTGCGCTTGTTTGGGAGTCTCTCTTTTAAGCTTCATGCCAAAAGTACACCAAAGAGACATGGGGATGTTGCGGCTGGCTCTTCCCATGCTCAAAATTTTCAACAGAAAGTGTAAATCTATCAGGTTCTAACCACGTGGAGGGCCCACACTCATTTGGGGACCTACCTCTAGACTTCATCTTTGAAGTTGCACTGAAGAGACATGTGGAGGCTTCCACTAGATCTTCCCATGCTCAAACTTTTCAATGGTCGGTGTAAATCTCTTGGGTTCTGACCACGTGGAGGGCCCTCGCTCATTTAGGGACCTGCCTATGGACTTCACCTTTAAAGTTGTGCCGAAGAGACTCGTGGAGGCTTCCGCTAGCTCTTCCCATGCTTAGAATTTTCAACGGCTGGTGTAACTCTCTTGGGTTTTGACCATGTGGAGGGCCCACACTTTTTTGGGGACCTACCTATAGACTTCACCTTTGAAGTTGTGCCAAAGAGACACATGGAGGCTTCTGCTAGCTCTTCCCATGCTCAGAATTTTTAATGGATGGTGTAACTCTCTTGGGTTTTGACCACATAGAGTGCCCACGCTCATTTCGGGACTTACCTCTGGACTTCACCTTTGAAGTTACACTGAAGAGACACATGGAGGCTTCCATTGGCTCCTCTTTATACTTGGTTGACTCAGACTTGCAGCGCATATAAAAAAAGAGGAAGCCCAAAAATGCCATAGTCAGAGGACGAGAGACCATATTACCGAGTGAGGTGTAATTGGAATTATTGTGGAGTTAATTTTGTGAACTTGAGAAGGACAAAATCTATTGTTTTGAGCCATAATTGCTAGGGCGCTTGTAGAAAATTGACATACGACCCTACCAGGTCCCTGGACATCCCCATTTCTGTCAAATTTTCTAATGTCATCCTAGGGTGGCCCATAATCACATCAAGCTCAATTCTCTTTTGGTTGGATGATACCCAATCCAAGAGGCCTTGACCACCTAAAAAGAAGGTCATTTTCCCCTTCCCCTTATGAAGGGTTGACTTGCCAGGAAGGCTTTCAGGAGGGAAGTTTGGAGTGGTAAGGGAGATGTTTGGAATGACATGAGGGAAAAATACTACATGTTGATGACTGGATGAAATGTGAGTCATGAAATTAATCCCTACTTCCCATGTCTCAAAGAAAGGTTGGTTTTCCCTGGGAGAAGGAATGAGTTGAAGTCCTTGAAATTCCTGCTCAGAACGAGGGGCACAATGCATCAAACGTGTGGATATCCAAGTTGTAAATCTTCCTCTACTATCCTGAGCTAAAGGTATTTGATTGATGTGATATAATCCATGTGAAAACACTCATTTCTAAGAGGCACAAATGCAGGTATATTTTTCTCAAGGTGTATTCTCAAAGGTGAAAAGGATTGCTTGTCAAATCAAGCCATATGGAACCACATAATAATTATTAAAAGGGGATTATTGCATGAAAAGAGGAAAGAAGTGATAAATAAAATTGTCAAAATCCATAAATATGGTGCCCCAATCATATCTGATGAAAGTAAGAAATGTGAATGGCTCACAACTTTTCCACCTAGCAAAAATAGAAAATAATATTTTTCTTAAAGATTCATGTTTTTGGGGGGGAAAATAGGATGAGTGAGTGAGTCAAATTATATAAATGCAATGAGAATACTTTGAAAATGGGGGATTAATATTTTTGAAATTCAGTCAGAGAGAAAAAAGGAGAGAAGAACCGAGAGAAGCCATTTTTCTGGGAATTTTTTTGAGAAATAAGTTATTTCTTGTGTGCCTTTAAAAATCGATCATGTCAAGTTGGTTGTAGATGTATAGCCATTGAAAAAATTTTGAGATTGTAAAAAAACTTTCCCTTATTGATCAAATTTGAGAAACCTTGAGTAATTCGTGTAGATCAATAAACTGTGTTATGTTTATTTTCATCTCAATATATTTTCAAATAGTTTATGTGCTTGCTGTAGTCTTACATAAGAAATCCTTTGAAATCACACAAAATCGCATCCTCATGAAAAGTATTGTGGCATTTGGAATTACATTATGAAGAGAGCTTTCATTTTAGTGATACATATTGTTTTCATTTCATGAGTGTATCAAGAGCGAGATATAGCAGGATTTTTCTAAAATTTAATTGAGTCTTTAACACAAGTTCTTGTGTTAAAACCTTGAAGAATGTGTGAAGCCGTGTGTCTTTAAGCTTTCATAGATGCATAATTTTTTAGTCAAAGGTTCATCTTTACTATTTGAAGTTATTCATCATTTTTCCTTGTGGATTTGTTAACATTTGTTTAAAGTTCTCAGATATTTGGTATAATCAAATTTATCCTGTTTAGCTTCCCACCCAGAAATGAACCATAGATGAACTACCCCTGCTTGCACTATGTGTTCATAAAAGCTAAGGGAATTCGTTGATTTACCGATCCATTACCTCAATATGTAGGAGCAATCAATTTTTACCACTGCCTTTAGTAACCCAGATCTTGTCTAGAAGGTTTCTTCATCCTCTAAAGTGATAACTAATGAGAGTTAGATTACGCTATACCAACCAAAATTTCTAAAGATCTCCTGTCAATTTTGTGAAAGGAAATAAAAATACTATGAATTTGTAGATTTCATCCACCAATATGGGTTACAAAATGGGTCCTCTCACCCTAGTTGAAGTACAACCTAAAGTAGTTAGGGTAGGTCAAACCCTGTTCATGGTGCTACCATTTCTTCCATTCCTGAGTGAATGAAGAGTAAGCTAAATCCTTCCTTGGATACAAAATGAATCAACCTCTAGTTTATCTGCCTTCAAGCATCTTGTTCGAACTATGGTACTGCTCAATTGCAAAGGTAGAATCAATTTTAGTACCAATAGAAAGTACTAATTAACTCCCATCTTTTGGCCATATTAATTTGTTTTGTTTTTTCATTCTTGACCTCTTGCACCTGCATTCCCAGTCATATTTTGTTTTTTTGAATTATTTTAGCTTTGATTGGGGTGTCGAGGCTAGTACTGGGGCACCCATGGGTTACCTAGTCCCACCAGGGGAGCCCCAATACTTTTTGATCTGCAAACTCTTCAACTTTGGAATTATCCATAGAAACAAAAATTAAACACTGATTTTCTACTTTCTATTAGAAAATTACAAAGATAGATAGTGAATGAATTATGCTTATGCCTAGAATCCACAATTGTAGGAAGAGAAAGAATTTAAGCTCATAAACACCAACAAGTTTTATCATGGAAACCTCAAGAGGAGGAAACACCAGTCAGGAAGGGAAATTTCTCTTTCTTCCCACTTTTATTGGCCAATTCAAAATAACAAGTACAAAATTTACAATAAGTATGAAAGAGAAGTAGATAATATCTCACTTCCTCCCAATTACTTGTTTGCTCTATCTCAACACTCCTTTGTTCTACAAAACACAATTCCAACACTAAGAACTTCTTTCTCACTTGCTTTCATGATTTGATGATCCTATTCTCTTCTACAAACATGTATTTATAGCCTTTCTCATGTCCTCCTATGCACTGGAGAATGGGAAAGCTCATGGAGGAGAAGAGACACAGACAACCTTCCAAATTTTGGGCTGTTCATTTCATATTTCTGTTTTCTATCTGAAATATCTAGGACCTCTACTCAAAGTAGACCAGCAGTCCCAAGACCACCACCCTAGTTGGGTGGCAGTTCTATAATCACCACTCTGCACAAAGTGGTAGTCCTACTACTATAAAGAAAGAACCTCCATGTATTATTTTTCCTTCATCGTGTTGACTAATTAGGTGAATTAGAGTCATTTTGGATCCCTATGGATCATAGCTACCCTGCTAAGGAGGATTTTGGTCCCACAAAATCTTAGTGGGGGAGTAGATGAGGAAATAATTCCCTCATTTTCTCCTTTGAGTACCACCGAGCTTGCCTTAGTGTATTTCCTTTCAGTCCAATATGCCAAGACTCCTGCAGACCTCTCCTAGTCTCTTTGATATTCTACTACAACACTACATACTCCTCCAATTCACCTTGTGAGTCCAAGACACAATCCTCAATGGAAGGTAGCAACTGTAGTCCTTCATCTTCATCTAGCATGGATGGTTCATATAGGTGCAATTTCTCACAGTTTACTACAGAGTACATCCTCATAAATGATGACAAGTCAAGTCGAAAAACATTTTCTCCAACTTGCTCCAATATGGTGAAGGGCCCATATCAGAGTGGCTTGAGCTTCTGTGCTTGACCTTGTAGTCTCTCCTTGATCAAGTAAATCCAAACTCTATCTCCAACATGAAGCTTATGTTCTCTCCTATGCTGATTGTGTCTAGATTTGTACTTGGCTTGAGATTTCTATAGTTGTTCTTTGACTTTGAGAAGGATTTTCCATATCCTCTCAATGAATTTGTTTTCTCTAATCACCTTTGTGTCTTGTGTCTCATCCTCATCCTATTGTCCAATTTCTATGTCATAATGTTCAGTGGATTTTTAGGTAGATATCCCAAGCATGCTTCAAACATTGACTTCATAGTGGATGTGTGTACTGCCCGGTTATAGGAATGTTGAATGTAGGCTAAGGAATCATCCCAAGTCCTTGGGTATTTGATTTTATACCCTTTAATCAACTATACCAAAGTCCTATTCACCACCTCTATCTGTGGATGGAAATATGTGCTCCTTTGTAACGTGGTATCCATCTTGTTCCACAAAGTAGTCCAAAACTTCCCCAAGAACCTCGAATCCCTGTCAGAAACAATAGACTTTGGCAAACCGAAATTCACCCATACATTAACAAAGAAAAGCCTCATGTGCCTTTGATATGTTTTTACATTCCATAAGAATACACATCTTATTGAATCTATCAACAATAACATAGAGATAGTCATGGCCATGTTTAGAAATAGGTAATCCTCCTACAAAATCTATAGAAATGTTCTCCCATGGATGAGTAGGTATTGGAAAAAGCATATACAAACCCTCCTTCCTAGTCTTAGACTTGCTGGTACAACAAAGTTTACATCCACATATAAACTTTGATACTAATTCTTGCGTATTGGGCCAATACATGTACCTTTGAAAGGTGGCTAGGGTCTTACCAACACTGAAATTTCCCGCTACTTTCAAGGTATGTGCATCCCTCATCAATAGAAGTATTTCTTCTTTAGGCACACAAAGCTTCTCCCATCGGTAGAGTAGCCCATCCTTGATATAAAAATCTTCAATCCCTATCCTTTCAGTCCCTTGGGACTACAACTACTGAACTGTCACCCCAAAGTCTTTATCCTGGGCATATGCCTCTCCGTAAGCTTCCTTTGTGAAGGTCTCAATTTGAGAGATAATGGCCAAATAAGAAAAATTCTCATGTGTGGGTGGCCTAGACAACATATCTACCACTAAATTTATACTACTCTTCTTGTATTTGATCACCAGATGGAACTGCTAAAGGAACCCCATCCATTTGTAGTGCCTTGCCTGTTTTAATTTAGATTGTGCTTAGAAATACTGGGGAGGTTTGTGGTCAGTGTGCACAATAGTTTCTTTACCCAATAAATAATGCTTCCATTTTTTAATTGCATGAACTAGTGCATACATTTCCTTTTCATATACTGAATATCCTTTAACTGCTGAAGTGAAAGTTTCATAATGATAGCATACGGGTTTACCTCCTTGAAGCAACATTGTGGCCATAGTGTAATCATTGGCATCTGTCTCTACTTCAAAAGGTTGCTGAAAACTAGGAAGAGCAAGTACTGGAGCATGAATAATCTTGTATTTGAATAACTCAAAGGATTTGTCTTGTTCCTTAGCCCATTCAAAACCCTTACTCTTTGCGGCCACTGTGTGTAGAGGTACTGCAATCATGGAGAAGCCCGGAATGAACTTCTGCATGTATTATATTTCTCCCATAAAACTTCTAGTCTCTATGGCTCCTGTTGGTGTTCACTAATTATTGATGGCTTCCACCTTCTTTGGATCCACTCATAGCTCTCCTCCTCCAACCACATGCCCAAGATAGACAAGTGACTGTTTGGAAAATTCACAAAGTGAGCATATTTTTTCTTGTAGACAAGTTAAGGCTTCTCCAAATATTAACTAAATGAGGAAATATTTCAAAAGCATATGAATATCCTTGATAACTCCCCAACCTACTCCACCTTTTCCATTTATTTTCTCATTTACTTCTAAGTTCATACAAACACACTAGTGTAGATTATATACTTTTGTTTGAAGATTAATGTAGTTATATATTCATATTTGTTGAGAATAAACATGTTATGATTATTTTTCAATGATTTGAAAGCATGAAAGGATAAGTTATAAGCTTTATCATAGCTTATGAACTTCATAAACTATGCATTGAGAGTTGAGAATCCATTGTATTTTCATCACAGACTTGTAATTTGAAGCACTTAGTGTTCATAACATCTCTTCTTAGTCCCCCAACACTTCAAGGACATGATTCAAGTGAAAATATTCCGTTATTTTAGCTTCCTGATCCACTCACTACCTTTTATCATACTAAGAAAGGAAAAATTATCTTTTATTACACACTTTGCACATTGAGGGTTTTAGAATTCAAACCCTAGCTCTATGTTAGAAACAATTTAGCATGAGTTTCTTCATTTTGTGGTCATACAGTGATAAGGTGATATCATCAAATCTTCCTATTGCAAATTCAAACTTTCTTTGCACTTGTTGATGGAGGAAATTCAAGATTTAACCTCACGATCACATTTCTTTGTGACAGTTACAAGAAAAAAAACTAGTTATTCAAAAGGCAATGAAATATCTTGAGAAACCTTTGTCTCAAGCTAATAAAAACATGTTCAGAGATTCTTCCTTATATTTCATCTCCATTTTAGATCAGGTTTATGGAGTATACTTCCACAAATACAAGACAAATTCAGTCTTCTTAACAAGAGATGATCAATGCCGTTTAGGTGCAAGGTAAACTAAATCCACATACCACTTCACCTATACAAATTTGAGCTCCATAAACTCATTTTGGACCTCTGGAGTATGACTATCACCATTTCTTACCTTAAACCTTGGGTCAAAGTGCTTGAGATAACCTTCAAGTACCTTCCAAGTATTCATCACTTGCTTTGTATGGCTGCGCTTTAGTGTAGAAAGGGAAAAGGAACCAATTTTACACCAAAATTATGAGATAAATTCTTGAGAACCTTCTAGAGAAGTGAATATACATCAAGCATAAGCATTCACACCTGATTGTTCACATTGGAATCTTTCAAATCAGACTATACATGAAAAACTTACAAAACAGAGGCATTTCTGTATATTGAAATTATGCACAACTTAGAAATAATGACACCCTCTTGTCCTAGGAGAAGCTTATTATAACCCTGATTTTTTCCACAACTTGAAACTTTTATTTGAATTCAAGACAATTCATTTTTTCCTACCACTTCAAGGAGGCTTGAGGAGAGAGAAACCCGATTAGAAAAACGATAAGAACTTTGTTTCTTGTCCAATTTTCCTCAAAAATTTTGCAAAAGTTTATGCTTGGATTTCTCTTCAAAAATTTCTTCTATGATATTTCCAAAGGAGGCTCAATAAATTTTTTTAGATGTTAAGAAGATAGGGTGCTTGGATTGTATTTCTCAAGAAATCGATTTTAGTAAAACTTCAATAAATTCCACAATCTTCTTTAAAACTTGATGAAACTTGACATGAAGCACTAAAACACACTCCTCTATATGTCCATAGGTTGATTTATCATAAATAATCTTATACTCTTCGTATAATCTTATTTCATCATGACTT
Organism: Taxus chinensis; assembly: GCA_019776745.2. Lineage (NCBI taxonomy): Eukaryota > Viridiplantae > Streptophyta > Pinopsida > Cupressales > Taxaceae > Taxus > Taxus chinensis. Next base: position 661,733,591 of record CM034152.1, read on the forward strand.
CATTGTTAGTCCTTAATACCAGTTTTAGTGAAAACTTGAATTTTTCCTCCAGAAGCTAAATTAAACATTTTGGATGCTCATACATGACCATAAGAATTTTTCCTAGGCTCCCTCCATTCTTACCTATTCTTTGCATGACCTGGTTTGTGCTCATACACTTCATTAGGCCCTAGAACTAGGCCTAACTAAGCCCAGATTTCAATTGTGACTCCCAACACTTGACCTAATGCTCACTCCAAAAGCTATTACACATGTTGAAACCATAAATTTTACCTATGTGGAAAACCTGATACAAGAACATGCCAACCATATCCATACCTCCAGTGGGCTCCTACCTCACTAACCAAGCCTGTAACACACTGAAACCATCTTGAATGTTCAATGAACCTGATAAGATACTACCAATCAACATTCATGTCCCTGAATTGAGCCTCACTTCACAACTCACACCTTTTCCATCAATTCCACCTGACATTAATGATAACACCAATGCACCAGGGTTCAACAATATTCTCCTTTGTCATTGATGGAAACAATTTAGAAACTTGTGATGGAAAACAACCACATCATCTCCAACGAATTCATATTCTTGTTATTTGATATCACTCTCTCCCCCTTTGAAATTTATGAAAAAAAAACACATCAAACATCCATGAGTAGTGTGAAAAAATAATGACACCATTACCTCAAGAAGCTCCCCCTTGCATGATGCTTACTCTTTTGTATGATAAGACTCACTCATCCGCATAACTTACTTCATCTAACAAATGCAATTACTCCCCCTAAACATGTTATCCCATATTCAATCATCTCACTTCACCATGCTCAACACCAAGCTCAATTCTCCCCTTAAGCTAGTGAAATTTTCTATTGGGACCTTAAGATCCCAGAATCATATTTCTAGTGCCTTTTGGTTCAACTTTGGCTATCCAAAAGCCCATAAGTACTTCATGTACTAAACTCAATGTAACTCCCCCTGGAATCACTACATCCTCCTTTACCTGAAACTTCAAGAAATTAATCTTTCACTTTGCATTCAAGCCATAAGAATGGGTCATTCAGTACTAGCTTGTTCTAAAGGATGTATTTAGTGTTTTCTATTTACTCTCTTGTCTTGATAATTCACTCATTTGAGAGAAAAATCAAATTGTTCCCCCGAAAAAAGTGCCAGCATATACCCACTATCTTGTGCTTTACAAGGCTTTCTAGGCTCATAAGCCACCTCAAACAACTATGATACATTCTCAGCTATTTCTTTTGTTTCAAAAAACTTTTCAAACCAATGGGCTACTTTTTTGAGGCTACCACAGTATAACAACATTAGTTTGATGCATAACAGTTCCATCTTTCTATCTTCATAACAACAAACTTGGCTTCTTTAGTTTTATCATGCTTCAAAGATATTCTCCCTTATTTCAACATTCTCAATAATCTCTTAGAACAACCTTTATCTTGATTCATAAATCTCAAACATCAAAGACTACTCATCTTGACTAAAATTGTCTTCTTACACCCTTAAGACAATGCATCTTGGTATAGTCATGGTTTAGGTCATGTACATCTACCCAAAAAATATTTGTAAGTTTCATTAAATTATTTTCATTATCACTAAGTTCATGAAAATTTTCAAGACTTAACTCATCAATATTCCTCTACCAATCATTTTTCTCTTTTACCTTTCACAAGCCCAACTAACCCTAGGAACAATCTTCTTTCCACCAATATCTTCTTTGGTGGAATACTTCAATCATTAAAAGGATGCATATTTGGAACCCATTAAGGAGATATAATTTCCCCTAAATTTCCAAGATCTAATTCCAAATTTAATACACCCTAGTTCCATTTGTAAATGTGCCTTCTTGATTAGGCCTCTCACTATGTACTTAATGACCCTATCTAAGGATAGTCAAGAAATATATCATTGATTTGACCAATGAAAAATTCAAAATTCCTTTCTAGACATTTAAAGCACATCTTCACCACCATATCTTCAATTTTCAAAGAAAAACTCCTATAAGGGTTTTTAATACACTTTTCCCTTACTAACCCTAATTGTGTAAATGCCTGACCCAAGAGGATACAAAAAGGCTATAATTTTCACTAAAACATGCCTCTAAATCTTGAAATTTTGTCTTCAAACATGTGATCAACCATCTTCACTGGATTAAGCTTGCAGAGAAGGTTATTGAATTGGGTATCATCACTTAACACCTAACAATCCATCTTGATCATACTCTCAAGACAAGACGTATTAAACACCTCATGCCTCAATTCCAAATGATTTACCCTCCTGGAGTCTTTTTGAAAATATAGATGCACCTTCATTTTCTTGACTAGAATCGGTTTGTCATCCTATTGCACAACCTCTTTTATGAACCAACACAGTTTGATTGAACAACTTCTATGTTCAAGATGAACATTTCAGGACTTAGTGCACAATTTCTAACTTGGACTCATTTATTGATTGGAATCTGTCTTCATATTTCAATAAGTCTACATAAGATTATTTTAAGAAACTTGTTCAATTATACTACATATAAGGAACTTTGACCTTGATCTTGTTCCAAAATATAACAACTTGACATAATTCAGATTGTTAGGACTTTACCATTGGGGACATTTCCACTCTAACTTTGTTTAACATAATTGGCTCAACTTGGATACTATACCATTAGTCTCTTACACTTGGAGAAATTACATTTGTTTTCTTTACAAGATAAAAGAACCTTAATGCCCTGTAATGATTTGCGGACTTTGACTAATGTTGAGTAATCCATACATTACTCAAGACTTGAGAACAATGATGACACCTTGATCTCAGGACACTTGTCAACAAAATACACCAATTATTATACTCAAATTGATGACTATGAGTTGTGAACATACATTTTTACAATAGACAAACATTTTTGAATAACATGGAAAATGGACATGAGGAAGTTACATATTAACTAATCAAGTGACAAATTGCATCAATTTAGTTTAGACTTCTTGAGGACCTCCTTTAATGGATGCAGCTTAAGATTGTATGACTCAGACAATGATTCAACTTAACAAGCCTAGAGGAAGACAATACAAATTTTGAGGCGTCTTGACCACACATCCTTTGCATAGATACTGAAAAAAATCATTCAAGATTCTTGATGAGAACTATTAGATACATACCAAACAGATATTTCATTGGATGGATCATATCTTTGACAATATGAAAAACTTCACTCAACAACTAATTTCAAGTTTCATTCAATAGCATACTTTGACCATCACTTAGTTCAACATGAAGAAACACTTGATTTACACATTGGTAGACAAATGTAGAGCAATACCTTGCTTCTTTCAGCTGGTATATACCTTCTAAATCATAGAGAAGGCATACCACCTTGTGAGGTCCACTGTCAAAACATAGAGAAAGTCATCAAAGCAACATGATGAATCAATTATTTCCCTTCTTGTCCTTATGATCTTATTAGTCATTCTTGGATTGCATTCCTTGGTGTGAATAACCACATCACCTCATCCTCTCACTATATGATTGAGTGTCTGATAAACATACATGTTGCAACTCATACACCGACTCTAACACAACTTGAGGTAGAGATTCTTCATTATTTGCACTAGAATTTCTTCCTTCTTCTTGCCTTTATCATCACTTATTGTTGTCTTGTTTATGCTAGACTTCCCATGACTTTCATTGATAATTGTGTCTCTTCAACATCTTCCCATGTTATCTTCTTATCATTATTTTCTTTTTCAACTCCTGAGTTTGATTCCTTGACCTTGTATATCCATTTTAACTTTCTTCTTTCTAGTGTCTCTCTCAACCATGGCTGACTTGGTTTTATCCTCAGAGTTTTCCTTCAACTTGAATACCCATTTTTTTCCTTTCCTTTTGAATGCATTCATCTTGTAGATATATCTAGAAGATTCATGACAGTTCCTTGCAAATTGTCCTTGCCCATGACAGTTGAAACATACAACCTATTTCTTTCCTCTTGAGTCTTATTCTTCCCAAAACTAGATTTAATGGTTCTTCTAGGCAGTACTTGGCTATGTGAGCCTTTTTCTTTGCAATTGAAACACACTATATTATTTTCATATTCATTCCTACAAGCTATCTATGGGTGCTTTTTTTCTATCTTACTCATGCAGTCCCTAGCTCTATGTCCAAAAACATGGCATGAAAATAAAATTCCATGAAACTTACTTGAGAGTCTCCTTGCATTTGGCTACCTAATGATCTTCATGTGTTCTTTAATGTCCTTCTTGTCTTCAGAGTGTCCTTGGCATGATACATGGATTGATTCACCTTTCAATTCCTTTTTCCTTTCTTATTCTAGTTCTTCCCTTAAGGTATTCAAATATCGGCACTTAGCTTGTCACATTCTTCAACCTTTGATTTTATAGAAGCTTGACATGATTCATGATCATGATCCAATTCACACTGAGTTGCTTTATTTTTAAGAACCAAACATGATTTATCATTTGGATTTCTTTGTTTTCTTAGAAATTTATCTGGATTGCTTGTACTTTCCTCACTTTTTTGATGTGTCATCAATTTACTTGTGGTCTGTTCTAACTCATTCCTTAGGGTCTTCAAGTCATCTTCATGGTTGAGGCAGGATTTTTTTGTCTCTTATATCTTGACACATTTTCAACAAATAATTCCATCTCAATGAGTTCTTGGCCATGATCAAATTCAATGAGCTTGAGAAATATCAAACTTCTTTTTCAACATTGAGTCTGCTAATGAACCCATGCTTGTGTCTTTGAGATCACCTCCAAGTTGTTAAGCTTGATGCAAGAGGGCCAGGCTCCGATACCAATTATTGGACACTAGGACACTAACGGGGGGTGAATTGGTGTCTATTCAAATTTTGAAAACTATTCAGATTGCTTAATTAGAAATTATGAATCTAGATCAATACTCACAAATAGTATAATAATGAGAGAGAGCACACAAATATAGGATTTAATGTTGGAAACCCAAACTGAGAAAAAACTAACTAAAACCAAGAACTAGCTTAGGAAAAAAATGTCTAGTACATGTTACATTGATTTCAAGTTGAGCATCTACTCAACATGGAGTTGCAACTCCAAAGTTTAACCAAGCTACTACTCAATATTTGACAAACTTCAGCCTACCTAGAAGGTTCAACTCCCAAAAAAATCAACCAGACTTATACATATTTCTTCAAAAAAATGATGGTAACCATTAAATTAGTTCACTTCTCTTCTTAATTTTATTACTTATCTCTCTCTTTATTATGATCATATAATCAGTTGTAAGGCTTTGTTACACAAGAATCATTACATTCACACATAAAAATCATGTTCTCACTCATCAAATAGGCACCTACTTTGTTTGTGTTTAATCATGTTGTTATATTTTAGTCATGATGTTCACTTTAATCCTCATGTGATTCATGGTTAAAGTTTCTTTAGGACATAGTTATTAACCCCTCATACTCATGGAAATTACTCTTCATTCAACTAGAATTATTTTATCATGATCATATTTGTCTCTATCAGCATTTTTCATTGCTCCAACAATATTCTCAACTTTATTCCTCTTTCATGACACTAATATATTATTTTTCTTGCATTGGAATATTTTCACATCTTCATGAGCATCAACCTCATTTCACACTCTTCTCATACAGTCAAACTACCTCTGTAAAATATTCACATGTTTTTCATCAACATTAACAAGCTCATCCCTTCTTTTTCATCCTTCATATTCTTCCAAGATTTCATATATATAACCTCACTATCACAATTCAACCTTCATCACATATACATAGAAAATAGTTTCTTTTTTTAACAATGTGGATCACTTTGCATGACCTTTGAACTACGAGTTCAAAGACTCTTCAAAATTTTCTTTAAGTTACACATTTAAAAGAAGATGAAGTAACTTCAACTCATATTACTTTTAAAGATAATGACAACCTCTGTCATGCATTAGTTTTTCCTCCAAAACCTACAGGTATGTTCAAGCTTCTTAGATGCACTAGGAAGACATATATAACCAATGTTAATATTTTACACAATTGACTAACTTTTCAACTAACTTCTATTCATATTTTTTAAGATTTACAAAGTCCTTTCAAATTATCAAACGAGCATATTTTATCATGTAGCTAAATGGAGGATTCTCCAAATATTAACTACATGAGGAAAAGTTTCAAAATATTATGAAGATTATTTCTAACTCCCTAACCTACTCCACCTTCGCCATTTAGTTTCTCATCTACTTTTGAGTTCATATAAGCACACTAGTGTAGGTTAGAGTCTCGTTTTTAAAGAGTAATGTATTTATATATTTATAGTTGCTGAGAATAAACATGTTATGATTATTTTTCAATGACTTGAAAGCATAAAACGAGAAGGTATAATATTGATCATAGCTTATTAACTTCATAAACTATGCATTGACAATTGAGAATCCATTGTATTGTTATCATAGAATTACAGTTTGAATCACTTAGTTTTCATAATGTCTCTTCTTAGTCCATGATCACTTCAAGGACATGATTCAAGTGAGAATATTTCATTCCTTCATCTTCCTAATCCACTCACTACCTTGTATCATACTGAGAAAGGAAAACTTATCTTATTTTTACACATTATGCACATTGAAGGTTTTAGAATTCAAACCCTAGCTCTATGTTAGAAAAAAATTTAGCATGTTTTTCTTCATTTTGTGGTCATACAGTGCTAAGGTGATATCATGAGAGCTTCCTATTACAACTTTAAACTTTCTTTACACTTGTTGATGGAGGACATTCAAGATTTAAGCTCACAGTCACAATTCTTCGTGACACTCACAAGAAGAAAAACCAGATATTCAAAAGAGAGTGAAATATCTTCAGTAACCTTTGTCTCAAGATACTAAAAACATGTTCATAAAATCTTCATTATATTTCATCTCCATTTGAATTCCGGTGTATGGAGTTCTAGACTTGCACAAATACAAGACAAATTTAGTCTTTTTAACAAGATCTAATCAATGTAATTTAGGTGTAAGGTAAAATAAATCCACATACCACTTCACTTATGAAAATTTGAGCTCCATAAACTCATTTTGGAACTATGGAGTATGACTATCACCATTTATTACCTTAAACCTTATTTCATAGCACTTGAGATGACCTTCAAGTACCTTCCAAGCATTCATCACTTGTTTTGTATGACTGCAATTTGGTGGTGAAAGGGAAAAGGAACTGAGTTTACACCACAAGTATGAGATAAATTCTTGAGAACCTTATATATCACTTAATATAAATCAAACAAAAGCATTCACACCTGATTTTTCACCTTAGAATCTTCAAAGTCAAACTATACATGCAAAACTTACAAAACAGAGGCATTTCCTTATAGTAAAATTAAGCATGGCTTACCAATAATGACAACCTCTTTTTTTAGGAGAATATTACTATAATCATGATTGTTTCCACAACTTTCACAAGTAATTTGAGTTCAATACAATTCATATTGTGCCTACCGCTTCAAGGAAGCTTGAGGAGAGAGAAACCCTGTTAGAAAAATACTCAAACCTTATTTGTTTTTTATCCGATTTTCCTCAAAAAATTTGAAAAAAATTAGGATTGGAGTAATATTAAAAAATTACCTCTATGATTTATCTGAAGGAGGCTCGATAATGTTTTTGGATGCTAAGAATATAGGGTTCTCATATTGTATTTCTTAAGAAATAGGTTTTAATAAAACTTGAATAACTTCTACAATATTCTTTAAAACTTGATGAAACTTGAAATAAAGCACTAAAACACACCCCTCTACATGATACATAGATTTTTTAATCATAAATAACCTTTTAATCTTTATACCAATCTCATTTCCTCATGACTTCATTGTTATTCCTCAAAGTCATTTTTAGTGAAAACTTGAATTTTTCCTTGAGAAGATAAAGCAAGCCTTTTGGATGCTCATAAATGACCTAGGCAGTGTTTTACGGCTCCCTCTCTACTTAACTAGTTTTTTAATGACTTGATTTGTGCCCATACACTTCATTAGTCCTTAGAACTAGGCCTAACTGAGCTAGTTTCAACTGTGACTCCCAACACGTGACCTGATGCTCACTCCCAAAGCTATTACACATGATGAAATGATAAATTCTAACATATGGAACACTTGATCCAAACACATCAACCATCTCCATACCTCCAATGGGCTCCTACCTCACTAACCAAGCCTACAACATGCAAAAACCATCATGAATGCTCAATTAACCTAATAAGACACTACTAATCAAACTTCATGTCCCTGAACTGAGCCTCACTTAACCACTTACACATTTTCCATTAATGTCACCTGACATCAATGACAACACCAATGCACCAAGGTTCAACAGTATGCTACAATTGTAATGAGAAAGGTCATGTTTGTTAGGCATTGTTTGTATGATCCACCTAGTAAAATTGAAGGCTATTAAGGCAAGGGTTCAATTGCGTGTTTAAGCTGAAATGAAGTTGTTCAGGTTTATATAGAATGTTAGTATGGTATCTCAAGGAAAATTCAGATATATCAAGATCCTAGAATGTAAGAAATAAGTTTTCAAATGTCGAGGATGCATATTAATAGTCAAAGCAAGGTATAAGAGCTTATAAGAAATAATGATGGTTCTTGAAGAGTTATTATTGATGAAAAAAAGTGTTTCTCATAGCACAGATCAGAAGAAAGGAGATGGAAGTGACTTTCAATTATCTAATAGGGCTTGGGAATTCATCAACTCATTCTCTTATGTCTTTATGATGTTTTATGCCTCTACTAGGCTTTTTAGAGGTATATTGATCCAAATGAAGCATTAGAAAGAGGGGGAGTTGTCTAGGTTGATGTATGTCTTATACATGGTGTAAGGTATGTTTTTATAGTCTCTAAGAATGTTTTGAGGTCTCTCTTGATTTTTCAAGTAGTAAAATTGGTATGGTATCTTTCAAAGTTCTTGAGTTAGTGTAGACACAAAATCACACACATACTACTATATTACTACACCACCAAGTATGTTAACATTATATATATGGATATTGAGTAAGAAAATTATTCACTTGTGACATAATTCATAGTCCATTTTCCTACTTTGATTATGTCCATTGACTTTATATTTCACATCTGTCACTTCTACACCCAGTCCTGGTTAGGTCACAAGGATCCAATTCTATCAGTCTTCCAACATTTTTCATCAATTATCCCAGGACACTAATGCCCAAGTCTAGACACTAACACCCGTGCGCTATTGTCCATCCTGGGTGCTTCTGTCCTCTTTGTTCTTGTTTTATTTTTGACATTGTTGCTTAGCATTTTTGCTTTTCTTACTACTATCATGAGGTCCTAGTCAACATGTCATGTTATAAGTGTCAAAATTAAAACAAGAGATCCCTATATATACATAACATACATAACATTATAAAGGGAAAGCATATCTACATATTATCAAAGGAACTAGATTTTTGGGCTTATTACTTTGAATACACTACATAGGAAGGTGAATTTTTTAATTCCATCCCACACATTTGCATTCTATCTAGCTATAGCCAACTATCTTGGCATCATCGGCTTGAGGGAAACCTAAGGACATGATTTCACACACAAGAACATAGAACTACATGGATTATGAGATGTAGTGCAGTGTTTGGTCATAAGTTCACTCTGTCGGGTTACCACTGGGGTCAATCTGACTCCCCATTTGCATCTTTCTTTTTTATGATTTTATGTAGTTTGGATTTTTATAGGATATCATCTATTTTGCAGGTTATAAGTGAATTTGGTGATCATCCAGAAACATATAGGAAACCAACAACGAATTATAGTGAAACTTTAGCAACACAGAAAAAATCATATTTTGACTCTCTCCATAGTCATGAGCACCTACAGAAGGTCCCTGGCACCCAAGCACCCTCACCCTTGCCAAGACTCCCATGTTCAACTCAATCTGCAAGCTCTAGAATTTATATCAAGCATTTCTGACACTCTGCCTAGCTTGTTCATTAGTTTCTCTAGTTTAGTTCTTTGGGATAAGTAAAAAAAAGATAAGTTCCCTATCTCTCCCATTTACTTATACAATTGCTTATTTAGATTGCTTAACATTTGTATTCTATTCTATATCATCATGGTGACTCTAAAATTATATTTAATATTTATATTTTGTTAAATTATTTGATGAACCCCCCCTCTCTTGGGACTCCTTGACCTAGGATCCACAAAACCCTAATGACTAAAAATTGATCCTCCTCTCCTAAACAAGTTATGCATCATGTTAGTGTGAATCCTATTCTTGATGATGATGTTGAGGCTGAACTTTATGATCTTTATCGCAATTCTCGATTTGAAGAAAACATTCAAAGGCAACTTCTTGCAAATGAGCACAATGTTCCTACTAGTTTTTGTAACTCGAGCATAAGCATTGTTTTACCATACCAAAAATTTACTAGATGCACTCCTTGTTATTTCATAGTCATCAAGGCTACTCCACATCCTTCTAGTTATATTACAACATATTATGATGCTCTTATCGATTATATGTTTGGTCTTGATTGTGTCATTGTAGATAAAAATAATGTTATTTCCGATGTTAAAAATGTACATGCACATGATGATGTTTCTCATATTAGTCAGGATGAATGTAAATTTTCATCACATACTCCTAAAAATATTTCCAATGATTGCAAAGATATATCTTATAATATTTCTTATCCTACTTATCTATATGTTGATGACTCGCTTGATGAAATACTTGCATGTGAAACTTTGTCTGATACTGATGCTAATTATATTTATGATCATGAACATGTTAGTGAGGATGTTACTTCTCTTAAAATTTCTGAATGTGAATCTGCCACTCTACTTTCTTCTACTTCTATTTTTTTACCAGCGACATTCATGGTGATTCTACCACTCCAACTAGTTCACCTCTTATGGTTTCTTCTTATTCTACTAATAGCATTTCTGTTGATATCACATGTTCTTTTCCTTACCTTTCCTTTTCTTCTTCTCTAGATTATATTCATGTTGCTTCTTTTATTCCTCCTATTATTTCTTTTACATCTACATCTAGAAATCCTGTAACATCTTCATCTTCCTCTTCTTCTTCTCACATTCCTATGATCACTCATAACGGAAAGCTTTAACCTCTCGATTCTACTCTCACATCTTTTATGATTCCTTCACGTGATATTTTATCACTCATGCATGTTGTTGGTCATCTGCAATCTCAAGTTGAATATCTTAATCTTGAAATAAAATCATATTATGATTCTATTGATAATAACTCTCTTTATGAATTTCCTATTCCAAAGAAAATTCAATATTCATCTTTCCCTAAGGATTTTATCATGCCTACATTTTCATGTTTCAATGGCACTGGAAATCCATATTTTCATCTTAAGTGTTACCGCTTAGCTATGGCCTCTTATTCTAATGATCGATTGTTACTAAAATCTTTTCATCATAGTATGTTTGATGATGCTCTTCAATGGTACACTCATTTTAATTTTGGATCAATTAGTACATATTGTGAAATAAAATATGCTTTTCTTAGACAATTTATGCTTAACAATGGCCCTATAGTTACACATGATCGCTTACCTAGCTTGCATCAAGGAAAGAAAGAAATTATTCTAGATTACATTTTGTGCTTCAATTATTTCATGCTAGGGACAATTTTAGTGGGGAACTTTTGTAAACTCGCGAATATTAGGGATTATGGAAATTGGAAATGGCTAATTTTCAACACTCATCTCCCACCCAATTCGCCTAAAATTTCCACCGATAAGTCATTTATATGGGTGAATTTTCCTACTATTTATATGTTAAATTAACTTATGCATGTATTTCTCCAATGTTTCTTATCATTGTACCTCATCCAAGAAAATTGCACCCTACCAAATCGCCTTTACCACGAAACATTTTTCAGAAATTTTCCATCGATTTGAAAGTAGATTTTGGAGATTCGCTACCCATTCTAAACTATTTTTTTCAAAGGGGGGTTCTTAAAATTAACCCAGTTTCATGCATTAGTTTGTTTTTTAGCCTATTGAACTAGAGAAGTAATTCATCATTTTTCATGGCTTGATTCCTGCATTGAAGGAAAAATTACAATATGATACATGTGAATCATTTACACTTTTATGATATAAATTCATTGATCTAGAACAAGATTTAATTGTTGCACATGTTATATATCCCCCTTCTACTCCTTCTACTACTACACTATCTTATGTTTCTTCTCCCCTTCCATTTGTTAGGCATCCTCCAAGGTCTCCATCTCCTCCACTGCATAAGCATCCTGCATCTATGCCACTGCATCACTCTCCACCTCAGTCTTCTCCATATTCTACGCAGGATCCATTACATTTCTCGTATGATGCTAATCCTCATGATGTCTTGTCTTCTCTGCTTGATAAGTGCTTTATTTTCCTACCCTCTCATTAACATCATCCTACTCATCACTTGCATTGATAGCATGATCACCCTTATTACAATTTCCACCACATTACTGGTCATCGTGATAATGATTGTTGCACCCTTCATGATAAATTACAATAATTATAGAACAATGGTATCATTGCCTTTGGATATCTCTCTTGTGATTAGTCTCTTTCTCCAATTTTGCATAAGTTTGCTTCCACTTCAGTTCACTTCTCTCCTCTACCCACTTATAAGGTCGACATTCATCCATCTCCTAAGAGCATTAGTCATCCATGTCCTCCACCTAGCTCATCCACTACTGCATCATAACATCCTCCTCGCAGTGCTACTATAACTCATTGGCTTCCTAATCCATTAGCATTTGTGCTTCCTACCACTACATCTCCCATCATTGGAATGATTTCATCTGAAATTCAATTTGGATATTACACTCATGTTGCTACCACTTCACATGCTTCCACCACCCTCATCAGTCTCTTAATCTTTAGTAGGTGATTTTTCTCACCTCATTACTTGATGATGCACTCATGTTCTTATGGTTCTTACATGACTATTAAGGGATCTATTACAATAATAACCCCACTCCATCTTTATGTTATACACTTCATTGATCTATCTATCTAGCGTACACTATCAAACCATTTCTTGATGACACACTCTTGTTCTAGGTTTCATTCTTTATTTATGAGGGGTCTTATATCAATGAACCTCATTTCCTACACATATGCTAGGGGAATCAATCTTCTTCCCCCCTACATCATACTCACACATGTTCACATACATCATGTATCATTTTATTATACCATGTCTCGTTCATTTATCTACCACACTACATCACATAAATCTACTACTATCATATACTATTAACACACAATCCAAGTTTGCAATATTACATATCTATTTCCTATCAACACCATAATCCATTTATGCAATGCAAATCAAACATCTACAATAATGCCAATCATCCATATATATATATATATATATATATATATATATATATCATCATCATCATCAAATATCATAGTTACAAAAATATAATCGCTGGAGGGAAAGTCCCTACATGCATATACATCTTATCTCATCATTACTATTGCTATATACAACTGTGGGAGCTCTAGAAAGATATGTTTCGCCACTCAAACTATGTCGATGGTCGTGGCCCTTATATCTCTTCACTTTTCTATGTAATATAGCTACCTCACCTAACTACTCTGTGAATCGGCCATGCAACTCTACATACTTCATGAACACATCCTATACTAGGGATCCTCCTCCTAAGGCCTCCCTAGCTCATCAATTATCCACATGTGCCTCATCATGCTCGCTCAGCATAACATTATATGTGGTTTTCGCTATTAACAATGGCTCAAACAAATATGCATGCTTTCCCGAAATAGCATCCACTCGCTCCAACATCCCACCTCTCACAAGAAAATATAGGGGTGTATTACACGTCAACATGTGGATCGATGAATCCAAGATCAAGGACCATCATATTGTAAACATTCCACAATGTTATATTCCAATATTGTGCATATAATACTTACAATATCAACATTCTTACAACATCTTCTATACTCCTTCTTGGTCATTATTACATATTGTTTCCTCTACTTTTGGCTCAGTGCTCGTTGTTTCCACCCCTCACCCCTTTTGTCGAAAGGGGGGCATATAATTGATATCACCTTACAATCCCTCTCAGGATACTATAAAATCAACCGACATTATTAGTACATCATTATCACAAAAAAAACTTTTACGCTATCCAAACAAAGGAACAAATCAATCTATTCAAATAGTTTCTATCTATTTCCCCCTAATGACCTAATCTAGGGGAAAAGGAATTAAAATATCTCTGTAAGTAATCTATTGTACACATCTAATTTTAAATCAATCTTTCAAAAATTCAAATAAAATCTTTTAGTCGATTTGGCATAGAATACTCTACTATATCTCCTAGATAACCTAACTTTGGACCTACATCATTTTATTAACTTTCCCATATGATCTAGCATGGGAATCACTTTACATTTTTTATTGCTTCTAGATGACCTAACATGGAATCCATCTAGCATTAAATGAATCATGACACATTTGGAGTGGGGGGAAATGAGACGTCATTTCCTTTCCTATATTGATCTTATATTGGTTATTCAATCATGGATTGAAATGGAACTAAATTTGGTCTTTAGTTTTCTACAGTGGTTGAACCTTTTAAGGATGTAGTTATGGATGGAGAGTAAAATTATACCTCTCTCCCCAACACTCTTCCTCTAGCAGAATTACGCCCAAATCCTCCCCTGTAGAAATTTCAGACAATCAAGTTAGGAATTGATCACTCCCTACCCCTTTAAATCTCCATTGGCAAAAATTTGAAATATCCAAATAAAATCATCAATTTCTCCAAGTTCTCCTTAAAAACTTTCCTTGTCTCTATTTATGCCACATGGATCAACACTTTGATCCATGGTTCACCATGTTTTATGTTTTTATTCTACACGTACTTCTACAAATAGGGATTCTTTAGACTTCTCACAGGTATGCTCCTTACTTCCTTTACACTACTTGAATTTCATTCAAATGGAATAAAGGGGGGAAAATGTACACACAAAATCATGCACATACTACTATATTACTACACCACCAAGTATGTTGTTATATGTATGGATCTTGAGTAATAAAAGTAAATTGTTGAAACACTTCCTAGTCCATCTACCTACTTTTATTGTTTCTATTATTTTTATCTTTCACATCTATCACTTCTACACCCAATCCTAGTTAGGTCATAGGGATCCATGTATGTAAGTCTTCTAACATTTTTCATCACTTGTCCCAGGACACCAGCACCTAGGTCTAGACACTAGCACCCGGGCACTCCTGTCCACCCTGGGTGCTCCTATCCTCTTTGATCTTGTTCACATTTTTGACATTTTTATCATCCATTTCAATTTTTTTACTGTTGTCTCGGGGTCTTAGTCAACATGTTGTGTCACTAGTGTTGAAATTCAAACAAGATATCCCTATATATATACACAACATATATACCATTATAATGGCAGGTAATTCTAAAGGGTAAGCATATCTACATACTATCAAAGGGACTACATTTTTGGGCTTATTACTCTACATATGAAGGGGAAGTCCTGAATTCGATCCCACACATTTACATTCTATCTAGTTATAGCCCACTATCTTGGCGTCATCGGCATGAGGGCAACCTAAAGACACGATTTCACACAAAAGAACATAGAACTATATGGAGTTTGAGATGTAGTGCATCAATTGGTTCTAAGTTCACTTTCTTGGGTGACCAGTGGGGTTAGTCTGACTCCCCATTTACATCTTTCCTTTTTAGTATTTGATGTAGTTTGGGGTTTTGCAAGATATCATATTTTTTGTAGGTTATACGATAATTTAGAAATCATATAGCGACATACAGGTGACCTTTAGTGAAGGATGGCAAAACCCTAGCGACATAGAAAAAATAGATTTTGACTCTCTGCATAGTCACATGTGCCTACAAAAGGTCTTTGATGCAAAGGATCCCTCACCCCATCCCAGGAGCCCATGTCTGGCTCAATCCACAAGCTCTAGAATTTACATCAAGATTTTTTGACACTCTTCCCAGCTTGTTCATCAGTTTCTCCAATTCATATCTTCTTTGGGATAAGTGAAAATCATATAACTTCCCTATCTCTCTCATTTTCTTATATAGTTGCATCTTTAGAGTTCTTAGAATTTGTATTTTTTTATCATCATCGTGACTCTAAAATTACATTTAATGTTCAATATTTTTAAATCAATTAGTATAGTCATGTTCTCAAGTTTTTGTCTATGTCTTGACACTGTGTTATGATGTATGTCTATAAGAAGGACTATATAAAATAGAAAGTGTTCATGGCTCTATCAAAAGTATTGAAGTTTATAGATGGTGTCCTAATAGATATATCAGAAGCTAAGATGAAATCTTGAGTAAATGATTTTCCTTTGACATGTAAAGATAGTCTTGATTCTATGTTGGTCAATTCAAGAAGGTTGTGTCATTTCCAATGTTGCAAACTATGTGTATACTCCTTTATGATGTCCAAATGAAAGTTGAGTTTGTGGGAGTCAATAAATGTAACCTTGAGTATAAGTTTGTTAAGTCATGTCACAGAGTATTGTCAAGTGAAAAACAAATTAGGTTTGTATAAGAGTCAGAAGATTTTCTCAACTATCAATAGTTGGATTAAGTGTCATTATGTCATGCTTAAAAATGGATCAAAGGAATTTCATGATTCATAAAGGAGAGATTAATAAGTAATGATTCATCAAATATGATGACTTGATCAGACCATCATCTCAAGGATGAACGTGGCAGTCTCATTGAAGGCTGGTTAAAGATAAGCTAAGAAGGATTTAAATAAGTATTTATGGTTTATATGTTTCATAACTTAAATGTAAGCACCTAGAAATTTAGAGAGGTTTGATACATGGATGTCTGAAAATTTGGGGACTTGATATAAAAATATTTGCACTCTGAGTTGTTTCTATTCTAACTGGGTTCTAGGAGGCCACATCAGGTGGTGTGAAGAAAACATTGTGCTTGAAGGTGTAATTGGTGGGATTGAAAGCCAAAAACTGGAAAAACATGTCCTAACAAGGTTTCTTGAAGATTCAAGTGGTCTCATTCTTAAAATAATTCAAATTTCTTTGGAATCCATGATAGTTCTCAGATTTGACTGTAAAGAATGCTATGAGACCTAATTGGTGGTGGAAAATTCCAAACTAGGTTAATCTTCTTTTATGACAAGTTAGAAGGTTGATGGAGGTGTTAAAGTGGCCAAATGGGTATTCATAACTAGTAAGGTTTTTCTATAAAAGAAAGCATCAAAAATTAGGTATGAATACCTCATGTAGTAGGGCTAGTAGTCTATGTGTATAGTATGAAGAGGTAAAAATGGTATGGAGAATGTCATGATACTTTCACAAGCTTCACAACCATGAATAAGGTTGTAAAATATTTGAAAGGATTATAAAAAAATTGTGTGGTGTTTGTAACAAGGTACAATGTTTGAGATTAAATGACTAACCAAAAGCCTGTAGGTGGTCTTTTTATAAACTCTATGATTTTTTTGAGTCTATGCATGATTATCCAAGGTATTAGATAATGTCTTGATTAAGGTAGAGTGGCTTAAATGATCCATTTCCTTGAAATGTTGGATCACAGTGCACATATAGTGAAGAATATTATGAGGTAATAGGGTGTAGTGAGCACATAGGTCTAATTTGAGCTACTACAAGTATGGAAGGTAGGTTAGCATCATCCTTGATGGGTGTGAGTTCCAAAGAGCACGAATATGCATAAGAGAAGGAGTCCATACACCTTAATAAGTTCAAGAAAGATAAAAAAATATGTGGCAAAACTAGAGTGACTTACTCAGTGCACCATCAGCCAAAATAACATGTTACAGGTATATAGAGCATCCATGAGTCAAGACATGTCAAAGTTTCTACAGTTATATCGTCTTCAAAAGGGGAAAATTCTAATGACTAGATTGTATATCAAGGTTTATTTGATAAAGTGAATTATGTTGAGAGACTAAAGAAGTTGATATCCTTTTTTGGATGAAGATTGCATTATAACAGTACTCGAAAGCTCTATGAATAAGGAAATGGAATCCTTCATGTTTGTAGGTGGTGCTCAAGTCAGGAGGATTCATTCTTTGATGTTACTAAGTATTCTTGTTGCTATGAAGTGTGTATGAGAAATTATGATAGATAAGAGGTTCTAGACTAAGTATATCATTCCTTGGATGGACTTAAAAAATGTGGCAAGTGTTTTCATAGGTATGTTATTATGCTCCAAGACTGAGAAAGAATTTGACATAAGGGGAGTTTATTTTGACTCTCAAACCAAAGATGAAAAGGTGATATAGGTGATATAGAAGGAATGGCATAGGAAATGAAGAATTGTCACAGATATAACCTCTTGAGGTATACGTAATCTCATCAAAGGAAGAGTGAAATTTCATGGAGGAAACTGAAAAATATTGAACTAGTGCTTTAGGGCAATGTTGAAGTGTTTGTCATCCCTTCAAGGCAAGTAATCAAGGTAAGCAGGAAAAAATTTATTTTTTCCTTTAGATAAGGGAGTTATAAGTCTAGGGGGAGTTGTGAGAAGCCATGTCATTGTGTGTGTGGGATTCTAGAGCTTATCAAATATAGTTCAATGTGCACTAAAGAGTCAAGACAGGGATCTCAGTTCATGAGAAGGCATGAGGTCAAAATTTAGTAAGAAACAAGTCAAACTTGTTCTTTGAAAAATTGAGATAGGACAAGAAAAGGTATGGGTGATGATTTTTTTATTTAATTCATGTTTGATGGCATGTTCACAAGTTGTATACATTGACTTAAGGTCTGGTATAGTGCTCTCACTATTGAAAAATAGTCAAAAGTAGGGTATGAGGTGATGAAGACATGTTCTTGAGCCCAAATGAGGATGTTGTGTGATTCTTGCACTCAAGAGAGAGGGAAGAAAGATGTTTCTATCTCTATATCATCATTTTTTCCATGAGTACATGTTTTATATGCTCTTTTCTAGGGGGAGTACAATCATAAATGCTTTGAAAGAGGTAAAATCGGAGTTTTGTTAGAAATTACTAATTTATGAGCTAGAATGAAGAATTTGGATGATTTTTCCAACCAATAGGTGTTCCTAAGAAGCTGAGAAATATGAATATCATGTAGGTATAGGTAAGATTTTTCATTAATGTAAAAAGTGGAGAAGTTCATGATGTTTTCCATCAATGAAAAAGGGGAAGATTGTTGGCATGGTGTGTTTTAGGTGTTTTCATTAATGTAAAAGCCCATTAATGATAAAGAGGATGATGGAGTAGAGCCAGATAATTCTTAGTAGGATGATGACATGGAGTTTTATCTATTGACATGATGGCATGAGATGTTTCAGTGAGATTGGTTTGGCCTAGCAAGTATAGTCAAGTGACCTAGCTAACCTAGGTGATGGAGCATGGTGGTTGGAATTTCTTGATGACTTGAGGATTATGGCAGTAGCATGGAGAGAATTTTTTTGGAGTTTTTAGGCACTCACATGTTTTTCAAGGTGTAGGTACAGGTTGAAGATGAATATTCATATGTTCATCTAGACCAGATCTATGTGCTTAGAGGCATGAGGAAGAGTTGGAGAGAAATGTGAGCTCATGGAAGCATGTAGGGATGTCATATATGTTGTTCTAAGTATGTTAGAACATTTTGGATAAGTTTCATGATGATTTTTAGTGTTGGTTCAATTGACCCTAGCATAAATCATATAAAACCACAAGGGATAGTCATGAAAATCATATGAAATGAGAATATGGAGAACTATTTGAGATATGATGATGATTGGAGATGATGCATAGGGGTTTCCTAGAGGTGTGAGAAACATTTTGAGTCATTCTTAAGAATATATTTCAAGATGAGTTATTTTTGGTGAAACAAGGTCAAGAAGAAGGTGATTTCCATCTCAGATTGCACCTTCTGATGTTCACCCTGAATTGTGTGATTTACATGGGAAATTTCGGATTTTAGGGATGTTTCTAAATTGAGATAATAATGTTCCAAAACAATACTTAGTTCATTTCATTGTCACATTTTTATGAACGAATGTTAAGAAGGTAAACAAATTTTTGTGTGCTTAAAACCATAGCTTGAAAGTGGTATTAGATATATTCTTCCTAAGTTACTAGAATAGATTTCTAGTGAAATTATGTTGATTTTATGATGTATAGGATTCCACTAGGTTTCTATAAAGGTATGGTAGAGTATGTAGTGGTGAGTGTATCCCACTCAAATAGGCTTGTTTCTAAAGAAGTTCAATTTGGGACAAGGTTGTCCAAAGGAGTTGAAAAATAAATAGACTTAGTTTTTAGCATGGGAATTTTAATTTATTTAAATTATGGTTTCAGATCAGGCTTGAGATTATTGAGGGTAAAGTGTGCCCTATTTATGAAAACTAGTCAAAGGGCAGTTTTGGGGCAGTTTCAGAGATTGGGTTGGTTGAATTCCTTCCACTTCGAATTGTAAGGAGTTATATTTTATGGAAATAGGATTAAGAAATATTTATAATGGTTTTTTTTTCTCATGTTGGTGAATTTTTATGGGTTATCCAACTTGATTTGTAGAGAAAAAGGTTTCTTGTTTCTAAGGACAAAACTACTTTGCTGAAAGATTAAAGTGAATGAGGGATGCGATGAATGAGTTAATTATTTATATAGGTTTTAAAGTGAAGAGGGATGAATTTTTTTCCAATTTAAGTAATTTTGAGGCCTTGGAAGTAGAAGAAAGGTTTCAACTAGTTGATTTTGTAAAACTTCTTTCTGGGAAGCTTGATTTGATGAAGAGGAAAGTAGGTTTGGTTTTCACTTATGCATTTTTCATTATAAATAAAATACATTTATGTAATATAAAGGTATTGAGGATTCCATAGAGTAGTTACATTCCATATTTTAGTTGTTCTTGGTTGGTCTTGATGCCCAAAGGTGAAGACAGGGTGATGGAAACATCTGTTTGGAGAAGGTTTTGAGCCTTTTAAGTTGTATTATAAATTATTTTATTGGTGAAAGAAAATATGAGACCATTTGTGATATTTATATGTCATATTACAGATGTGTGATGAATTTTTGAGCTTTGCTAATTATCATTTTGGCATTTATGGTTTAACCTCATCCAGGTGATGAGGTTTTGAGCTAGTTTTGTGCATGTTTGGTGGTTCTTGACATGGCCGGCCTATATGGGTTAAATGTGAATGTTTTAATAAATTTATTTGAATTTTTTTAGGTTTATTGGTCAAAAATGAGGGAAACCAAGCTATAGTGTGTTTAAATGAAGATAACGGTATAAAAGTGAAGTTTGAGTTCAAATTTGAACTAGTTCTTTGAGAGGGGAAAAAGTGTAGCCAATGTGTGTGCTTATAACACGTATGAAGCCAGAGTTTCAGATCTGAGAGATTGTAAAATATTCTAAGGAATTTTTAAAAGTGTGTATGTAATATTTTTAACCAAATACAAGTTGTGAAAGTGAAGGAAATAGTGAATTGGAGAAGTGGGGGTTTGAACAAGGGTTTAGAGGTGTGTGAACTGAATTAGTGATCTCCATCAGTTATGGCATCAACAAGACATAATATATCTTCATCAAAGGTGGTTAATTAAGTGCTTTGTCACCTTAGGGGGTTGTATCATTCTTATAAGGTATGTGTTCTACTTAATTAGGGGTTGGTGCTCCTTGTGAATTTGGTGCTTCACTAAATAATTTTGATTTGAGTAATATAATTAGAAGTTTCAATGGGGTTTTCTTCCCATTGAGGGTTTCCCACTTATATTTTGTGTTATGGTGTTCTTTATCTTGTTCATGGTTTTTTTTAATGTATGGTATTTGATTTTGTGCACACATAAATGAATGGTTTATTGGTTTGTAATTTAAGTAAGCAAATATGAAATTGATTTAAGTTTATAAGGACTAATTCACCCCCCCCCCCTCTGAGTCCATTGTACTTCTAATAGTAATATGTGGGGTCTCCACTCCAAAAAACCATCCCACTGCATCTCGCCAAACCTTCTGTGTGATGGGAACTATATGCTCCCCTGGATATGCAATCTAAAAATATGATACACATCCTCCATTGTCATCATCATATCCCCTATGCAGAATCAGAAGGTACTAGTCTTTGGGTCCCATCTCTCTATAAATGTTATAATCAAGCCCTGTATCTCAGAGGCACCCTCAAATAATGGAAGAACCCACCCAATCCAATAACATCCAAATGATCCCACTCTACATCTGTGCCACCAACCCTGATCATCCCCCAACATTCTCAAGACTCTATCTCTCAGATACACAGTGTCTCTAGCCAATAAAACCATCCAAAAAATGTCCATCATTTTTCATCCAAAATAATCAACAAAATTCTCACATCCACTCAGTCGATGCCAACCCTAAACTAGTTGATGTTGAATTTCCCTAGGTCGATGAGGACTTGAGCTAGTCATTGTTTTTCAGCCTTGGCACGTAATCAAATCCAAAAATCCAAAAAAAAAAAAAAAAAAAAAACAAATAAAATCAAAACAAAATCCTAAGTTTTCTACACTTAACACTCTTTGTGACCTCTAGCACTTCCTTCCACCTTCACTGGCATCTATTTCACTCAAATTGAAATATTTTATATTACTCAGAGATCTCAATTCCCTAAATCATGTCATTCAAATGAGCTTTATCAGTCATCTTCGTCACTTTTATAGGCATGCTAACCTAGCCTTTGTTGACCCAATCCCATTCTCCATCAACTCACCCATTCGTCATTAACCCAACCCTATTTTTCATCCTTCATCTTGTCTCATCAAATATAATTATCCAAATTATCTTTTCTTCCACTTCAGATTTGTGTGTCACCCATAACACACCATTCCTTACCTTACATAGCTTATTTCCCTATTTTTTGCCTATCTATCTTGTAGCACATCCTTCCTCATATCTAACATCTCACTTCTATGTCCATCTTTGTGTTACATATCGAGGCACCATATCTCATCTTAAGTCCACCTTCGTAGCCATTTTTTCCCTTTCCCTACCACCAAGACACATAATTTCTTGCCTCTATAGACACAAAACCACACACATATTACTATTTTACTATACTGCCAAGTATGTTGTTATATACATGGATCTTAAGTAAGAAAAGTATTCACTAGTGATAATATCCTTTGTCCATCCACTCATTTTGATTGTTTCTATGGTCTTTCTCTCTCTTATCTATCATTTATGTACCCACTTTTTGTCAGGTCATCGGGATCCCTATCTTTCAATCTTTTCACATCCATTTTCATTTATCCTAGCACACCAGAGTCAAGTCTATACACTAGCACCTAGGTGCTCCTATCCATTCTAGGCACTCATGTCCTCTTTGTTCTTTTCACTTACTGTGACATTTTTGGTCAGCCTTTTTAGTTTTCTTACCCTTATCTCGAGTTTATAGTCAACATGGATCTCTTGTGTCAAATTTCAAACAAGAGATCCATATATATAAACAACATATCCTCTATTATATGGGCAAGAAATTATAAGGGCAACCTCATCTCCATACTATCAATATTACAAGGGAATACATTTTTTGGATGCATATAATGCATAGGAAGGGGAAGAGTATATTTCCATCTCACACATTTGCATTTTATCTAGCTATATTCTGATATCTTGGCATCATTAGTGTGAGGGAATCATAAGGACGTTATTTCAAACACAAGCAAAAATAACTAAATGGATTTTGGAATGTGGTGCAGTGCTCGGTCATAAGTTCACTCTTCGGGTGACAGTTGGGGTCATTCTGACTTCACATATTAAATATTTCATTCCAATTTGATATGTTTGTGAGCTTATCTGGGTAGGTAGGGTTTTTTTTTCAGGATACAAGTACCTTCGGAAATTAAAGTACGACATACATGTGATCAATAAAAAATAAGTGTGAAACTCTAGAGACACAGGAAAAACACATTCTAAGCATTTGTGTAACCACTAGCACCCAAGTGTGGTCTCTAGCACCCAGGTGTGGTCTCTGGAACCCAAGTTCCCTCACCTCATCCCAAGATCTCATATCCATATTAGTATGTATGTCCTAGAAATAATATCGAGCATTTTCAACACTCGTCCCATCTTTTTTATCAGTTGTTTCAGTTTATATTTGTTCCAAGATAAGCATAAATCCAATAAGTATCCTATATTTCCTATTTTCTTGTAATATTACATCATTAGAGTGCTTATTATTTATATTCTACTGTATTTTATCATATTAGTGACTCTAAAATTATATTTAATAAATCTATTTTTGTTAAATAAGCCTCTTCATATTTGAAAGACATCACTACTCTTTTGCCCAGTCTTGCTACCCAACTTTCTGTCAAAACCATTGTCTTGACCATACTCACATTCCTATGCATAATTTTGATGTCCTCTTTTGACCCATTAGTGTCATGTCTTGAATATCCATCTAATTGGATTCCCTCCATATTTCAGTAATCTTAGCTGACTCATGGATCCGTAGGACATTAACGATGCCTCCGTTGAGGCTTTGCTAGTTCCCTACCGATGTGTTTCCATGATTACTACCATATTTATTTTATTTTATCTCATCCTTCTTATAATGGTCATATCACTCTCTGATTCATGCATATTTTCAC
Source organism: Taxus chinensis (assembly GCA_019776745.2). Classification (NCBI taxonomy): domain Eukaryota; kingdom Viridiplantae; phylum Streptophyta; class Pinopsida; order Cupressales; family Taxaceae; genus Taxus; species Taxus chinensis. The sequence goes on from CM034152.1 coordinate 661,758,244, forward strand.
ATCTTTCCACCCTTTCCCTTCTTCCTCCATCTATCTTTATCAACCTAGTGATCAATTTCCTTTATGTCATCGATCCCTAGTTTGAGGGGGGGCACCTCATGCATCATTTATCACTTATGGTTTTCATCTCATGGATTTCTTAACACAAACCACTTCAAAAAAAGGGGAAAATATAGACACCAAAATTTGGTTTCATTAGCCTCCCACCTTGCATTTTCTCCCCTCTTTTTCGTTATTGTATACACTCACACCAATTTCCCTATCCAAAAAACTATTTCCCTCCTAAATCGAGTTTATTTCCCTAATTTCTATTTTCCTATCTTAAATCCCATCATTATTTAATTTCCCCCAATTACTCATATCATCCCTAAAAACACATCTATTATCTTAATTACATCCCTAAACCTCTCATTTATCCTTTCTAGACTCATCGCCTAACCACATTTAATGTTTTCAACCATCCAACCACTATTTATCTTCCCCATGCAACCCAACTCATAACCCTAATTTAACCCTAATAACGCATCATGTCTTGTGTTGTGCATCATCCACCTAATCCAAATCAATGTTTCTTCGTAGTCAATGGTGACCCTATAAAATACATCATTACCCCACTCCTCAAAGAGGATGAAACTTTAGAGATCTGACTTCTAGCATAATTTTACATGTTTCTTGTCATCTTGTGAGCTGCTAATAACCTCTTGAGGCCATCTTAGATCCCTTATCAATCATTTTTTGGAGATCTGAAGCTTGTTTATGTTTAAAGGGCCTATCTTGTTTCATCAGCAATTTGCAGGTCCATTTGTCATCTTGGAGCTTTGTTATCACATCAACCAACCTTCTTTTCTTCCTATACTTTGTTTGGAATTTATCAATCTTCACCAAAACCTAATTCATCCTCGGTCACCATCAATTGCTTCATAGTTTCCATCGACCCGATCTGTCTCAACTATTTTTCCTGCATTTTTCCCCTTTTGCTATCAGTTTCTTTGTTTTTGCAACACCCAGATCCTGCAATCTTTTTGTTTTTCCTATCTGATACCCCAAGATCTCAATTTTTTTATCACATTCATTGTCAACCACCTCTTATCCATGTCAGCCTCCTTCACCCTAATCGCATCTTCCTGTGAGTTGTGTTTTCTTTTCTTCTTGAGACCTTGTACCTAACCTAGGACATCTGTAAAATCCAAAAACTTGTTCCAAATCTGATGTTTCTAACCTTTTGACTTTATTGGTTCTCATACATCATTGACTATCTCAAGTCACTATCAACCCCTTTATGGTATGATTTTTATTATCCCAATTTATCATTGCATTATTTATCTTATTTATGTTTTAGCATATCTTTAAATATCTCTATTTTATTTATCTTCTACATGTTATGTATCCCTTATTTCCAATCAATTTTCTAATCAAGTGGGACAGCATCCTTCCTAGGAATTTCATCACTTATTAGGACTGGCCTTAGCCAGGCATCCCACCATATAATATACTATTTTTTTCTTTTGTAGTTTTCCTTTATGTTGTACATGTAACCAAGATCATTGCAGAAAGGATTTGTGGGTCTCTCTTCCATATCCATCATTATCATGCATTGAAGGTAGCCTTAAACACTCCCATATTTGGAGTTTCTTGTTTTCTTTCATGTTATTTCATTAACTTGGAACAAGAGTAGAAAACTCGTCAAACACCATCAACCCCTAAAATTTTCAGCTATCCATTACCACTTGGCATTTTATACCTAATTAAAAATAAGTGATTAATTTGTATTTAATTTGGATTACAACTTAAAAATAATGTGTAATAATAAATTATAAATAAATAATCCATCATGAAAATTTGATAGTGCATATACATTCAATAAATAATTATGTTTAATTAGGTCACATGCTAAAATATAATAAAAAGCAAGAGGATGTATGAAGTTATCTTTTTTTATGTTTCATAAATTTTTCTAAATCTATAATTAGGGAAAATAGAATGTGACTATGCTCATTATGCTTCATATCAGAACTGGGGTTTTGAAACCCCTTCAAATGCTAGTGTCAAAGTGTACACTAGCACTTGGCACTTTTGTCCTTTCAAGGGATGATTTCTGATTTTTTCTACACTTCTAGTCTTTTTTGGGCCATTTCTTCACCATTTGTAGTTACTTACTACAAATTCACTCCATCTAAAACCCTTACACATGCACTTGTGTGATCAAAACCCTAGTTTCATTCACTAGAACTCAAATGGAAATTATATAACAAAATAATTTTTTGTGTGGTCGAGTTGGACTACCCTTGGTATCTAACCCCCTTATTGATTCTAACTAATTGTTTCACTACATGGCCCAAATGAGGGGCATGAACTCCATGTACTTCTCTATTATATGTGCAAATGTCAATACAAATATTGAACACCAATCCCTATGTTTTCCATTGATCATTAACATAAACAATGGGTGTTATTATAGATCAAATGTACCTTTCATGAGTGATAGAGTGATACAATAAAGTTTTGAAGTAAAGTGCCAAAGTAGAGTGCTAGTAAAAAGAAAGAAAAACCCTTAAAGTTCCCTTCGTGTCTAAATTATTGATAACACTTTATATGACCTTGGAATGATTTTGACTTGGATTGATATACTCCTAACATATTTTCTAATGTTTTAAATTTACATATAGTCTCCTCCTAATGTAATATTTTGATCTAGGGAAGTTTAGTGTATCAGATATATTAATCATATCTAAGCATAAAATCAATCAATAGGGAAATAAAAAAGAAGAAAAAATACACAAGATTTAATGTGATTCACCCAGTGTGGGCTACGTCCACCAAGAAATAGCCAATTTATTATCACAGAGTAAATACAATGAAGATTTGCAATCTTCCACTCCTTCTTGCATGTCTTATACTTTCTTCTCTACAAATTTCTCTTTTCTCTCAAAAGGAAACTTCTCTCTAATCTCAATTGAATTCTACCTTCTAAACCCTAGCTTTATTCTTATATATGCATCTATAATCTTAGGGAACTTTAGCTATGTAATTACAACCATTAGATTCACTTTACAACTAAAGATAGATCAAAATCCTACAACTTAATTATAATAGTCATGCACAAGAAACCGATGTCGGTTAGCCTTAACCAATGCCAGTTATCCCTAACCAATGTCGGTTCCTCCTTGGCTAAATGATACCGGTCCATGGGTGACCAACGACGGTTCATCAACTGACGTCGATTAGTGTGTATTCCATTAATTCTACAAAATCATGTCAATGAAGTGATTAAGCTCCATAACTTAGTAATCTCCCACTTGGAGATAAGTTGATGCACTACACCGTATAACTCCATACTCTAATCCTTTCCTTTTTCCTATTTCTCCCTCTTCAAGTCTCAAACTCGAAGACCAACAGAAGTGGAGTGTAGTGCCAACTTATTCTTTGCCAACAACTTTGTTAGCATATCCATAAGATTTTCCTTTGTATGAATTTTCTCTAACTTCAGTTGCCCATCCTCCAATACCTACCGTATGAAGTGATATCTCAACTAAATGTGTCTCATTCTAGAATGAAACACTGAGTTCTTTTCCAGATGAATTTTACTTTGACTATCATTGTACAATCTGCAATCCTCTTCCTCTTTTCCCAACTCTTCCATGAACCTTCTCATCCATATCATCTCCTTGTTAGCTTCTGTAGTTGTAACATACTCAACCTCTGTAGTAGACAGGGACACAAACTTTTGCAATCTAGAAATACAGCTAACTACCATACAACCTACTATGAAAACATATCCAGTGGTGCTCCTCCTACCATCCAAATCACCAACCATGTCTAAATCCATATAGCCACGTAAATAAGTGTCTGACCCTCCATAGTATAATTGCATGTCGGATGTCCCTCTCCAATACCTAAGAATCCATTGGACTAATTTCCAATGCACTTTACCTATATTAGCCAAAAATATGCTCACAACTCCCACTACCTATGTAATGTCTGGTCTGGTACAAACCATAGTATACATCAAGCTCCTAACTACTGAAGCATACATAACTCATGCCATGTACTCAACCTCCTCATGTGATGTAGGAAATTGATCTTTGCTCAATTTGAATTTTCCAGCCATAGGTGTACTTATAGGTTTTGAATTTTTTAAATTAAACATTCCCAACACATTATTGATATAATTCTCTTGAGAAAAATACAACTTTTTTCTTATCTCTGTAAATTTGCATGCCAATTATTCCCTTTACAGCTCCCAAATACTTCATTGCAAATGTGTGAGGTATCTTTTATTTAAGCTCACCAATGTCCTACATACTAGATCTTACAATAAGCATATCATCCACATACAATAACAAAATAATATAGCTCCCATTTCCAAGCATTTTGAAATAAACACAATGGTTAGATTCACATCTCAAATAACCATGCTCATGCATGAAACTATCAAACCTCATAAACCATTTCCTTGGAGCTTGTTTGAGCCCATATATGCTCTTTCTCAATTTGCACACAAGTTTCTCCTTACCCTTGACTTCATACCCAAGTGGCTGATTCATCTAAATCATCATGAAGAAATGTCATTTTGACATCAAGTTGCTCTAAATGGGAATCCTCTACTATAACTAAGCTCAATACAGTACGAATAGAAGTCATCTTAAAAACAGGAGAAAAAAATCACCAAAATCAATACCTAATTTATGTGAAAATCCCTTTACTACAAGACTTGCCTTATATCTCTTTTGTCCACCCTCTTCTTCCTTGATCATGTAAACCTACTTATTCTGCAATGCTCTTTTACCTCCTGACAACTTAACCAAATTCCATGTCTGGTTCTGCTCTAAGGATTCCATCTCCTCATTCATGTCATGCTCCCACTGCTTGTGGGCTTTATCCTGCATTGCTTCTTCAAATATTTCTAGTTAACCACTATCAGTCAATAATAAATAAGATAAGGAAGGTGAAAATCTTACTGGAGGTATTCTTTCCCTTTGTGACCTTCTCACTAAGATTTGGGATGTTGTAGACTCAATCTTCTCATCTTGTATATTTTTATCTACTTCTGACAATGATTGATGTCAGTCACCTTCTATCGACGTTGGTTCAGATAACCGACACAGGTATGCCTCTTCTGTAACTTACACTGGTACATGGGACCAATGTCGGTCAAGGGTAAACCAATAGTGGTTACTCTGTAAACCTGTAGGTGTTAATTTTGAATCTAAGAATTAATTTTCATCCACAAACTTCTCCATCGGTTCACCTTTGGGTACAAAAAATTGATCCCTATACATTCTCTTTTCATTCCAATCAATGTCATGACTCCTAATTATCTTAGAACCTTTTAAATCCCAAAACTGGGATCTGAAATCACCAGAGCCATAACCAATGAAAGTACATATTTTAGATTTAGCATCCAATTTATTTCTATTTTCCTTATCAATAAGCAAAAAATATTCCAAATACTCTAAGAAAAGAAAGATCTACCTCTTTTCCAATCCAAGCTTCTTATGGGTATTCTACCATTCAATGCACTTGAAGGTCCAAAGTTAACCAAATAAACCGTCATTTCTACTACTTCTACCCAAAACTGTAAGGGCAATCCAACATGTATCCTCATACTTCTATCACATTCCATGATTGTCCTATTTATTCTCTCTACAACACCATTGTCTTGTGGTGTTCTAAGAATCATCCTTTCTCTGGGTATGCCATTTACTAAACAATAATAATTGAAATCATTGTTGTAGTACTCACCACCATTGTCAGATCTAAGGCACTTTAACTTTGAATTCAATTCATTTTCAACAAGGGCTTTTCATCTTGTAAAAGTTTCAAAAACATCATATTTATAATTAATACAATAAACCCATACCTTTCTTGTGGAATCATCAATGAAAGTAATATAATATTGGGATTCTCCATGAGAAGCTACCTAGGATGGTCCCCATGTACAAACCCCAATTTATGATTCTTCTTTATTGCCCCAACTTTGAGAAATATCACTCTCTTATACTTTCCAAAAATACAATGCTTATAGAAATCAATATCTACACATTTAAGATCTGATAACTTACCCTTTTCCTTTAAGATATGCATTTCCTTTTCACTCATATGGCCTAGCCGATTATGCCACGTGCTTGTATCTGAATCTAAATTAGATAGAACAGAAAAGGAATTAGTGATACAGGTAGACAAATACAATGATCCTACCTTCTTTCTTCTTGCTACAATAAGAGATCCCTTGGTAACTTTCCAAGATTCGGTTGTGAGTGTAACCATGCAACCAGTTTCACACAATTGTCTTGCAGATATTAGATTTATTTTAAGGCTTGGAACGTGCCTAACATATTTCAATATCCATGTATTTCCATTTTGCAATTTAAGATGAAATTCACTTTTATTATTAATATTGCATGGTTCATCATCTCCTAAATAAACATGCCCAAAATTACCTTGGACATAATTTCTGAAATAACCCTTATTAGGATTGCATGAAAAGAATCTCCTGAATCTAAAACTCATGACTCAATTTTACTATCCAAGGAGAGAATTAGGGAATCTTGCATTACTTCTTTTACAGCAAAATTTTCCTCTTTACCTTTCTCTAGTACATTCTATTTTTTTCCTAGAACCAACAATCCTTCATTACATGACCTTTCTTTCCAAAATTCCACCAGATTATACCTCTACATTTGGATTTAGATCTACCATTCTTAGACTTTGATTTCCCATTATTCTTTCTCTTGAATCTCTCCTTTTACCTTCCCCTACTTTCTACATTCAAAGCATTCCTAGATGATGATTATCTTGTACTTTTTATGTGTATTTCTTCATTCAATATTATACTGAATCACATCATCAAACTTTAAAACATTAGTAGCAAACGTTGTATTACTAACAGCCATTACCAAGTTATCCTATATATCTGGAAAAGAGCATAATAATAAAAGTGATTTCACTTCATCCTTAAATGGAATACTAACTAATTTTAATTGATTTACAATAGACCGGAAATCATTCAAATGACTTGATACAGATCCACCTTTGTTGCATATTTAAATTAAACAATTTTTTCATCAAATAAACTTTATTTGAAGCACTAGGTTTTTCATATAGATTTGTTAAAGGTTTCATAAACTCTACGGTAGATCCTGCTTCGGTAATATTCAAATCCATAGATGCTATCAGGATCAATCTTATAGATCCCAGACCCTTTCTATCAATAAGTTTCCATTCTTCATCAATCATCTTTGCAGGTTTTTCCTTCTCATCCAACGGTAAGTATAAATATTTCTGATACAGATAATCCTCCACCTGCATCTTCCATAATAGACAATCACAGACATCAAATTTATCTACTATGATGTTGCCTTCTTCTCCCATTTTTTTTCTCCCACTCAATCATAAATCCCTCTGTGAGTAAATATGTCAACACACACAACCCTCAAAAAAAGATGCTCTGATACCAGTTGTTAGGGTTAGCACACCGATTGTACAGATATATTAATCAGATCTAAGCATAAAATCAAACAATACAGAAATAAACAAGAAGAAACAATACACAATATTTAATGTGGTTCACCCAGTGTGGGCTACGTCCACCAAGAAATAACCAATTTATTATCATAAAGGAAATACAAAGAAGATTTGTAATCTTCCACACCTTCTTGGATGTCCTATACTTTTTTCTCTACAAATTTCTATTTTCTCTCAAAAGGAAACTTCTCTCTAATATCAATTAAATTCTACCTTCTAATTATATATGCATCTACATTCTTAGGGCAATTTATCTATGCAATTACAACCATTAGATTCACTTTATAACTAAATATAGATCTAATTCCTGTAACTTAATTATAATATTCATGCACATGAAACCAATGTTGGTTAGCCTTAACTGATGTCGGTTCTTCCTTGCCTAACTGATACTGGTCCATGGGTGACCAATGGCAGTTCGTTGACCGACGTCAATTAGTGTGTATTCCAGCAAGTCTACATAAGCATACCGATGAAGCAATTAAGCTCCACAATTCAATAGATTGCGGATCAAAATTATATGCAATGTAGAGTACATCACCATGGAATAGAAAAGAAAATTTATAAGTGATGGATGGATCTCTAACCAAGGTGTCGTTCCTATCCAAGGAACTATGCTCCTCATGTAAGGTAAAAGTTCCAATTGATCCATGAATGGATGGTGTATCCAAAGAAAAAGTAAAGAAGGAATGTGGAAGGCCCTATAACAAAGTAGAAGACTTACTAATTTCTGATGAGTCCTGAATCACGGTGTTTACTCCTTCAAAATTATGCGGTGGATCAAGAAATAAATCCTCTAAAACTAGAAGGTGAAAAAAATATGATGGACATGGCTCCCCATCACTATTATAGTCATCTATGCAAGAAGATAATTCCTTGTTATAAAAAATATGCTCAATCTCAAATTTTTCATCAAGTACAGGTGAATCTGGTGAAGAATTGGGAGGGAAAAAGTGATAGAAGGAATATAGTTGAGTTTGATGATCAACTACATCCACTGCAATGATAGTGTCATTGTGTAACTCTCTAGAATATATTGAATATGGAGTGAATTCTACTTATATACTTTAACTAAGGTGAGTAATTTGGTAGACTAATATAAAATTAGTTTATAGTGAGGGAATACTTAGAAAATTATTGAATCTTCCTCCCCTCACTTCAATAGACCCTCTCCCAAAAACCTACGTAGAATTTTCATCATCCAAATGTACAGCAGACATTTCATCTGGCTCTAAGATAATTAACGCCATGTGTGAAGAATACATATGATGTGATGCTTTAGTATCAATAACCCATGTATGATTCACTAGTACAACTGCAACTAGATATCTCCCCTTTTTCTCATTTCCTTATTCTTTCTCTTTCATTTTTCCATATTCATTTTCCTTAGAGGATTCTTGGGTTGATGTAGAATGTTTGATATACTTAGGGGCAATTATGTTGTTCTTCTCAAGAAAACTCATGATTTTGAGGTGGATTGATCCTTCTTGCTCTCATGATACTTGTTATTTTGTTTCTTCTCTTTTGAATCCTTCTATATTTCATTCCCCACAAGTAGAGCATGTGGTTTAGTGGACTTTATTGTAAGCACACAACCAGATTATACAATGAATACACAGTTATAGAACTTCAATATATTATATCACAGAATAATATTCTTCACTTAATTATTCAAACGAGAACTCTTACAAATATATAGGAATAAGTCATTCCTATAAAATAGGAATCTGATATAACAACACTCCTTAATTCTCTCACCAAACTCCTATTCACATGAGTTGTTTATTAACAACTTCACATATAAACAAATATAATAACAGACCTAACAAATAATAATGATTAATAATGGAGCACTAATATAATTATTTCCTAACATTCCCCCCCTTAGTGCGAACATGGGAAAAACCTGCCTTTGTACCGCAACGTGCCGCTACGTAGCATGCTCATGATCTGGATGGTTTCAAGGACAATACCAACAACCTCTGGATGGTTTTCCAAGTGGTTAACCAATAACCACACAACAGATGGTTTTTGAGGACAGTACCAACAACCTCTGGATAGTTTTTCTGGATAACTAACAACCATGATATCATGATGATGCAGTAGTATCAACAACTCTCATCACTATTTCACTGCAGGGAATAACATAGGAAATCCTACTGAAATCTGTTGCTCATACATACATAGCGAAAGCTGACATACTGGAAATGGAACATTGGATCATGTTCCCCCCCGCAATGTGAAATTTCCACTTATTGAAAACAGGATCACTGCAAACTAAGGCACACCACACTGGAATCACTAAAATCAAACTGCACACACACCTATCACCAAAGCTGATATGCGGCCCCGTCGTTGGTGACTGACGAGAGGTCGCTGAATGACCTCCAACCTCTGATTTTCCTCCATCCTCCAGTTTCATGCCACTTAGGTCAGAGAAATGTGCTCAGACTTCTTTTCCGAACTTCTCATTTTTCGTAAAAGATGGTCTTTGTATTCTTTAGCTGTCAACCTTTTTCTTTTTAGAGATCTAAGTGGTTCAAATTCACTGTCACCTTCATATCCTTCTTCTAAATTTAGCATAGCTGAATTTTCTTGATCTTGTATATTTTTTATGTCTCTCTCCATGGTAATTGGTTCCATGAGAATACATTGTTTTCTTCTTTTCTTGACCATTGTGAGATAGGTGTCGAATACAACCGAAAATGCACCCTTTTTTTTTTACAAAATTATTTACCTAGACAGACTGACAATAAATAACGACACTATTTTTTGTTTTAACTTTGAGTGGGAACTACCAATAATGACACGTTTAGACAAGGTTACAATAATTGAATACCAGAATTACGACACTCATGTAGAGTCCAATCCAATGCTTGATTCGACCATGCAATACAAGACCTATTCCACTTCCACATCTTCGCCTTAATTTCTGGGGAAATATGTCTTGGAATTAAATGACAAAGCCATAATTCCTTACCATTATTTATCATATCTAAATCACCCAATGGACAAATCAGAACATGAGAGCGCAGATCAAATATTGAGTTTCAAATGCACCTGGAGCACATGATCTAGCCTCAAAATATGAACTTTGCATAGAAATCAAAGATCAAACCAACAAAACTGATATTCAATATTTATTTGCTGTCAATGTCTGTGAGCTGAGAAAACCTGATCACCAGTTGTGCACGCACTAGATTTTAATTCCTTCGCATGTAAAATATGTGGAAGTGTTATATTACACCCATGAATAGATCTATCATATTCGGTGCCAATAGAATACCAAAATTTTTTTGAAAATAGCTCGCTAAGAGTAATTATAGACTAAATATCATTTTCCAATTGAATGCGGAAACGAAGCAGCATGGTATTCGTGTTGACCAAGAGAAATTGAGAATATTGTAAATAACTTGAATGAATCAATTGTTCCTCATCGTAGATGACGGAATTTATTTATACAAAAGACTCTTCGCACCTGCTTGTGGTGACACCTTTTCACGCTATACGTTCATAGCCAGAATTTGTAACAGAAGCCAGTGAAACTTGATATCAATCAAATACACATGCAAATCACAATGGTTGAAAGAGGCAAATGCCACGTATTCTCTTAAAACATAAATACCGCTGACAGATAGTAGTTCTAATCAGCTGTAGAAATGTATAGTTGACTGTAATATGTTTTAAATCTTCCAACAAAAACTAATAACAAATAATCAATCCTACACTCCGAAGGAATATATCAGGCTTTCATGCATTGGGGCAGTAAGAAAATAGGTGGTGCCCCTATTTCTCTCTAATTCTCCATCAGAGGTATGATAGAGGTCACTCTGATACCAAATGTAAGCACACAACCAGATTATACAATGAATACATAGTTATAGAACTTCAATATATTATATCACAGAATAATATTCTTCACTTAATTATTCAAACGAGAACTCTTACAAATATATAGGAATAAGTCATTCCTATAAAATAGGAATCTGATATAACAACACTCCTTAATTCTCTCACCAAACTCCTATTCACGTGAGTTGTTTATTAACAACTTCACATATAAACAAATATAATAATAGACCTAACAAATAATAATGATTAATAATGGAGCACTAATATAATTATTTCCTAACATTTATTCCACCCATTTGAGTCAATTTATCTTGTTCTTGAATTAATTTAGCAAAAAATTCATCAAATGAGATAATTTTTCATTATACTCCAAGTGTTATTTTTCTTAAATATGGAAAGTAGAGACAAAAATAGAATAGTCAGAACCTAGTTTAGGGAGGAAAGAAATAATAATTTATTATTCCTTTTTGTCAATTCCACAATCTTTCAATTGCATTCTCAAATATTTTAACTTGGTGAATAAGTCATGAAGTGTGTCAAAACTACTAGGGATAAGACCAATCAACTCATTTTCCAGTTCTTTCCCTCTCATTTCATCTTTTTTCCCAAAGATATGTTATATATTACTATCTAGAATGGATGGTTTCATCCTTAATTTTTTTTACAATGAATCCATAATTTTCAAGAACATATGAATATAAGGGGGGGCATGAGTGCTTTATTACCTTTTGACTTTCTACATATTGGAAACCATTATAATACATGGTATGGGGGTTTGAGCCTCCTCTTTCTTCTATAAGAAACATGACATACTTGATATATTAGGACATAGCATTGTGGGGTCATGTGTATAGTTCATTCTATTTTGAATTTGTGTTACTTTTTACATTTGGAACCTAGATCCATCTACAAAATTTTGGTTCCATAGGTATACTTTTTTGGGGTGACTATAAATCCATGTGAAACTCTTCTTCTCACTCTTTTTAAGGATATTTTTGGGATGAATATACATTCCTCTTTATTTTAAGAATTTTGGGGGTGACTAGAATCCCTACAAGACCCTTTTTGGTGTTGGGTCAAGTGACACCCAATTCCCTTTTGGATTTGTATTATCCTTATTTAGGGAATAATCACCCCCAATCCTCTAGTAGCTTATTTATAATCCATATCTCTAATAACTTCATCAACGTTCTTCTCCTTTGGAAAGATAAATATGTGTACTCCTTTCTTGTTTTGTTCACTTTTCAAATTTGTAAGTTACAAATTTAGTTTAGAAGTTTCATATACATTTCCAACTCTATGTTAGAGTTAAATTATTTTATGGGCATTGACTACATTCTATATTACATGTTTCACTGTGGATATCATGTCAACAATCAATTAAATATAACACCTTCAAAAAAAAAAAAAAAAAAGTGTCTCTACACACTCGGCTATCTTTTCCTTGAAGAAAGAAAAAAATGTTTCTTATATTAAAGGGGGTGAATGTAGACACCTAAATTTTGTAATTTATCACTTGATAATATTTATATTGTCTTAACCATTAAATAATGAATTTTATGCACATTCTAAGCTCCATTACTTATCCTTAGCTCTATTGCATGATGTGTTCTAATCATATGCATTGCTCAATCAACCAAAAAATTTATCACATCAATCCGTGGCTATCTATCACCTCTAAGTGTCATGCCTAAAATTTTATAGCACCTCACTCCCTTTATATATAGTATTTTCAAACATGGTCCAAACCATTTAATGGCTTAGTTCGAAAATGGAATTTTCATCCTAAGAAACCCAACTGTCATTTTCCTAATCTTATATATTTATATGGGTCAATAATTTCCTCATGGGTCATCCTTAATGATGAATTATACTTTCAAACCTCTATGTAAGTGTTTACGCCATAATTAGATTTCCCAAAGAATAATAATGTAATAAAATGTAACATTTAGATGATTATGATCTAATTAACTTCCAACATCAATTAAATGCATGACCAGAATAATGTATTTCATCTTGAAATGAGCTAAGCAATTCACAAACTTTGTATAAGTACCTTGTTCAAAATATAAGAGGATAGATATAATTAGCTTGTTTAGGAAGATTATGGAATGATCTAACTATGACAAGTAGTGGAATAGGAGAATCTGGGCCTTTAGATTTTTCACAAAATATTTTAGAACTAGAAAACTTATAGGTTCAAGACCATAAATGGTCTATATGGTCTACGTAGGATCTATATAGTCCAATAAATGGATTATCCTGTCTTAGACCAAAATATAGTTGGGCATGTGTGTGTGAGAGAGAGGTTGGACTACCCTAGGCATTTAGAATCCCAGCTACTAAACCAATCCTAATGCTACACTACATATCCTCGATGTGGAATCAAGCCTCATGTAGTTCTCCTAGGTGCATGTGCAAATTTGTAAATCTAATCAATGCCTCAGTGTGCCTGTTAGTGCAAAATCACAGCACCCCTAAATTTCTACAACTTGATGGGTTGAGAATTTCAGTGTGATAGCATAACATGGAGCATCTCTCAAAGTGTGGGACTTTGAAATCGAGAGAGCTCTCTAGATGAAGGTCGGTTCCTATTCCTCTTTTTAGGTATATACAATTGAATTGCAGATGATCTACTCTAAAACCTACTCTATCTTACCAAGGAGATAGGGTTGAGAAGATATGAGAAAAATAAACATAAGATAACAAGGTGATGCACCAAATGAATGTTAAACACTCATTTTTCAATTTAACATAGACCATAGAAATGCAATAAAACCACCATGCACAGACAATGAAACTACAATGAGAGATTAGAAGACAACAATGAACACATGAGAGGGTCAAGAATCATCCAAAAACATATATTATTGCTTCAAAGTTTATACAGTATATTATAGTAGCTAAGAGGAAATAATTTGTATTACAACTTGAATGGGAGGTTTGGAAAACTCCACAAATTCACTTGTAAACAAGGAAAGAAGGTAGGGCGCAAAACAAAAATGTCCAACCCTTTACAATGAGCCAATCTCTTTCCTTTATAGATGTATTTAAGAGAGAAGAATAAAAGAGGTGGGAAACTTGATTTGGAGCTTAGCTACCAGCCATCAATGCCACTACAAATCCACCCAAAATTTGTCGAGTCTATCACTCTATGTCTGTATGGCGTGTTGAAGAAGGAAGAATGCCAGATCAAATCAAATCTAATCTGGTTGTTGGAGCAATTGGATCACATATTAATGGCATGAATATGTTTTCCCATTTTTCACCCACCTAACCTCATCAAAATTAAATTTTCAGGTTTCCATGGCATAGATGAGGTCGAGACCTTTCCAATGGTGCCAAATTTGTTGGATTTTGGGCACTGGATCGGAAGATATGTCAATTTGAATATTTGATTTGGTCCATAGAAAAATGGAGAAAACCAGTTAGTAGAACGGGTCTATGGGCCCAAAATTCACTTTACACCTTTTGGCACCAAAAAAATAAAATGCGAAAAATGCCCCGCAGCCCCACAATTCATTTTTGTCAAAAAACCATCTTTGGGCCCACCAGTCTACATTTTCCATTTAGGCAAAATGTCCTCCCCAGGCCCATTGGCCCGCTTGTAATTTAGGCTTGGCACATGGCTCCTTGGATGTGGATAATTATTATACTTTACGCCTTTCAAGCCAAAAAGTTTCAATTGCCTCCGAAGACCCGCCTTCCTACCTGGTGAGCGTTTGACCGCTTTTGGATTTTTTTTTGGAGTTGCACGAAAGAGACGCGTGGCAACCTCCTTTGCTATTTCTTTATGTTTTGGAGTCTTTTTGTTTGGCGATGCCATATGTCTGACCCGAGACACATGGAGACTTGACACTTGTCTAAGTCTGACCCTTGGGCCGCCCCTGTTGAATTTACATCGGTTGAGGCACATGGCACCCTCCGCTGATTCTGTCCATCTTGATTTTTCAACTACCGAATCTATCCCTTTTCGAACTTGGGACATGTGGAAGGCTAGCGCTTGTTTGGGGAACCCACTTTTAGATTTACCTTTAAACATGTGCCAAGATGAAACATGACACCTTCTGTGAGTCTACGATACTTAGCTGATTCGGTCCGATGCCCATTTTTTGAACCTTAGACACATGGTTCTTTCTGCTCGTTTGGAATTTTCAACGACCGGCTCTGTCCCTTTTGGGCCTGGGACATGTGGAGACTTCAAACTCATTTGAGTCTACCTGTTGGGTTTAACCCTCGAAGATGCGTTGATTAGGCATGTGGAAGCTTCTTCCGTCTCCTCCATACTCAGCCAATTTTAATTATGCTCTTAATTGTTTGTGAAGTCCGAAGCCTTTGAGCCTTTTCTTGTTTTCCTCCTTTGAGCCTCTAGTTTCCTTGACACTGTTTTGCCTCCATAGCCAACCCTGCTCCTCCATTTTTGAGTCCACCAGTAACCTAATTGTTAGATCTGAAGCACAGGCTCATCAAATGGAAGCGACCCTTATATTTCTTCCTACGCAAGGTCATGTTTCATCAATTTCATTGGGGGTAAAATTGAGATAACAATTTGGTGAGTCACGAGGACATCTACCTACTAGATGAAAGATCAGTTGCCTTGTTATACCCATTGGGCATAGATTCATGGGTGCTGGTCTGATACTGGTCCTACTCTTTGAATCTTGAATCTGATGTTTGCACTCGGTGACCCTGAACCTACCCCGTTGTTCTGCAAATGGATCCTATGAGACTAGATTTTAGTTACTCTGTATTTATTCTATTGTAAAATTAGAAATGTCATGGAGACCATGGGCTCTCCCTATTGTAAATGTTGAAGGGCCTAACACATTCACCTGGAGGTGCATCAAACTATATAACGATGGAAACCTGGAGCAACAAAACATGTGCCACAACACTTAGGGAAATAAAACCTAAGATATAAAAAGACAATGTGCATATGCACTTAGGGAAACTAAAAACCTAGGCTAATATTTACAAGGACGAGTAATTTTCCTATTCAGTAGCAATGTTTGAGATGGATCTTGCTGACTAGAATCTGCAGTTCTTCACCATCCAACTTAGCCAGCTGGAAGGAATTGCTAGTTGTACATCTTGTGAGCATGTAGGGGCCACTCCAAATGGCATCAAACTTGGAATGCTTTCATGGATTTTCCCGATTGGAATCCCATTTTAGAACTAAGTCCCGCTCTTAAAAGGTCCTTGCTCTTGCTTTCTTATCAAAACTCCTCTTAATCAATGCTTGATCTTTCTCCATGATCTACATTATATGTTCTCTTGCCTCTCCTACCTCTATTAGCTCTGCATACCTTATTTCCATAGGTTCGAACTCAGCTAGTTCCAACTTTTTATGAGCTCCAAAGTAGGAAACTCCAATGATATGGGAAACACTACCTCTTTTCCATATAAAATCTTGTATGGGGAGTTTCCTATAGACCTTTTGGATGTGATCCTATAAGCCCATAGAGCTGATTTGAGATTTGTATGCCAAGTTCTTTGATTTTCATCAAGATTACTTCTAATAATCCTTAGTAGGTTCTTATTTGTAGACTCTTCTTGGCCATTACCTTGAGGGTAATAGTTTCATGAAGTGTTGAGGTATACATCATTTTTTACAGCCCATTCAATGATCCTTGTACCAAGGAATTCCAATGCATTAGCTTCACCCTTTACCTGAATATTTTCTTTCTCCTTCTAGAATTGATCATTTGGGTTGAATATTGACTCCAAAGTTACAAGACCCTTTGGTAGTTTGTTGGTTCTCAACTACACCACTTGGTCACCATACTGTTGTTCCAATTTGTCTTGGTTTCTAGTAGAGAACTCAACTTCTTTTCATAGAAAGTTAACAATTTGTTTATCATTCTTGAAGACCTGCCAACTTGTGTTGTTATCTGGGATAGCTGGCCTTACAACAACTTTGATATGGAGCTAAGAATTATCACTTTTGATACTCTCTACTACATCAAATGACGCCCTGATTTTTTCTAGTCTTTCTGCTACCTCATTCTTCTTTCTTGGGATGAAATTGATGTTGAATGCTTCGAAATCCTCGATGAGGTCTATCGACACTAAAATTTTCCTCTGTAATTTCTATTTCATTAATGTATGTATTAGGAATAGGATGTTGTTAAGTATAATTAGTAGTAACGTCTGATAAAAGATAATGTCACTGCCAGTACGACGCCGCCAATAATGTATAGTACAGTAATAGTCAAAAGTACAATATGAATGTTGTGGTAAAAAGTAAATATTTGTCGTAAGTGGTCCGGTAATGTTAAAATGTCAAAGTTGGGGTAAGTAAAGAAGTAGGGTCTACATGATTAGGAATTAGAAATATTATATTGGTAATAAGTACAAGGAGTGAGGTCATAAATATTTTGTGTATTTTATTTGTAAAAAGTCTAAAAATGTGGAACCCATGTGAAGTGATAAGGTTTATCTTATCTTAAAAGCTAAGCTTACATGTACAGATAAGAGTTAAGGTATGGAATATGAATCGTCAGATGCACTGTGCATGAGCAACAAGACATCACAACACTATATACAAAACTTGAAATCATACACACCCCAAGTGGGATATGCAGAGTGTGCACAAGAACTTATTTTGTTGAAAAAACATCTACACTAACCTACGTTAACTAGAGATAATGGGAAACACTACCTCTTTTCCATATAAAATATTGTATGGGGAGTTTCCTATAGACCTTTTGGATGTGATCCTATAAGCCCATAGAGCTGATTTGAGATTTGTATGCCAAGTTCTTTGATTTTCATCAAGATTACTTCTAATAATCCTTAGTAGGTTCTTATTTGTAGACTCTTCTTGGCCATTACCTTGAGGGTAATAGTTTCATGAAGTGTTGAGGTATACATCATTTTTGACAGCCCATTCAATGATCCTTGTACCAAGGAATTCCAATGCATTAGCTTCACCCTTTACCTGAATATTTTGCTTTCTCCTTCTAGAATTGATCATTTGGGTTGAATATTGACTCCAAAGTTACAAGACCCTTTGGTAGTTTGTTGGTTCTCAACTACACCACTTGGTCACCATACTGTTGTTCCAATTTGTCTTGGTTTCTAGTAGAGAACTCAACTTCTTTTTATAGAAAGTTAACAATTTGTTTATCATTCTTGAAGACCTGCCAACTTGTGTTGTTATCTGGGATAGCTGGCCTTACAACAACTTTGATATGGAGCTAAGAATTATCACTTTTGATACTCTCTACTACATCAAATGACGCCCTGATTTTTGCCTAGTCTTTCTGCTACCTCATTCTTCTTTCTTGGGATGAAATTGATGTTGAATGCTTCGAAATCCTCGATGAGGTCTATCGACACTAAAATTTTCCTCTGTAATTTCTATTTCATTAATGTATGTATTAGGAATAGGATGTTGTTAAGTATAATTAGTAGTAGCGTCTGATAGAAGATAATGGTCACTGCCAGTACGACGCCGCCAATAATGTATAGTACAGTAATAGTCAAAAGTACAATAGGAATGTTGTGGTAAAAAGTAAATATTTGTCGTAAGTGGTCCGGTAATGTTAAAATGTCAAAGTTGGGGTAAGTAGAGAAGTAGGGTCTACATGATTAGGAATTAGAAATATTATATTGGTAATAAGGACAAGGAGTGAGGTCATAAATATTTTGTGTATTTTATTTGTAAAAAGTCTAAAAATGTGGAACCCATGTGAAATGATAAGGTTTATCTTATCTTAAAAGATAAGCTTACATGTACAGATAAGAGTTAAGGTATGGAATATGATTCGTCAGAGTGATTTATTATCCTATCTTAGAGATAAGATGGATAAGCCTGGAAGTTCTATAAATAAAGAGGCCACCCCCCTCATTTAGCATAGAAGGAAGTAGTGAGAAATATTGTATGAGTAAGTGTGTAAAGGAAGCCATCATTTTGAAGGTGTGTTAAAGAATCCATTAAGAGGTGTAATTGTGAAGTTTCTCCCATAGTTATTGTTGGAAGGCAAGTGAAGTCAGTAACACTTGAAGTACCTCATGGGTGAGATTGTAACAATTTCATGTTGATATTATAATTTACACTTATATTTCAGATTTTCATCATTCCTTCGTATCATAGTCTATGGTATTCTTGTGTTATGTTTGTTGTTGTGTTTCCATATTACATCCACCAAACTAAAAGTTGTGCATTAGTAAATAATCATAGCACGAGGAGTTCCCAGTGAAGAATTATCATAGTGCCGGATTGGTGATGACATTTTGGTTCCATTACCAGGACCATTCCTCGTTGGTGGATTTTCTGGAGAGATATTCCCACTTAGTCAAAAATCATTTGGAGGGTAACCTTGTTTTTACTATGCATAGTATTTACCATGGTAAAGTCAATTTTTGCCATGAATAGTATTTACCGCAGTAAAGTCACTTTTTACCGTGAATAGTATTTACCTACAGTAACTTCACTTTTTACTGTGAATAGTGTTTACCACAGTAAAGTCAGTTTTTACCGCAGTAAGTCAAGTTTCACCATAGTTTACTGTGGTCATTTCTATTTTCTATTATAGTGATTCTAATTATTTGTGCACATAAGTCTTGTTGATTGTACTTGTGGGTTGGTATTTCACTGTGGTTACTTTTGAAAATGGGGAAGATTCCTATTTTTTCAGCCCAATCTAATGAAGATGCTTCCTCTTTCATTCAAGAGTTTAAACGATCTTGTATTTGTAATGGCCTTATAAGAAGGGAACAATGGACTAAATTTTTTCCTACCTTTTTGGATGGTTCAGCCCTTAGGTGGTTTGAAACACTAGGTGATAATGTGAAAAACTCATGGGATTTATTAACTGAAAGTTTTCTTGAAGAATTTGGTGAACAACAGAAATATGCAGATCTCATGATCGATATCACAAAGCTATCCCAAGGAGAGAAAAAGAAGATAAGGGATTATCATGCTCGTGTTCTAGAGCTAAGGAGGAAGCTCGATGCCCAGATCCAAAAGGAAGGATTAGCAGATGGGTTGATGAATGGCATGGATAATCTCCTCTGTAAGCACTTCATTCTTGGGATGAAGCCAAGATCAGACAACGAGTGAAGTATGACTGCCCAGCTACCATTGAACAAGTAAAAGATATTGCAAGAAGGAAAGAAGAAAGCATGGAAGAGGAGCCCAAAGAAATTGTTGCTAAAGTAGAGCCTACACCAGCACCTTTGGTCCAGAATCCACAACCACTCTCGGTGAGCACAAATCTTTCTCCTAGTACATCTACTAAGTATGAAGATCTGCTCAAGAAGATGGGTCAGTTAACTATTAATCTTCTTCAAGGAAAAGAATTTAGTTCTTAGGGAGGAGATAGAGGTCCAAAAAGAAATATTTCTGAAGTTGTATGTTATGGTTGTTATAAAAAGGGTCATTATAAGTATAATTGTCCAGATAGAGCTTCTACATCTGGTACAAGAGATAATATAAAGGAAAAGCACCTGTGAATTCTTTTGATGTAGTAGATAAGAGCATAAATAATGAATTAGATGTGTTTGTAACAAAAAGAAAGAAAGAAAAAGATAATCAAGATGGAAATGATCCTAAGAAGATGAAAGGAGAAACTAGTAAGAAACATAGGAGAAGAAAGTTGGGTGTGCAGGATTTTCTGATTTCACAGGGACAAGGACCATACTCCATCTTAGAAGATCTGTCCAAAAGGCTTGCAAATATTACATATGGTCAACTCTTGGCTATGTCTTCTGAGAAGAGGCGGAGCTGCGAAGTGGACTCAATGCTTGACGAAGGAAGGAGGTTGAGGTCCCTATTTTGGAGGCAGAGGCAGATCCCTACGCTCCACAAGCTGAGGTATTATGTAATGGTATTTCAATTCATGATGTCTTAGTTGATGGAGGTGTTGTAGTTAATGTAATGACTGAGTCTATAATGAATATGTTGGGTTTAAAAATTGATCGCCCCTCAACACTTATGTTAAGGTCATTAAATAAGGGAAAAACTAAACCAGAAGGTGTTGTTTCAAATGTGGCAATATCTGTTATGGGTGTTGTATGTGTGGTAGACTTTTAGGTGATGAAAAATGGTACTGTTGTGTACCCAATGTTGTTGGGAAGACCATGGCTAAGGAGAGTTCATGCAAGAAACTACTAGAATGAAGGCTTCATGACACTTGGACGTGGTAGAGAGAGGGTGAAGATAAACGTGATCCCTCGGCATCATAAGACAGAACCTATGGATTCAAGTGATGAAACTGATGATTGGACATCCTCTGATTACT
Organism: Taxus chinensis; assembly: GCA_019776745.2. Taxonomy (NCBI): domain Eukaryota; kingdom Viridiplantae; phylum Streptophyta; class Pinopsida; order Cupressales; family Taxaceae; genus Taxus; species Taxus chinensis. The sequence goes on from CM034152.1 coordinate 661,779,867, forward strand.
CTAGTACCAGTGAAGTGGACACAAAAGATGAAGAAAGTGAGGTTGATGTTTCAGTCATGGATATCCTTCCAGTCACACTGACTCATGAACCCATAAAATTATTTGAAGAAGAAATTGATGATCATCTCCAACAAATAAAGATTGGTGATGTTGTGATGGAGAGTGAGAAGGAATCCTACCTCCAGCTCTTTCGAAGGTACATACACCTATTCACTTTTGATTACAAGGAACTCCATCAAGTAAGTTGGGTAGAACATTCTATTGAGCTAGTAGATGGTGCTAAGCCCATAAAGCAAATGCCATATAGAATGAATCCTAATTTTTCCAAGACTGTAAAAGAAGAAATAGATAAGTTGCTTGATGTGGGATTCATATTTGCTATGGAGAATTCAGAATGGGTTTCTCCCATCGTGATCTCAATAAAAAAGAATGGGAAGCTACGCATTTTTGTTGATTACAGGAAGCTCAATAAGGCAACAAAGAAGGATCATTACCCTCTTCCATTCTCAGATCAGATCTTGGATGAAGTAGTTGGCCAGGAGTGTATAGTTTTGTTGATGGATATAGCAGATACAACCAAGTTCATATAGTAGAGAAAGATCAGCTGAAGACCACGTTCACCACTCCTTGGGGAACGTTTTCTTATAGAGTTATACCTTTTGGGTTGTGTAATGCTCCAGAAATGTTCCAATGCTTGATGAATAGGGTGTTCGAACCCTACATTGGGAACTTCATCAGAGTATTTCTGGATGATTTTTGCATCTATGGGAGCAAGATGGACCACCTGCACCAGATGGAGATAACATTTCAAAGGTTAGATGAAGCACAAGCCTCACTAAACCCTACAAAGTGTGTCTTTGGATGTTCTAAAGGTGTTTTGTTAGGGCATGTTGTATCCAGAGATGGTATTGGTACTGATCCTGATAAAGTTTCAAAAATCAAAGAGTTACCATTTCCTATGAATAGAAGTAAGTTGAGATCATTTTTAGGCCATGTGGGTTACTATAGAAGGTTCATCAAGAATTTCTCAAAGATTGCACAGCCACTAACCCAGTTCTTGAAGAAGGATGTTACTTATGAACCAGGAAATAAGGCGCATGAAGATTTTGAACAACTGAAGGAAGCCCTGGTGTCTTCACCTGTTTTAAAGAATCCAGATTGGAGCAAGCCATTCATTGTGTACACTGATGCCTCAGATGCAGCACTAGGAAGTACTCTGAGCCAAAAGGATGAAAATGGGAATGAACATCCAGTTTACTTTGGGAGCAGACAAATGAGCAGTGCTGAGGTAAATTATACTGTAACTGAAAAAGAGGCTCTAGCTATCATTTTTGCTGTAAATAAGTTTAGAAATTACTTGCTAGGACAGAAATTTATAGTTGTAACAGATCATCAGGCTCTAAAATATATTGTCAATAAGCCTAACCCATCAGGGAGGATAGCAAGATGGATAATTTTGCTACAAGAATTTGAATTTGATATTATAGATAGGCCAGGAAAGAAGCATGTCAATGCAGATGCACTCTCTCGAGCCTATGATGGTTTAGGTTCATCTTGTGATGATGATGATTTCCCAGATGCAGCATTGTTATCCCTTGACACAATCCCTAGTGAATACATAGATATTTGGAATTATCTGAATGAATTCAAGTTTCCTGATGGTGCCAATGCAAAGACTAAGGGAAAGATTACTCAAGCCAGTCATCCATATTCTATTCTGCATGGAGTATTATTTCGAATAGGACCTGATGGACAGTACAAGAGGGCAGTTGGACATGATCAAGGGAAGGAGCTGATAGAAGAATTCCACAATGGTACATGTGGAGGGCACTTCTCTAGACAACTTACAGCAAGAAGGATCTTGGATGTAGGTTATCACTGGCCCACTCTTTTTAGAGATTGTTATAATTATTGTAAGACATGTGATATTTGTCAAACACATGGTAACCGTAAGACTTCATCAGCTCCATTATGCCCTATTCTTCCACTTGGTCCCTTTGAAAAGTGGGGAATAGACATTGTAGGTCCACTTCCAACTACCCCACACCAAAATAAGTATATTGTAGTTGCCACATATTATTTAACCAAGTGGGTTGAAGCTAGGCCATTGAAAACAGCTTCCATGGATGAAGTGGCAAGGTTCATATATGAACGCATTGTCACCAGATTTGGTTGTCCATTAGAAATTGTAATAGATCAAGGAAGCCACTTCATTAATGAGGTGGTAGAAGCCCTAGTCAATAAGTTTTCTATTAAGCACAGGAAGGCAACAACATACAAGCCAAGCACAAATGGACAGGTGGAATGAACAAATTTTGTGTTGTGTCAAATTCTAGCAAAAGATGCAGCCTTGCAAGTACATAAGTGGGATAAAAGGATTCATGTAGCATTGTGGGCATATAGGGCAACATCAAAGTCAGCAACAGGATACTCCCCATTTCAGTTGGCTTATGGCATTGATCAAGTTCTTCCTATTGAGTTTGATATTCCCACTATGAGAGTTATGAAAAATGAAAGGATGGATGAAAGTGATTCAGTAAAAGAAAGGTTGGTACATCTTCATTTGCTAGAGGAAATGAGGGAAATAGTGAAGGATACAAGCTATAAGAAGAAAATGAAGCAGAAGGAATACTTTGATCAAAAGATCCGTTGGTCTCCATTTCATGTGAATGACTTGATTCTAGTATATGATTCCAGATACAAAAAAAGAAGACAGAAAATTTCTTCCAAAATGGATGGGGCCCTACAAAATAGCAGCTGTGCATGAAAATGGTACGTACCGACTGGAGGAATTAGATGGCACTCCCATTATGAAATGGGTCAACCACGACAAGTTGAATATTTTCCAACCACCAGAATAGTCTACTCCGAGGACGGAGTAGAAGCTAGGAAGGGGGAAGATGTCGACACTAAAATTTTCCTCTGTAATTTCTATTTCATTAATGTATGTATTAGGAATAGGATGTTGTTAAGTATAATTAGTAGTAGCGTCCGATAGAAGATAACGGTGCTGCCAGTACAATGCCGCCAATAATGTATAGTATGGTAATAGTCAAAAGTACAATAGGAATGTTGTGGTAAAAAGTAAATATTTGTCGTAAGTGGTCTGGTAATGTTAAAATGTCAAAGTTGGGGTAAGTAGAGAAGTAGGGTCTACATGATTAGGAATTAGAAATATTATATTGGTAATAAGGACAAGGAGTGAGGTCATAAATATTTTGTGTATTTTATTTGTAAAAAGTCTAAAAATGTGGAACCCATGTGAAATGATAAGGTTTTTCTTATCTTAAAAGATAAGCTTACATGTACAGATAAGAGTTAAGGTATGGAATATGATTCGTCAGAGTAGATTTCTTAGAGATAAGATGGATAAGCCTGGAATTTCTATAAATAAAGAGGCCACCCCCCTCATTTAGCATAGAAGGAAGTAGTGAGAAATATTGTATGAGTAAGTGTGTAAAGGAAGCCATCATTTTGAAGGTGTGTTAAAGAAGCCATTAAGAGGTGTAATTGTGAAGATTCTCCCATAGTTATTGTTGGAAGGCAAGTGAAGTCAGTAACACTTGAAGTACCTCATGGGTGAGATTGTAACAATTTCATTTTGATATTATAATTTACACTTATATTTCAGATTTGTCATCATTCCTTTGTATCATAGTCTATGGTATTCTTGTGTTATGTTTGTTGTTGTGTTTCCATATTACATCCACCAAACTAAAGGTTGTGCATTAGTAAATAATCATAGCACGAGGAGTTCTTGGTGAAGAATTATCATAGTGCCGGATTGGTGATGACAGGTCCCATACCTGATTCTTTTAGTTCTTTAAGAGATTGTTCTTGGCAGCATTTTTTCCTCAGCCTTGATTCCTAACCAACTCACTGTCACCAAACACTTTCAAGTTTTTTATCCCTCTTTTTCTTGCCCAATGCAGTCCATGGATCAAAGCTTCATACTCTGTTGTGTTGTTTGAGCAAGAAAATTTGAAACAGAAGGCTAAGTAATATTTCATACTTTTTGGTGAAACAAGCATAGCTCCCTCCGGCTCCTTGTCTACTTCTTGAGCCATCAAAGAATAATTGTCACACCTCATTATCATCCTTGTGGTCTAGCTTGGTGATATAAGGGAGAGGATGATTCTCCTCATGCAAACAGTAGACTCCTAGCATCAGATTCCTCCATTTCCTTGTAAGGGTCAAAAGCATGCCTCTTGTTCACCCACTCATCGAAGGTCAAGTTATGGAATACACCCAACCTTGGTATCTACCTCATAAGTGCTTGGGAGGTCTTCTTGATCAAAGGATGAACAATTCACATTGATTGGGCTGGGTACATGAGGCTCAATATGGTAATCTGCAATGGGCTCAGATCTGATCGTAGCCTTAGCTCCATACCTTGTTCTAAAAAGCATGTGCGACCAATCAGTAGACAAATAGCCTCCAATTTTAGTAGTGAAATCTCTTGACAAACACAATGCAAAATGTGGTGGCAATTCTATGACTGATACATTTTACAATACAGTCACATTGGGACATGCATGCAATGTGAGGCTCAAATCCTTGATGACCCCAACCATTGTTACCGCTGTCCCATCTAATTGTCACTATGCCCTTGGAGATGACTTTGTATTTGAGACCCAGCTGATCAGCTATTTGCTTTGGCATGATTGAGCTACTCACTCCTGAATCAATCATGTAATTATGCACTAGCTTGTTCTCCAATGATCAATGAAATGTAGAATGGAGGGGGTTTCATATTCTTACCTTGTTGTCCTCCATGGTTTCCTTCGGGCAAGCCACATTGGTAAGCACTTTCTCTTGCTGGTTAGGGGGCTGATTTTAGTTTGACCAATTGGCCATAGTAGCCTGCAATAGATCTCTCTGTCCTAGGATAGCCAATGACTCCCACATTGAAATATTCACATTTGTTTTCTTCATTTGTTCAATGATGTTAAATGGGGATGAGCTATCTTTTTGTTTCCCCTTTCCTGGTACATTTTTCTCTTGCACATGGTTCATTACAACCGGTGTCTAAGTGGGTCTGGAAGGTGGCTTGGGCTGACTCTGCACATTGGGAGTTGCACTTTGAGTGTCAATACCTTGTGGAATAATAGAAGGTTGAGGATTACCTAAGTTTTATGATTTTCCCTCTCCAATATTCCTTTTCTTGGACCGTGTATTGGAAACCACACTTTGAGAAGGGGCTTGGTTAACTCCACAAAATTCTTCAGCCTACCAATTGACAAGCATAGTCTCACTTAGAGGTGTCTCTTTCTGGGTTTCTTGCTACTGATTTTCCTCTTGACTGGAATCTTGGGACACACCAATTGTTCTTTACCATCAAGGCCTGGTTCAGCACACCATTGAAACACATTGATTGGTTATGGGGCTGACTGCATGGGAAACACCAATCATATTCCTGAGCCATGTTGTTTTATGTTGGAACCAAGGCCCTTGATGTTGAAGCTGTGTTTGGATCATATGGTCAGAAAGGCCAAGCAGCTTGAGGTTTTCCTTGGTTTTGGTTTTGATTTACAGCCTGAGATGGTGGTCTATTTTGTTGATATGGGGGTCTAGTTTGATACTGAGTTTAAGGCTGATATGGCCTAGAACTCTGAGCTTGCTTCCTTTTGATATTCACTAGCTCATTCCCAAGGTTCTACAACTATTTCATAACCTCTTGTAGCTCTTTTGAAGTGTTAGAAGATGAGGTGGAGGCTTCAGTTGAACTTTGATTCCTTGGAGTAGGTATGGGAGCTAATGTGGGTGTTTGACTAGTGCTTGGAGCTCCTATTTTTGGATATAGAGGCATAGGTGGCCTAGGTGCAAGTTTACTGGCCTGAATTAAACAATTTTCAGCACTAATGGAAATGTTATAGGATACAAGTAAGGTTTTTCCTCCTCATTGATTGAATCATTAAGGAAATATTAGAATTTAAATCTCTAAGAAAGTATAAGAAAGCACCTTCATCTGTGGGCCTCACGGCCAATGGAATCCTATCCCATGTCATTTGAAATCTGAAACTGAAATCTAGAAACTACTCATTAGGAGCCCTCTTAATGGTTGTCAAATGTTCCAACAAGGATAGATTATCTCCCTTTTCTCCAAATTGGTTATGAAGGGTTCTGCACAGATGGTCCTAATTCTTGAATAGAGCCTGCTTGTTAGACTCCTAAACCATTGCAAGCTTTACCTTTAAATGAAGAGGCTAATAATTTGATTGCAACATCCATCTCAGTGACCTCATGAATTGTACAGACATTTGCAATGTCTTGAATGTGGTCACTAGGAGTAGTCTGGTTCTCTCCAGTGAAATATGGAATGCTCTTCAATGCTAGCAACTGGGAACTGGATTTTGTGCATTGAGAGCGAGTGGGTTACTGCCAGTGAAGTTAACATAGGGTTGGGGTTGTGCCATCCTGATTGGCTAGAGGACTCTAATTGATTGAACAAAGGTTCTACCAGGTGGAGGTGTTGACAAGGTTCTATTTGGTGGAGATGGAGACCTTTGGGATCTTCTTCCCCTTCTCCCTCTATCTAGGGATAAATGTAGATAGACAAATAATCCTTCTTCTCTAGTTCTTGACCTTGTTTGTATTCTTCTCATGAATCTTGATAAACCTGGGCTACTGAAACCAGTGGATTCTTCCTCTTTGGAGTTACCAGATGTGCAATTTCAAAGATTCTTAAAAGCTGAAAACTTACAGCAAGTGCACATCAATCTTGTTGTAATAAAATGAAGACCTCTTGGTCCCACCAGGCATGCCAAAACAGTTAGTGCAAAATCACAACACCCCTGAATGTCTGTAACTTGATGGGTTGAGACTCTTAGTGTGATAGCATAACATGGAGCATCTCTCAAAGTGTGGGAATTTGAAATTAAGAGAGCTCTCCAGATGAAGGCTGGTTCCTATTCCTCTGTTCAGGTGCACACAAATAAATTGCAGAGGAGCTACTCTAAAACCTACTCTATCTTACCAAGGAGACATGGTTGAAAAGATATGAGAAAAATAAACCTAAGCTAACAAGGTGATGCACCAAAGGAATGTTAAACACCCATTTTACAATTTAACATAGACCATAGAAATGCAATACAACCACCATGCAAAGATAACCAAACTACAATGAGAGATCAGAAGACAACAATGAACACATGAGAGGGTTGAGAATCATCCACAGACATATATTATTGATCCAAAGTTGATACAGTACATTACAATAGCCAAGAGGTAAAACTTTGTATTACAACTTGAATGGGAGGTTTGGAAAAATCCAAAAATTCACTTACAGATAAAGGAAGAAGGGAGGGTGCAAAACAAAAATGTCCAACCCTTTATAATGAGCCAAGATCCTTCCTTTATAGATGTAGTGAAGAGAGAAGAAGAAAAGAGGTGGGAAACCTGATTTGGAGCTCAGCTACCAGCCATCAATGCCCCTATAAATCTACCCACAATCTGTCGAGTCAATTCCGCCACTCTATGTCTATACGGTGTGTTGAAGAAGGAAGAATGATAGATCAAATCAAATCTGATCTGGTTGTTGGAGCAATCAGATTGCATATTAATGGCATGAAAATTTTTTCCCATTTTTCACCCACCTAACCTCATCAAAATTAAAGTTTTAGGTTTCCATGGCGTAGACAAGGTCGAGACCTTTCCAATGGTGCCAAATTTGTTTGATTTCGAGCACTGGATCGAAAGATATGTCCATTTGAATATTTGAGTCGGGTCCATACAAAAATGGTGAAAACTAGTTAGCAGAACGGGTCCGTGGGCCCGAAATTCACTTTGCACCTTTTGGCACCAAAAAAATACAAAAATGCAAAAAAATGCCCTGTAGCCCCAGCAATTCATTTTTTTCAAAAAACCATCTTCAGGCCTGTCGGTCCGCATTTTCCATTTGGGTGAAAATTCCTCCCCAGGCCTGCCATCCCACATGTAATTTAGGCCTGACACATGGCTCCTTAGGCATTGGTAGAGGTGCAGCTCATTTTTATACTTTACGCCTTTCGAGCAAAAAAAACTGCCTTTGAATTTCGCCTCTGATGTCCCACCTAGCTGGCACGTTTGGGGACCACTTTTGGATTTTGTTTTTGAGTTACGCCGAAGAGACACGTGGCACCCTTATGGATTTTCTCTATTTCTTTATGTTTTGGCTAAGTCTTTTTGTTTGGCGTGGCCATATGTCTAACCCATGGAGAGACACGTGGAGACTTGGCACTTGTCTGAGTCTGACCCTTGGGCCACCCCTCTTGAATTTGTGTGGTTAAGGCATGTGGCACCCTCCACTGACTCTGTCCATCTTCTTTTCAACTTGACTCTGGGACATGGGACATGTGGAAGGTCAGTGCTTGTTTGGGGAACCCACTTTTAGATTTACCTTTAAAGATGCACCAAGCTGACATGTGGAACCTTCCACAAGTCTGCGATACTTAGCTGATTTGGGCCGATGCCTTTTTCGGACCCTAGACATGTGGAAGCCTCGCGCTCATTTGAGTCTCCACTTTAGGCTCTTACTTTTGAAATTGTTTCAAGCTGACACGTGGTTCTTTCCACTTGTTTGGAATTTTCAATGGTCGGATCTGTCCCTTTTTGGGCCTAGGACATGTGGAGACTTTACACTCATTTGAGTCTGCCTTTTGGGTTTAACCCTTGGAGATGTGCTGATGAGGCACGTGAAAGCTTCCGATGTCTCTTCCATACTTATCCAATTTAAGCCCACTCTGAATCATTTGTGAAGCCCGAAGTATTTGAGCCTTTCCCCATTTTCTCCTTAGAGCCTCTGGTTTCCTTGACATTGTTTGCCTCCTTTGCTGACCTTACTCTCCATTTTCAAGTCTACCTGCAACCTGATTGTTAGATCTGAAAAGTGGGCTCATCCGATGGAAGTGACCCTTAGATTTCTTCCTGCGTGCAGGGTCATGTTTCATCAATTTCATCTGGGGGTAAAATTGAGATAACAATTTAGTGACTCAAAGGGACATTTTCCTGCTAGATGAAGAGATCAGTTTCCTTGTTGTATCCATTGGGCACAGAGTCATGGGTGGTGGCCTGACAGTAGTCCTGTTCTCTGAAGCTTGAATCTGATGTTTGCACTTGGTGACCCTTGAACCAGCCCTGATGTTCTGCAAATGGATCCTCGAAGACCCAATTTTAGTTTCTCTGTATTTGTTCTATTTTAAAATTAGCAACTGTCATGGTGACCATGGGTATCCCTATTGTAAATGTTGAAGGGATCTGGCACATTCACCTGGAGGCACTTCAACCTATATAACGTGCAAACCTGGAGAAAAAAACCTGTGGAGACCACTTAGGGAAATAAAACCTATGCTACAACAAGACAATGTACATATGCACTTAGGGAAATTAAAAACCTAGGCTAATATTTACAAGGGTGAGGAATTTTTCCTTTCAATAGCAATGTTTGAGATGGATCCCATTGACTGGAATCTACAATTCTTCGCCATCCAACTTAGCCAGCCAGAAGGCATTGCTACTTGTACATCTTGTGACCATGTAGGGGCCACTCCAAATGGCATCAAACTTGGAATGTTTTCTTGGCTTTTCCTGAATGCATCCCAATTTAGAACTAAGTCCCCCTCTTGAAAGGTCCTTGTTCTTTCTTTCTTATCAAAACTCTTCTTGATCAATGCTTGATCTTTCTCCATGATCTGCATTGCATGTTCTCTTGCCTCTCCTACTTCCATTAGCTCTGCATACCTGATTTCCATAGGTTCAAACTCGGATAGTTCCAACTGTTTCATGAGCTCCAAAGTGGGAAACTCTAATGATATGGGAAACACTACCTCTTTTCCGTATACAAGCTTTGTATGGGGAGCTGCCTGTAGACCTTTTGGATGTGATCCTATCAGCCCATAGAGCTGATTTGAGATTTGTATGCCAAGTTCTCTAATTTTCATCAAGATTCCTTCTGATAATCCTTATTAGGCTCTTATTTTTGGACTCTGCTTGGCCATTACCTTGAGGGTAATAGTTTGATGAAGTACTAAGGTATACACCATTCTTGACAGCCCATTCAGTGATCCTTATACCAAAGAAATGTCAATGCATTATCTAATATAATAGTGGCAGGGACTCCAAACCTGGTGGTTATTCCCTTCATAGAAATCCAAGATGCTAGATTCATTTACCTCCTTAAGTGCCACTGCCCTCAGTGCTACTTGGTGAAATAGTCTGTTGTTGTAAGTATCCACTTGTGGCCCTAACTTGAATTTAAGTTAATAACTCCAATGAAGTCTAGTCCCCATTACATGAATGGCTGATCCACTGAAATTGGACGAAGGGATAGGGTTACTAAATTTTTCATTCCCTTGTGAAGAATGCACACTTCTTACACTTCTTGATCCATGAGTAGTAATCACTAAACACCATAGGCCAATAATAACCAACTTTCATGATTTTGAGAGCTATTACCTAAGGAGCAAGGTGGCCTCCTACTTCTCCATCATGGAACTCATGCAACACCCTCTGAATTTATCTTGTCCCAATACACCTCAATAAAACACTATTGATATCCTTCTTGAACAAGATACAACTGATAAGCACATATGGGATGGCTTGTAGTATGAAGTACCTCCTCTTTGCTTTGTTCCATTCTCAGAGGGCACAAAACTTATTTAGAGATAATGCACCAAGGCTTGAGTCCAACATGGAATAGGTGTATCGTTAGCTAGATTTTCTTGATCGTTATGTAGTAACAAGACACAGCCTCTTCTTCATCCACTGACTCAACATTGTCGCTTGGAAGTGAGATACACACACAGACCCTTGCCATGAACCAATTTGGTCACTTTGATTTCAATATCATACTCCATCACACAAGTGATCCAAACTACTATCTCTTCTCATTCAAGTCCTATGTTTAGGAGAAAATCCTTGACACCAACATGAGACACTAGCAGTTGAATCTTGTTTTTTGAGACCAAGTGACTCAATTTCTTCAAAATCCTAATGACAACAAGGACATGATTTTCAATGAAAGAATACTTTACCTAATAATCCTCCAAGCTCTGACTGAAGAAGGCTATGGGATGTTATGAACCTTCCTTGTTGAGCCTAAACTCAAGATAGTTGAGATTGTGTTCTGAACCTTCGAAAGCATACATCATAGCACGAAATCCTTTGAAAAATATCCAGGTTAATAAGAGTTGGGGCCTGTGATATTGTCAAGCTTGATGGCCTCAAAACTCTCTTTTCCTTTTGCTGTCCATTTAAATGCAAGACTCTTCTTCAACATCATCATTAAAGGATTTACAAGAGTGGAAAAATCATGCAAAAACATGTGGACAAACTTTATTCTCCCCATGAAGCTTTAGAGAGACTTCTTGTGTTGTGGTAATGGAAGTGTTCAGATGGCTTCAACCCTTTCAAGATCAATTTTTAACCCTTCTCTTGAGACAATGTGGCCCAATAACTTGCCCTCATGTGCCAAGAATACACAATTCTTTGGATTCAATGACACTCCAAACCTTCTACATCTCTAAAATACCTATCTATGAGGTGGAAGAGATGGTCTACAACATTCTTTGAGAAGATGGTGAATATCATATAGATACACTAGAACTGTATTGTTGATTAAGCCTTTGAATGCCATGTCCATAGCTCACTGAAATGTTTCTCCAGAATTTGACAGTCCAAATGGTATCTTCTTATAAGCATATATACCCCATTTGGTGGTGAAGGCTATCTTGAACTGATCTTCTTCTTTCACCATTATCTGATTATAGCCTGAATATCCATCTAGCAATGAAAACATCTTAGAGCCAGCTACAACCTGTAAGATATGTTCCATTTATGGAAGTGGATAATGATATTTGAGTGATGCTCTGTTCATATCACAAAAGTCTTCATGCACAATCTGATTTCTCCATTTCTTTTCCTCACAGACACCAAGTTTGCAACCTAACTTGAATGCTTGATAGGGAAGATAATGCTGGCCTCAATTAGCTTATTTAAATCTTTTCTCATGAGAGGTTCAATGTGAGGGTTTTCTAGCCTCTACTTTTATCTGAAAGGCTTATATCTTGGGTCTAGCTTGATAGTGTGTTATATAGATATTTGACTTTAACATTTACGGCATTGATTCAATTGAGAATCCCAAGTAATGATTGATTGCAAAAATAAAATTTAGTGTTCTGAAATGAACATTATTGTTTCTTCAAAGAAAAAATTGGAATGTGCAAAGAGTGTGCAATTACTATTTTCTTCAGAGAAAAAACTGGAATGTGCATCTTAATGTTGTCCTCCGCCTGTACACAAGCTAGTTGGATTAGATGCAATCACAAATTGAAAAATACTAACTTCAACATATAACTGCTATTTTTAGAATGCATTTAAAAACATTTTGATTTCTATATAAACAAAAATCAATAAAATGTACCAACATGCATGTTGAGAAAATTCAAAATTAATTAAAACATTGCACATTGAAAGAAAATAATGCTAGGCATATTGGTAAAAATTTTTGACAACAAAAAGTAATGTTCATTTCAGAACACTAAAGTTCATTTCTGCAATCAATCATTACTCAGTATTCTCAATTGAATCAATGCCCTAAATGTTAAAGCCAAATATCTATATAATAGTTAATCAACAGTTAAAAATTTTCCCATCTACGATAGTCACTTCAAATAAAGCTAAAATGAATGAGCTTAGATTTTTCTTATTGGGTACTTACCTTGCCGATTCACAGCATTTTGCCTTCATCTATGGAAATGGGCTCTTAATCTTCACCCTTTACCTAAATATTTTCTTTCTCCTTCTGGAATTGATCATTTGGGTTGAAGATTCACTCCAAATTTACAAGACCCTTTGGTAGTTTGTTGGTTCTCAGCTACACCACTTGGTCACCATATAGTTGTTCCAATTTGTCTTAGTTTCTAGCGGAGAATTCAACTTCTTCTTTTAGAAAGTTGACAATTTTTTGATCATTCTCGAAGACCTACCAACTTGTGTTTTTATCCAGGACAGCTGGTCTTACAACCACTTTGATATGGGGTTGAGACTTATCACTTTTGACACTCTCTACTACATCAAATGCCGCCCCGATTTCTGACAATTTTTTTGCTACCTCATTCTTCTTTCTTGGGATGGAATTGATCCTAGATGCTTTGAAATCCTTGATAAGGTCCCATACCCGATTCTTGTAGTTCTTTAACAGATCGTTCTCGGCAGCATTTTGTCCTCAGACTTGACTTGTAACCAACTCACTATCACCAAACACTTGCAAGTTTTTGATCCCTCTTTTTCTTGCCCAATGCAGTCCATGGATTAAAGCTTCATACTCTGTTGTGTTTTTCGAGAAAGAAACTTGGAAACAGAAGGTTGAGTAATATTTCATACCTTGGGGTGAAACAAGCATGGCTCCTCCTCTGGATCCTTGTCTACTTCTTAAGCCATCAAATAATAATTTTCACACCTCATTATCATCCTTGTGGTCTAGCTTGGTGATATCATGGAGAGGATTATTCTCATCATGCAAATAGTAGAATCCTAGCTCATATTCCACCATTTCCTTGTAAGGGTCAAAAGTATGCCTCTTGTTCTCCCACTCATCAAGGGTCAAGTTTGGATCACACCTAACCTTGGTATCTACCTCATAAGTGTTATGGAGGTCTTCTTGATCGAAGGCTGAACAATTCGCATTGATTGGGCTGGGGTACATGAGGCTCAATATGGTAATCCACAATGGGATCAGATCTGATCATATCCTTAGCTCCATACCTTGTTCTAAAAATAATGTGTGACAAATCAGTAGACAAATAACCTCCAATTTTAGTAGTGAAGTCTCTTGACAAACACAATGCAAAATGTGGTGGAAATTCTATGACTGATACGTTTTGCAAGATAGTCACATTCGGACATGCATGCAATGTGAGGCTCAAATATTTGATTCCCCCAACCACTGTTACTATGGTCCCATCCAATTGCACTATGCCCATGGAGATGACTTTGCAATTGAGACCCAGCTGATCAGCTATTTGCTTTGACATGATTGAGCTACTCACTCCTGAATCAATCATGCAATTATGCACTATCTTGTTTCCAATGATCACTGAAATGTAGAACAGAGGGGATTCCTATTCTTACCTTATTATCATCCATGGTTTTCTTCGTGCTGAGCCGCATTAGTAAGCACTTTCTCTTGCCAGTTAGGGGGCTGATTTGAGTTTGACCAATTGGCCATAGCAGCCTGCAACAAATCTCTTTGTCCTAGGATATCCAATGACTCCCACATTGAAATATTCACTTTTTTTTTCTTCATTTTTTCAATGATGTTAAATGGGAATGAACTATCTTTTTGTTTCCCCTTTCCTGGTACATTTTTCTCTTGCACATGGGTTGTTATAACCAGTGTCTGAGTGGGTCTAAAAGGTGGCTTGGGCTAACTCTGCACATTGGGAGTTGTACTTTGAGTGCCAATACCTTATGGAATAATAGAAGGTTGAGGATTACCTAATTTTTTTGATTTTCCCTCTCCAATATTCCTTTTCTTGGACCATGTATTGGCAGCCACACTTTGAGAAGGGGCTTGGTTAACTCCACAGAAGTCTTAAACATGCCAATTGACAAGCATAGTCTCACTTGGAGGTGCCTCTTTCTGGGTTTCTTGCTGCTGATTTTCTTCTTGACTAAGACTCTTAGGAGACATCACTGTTCTGTACCATCAAGGCCTAGTTCATTTCACCATTAAAACACATTGGCTAGTTATAGGGCCGAATCCATGGAAAAAACCAATCATATTCCTGAGCAATGATGTTTTTTGTTGGAACCAAGGCCCTCGATGTTGAAGCTTTGCTTGGTTCATATGGTTGGAAAGGCCTAGTAGCTTGAGGTTGTGCTTGGTTTTGGTTTTGATTTGCAGCCTGAGCTGGTGGTTTATTTTTCTGATATGGGGGGTTTAGTCTGATATTGAGTTTGAGGCTGATATGGCCTAGAACTCTGAGCTTCCTACCTTTTAATATTCACTAGCTCATTCCCAAGGTTCTATAATTGCTTCATAACCTCTTGTGGCTCTTTTGAAGTGCTATAAGATGAGGTGGAGGCTTCATTTGAACTCTAATTCCTAGGAGTATGTATGGGAGCTAATGTGGGTGTCTGACTAGTGTTTGGAGCTCCTATTTCTGAATATAGATGCATAGGTATCCTAGGTGCAAGTTTACCGGCTTGAATTAAACAATTTTTAGTGCTAATGGAAATTTTATAGGTTGTAGGTAAGGTTGTGCCTTCCATTGATTGAATCATTAAGGCAATATCAAAATTCAAATCTCTAAGAAAGTATAAGAAAGCACCTTCATCTATGGGCCTCATGGCCAATGGAATCCTATCTCACATCCTTTGAAATCTGAAGTTGAAATCTATCAACTACTCATTAGGAGCCCTCCTTATAGTTGTCAGTTGTTCTAACAAGGATAGGTTGTCCCCTTTTTCTCCAAATTACTTATGAAAGGCTATGCACAGATGATCCCAATTCTTGATAGACCCTATTGTCATACTCCTAAACCATTGCAGAGCTTTACCTTTAAATGAGGATGTCAATAACTTAACAACAACGTCCATTTCAACAACCTCACGAATTGTACAAAAATTTACAATGTCTTAAACATGGTCACCAGGAGTAGTCTGGTTCTCTCCAATAAAATATGGAATGCTCTTCAATGCGGCAACTGGAACTAGATTTTGTGCATTGAGAGCCAATGGGATGCTCAGTGAAATTAACATAGGGGTTGGATTGTGCCATCCATATTGGTTGGAGGACTCTAATCGATTAAAAAAAAGGTCTACTAGGTGGAGACATTGACAATGTCCTTTTTGGTGGAGATGGAGACCTTTGGGATCTTCTTCCCCTTCTTGCTCTATCTAAGGATAAATGTACATAGATGAATAGCCCCTCCTCTCTGGTTCTTGACCTTGTTTGTATTCTTCTCATGAACTTGATAAACTTGGGCTATTGAAACCTGTGGATTCTACCTCTTTGGGATTCACCAGATGTGCAATTTCAAAGCTTCTTAAAATTTGAAAACTTACAGCAAGTTCACATCAATCTTGCTGCAGTAAAATGAAGACCTATTGGTCCCACTAGGCGTGCCAAAAAAATTAGTGCAAAATCACAGCACCCCTGTATGTCTGCAACTTGGTGGGTTGAGACTCTTAGTGTGATAGCATAACATAGAGCATCTCTCAAAGTGTGGGACTTTGAAATCAAGAGAGCTCTTTGGTTGGAGTCATGTTCCTATTCCTCTTTTTAGGTGCATACAAATGAATTATAGAGGATCTACTCTAAAACCTACTCTATCTCACGAAGGAGACAGGGTTGAAAAGATACGAGAAAAATAAACCTAAGCTAAAAAGGTGATGCACCAAAGGAATTTTAAACACCCGTTTTGTAATTTAACATAGACCATAGAAATGCAATACAACCACCATGCAAAGACAACCAAACTACAATGAGAGATCAGAAGACAATAATAAACACATGAGAGGGTTGAGAATCATCCACATATATATATTATTGCTCCAAAGTTGATACAGTACATTACAGTAGCCAAGAGGCAAGACTTTGTATTACAACTTGAATGGGAGGTTTGGAAAACTCCACAAATTCACTTACAAACAAGGGAAGAAGGGAGGGCACAAAAAAAATGTTCAATCCTTTACAATGAGTGAAGCTATTTCCTTTATAGATGTAGCAAAGAGAGAACAAGAAAAGAGGTGGGAATCCTAATTTGGAGCTCAGCTACCAACCATCAATGCCACTACAAATCTGCCTACAATTTGTTAAGTTTACCGCTCTATGTTTGTATGGCGTGTTGAAGAAGGAAGAATGGTAGATCAAATAAAATTTGTTCTGGTTGTTGGAGCAATCAAATCACATATTAATGGCATGAAGACATTTTCCCATTTTTTACCCACCTAACCTTTTCAAAATTAAATTTTCAGGTTTCAATGGTGTAGACGAGGTTGAGACCTTTCCAATGGTGCCAAATTTGTTTGATTTCAAGCACTGGATTGAAAGATATGTCCATTTGAATATTTGAGTTGGGTCCATACAAAAATGGTCAAAACCAATTAGTAGAATAGGTCCACAGGCCCAAAATTCACTTTACACCTTTTGGCACCAAAACAATACAAAATACAAAAAATGCCCCACAATTCATTTTTGTCAAACAATCATCTTAGGGCCCGTCGGTCCACATTTTCCATTTAGATGAAAATTCCTCCGTAGGCCCGTCGGCCCACATGTAATTTAGGCTTAACACGTGGCTCCTTTCGTGTGGCTCATTTTTATACTTTACGCCTTTCGAGCCAAAAAGTTTGAATTGCCTCCAACGACCCACCTTCCTAATTATCGTGTGTTTGGGGACCACTTTTGGATTTTTTTTGTTGTTGCGCCAAAGAGAGACGTGGCACCCTCTATAGCTTTGCTCTATTTCTTTATGTTTTGGCTAGTCTTTTTGTTTGGTGGATCCATATGTCTGACCTAGGACATGTGGAGACTTGGCACTTGTCTGAGTCTGACCCTTGGGCCGCCCCTCTTGAATTTATGTGGTTGAGGCATGTGGCACCCTCCGCTGAACCTATCCATCTTGACTTTTCAACTGCCAACTCTGTCCCTTTTCGAACCTGGGATACGTGGAAGGCCAATGGTTGTTTGGGGAACCCACTTTTATATTTACCTTTAAAGATGTGTCAAGCTGACACGTGGCACCTTCTGTGAGTCTGCGATACTTAGTTGATTCAGGTCGATGCCTATTTTTGGACCCTAGACATGTGGAAGCCTCGCTCTCATTTGATTCTCTGCTTTGGGCTCCTACTTTTGAAATTGCGTCGAGCTTACACGTGGTTCTTTTCACTCGTTTGGACTTTTCAATGGCTAGCACTGTCCCTTTTCAGACCTGGGAAACGTGGAGACTTCGCGCTCATTTGAGTCTAACTTTTGGGTTTAACCCTTAGAGATGCACCGATGAGGCACATGGAATCTTCCGTCGTATTCTCTATACTTAGCCAATTTTAAGTCTTCTCTGAATTATTTGTGAAGCCCGAAGCCTTTCAGCCTTTCCCCGTTTTCCTCCTTTAAGCCTCTAGTTTCCTTGACACATTTTGCCTCCTTAGTCGACCCTACTCCTCCATTTTCGCGTCCGTCTACAACCTAATTGTTATATCTAAAGCACGGGCTCATCCGATGCAAGCGACCCTTAGATTTCTTCCTGCACAAGGTCGTGTTTGATCAATTTTGTCAGGGGTAAAATTGAGATAATAGTTCCCTTATGTCTCTTGACACCAAGATAACATGTTAACTATGTAGTGTTTAATGTACTTAACACGGTAGTAGTGAGATGTGGTGTGACTCATCTATGTGACCTAACCCTTGTGTTAATTGAAACCCTTTTGTAATGCTTGGAGTGAATTTTCTCTTTGTTTTTAACTTGGATCTATGATCTTTGCATGCTTGTAAATGGGTGAAGCTAGAATTTTTGACCTGTTCAAGTGCTTCAAACTTTTACGAAGGATTATCTTGGATGATGTCCACCTGATTTGATCAAATTTAGGAACATTTTGAGTTATTTTCAAGACATGTTTGCAATAGGAGCTTGTAATAATGTCAGGTGAGTTATAATGTGATAACTACTTATTTCTGAAGTCTTCCATAGGAAAGATAGTATGATAAGGTTGACCCTAGAAAGATTAAATGACCCAAAGAATGATTTAGCATAACAATAAGAATTAGTGATTGAGAAGGGAAAATAATGTACAAATCAGCTAGGACTAAACCCCACATCTTGGCCCTTCAATAAAGTTTTGGACAGAAGAAGAAACTCCTAAACTTACAGTTGTACAATGAATATCATACATTTTATACCTCTTTGATTGAATAATATTTCCATTTTTTTGACATAACATGGTGTAGAGATAATAAATTTGTAATAGCTAGAGAGATGATGAGATTGGATTTCGAATATGATAATTTTTTGACAAGGTTATAAGATAAAACTTGGAATTACACAAGGAAAATTTACCAAATTTTAGTGTCTACATTTTCCCTCCTTTAAGTGTGTAATTGAAAATTCCATGCTTTAAGGAAAAACATACATGAGTGTGTATACATAATTTTCCTTCACTCAAAGGGACTTCATGATGTGTTTGTGTTGGCATGCTCCATGATTAAACTTGCAACATAGGGTAGTCAATGTCTATGATAGAAACTAGAATTTAACCCAAAATATAGATACTGGATTGTGACTTTAAATCATTGAAAAATATTATGCAAAGGAGATAAGAAATATTGAAATATTACATGTGTTTATTTTATAGAGGGATGATCTTCTGTAGTTATTGGGTCTTGGAGAGTTGGAATGTGCTTTGGATATGACATAGGATAGGGGGTTATCAATCCCCAATGTTGTGTCACAAGAGATAGTAAAGGAGTAAGGGTTAGACTATGAAGGTTCCATGTACTTTGATGTCTTCCCTACTTAAGCTTGTGAAGATAGAAGAGAAAATACCAGTCTACAAAGCTTAAATTTTTTCTTCAAAATTTTCCTTTTTTGAGAATTTGGTGAGAGAAGTGAAAAGTACAATCTAAAAATCTCACATTTTTGCTTCAAGGATTTCCACTAAAACCATAGACCACATCATTACAGATGCATATAGTACCAATTTGTTCCAATAGATCTTAAAATAAATGGCGTATATTATGCCCCCATAAATTACTACTATATTTGAATTGATTATTATAATTCTTAATTTTGTGGAGAGATGGTGGCCCATGCCACAAAACCCAATCTATAATTGTATCTAAATAATCACTATGAAGGAGGAATTAAATATGTATTCCCCCTTTAACCTACTTTGAACTATGTAATGTGTATTTATACATGTATATAGATCTTGTAAATGTCTAGTATAATATGTAAAAACCTTAATTTGAATTAAACTACCTTTTATCCTAGAATGTATAGAGAGGTCAACTGTAACACTCTGATTTTGTATGTTAACTTGGTGAATGTTTGACATACTGTTATAGCTGCTGAAATGAAAGCAAACATGTTAAGATATGTTTTGATCTTAAGAGAATGTGTTGCTAATTTGGATTCTTGCATACTGTGATTTATTACATGGGACAACAAATATTGTACTTGTGTGTTTGCTGATGTGACGACAAATTGTCGTATACTTGCTAGCTCTTGTTGCTGATTGACAGCATACCCTGAATCAATTCCATTGATTCAAGTATGCTGAGGTCCTCTTGTGATTTCTGTGTCGATTCACACTTGAATCGGACTGAGATTGTTATGAGCGTGTAGCGCCTGTTTGCAGGTGTGAACAGCTAGCACGAAAAAGCCAACGACAGGGGTTCGATTCTTGAACCCTGTACTGTCGAATTTGGGACCTCGTGAGGCAAGAAATGCCTGGACACGGGTGGCCTTGGCACGCAATCTGAAGGACGGAACGTCCTGCTCTGTATTAACGTGAATGTTAGTAAGGAGGCTGGATGGAAGTTGTTAGTGTTAGTGGTTAGTGTGAATTAAACCTAAACTAACCCTAAGGCCTAACATACATCCTACACTACTATCCTAAGTGGATTTTTAAATTAAAAAAAAAAGGGGAAAATAAAACCTAAGGCTAAACTAAGACCTAGGTTGAAAACCATATGCAACCTAAACTAATCCTAAACTAAGGGGTACGCAGACCCTTGGGAGGAAAGGGATAAGGATGGAAAGGGCATTCATTGGCATTTAATAAACTGTCCCTACGTGGACAGCGCCAGTTTTGGCGGGGCAGGTAAGGAATTAGAGGCATCTATTTAGAAATAGAGCCAAATTCAGTTTTGCATGGAAATTTGAAATTTAAAAGCTCGCCAACCCAAGTGGCGGTGGCGTGGAAAATAAGGAAAAAGGCAGAGCCTTAATTACATTAATTGTTTCGGTCCTCGCGACCAGCTCGCCTTGGAAACAACATGAGGGAATTTGATTTTTCATTGTTCGATTTGGTTTTGGCCGAAGTTGCTCTGCATTTGGTTTTTTTTGGTTTGGTTCAGTCGAACCAGCTCTTGGCATTTGACATTTTTCGTGGAGATTTGGAGGCTGTTGTTAAGCCTGAAGAAGGAAGGAAGTGTTGGAGAGTTTGTGCTGTCACTGTGGAAGGAAAAACGCGGCAAACGAAGTTTTCTTCGAGTTCTGGAAGAGAGATTACAGGCATGTTAAGCCCTTCTCTTTAAAAACCCTTGCTTTGATTAAGTGTTTCATTAAAACAACCCTGCTCTTGGGTTGGATTGTGTGATTGCTGTTGAATCGATTTGATTTGGATTTTGTTGATTCTTGCTTTCTTTCTTTGGAAATGATAAGAAAAATGGCTTCTGGTTGCTTGGTTTGATGTGTTGTTACTCGAATCAAGTTGGGAAAATGATATACTGTATTGGTTGCTGACAGTGTGGTGGTTTGAAATAGATATATTTCTTTCACTTATTTGTGATGTTTGAAAGTAGAATAGGCCGTGTTGTCATTCCTTATAGTGTAAATGTTTTCCATTTAATGTAATCGTTTCTTTACTGTGTGTTTGGAATTGCCTTGTAAGTAAAGAGGAAATGGAAATACAGTTATGTATATTGCTGTGATTTGGGTTCCATTGAATCTTGCTGTCATTTTGGAAATGATACAAAATACTGTTATTGATCGCTGAGTTCAGCTGTCCTTATTTTTCTTGAACGAAATGCTTTCCTGTCGTGCCGGTTGTTTAACAGTATTGGGGAAATTGTCATATGTTCCACGGGCCTGTACAGGTTACTTGAGTTGTTTTTGACATTGAAACTATACGTTCTTTTGCTGATGGACTAAAATAAAAGAAGCCTTAGTTGTTTGGAATTGTTTCTTATTGAAAGTTTCAAGGAAATAGATCCTTTTCCTTCTCCAGTTTTGGGATTTTAATGGAAATGGCATTCGGGGTTTCTTTGGGTAATCGAACTCGATTCCATTAAATTAATAGCAGTATTTCATTTCTGTGCCTTTCCTTGGATTGGATATAGACGAACACGTATTGGGTATTCGTGAATTAGGAAAAGTGAATTGTTTTTCCTTCTGAACTCATTAATGAATTGTGTCTCTCCTTACGGTGTGGATAGGATGGTTTCATTGTGTTTTCTTGATACTGTTCGGTCTTCTTATTTAGACTGTAGACGCAAATATAAACTAGTTTTGTATTCTGTGCAATGAATGATTATAATTCCTTCTTGCTGTAATGAAAGGTTGACCCCATTGCGTCTAGCAGTCGTGGTTTGACCTTCTGATATTTTTTTACTGTCTTGTGAATGCAAACTTGACTGGAATATTCATTGTTGTAGCACGTTGGATTAAGCTGTACTGGCTATGTGAGATGATTATCAATGAGAACGTTTGTTCTGTTATCTTTATAAGTTGAGCTGTCATGCTAAGAAAAACATGATTTGAGTGTTTTTATTTCATTTTGAATACAATGATTGTTTCTTAATGAAATCATAGAGAATGAATTCTTCTCTTTTTGCTATTTGGGACTCTGAAAGTAACATTGGAGTTTACAGTGCATATGACTTGATCTTGCTGTAGGTAACAACAATGTACAACTTGTTATTAAGAACTGTATGCGTTCAGAGGTATAAAAGATCATATGAATATATGCTTGCGTGACTGCATAATTGTTGTTGGTTAACTATACAGTGAAAGAAGTATGGAATCTTCTAGTATAGCAAATACCTAGTATGCATATTGATATGGCTTGCTCAACGATGAATATGATGTCTTACTAACCTGTTTGGTATTCATATGAACCGGAATAAAATGAAATTATTCTTGCTGCCGGAAATTGAATTCCGAGTGGATTTTGTAAGTTTTACTCTGAACTGTTATCTTGAATTGTCCTTCGTTTGGTTTCCACTGTTAGGACAGTCATGTGGAAAGAAATAGAGATATGAATGAATGTTTTAGAAAAATGATCTTTTCTTCTTTCATTCAGTTGGAAATCTGGAATTCGTGAATAATGAATTTTATAGTGCTTAGATGGGAGCAACTATATGCATTGTTGTTCACTTTCTTGTCTGTACTTGATTGCTTGGATTCTAATATGACGCATGAATTGAAAAGAAAGTAATGGAATTACATTTCAGTTAGTTTCATCCTTTGCATTCATTGTTATTGAAGGGCGTGGAAAGGATAACAGTGTGTTCTATCTGTTGTGAGTTACTTGTATTCTTAACTTTTCAAATATTGTGAATTGATACTTGCAACGATTATGTAGAAACGGGACAGCAGTCCCTTGGCTGATTGTGATGATATTTGATAGTCAGTTGTTATGCTGATCTTCCCTTTGTGCCTATTTCGAGATTGATGTTTTGCTGTCGTTTCATAAAAGCAGGGTTCTTTTATTGAAACAGTTAGTTGAAGCATCTTATTTTAAGGATAAGTGCTTAATGTGCTCAGTTCATTGAACTGACCCGTGTAATTCATTTTGCAGATGGAATTTGATTAGAATGAAGACTTGGCTATTTTCTGATGCCTCTTGATTAGGTGTAAAAGAAATTGTAATTGTTGCTTTTATTCCTCTTTGAGGAATTGTGAAAAGAAGAAAACATATTCTTCTGTCCATGAGTTGTATGGATGCTTTTTTTAAACTATACCCAATCAGCTGGATTGGCAAATGTACAAATTATGACTTGAAATATTGAATACAATTACAAGTGTGATATTTTCAATAATTATATCAGTTTGATATTGCTATTTAAATTGGAAATATGATGTTATTTCTTGATTTGGAATTGTTTCATTGTCCTTGGATGGATGCTGAATTGAAACTGATATCTGTTCTTACTTAAATGCAACTTTTAAGTTGAAAAGTGCAATTAGTTCATACTTTGAGTACAGATGAATTTTTAATTGACATTAGAAAGGATTAAGAAGAATATGATTCCATAATCAGAAGGTATTCAGGATTAGCTTAGGAGCTAAGGAATATCAATTCAACTTCGGAGTAATCGAACTTCACTTTCGAACTCCATTTATGATCCCGTTTGATAAAATTCAGAATAAAGGATATAGGATAAATATATCCACAACTAATGGACCTTAACTATATAACGTTAAGGAGAACAAATGAATTCATTTCTCGAAGTTTAGACCTCGTTTGAATGACATCTAATAAGTTAATATTCTGAAATTAGTTGCAGTTGGAAAAATATTTTCTAAGTTTAATAGGTTAAACTTATCACGTCCGTCGGTACGGACTGCTTAATCCAATGATTAAGAAATAAACCAAGTAAGGAATTGTAGCCCTTCGATATGAAGGTGAAGATACATAACAAACTAATGGACGGTTTAGTCCCTCTTAGTTATATACAACTGCAACGGAAACAAGGATCAAGGGATCAGCACGAATGCTGAAAGTTGATTTTAATTATTAACTCATGGCTAAGTCACTTGAGCAGGATGTGTATTCTCGATGGGTGGATTCTGCAGGACATTGGCATACGCCAGCTACAGCAAGGTGTCTTCATGAAGACGGGGTCTTCATGACGACACAATGTTGCAGCTGACATATAGCAATGCCCTCCTGAATTAAAACATTTAGAATACATAGGCTGAATGTGTAGATCTTAGCAGGGGCATAGGGTATGATCTGGTATACGGAGTGACTCCGGAATACTAAAGACAAATAGACCCACAGAGTCGTGGGGTAACGACACCGTATGTTTGCGTATCTTTAGTTACCAGGAGTGCCTTCCTATACCCGTTCATATTACTAGCTGGAATTGAAAGTTTAAAACTGACCTTAAACGATGAGGACTGGTAGGAGCCAGGAAAGACCATTCTAGATAATAGGTGAAGTGAAGTGAAGGACGTATTCCGTAGATGTGTATCACATCCAGGAATATGATCATGTAAAGCATGTGAAAATCTTTGGCCAAAGTATCGCAATTGCTGGTTGCGTTGTCCTTATCACTTAATTTAAGATGTAGGATGTCAGATGAATATCAGTAACAGATATTCAGATAGGCTTCTTAAATGGATCACTTCGATAACCGGGAAAGGTTATGAGAATAGGTATATATAATATACTATGCATAAACAAACATGAAGGATCGGTTGTTGCCGAGTCATGAACATGAAGGATCGGTTGTTGCCGAGTCATGAAATGAAGGATCGTTGAAACTCCGAGCCATGAAAATGGAAGATCGGCAGTTCATCGAGTCATTTATAGCAGCATATAGAATCTGTTATAAGATTGAATGGCATTGAATGTGTGTTCCATATTGTAAATATGCGAACAGGGAACATTCATTTTAAAAAGGAATTGTGTGATCCAAACTGTGTTGTTTGGGCAGAGAACAATTATTAAAACTTGAACGTGTGTTTGAATTTTATAATTCATAACAGTGAACGTTATCATAAAATTAAAAAAAAAAAAAAAAAAAATTCCCTTGTTCTGGTGTTCTGAAATGAGGATGTTACAAGAACATACCATGGTCCTGAATATTTTTTATGGTTTTTAACCATGTTTGTATTCTAACATATTTCAATATTTGTAAAAAAAATGAGGATCTAGGCCTTGTATAAATAATCGTCCATCATATCACCTTTCTATATTTATAGAAATACCATGTTTAATACCCTCTTTTTCGAGGTGCATGTGATAAAAAAAAATTGATCATGCAGTTCAAAATAATATATGTGTACCCATGTACTATATTCTTTATAATCTATAGGAGAATGTGGGAGGCTAAAGTGGTGGCCACCATTGAGAATTTGTACATGTAGAAAAAAAGGTTGCGCCTGATGGCAATCATGGAGCGGAAGAAAAGTAACATGAAACAAGTAATAAGAAATAATAGATGTGAAAAGAAAATATTAACAACAAATAATAAAAACAATCATGTTCTAATACATATTAAATCAAATGGGTAATAACCATAGTAATCATATCATAAGCCATGGAAAATACAATAGTGTAATCAACAGTGTAAACTATAAACATCAAAGTATTAGAAACAACATTGTGTAATTAAGTAAGCAAAAGCATGTAAAATAATATTCAAATATAGGTATGGAGCCAAAAAACATGAGATATCCATAGTGTCACAAGACATTCGTAGTAGAAGGCACAATGTGCCACAATCATATAAACAAGTATATTCATGCAAATTAGGCATGAAGCCAAAAATATGGGACACCCAGAGTGTCACAAGGCAAGATAAAACTAAACATTTGTAGCATCATATTCAAATAAATACATGCATTAAACAATCAAGGAATGCATTTGCATAAACAAGAACTAACAACAATGTATAAAGCATGTGTTATAACTAGTAATAGTAATATTAGAAATAATAATGAGAAGTTAGCATTACACAAGATACATGTGTTAGTTCCATTGATCTAGTATAAAGCAATAAATATTATGTATGTAAGCATGTACAAGAATGTGTAAAGTAAAATGTAATGAAATTAAATCACCTATAAAGAGTGGAGGGATGCCTCCAAGAGAGTAGGTAAGGAATTAATATAGATCTTATCATCGTGTAATGATTAGTGAGTGTCCTACATCAATCTCAAGATAGCTCGTGAATGCATGTGTGTAAAAAAATAGGTATACTATGTATCAAATCAATGAAACAGACATAATGTATGTATCATTCTAGCCAAGTAAACTAGAACATGTCCTGATTTTCTTTTTTTCTCATATTTAATTTTTTGTATTATGTGATTATTTGAATTTTTTCTAAATGTTTTGAAAATGTACAAAGAAATGGATAAGATCAGAGCTTAATATTCATTAAGAAAATAATTTGTGTTGGGGGTATAAATAAATAATATCTAAGGGTAGAGATACCCCCAGGGTAGTGATGTACATGACAATATTGTTTGTTTGGAAGTATCAATGAACATGTTCATAATGCAA
This sequence comes from Taxus chinensis, assembly GCA_019776745.2. Lineage (NCBI taxonomy): Eukaryota > Viridiplantae > Streptophyta > Pinopsida > Cupressales > Taxaceae > Taxus > Taxus chinensis. The sequence goes on from CM034152.1 coordinate 661,806,804, forward strand.
TCATTTGTTTGAAGAGATAGTGTCCAACGATCATGAACACTTCGATTGTGTAGAATCTTCTAGTAAGATAGTGATGACACCTTCAGTTTTAGCATGGTAATATTAGTGATAAGATCATAACAGTATTTAATGTCATGTCCAGATATGCGATGATAGTCACAAAATGGGTGGCTCATGTGTTTAGATAGCTTATGATTAGATCAACGTTGGAGGGAGGGTAAAGGTAATAAATCAAGATCCAAAATGATGGATAGAAAATCCTATGGATTATCCAAGATGGATGGAAGGGTGATAGAGTGAACAATTGGTATAGCATCAAGTATGTTGATAGCATGTTATAGGGGATTCAAAGGATTTGTAGCACATGTATCAGTTATAGATAATGTAGTCAAAGGAGATATGACTGATGAAGTATCTTTGGAGCTTAGAATGGTCAGGGACCAATAGATGTGAAAAATGAGTGTCCACATAGAGGCATCTTCAGAGATAGGGTTAAAATTCAATTATAGGAGGTTTTCACTTATAAGTTTGATGGTTTTTATATTGCTATCTAAGTAGATATCATCAATATCCCTGGGGTTCATCTGTATTCAGTTGAAGAAATGATTATAACTAATTAGTGGTATCATCATCATAGATAGATTCACCTAAAATAAATATTAGTAAATTATCTACTTGTATAGGTTATTGTGGGGTGCTAATAATAAGGATTTTTGAAGTAGAAGTATCACCATGGAAACATTTTAAAGGGTCAGGATTAGTGGCCATCATGTACTCACAACCATTGTGGATAAATATTATCTATTGGTTAAAATTAGATGAAGTTTAATTTTAGAGCATGAATCTAAGGATGACCTAGCAAGGGAATTTAATATAGACCAATATCAATTATGAGGAAGGTAGTGAGAAATTTATTGGACTAGCCAAAATAACAAGAATAACAGTTCCTAATGTGGAATGGGTAATGTTATTGAATCCTCGTATAGTAGTAACTATCATGTCAATAAAATGCATAGGGGTCCACATTTTACTAAGCACACAATTAGGGAAAATATTGAGATTGAGGCCATTATCAATTAGTACCTTCTTGTATATAGAAACCCCTAATTTGTTTCGTAATAAAAAGAGGTTCACATGGATCCTTATTGATGGTAGTGGGGATATCTATTGGGCTAAAGCTTATAAAATTATCTATCATTTTAAATATATCAATGAAAAAATTGAAAGTAGTAGGATATGTAGAAAAGGTAAATTTATGAATTGCAATCTTTTTTACAATATGTCCTTGTGGATAGTTTTCTTTTTTAGTAGTTTGATAAAATATATCTTAGTAAGAATATTTATTAAGTTAGTCCAATATATCAAATCCCTTAGAGGGAAACACTCTGTTATGTATTAGGTGTTATAGATGGGGGAGAAAATGATGGGTTTCCCTGAACACCTCACTTAGTATGATGGATTATGAAAAAAAATATTAGTAGATATAGGAAGAAGAAAAATTAGGTGGATTTTTTTTCACTTATGAGGGATATACTCAGTTTTCACATGAATGTGTGTAGGGATCTTCTCAAGCCATGAAACAATTATAACCATCATAGAGGCCCCCACCAATAGATTATAGATGGTATAGATCTTATGATAGGGATGTTAACCCATTTCGAAATGAGGAAGTGAACCTCTAGGTTTTAATCGATGATCATAGAAGATTGAAGGAAGAGACATGATGACTAGGAATATGTTGGGACTCAGAAAAATAAACCCTAGGAATAATAGGGTTTTGGAAATGGATTTAATTCAAGATTCAGGTTCACCAAATTTTTTACACCCTAATGATATTTCCTAGTGAAGAAGAATGTAAGGATATGTAATAGCTAGACTATTTTAAATTAATAAACTTCTAATGTCAAATATATATGACCAGAATAATGCAATCCATATGGAAAATGAAGTAATAAATTGACTAATTATAAGTAACTTGTTCAAAATACAAGAGGAGATAGATAGAGAGAGAGAGATAGACTTATCTTGTGGAGGGAAGATTCTATAATAATCTAAGTGTGACTTATAGCATTAATGGAAGAGCCCCGAAACAATGTAGAAATCCTTCTATAGTCACCAAATATAATCATTGCCATGTTCCATGTTAATACCACCTTTAGGTATTCTTCCTATTTATTCCACCTCTTTTTGTACCAAAACTCCCAACCCCTTAGCCAATTTATAAACCTAACATTGTGGGACATGGAGGTAGACCCCCAAAAGATCATCCTGGTATCTACATGGACTCATGTGTTTTCCCCGCTCCTCGGATGCATATGAATTTGTCAATTGTTTCGTTGTGCCCCTTATACCTGAGTTTGACCTAGAGGGGGTCTATAACAAAATGTATGACTCGTTCCGAGCCATCCTGGCATATCCCCTACATCCCTATGACTATTTATTTGGGGGACAATATTCAATGATCTGGTTACATGGATTCCAATATGAATCCTTCATGATTTCCAATAATTCTCATGGAGTGAGTGGTTGCCTTAGAGGTAACCAGGAAGTTGGTGTTTCTCAATGCAGAGTTCAACTCTAGCGAGAAGAAGAAAGCAATGTTCAACTTCCCTTTAAGAAAGGGAGTGATTACCATCATCAAACACTAGGAGGAGAATTTTTCTCACATAAAATCTATCTTCCTATGGCTTCACCTTCATCCAAGACACATGCATATATGACTTGAATGGGTGGATGGCCGACATCCTATCCCAAAACAGAGTCTCGGACTCTTGCAACCATGAACATAGATTTTTTTTTTAAATATAGGATGTCTCCCCAGGAAGACACTCCTGATAATTATGTCGAGCTCAAGGATATCTTGATCCCATTATGGGAGTCTTTTCATCCAGTGTTGTACAAATATGACCCCATTATTACCATGACTTAAGGTTTGAGAGCAGCCTTACGGAAAAAGTACTGGATCCTAGAAAAAATTGAGTCCTGTTAGAAATATATGAAATAAATTGGGCAAAAGACCCTCAATTTTGATGTCATACCCACTGATGAGAAATGGGAAGATTACTGGGACACTGAGCATGAATTTGATACAGATAGGGAGGGAGTGGTAGATATCCTAAAGGAGTAACTCATGCGGTATACAGTGGAGTCCCTCAGCCCCTCTAAACAAAAAAATCCACAACTTCCCCCTCCTTCCACTCCTCAACAGGATCCTACGGGCCACACACCCATATTTCAAATAGCATCAGGCCCCCAAGGTGAGGGGTTAGTGGCTCAACCAGTGCTAGGACCAGCCCAAGGGCTCACTTCGGCCCCAACCAATAGTCTTACCCTCTATAATCACCGTTGGAGTCACTAGCTCTCAGAGCCCTCTGAAGAAAAATTTAAATATAGTTGAGGTCCTCTCCTTCTTCCACCCCTTCTCCTCCTCTTATTCATCGATCTCCTTCTCCTCCACCTTTCACTTCCTTAGCTGGGAGTTCTCCCACTCTGAGCACTCTAACCCAGACTCTTCTTCCTCTTGGATCTTCACTTCTTCCACCACCATCCACCATTCCCACATTCTCTCCCTGAGTTATAACGGAACCCTTCTTCAGCTCTTTTGACTTCCCAGCCCCCGCAAACAATTACAATCCCTTACGTCCTGTCACCAAGATTCCCATTTATAGTCAGGATAGTTCCTTTCTCTTCTAATTTTTTGAATCAATCGAAGATGGCATAAGTGGACCAAGATAGAAGGAAGGAGAGGAAGAAGAAAAAAGAGATGACAACGGGAGCAGTGAGGTAGATGCAGTCATTATATGACCATCAAGAGAGCTCCCTGACCATTACCCAGATGGTCCCCAATGCCTAAAATCCCACGGAGTAAATAGATTTGGATGATTACTCTGTCAATGTTGTTGCGGTGAACCTGACTCAGTCCCAACCTCAGGATAAGTTTGAGTTGATGAGTGAAACAGCAGTTGTGGTCACCATAGATTATCTCAAGCTCAGCAATAAGCTGAAGAAAATGGAGGCTAGCCTCCTACGGACACAAATTCATTGTGATCTACCTCAATTCCAAAATCAAAGGTAGGAGTAAAGAAATAGAGAATCTCTGTAAGGAGTTAAAAGAGGCAGCATTCGAAGGAACTTCTTATAACTTCTCAAGAAAGGACCACAACGTTAAAAGCTAAACTTGTAGCATCCAAGGCTACAGCTAGTTTGCTTGAGTAGGAGAAGAAGATCCTTTAACATGAGGTTGATTTCAAGAAAGCATAGGTTACTTCGCTCCAAGTTGAATTTGTGCACCTCCAAGGTAGAAAAATTCAGATTGCAAACAAAATACAAAACAAAGGAGGATGTGGTCAAGTATTTGACCCGGAAGCTCACTCAATAGCCCCAGAAAGGGGGAATCATCATGTTGGTGTAATGGCTATACACCTCTTGCTGCAAGATAATTTCCACCAAGGAAAAATATCTAGGCCCCACACTCAAATTCATATTTGATGCACAAATCATGTGCACTAACGTGGAGTCCTCAACCTCAACCATCAGCAACGATGTAACTGCCAAGGTCCCTGAATCATAGAAATTGGTTCAGAAATTATATGACTCCTCATAATTTTCCCTACAAGGATCTGGTACTACAGACATGTGGAAGGTCGTGGAAAAAATCCATGAGATTCTGAGTTGCAACAAGGCTGCTACCAAGTGCCAGAATCTCCTGACCCAACTCTAATTAGGGATCAAAGAGTAGAATCAGCGTATTAAATAATTAGTTCAATTGGGCTTCCCATCTCCCTTCCCCAATGACTCCACTTTCCTATCAGAGGACCAAAACCAGCAGCTACTTATGGCAGAGTAGCAAGATAAGATTGTCTTTCAATCTTTAAAATATGATTCTTGCATTGTTGAGGTGGAGGCCATTTTGAATCCAATTGTAAAACTAGATTTCCATCTACACACAATGGTGCAAGATCCTCAAAAATTATCTCACAACGATATCATCGAGCTGGATAGATTCTTTCAGGATCTACAACGAAGAACTTACCTGACAGAGGTTGAATGGGTCAGGTACCAAGCTACTTTGAAGTAGCTCTAAGTGGCATCTCTTAGACACACATTTTGAAATTTCAAAGTTTTGCAGAAGGATTTCCGAATTATTCCATGACTAGCATGGATTCCCTTGGTGAGTCACCATAACTATAGAAGGATTTCCACATTGTTGCAGGGCTCTTCCATTAATGTTACCTTTTGTCACCTCGGCCCCTTTTCCTTTCAGCATTCTTTTGTGTTTTGTCAGGATTAATTTTTCCTAAGTATGGAACCAAACGTGGAGGATATCCAAGTGTCCCTTCAGCACACTTTGGAGAAGGAAAAAATCATTGGGATTCTTTGAGTAGCGAGGATCCTCCACGTGGTTAAAGCGTGGCTAAGAAGCTCCAAGAGGGTTAAAAATTCAAAATATAAAGCGGAGGAGTGCATGAGCCTCCATGTATTGCCTGGGCACAACTTCAAGAAAAAAGATAAAGGGAGAAGCCCCAAATCAGTGTAATGTCTCCATGTGTCACATATGTAGCTATCATCACCGAAAGGACCAATCAAATAAGTAAGGGGCTCAAGGTTCAGTAGATTGAATGTAATCTCAGGTCCCAAAGCATGCAGTTGAGATCTACTCCAAAGTTCAAAGATCTCATAGGTAAGAACTAAATGCGGGCTGTGGAAATCGTAATGGAGGCACATTGAAACAAGAACCACGAGGTCTATAGAGGAAGGTTCTTATGCCAGTAATAAAAGGAGAAGATATAGATAGAAAATAATTTCCAGAGCTTCGCAGGATTAATTTAGGTTCAGTCAATTGTGTTAACTAGCCTTAGCAAGGATCTGTTGTAAAGGAATATTGTAATTTGTGCCATTTTGGCCTTATTTACTATTTTCTCTATCAATAAGAGTTCTTGTTTTGTGCACTAAACGTTCGCAATATTTTGTGTCCTCTATCTCTTCCTATTTACTTTTCAATTCTTGATGGATGTTTAAGTGTCTATAGCGCTGCATGCCCTTAGATCTTTTACATAAATATTTTTTTTTCTCATGGCTATGTTTTATTTTCATTCGGCCTTTGATAATTTGAGATATCTCCAAAATAGTTGATCATGTTGAAAGCTCTTTAATTAAACTAATAGCTATTTCAATAATATCTTTGTGCTCCTTAGTAAAGTCTCGACGCATCACCTTAGATAGGATTTACTTATTTTATTTTCTCTCTAACCCTTATCTCAACCCAAAGCAAAGAAGAGTCATCTTCTATAAAATCTAGAGGCTGTTAGAGTAGGTATTTACCTTAGCTCATGTTCACCTAGGTACTTTATTTACCTTTATTGTATTTATCCTCATCCACTTATGTGTGTGGATATTTTCATTTATTTATTTAGATATTAGGGGGATATTATCAAGTTGTTACATATAGTTCTTTCCTTGATCTATGGTATTGACTAGATCCTTGATGTCTAGATCTCTACTAAATCTATGGACTTGACTAGTTCTTTGATGACTAGTTCTTTCCTTGATTTATGACTTGATCTACGACCTTGACTGGTTCTTAGATTTTTATTCCTTTCCTATATAAGCAAGTCCCATTCTCATTGTATTTCATTGAGTTCCATAATAATATATGATATTGTTGCTCATTTGTTTGCAAAGGTTTTATGTAAAGTTATTCTAAAAAATTTCTTTCATCTTATTGATTGTGGTGTTTGATTAGTATCTGAGTTCTTGTCTTAGTACGATCTAGTTATCGTTCCTTTCAGAGGTTATCTTAGGGTCGAACTCCCACATCTCTAACATTTCCCATGACTTTGGTGATTAATCTGTAAAGATAATCATCAACAGTGAATACGAAGGGGCGGTACCATACATGTTGGTCATGACTGAACCCCACATCCTAACCCTTCAATATGGTTTTGGAAAAGAGAGAGAAACTCCTAAACTAACAGTTGTGCGGTGAATATCATATGTTTTATGCCTCTGTGATTGAATAATATTTCCATATTTTTAGGCAGATCACGGTGTAAATATAAGAAGCTTGTATAATTACTAGAGGGATTAAGAGATTGGATTCTAAATGTGATAATTTTTCCTCACAAAGATACAAGGTCAAACTTGGCATTTCATAAGGACAAGCTACCATATTTTAGTGTCTATAATAAGCAATTTAAAAACACTCATTTACTCACTTGGCATCTACCTAGTAATTACAATCACTAATTAAGAAAATATTATTCCAAAAAATAAAATCTCTCTTAAATTTGCCAAAAAAGCCATTACACATTAGGAGCAACCTCCACACAAGTATATAACACTCCCAACTAGGTTCAAGAGTTTAGCTTCTCAATTTGCAACCTCTCCAAGCCAAGTCAAGCAGAAACATGTCAAGCCGTAGTTAAACACAAACATGTCAAGCCATAGTTAAAATCATTATCAAGTGTACATTTCCAAAGATAAGTGCATCCATATAGTTATCACGTCTCTATTTGGAAAACTATGTTTGGTTTGAGGTTTTTTCATAGTAGTGCCAACATTGGTGATGTATGGATTGCAATTCAACCCAACAGCTAACATTTTTACAAGGTATCCTATATGTGGTTAGGGTTTGAATCTATTTTCATTCATAGAAAGACCCAAGGTTTCATATTAAAACTTATTTTAGAGACTCGTAAAAGTAAAAAAAGTTCTATAATGCCATAAATGTGCCATATAAAACCACAAAATGGTTTCGTACACATCTAACATTTCCATACCTACTCATCCTAGACTCTAAGAATAAGAAATGAGTCATCTTCACGTCAGTTTGTTCACCCTTTTTTCACATTTAGATAAGCTTCCAGAGAAACAAATTAGATCTCCTTTCTTTCCTGTCATTACATTTAACACTTGTTTTGATCATTTTATCTTGAAAATTGCTAATATCAAAACGTGTACAACCTTGAATTCTCCATGTAATAATGAATGATTCCATTATTTTCTGAAACTAGGAGATAATCTCTCTTATCCATTGATCATTGAATGCTTCAATATTTTTTATTTTGATTAATTCCACATAAGTATCTTCTATATCCACATTGTACAACTTCAGTTACCTAAAAACATGCTAAAATCATAGAAATATCACCAAATTTTGACATTATTTATGTAATGGTTTACTATTTTGACATTATGCAATTCAAAGGGTCTGGGCTAGGTATGTATGGTGTAGAGAAAGATATATTAATCTAAATATATTATTTTACACAAATTTAAAGTCATTCTATGATTCTAGCATCCATAATAATCTTATCATACATATTCCCTAAACTATATTTGTTTATTTATATAAGCATATTGATGCATAACAAGACTTGGATCACTTATTTTTTACTATGCCCTCAATCATATATCTTATATTGGATGTTTATAGCCAACTTGTGGTTATCATAACTTATTATCATGATGTATCTCTTTCATATATGTTATATTATCATTATTGGTTCGGCCTTGGTAATGGACATATCATAGGAATATTATATATAAGGGTTAGTAGGTAGTAGTTGATCATCTTATTGAGCATTTGAGTCTTATTGTATGGTTTGAAGGTTGCCCCCTTGAAGTGGTTAAGCCATTCTAATTGCATATTGAGATCATTTATCTACAATCTTGTGTTCTTTGGTGTTCAATTGTTGGTGATAAATAGATTTATACAAGTAATTTCATTACAAGTGGTATCAGAGCCTGATCTTGACCAGCACTATGTCAAACCCTAATTGTGAAGGTTCGGATATATCTAAAAATTGGTAGTCAATTTTTCTACAATTTTTATTGGTGTGGAGAAATAATTCAAGTAAGCTTCTCTCAAATTTTCAAGCATTTTTTATTGGTTTTGCAAAAGTTATAGTGGTTTTATATTTTTTCATAATTCGGCTCCATAGGATGCAATTTTTAAAAATTTTCCAAGTTTCTTATATTTTTGTAAACCATTCCAAAAATTAGCTAGGGTTTAGTTTTTATAATTTCCTAGGGTTTAGGGTTTAGGTAAATTTGTGAAGGACCCTGAATGGTAAAAAGAGATCCTAGGGTTTAGGGTTTAGGGTTTAGGGTTCCCAAAGGCTACAGCATGACTAGGGTATCTACCCAAGGCCAAGTTTAATGTTTAGACACTTTAGAGTTTTAGGCCCCAAATAATGAAGTTATTGGTTTTAGGATTCTAATCCGGTTTAGGAAGTATCTGAGGTGATCATACGATTTCAGGGTTTAAGGTTTAAGGCTCAAGGTTTAGTGAGTAAGGATGACCTAAGGTAATTAGGGTCTTCATGGTAAAAGGTTTAAGAGCTAAGGACCTTTACGTTTTAGGATTTCTGGTTTACACATTTAGGGTTTGGGATTTAGGGCTTATCTCTTTAGGGTTTAGCGATCAAGGTTTAGTGCTCAAGATTAGGGTTCATATGGTTTAAGGCTCTAGGTTTTTTCAGCTTTAGGGTCTAAAAATGATTTTATCAAGGGTTTATTGTTTACTCATTTATTGTTTATTACTCCTTATCAATGGCAGGGAATTCTTGGGTAAAGCATTCAGTGCTCAAGATGGCATGAATTTTATGGAAATTATTTATCTCGCTGAGTTTAGGGGTTACCTGATTTAGGTCTAAGCACTCAAGGTTTAGGGTTTTAGGGTTTAGGGTTTAGGGGCTCAATGAGACTTAGATTTTACCGTGGCATCCTAACATACTTATGAACTTTACCAATTTAGTGTTGGTAGCATTTAGGGTTTATGGGCTCATAGGTATAGGGTTTAGGGTTTAACATGTCACATGGATTAACATTTCAGTGAATAACTTCAATTGCACTATAGGGTTCTATTATTTCAGAGAATTACTTCAGGGCAATTATCAATGTTTAGGGCTTAGATTTTAAGGTTTAGGATTTAGTAGCTTAGGGTTTATCAATTCCAAAATGGTTTAAGGCTCAGGTCTCGGGGGTTAGGGTTACAAAAAGAGTTTAGGGCTTGAAGGGCTCTATTGTCTTGGGGGGTCTTAGGGACCACATTTAGCTTTAGGTGTGCTTAGTATTTAACCCACTTATGGGTTAGGGTTAGAGGGCTCAGTGTATTATGGCACGTTTAGAGTTTAGGAAAATTTATATTTAGGGTTTAGGGTTTAGTACTTAGGGGTTCTAAGTTTTACGGGTTATGGTTTAGCACCTTGCCTTCATCATAGGGCTAAGGGTTTAGGGTTCAACTGACACCCTTAGGGTTTTGTGTTAAGAGTTAAGGGTTCAAAGGGTTTAGGTTTTAAGGGATCATGGTAATAGGCTTTAACGTTTAGGGATATAGGGATCAGGCTTATAAGGGTTCTAGAGTTTAGAGTTTAGTGCATTGATGGAACCAGGGATGAGGAAGAATATGAGGAAACATTTACCGAGGTTTTAGGAAAATTTAGAGTTTTATGAATAAAAGGGTCCTTAGCTGACTATTTTAGGCCCATGCTCTATTAGGGTATTAGTACTTTACGATTAAGGGTTTAGGGTTTAGGGCTATGGTTTTTAGAAGCAGTTTAGCTGATTTAGCATTGATTGCATTTAGGTGTTTAGGTACACATGGTTTCATCAGGTCATTAGTTGGCAACTAGGATTAAAGGGTTTCAGGGCTACCCAATGATCTAGGTTTTAGGGATCATGGTTGCAGATGGTTTAGGGCTCATGATTTAGTGTTTTAGTAAATTAGCCGTAAAATTCAGAATTATGATGGGTGATTACACGGTTTAGGAATTTATGCATGTTCATGTTATTCCCGTGTGGTAGGAGATGATATTTTAAGGATTAGATTTTTAGTGGATCACAACTTTAGGGCACCATAGGGTTAAGGGTTTCCAGGAATTACTCACGAGTTTAGGGATTCTAACGGTAATAGGTATTAGAACTTTAGAGGACTACAGGATTAATGGTTCCTCAAGTGGTTTAGTTTTTTATGGCTCAAAGGTATTAGGGTCTTAACATTTTAGGGGGTCTTAGGGTTTATGTAGCACAATTATTGGGTTCATGTAAGTGAAAATATGGTTACGACGTTTAATGCATCTGAGGTTTTTAGGGCTAATAGTTTATTAATGGATTCATGGATTTTTGGGTTCTAGGTATTTTGGTTTAGCATGTATGTTTTTGAAAGTTTAGGGCATGATCATGCCATTTTGGGTTTTAGGTTCCTAGGGAAATCCAACCCCCCAAGTATTTACGGCCTTATAAATACCAAGATGTGTAAAATTTAGTGAGTTTAGGGTATATAGTTTAAGGTTCAGCACTCTAGGTTGAAATGGGTATTATTCGTCACATTCAGAGTGCTTAGGATTCAAGGTTTAGTGGTTTAGGGTTTAGGGCTCATAGGATGGAAGATGGTTTATGGGTTTATACTATTTAGGTTTTAGCATTAAGTGCACTACCCATTTATAAGTTTCCTGGGTTTAGGGATTAGGGTTTAGGAGTTTATGGCTTAGGTGTTTTAGGATTGCAGGGTTTAGTGTTTAGGGTTTAGGGATCAACTGTTTTATGTGCTTATGGGTATTACCAAATTATGAGTTTAGAAAGAAGATATTCATAAAAACATGCCTTGAGAAGTCATCAAGGGGCATTAGCGCTCATGGCTCAGGGTTTAGGGTTTAGAGTCTTAGGGCAATGCAAGGGCTCTACTATTTTCAGGGTTTGAGGGTTTTTATATTTATAGGGCATTAGGGTTTAGGGATTAGGGTTTATCATTTAGGGTTTAGGTCTTATGATTTAGGTCCTTATGATACAAGGGTTCAGGGTTTGGAGGTTCAGGGTTTAGTGTTGAACAGGCTCAAGTTTTAGAGTCTTATAAGTCTTAGGGTTACATCAACTTTAGGGGCTAAGGGTTTGAAGTGTTCTTTAGGGCTTACAGGAAGTGGAATAGCTTAGGGCCATATGGTTTCTAGCATTTAGGGCTCAGGTTTTTAAGGGTGGATGGTCATAGGGATTCAGGGGTTAGTGGTTTAGGAAGTCCAAAGAACCCTCATAGAAATTAACGAGGTTTCTAGGGTTTAACATTTAGGGTATTATCATTTAGTGTTGTATGGATAAGGGTTTAGTAGTTTAGCAGTTTAGGGCTTACAAAATGTATTAAAGGGCTTACTCCTTTCAGGGTAATTAGGAAGATTCTAGGGCATTTGAAATTTTTAGGGTTTAGGGTTTATGGGCTCATGTCTCAAGGTTTAAGGTTTAAACTCCATATTTAGGGCTCCAAGGGCTTCATAGTTGAATGTTAGGGTTTAGAAAAAATAGGATTTAGAGTAGTACTTAGGGGTTAAGGTTTAGGGCATCCCATAGCATTTTAGGGTTTAGGCAGCTAAAAGGATTTAGGTTTATGAATTTAGCCCACCTATGGGTTTAGGAAAATAGATCCTCAATAGGTTACAGGTTTTAAGGGTTAAGGTTTAGGAGTTTGTCACTTAGGGCTAAGGGTTTAGGACTTTAGGGTTAAAAGCTGATAAGGGTTTAGGGTTTAGGGTTTAGGTTTTAGGAGAAATGACTATGGTTCATAGGATTTAACATTTATGGGTTTTGGGATCTAGGATGTTAGGGTTTAGAGTTTAGAGTTTAGTGCTTATAAGAACAGGGAAGGAAAATGTGGTCATTAACGCTCAATCTAAGAGGGATGAGTCTGCAGAAGAATTGTTATGTGTCATATCTATGCTTAAAGGTTTATGATTGGGTAGGCCCATGGTTTAGGGTTTAGAATGTTTACGATTAAGATGGTTTAGGGTTTAGGGTTGTGGTTTTAGGGTCTCTAGCAGATCCATTAACATCAGAAGAATTTAGGTATGGAAGGGGGATACAGGGTTTAGGTTTTAGGGTTTAGGTTATATTTAGGGTAATAGGGCTCTACACTTAATCACCGGGTTCTTTCAGGGATCCATGGTCTTCTCCACTAGGTTTAGGGCTCATGATTTAGGGTCTTGAGTACTTATCATAGAGTTTAGAAAATTAGTGTTTTAGAATTTAGGGGTTATGGATTTAAGGGTTTATGCATTTAATGTATCATGTGGTAAAGACATATTTTAAGGTGTGTCAACAATTTTAGGGCTCATTGACCATTAAGACACCAGGTATCCTCGAACCTTTATCTATTCCTAGTGAGAGATGGGAAGAGTCATCGATGGATTTCATCACAGGATTACCTAAATCAGAAGGGAAAAGTGTCATCATGGTCATGGTGGATAGACTTACCAAGTATGTTCATTTTTTGTGCCTTGGCTCATCCTTTTACAGCTAGTATAGTTGTCATCTCAATTTATGGACATAGTTCAAAAGCTCCATGGCACGCCCAAAAATTATAATAAGTGATTGTGATCCAATATGTACAAGAAATTTTTAGACTAATTTTTTCTCTTGTTTGGGTACCCAACTGGCCCAGAGTTCATCTTATCATCATCAATTAGATGGGAAAATTGAGGTGGTAAATAAATTTTTAGAGGAATATCTGCGATGTTTTACTTCAGATAAATAAGAACGTTGGGTGCAATGGTTGCTACTTGTAGAATGTTGGTACAATACTTCATTTCATACCTCCTCCAAAATGTTTCCATTTATAGCGCTTTACGAGTACCCATCCTCCATCACTCAGGGTTTATCTAGCTTGAAGATCAAACCAAAGATGAGATCTTTTGAAGATCACATTCGGCACCAAAATGAGGTAATCTCCAATCTTATAGAGAATTTGGCAAGGGCACAAAACCGCATGAAGCAACAGGCTGATCAACATCGTAGTGAGTGAAACTTTGAAGAGGGTGACTTTATTTTTGTGTGTTTTCAGCCATATAAGTAATTATCATTAAAACAACAGAAGAAGGATAATAATCTTACTCCTAAATTGTAACAACCGCTAAAACAACTCACTTGAGACCCAAGAACAACCTAGGATTAATTAGGAAAATTAGGAATAATTTTTTTTTGTTTAAAAGAATCTACAACTAGATTACAAGGCAACAACTATCACTAACAAGTTCTAGAATAATTCTAATTCACTAGAAAATACTTTTCCTTTATTAACAATTATTAGAGGTCATAAGGTCCAAATTTTAGGGTTAGAAGGTTCAATAAGGTTCAGAGGGTAATTCCTCACCATACCCACTCTCTAACCGACTTAAAGGTTCAACTTAATTTTTCTTAAACTCATTGCATTCAAAATTTCCCTAAATCACTCTCATTGGATAGGAAATTTCCTCACCTTTCTAGTGATCTAAATAAGTCCTCCTAACTCCTCATATTTTTCGAGTTATGGGTCAGCGGGCCTTGGGGTGAAAATTTTTTCCCAAGAGTGGGTCCTACGGGCCGCAGGGGTGAAAATTTAGCCCAAAAGGGTGTGTTGGCGGGCCGCGGGGAGACCTTGGGAAGAAAATTTACCACACGGGGAAAAAAGTTACATTTTTTCCTATGCTCCCGCAGGTCTACAAGTCCACAAGGGACACATGGCACCTCCCTAACGTCAGCATGCGGGAAAGAGCTAGGAAAGGCGGTGGTGGCAGGAGACATTTTGAAAATTCTTCCCACACTGGGAGCAAAATTCAACTTTGCGCACTCATGCTCCCGCGAGACTGACAAAGGACACATGGCATCTCCTAAGCTAACAATGGGAAAGGGCAAGGGCAGCGGCAGGAGAGAAAATTGATTTTAACACCCTGAAGGGATAGGAGGGTAAAAAGGACCCGCTGCCTCTGCCAGACACCTTCGACGATGCCATGTGGCAGCTCCTTGATTGGCTGTTGGGACCGGTAGGAACAACGTGGGAGAAAACTTGGAAAATTTTTCCAAAAAAAATTCCAAAGATGCACAAATAAAAAAAAAGGAAACCCATTCCTACCACCGATGCCTCGTTCGTAACACTATGTAGCATCACCTTATTGGTTACGGGCTGGCGGGGAAACATTTTGAAAATTTTTCCCCAAATTTTTTCGAAAGCGATAAGCTTAAAATAGAGGATCCATCCCACCTGCTGGCACTTTCAAGGTGCCACAATGGAAACATCTGATTAGTTATGGGAAAAGTGGAGCTATGGGGAAAAATTTGGAATAATTTTTCCCAAAAATTTTTCTGAAGTGCCTAAGGGAAAAATTTTGGGCCCACGGGCCCGCTAAGGAAATTTTTTTCCCCAAAATGTATTTTTGACGCCAAGTGAATGAAAAACTTCATAAGGCTATAACTTTTGATATAGGGCTCGGTTTTTTGGCAAAGACGAGGACTTTCTGGAAAATATATCGATCGTCCGCTTTGCATATAGAAATCAATAATTATTGATTAATCTGACAAATTTTTAGGGATAAATTTTGTGAAAATGTTTTACAGGCTTTTTATAGTGTGAACTAGTAAATTTTTAACTTCTTAATTTTGTTCAAATTGATATTCTTGTCCCTCTCTCAACATGTCAAAATTGACATGGGAGGATTGTTCTTAGATGTATTTAAGATAGATTATGAGGGTTAAATTTGACTGATTGATTTGATCAATTTTAAAATTTCCAACATTTCTTGACAGCAGCACGACTACAAAATGACAGTAAAAATGGTTCCAGCCCGATTTTACAAAGCTTTTATAAGAAAATTTCCTTGAGTATTTAATGTATAAATGAATTGGTTTGGGATCAGTCTAGCCTCACTTCAATTTAATTATTTAATTTTTGATTTTATTGTTACATGTTTGAACTGTGCATTTTTGGTTTAGATAATTACCAGTTATGAAATTATAAATAATAAGGATCACATTTGATAAAGGGTCTATTTGCCATTTTCATCTTATAAGTATTAAAATTCATTCCAATTCTGATCTAAGAGGTGTATACATTTGATTCAGAACATAATCATTCAAGACCAAAATGCATCTCCTAATTGCCAAATGATTACACATTTCCAAAAGAGACAAAATATTGTATTCATCTCACATGCATTTGGTCCTTTCAAATAGAGATTCTAATACATTGAAAATGTTTAGATTCAATACTTCAATGCAATTTGATAAAATAATTACATTCATTTTTTTTGTTCCAATAGACAACTTTACCACTTTCTTTCTTTTATTCCTTCCAAAAATCATTTATTATAAACAATGCAGAATAATACATTTTCTCCTCATGTGTTTCACTTTTCCCACTTTCCAAACAGGGATTTCATAGTGCATGTTAAAAACACATTTCCAATGGAAATAATATCATATGGAACAAGGAAAACCACTTCCATTAATTCAAATGAAACTCTTACAACTTCCTTTCCATTTGATTTCAAAATACAACATACACAACACGTATCATTCTTTCACATTCTTTCCAAAACAGAATACAGAGTATAACTCTTTTACATTTCAAATTTCAACTTTCATTGTCAATACAACATATCTTTCCATTACAAACATTTACAAGTTCATCCACTTCAAGTGGGAAAGGTTACAATAAGATTTCATTTCACAAGGGACTGTCAAACTGTCTTTTCAGCTCCAGAACAACAACATGCAATTTCTCATTCTTCCAATTTGATCACAACAAACAAGAGTAGGGGAAAGGCAACGCTCTCCACCCAACCAAGACATCCAATGAAGAGGAGAAGCCATCCTTCTTCATTGGCCCCGAGCCCCAACCACAATGCAATAAAAGATGTGATCCAACTCATGGCAACAACAGGCTTCCACAAAACACACAAAGCATTTTCACAATAAAAACACAGTCCAAAACAGAATGTAGTTTACAACTACATTAAAACATGACAAAAAACAATACTAAGGCTTCATCAAGCAAGCCAAAGGAGCAAGAAACTATGGGGGATGCTTCTTATGCCTCCCAAAGGGGAAAAAATGGGTATCACCACCTGAGAACAAACCACCAAAATATATATATATATATAATATAAATCCCTGACATTCCCCTTATGCCTCCCCAAAATACCCCTTATTCCATTTCCTTATGCCTTATGCCTCCCCTTATTCCACATTTCCTTATGCCTCCCCAACCTCTTATGGCCCCATAACGAGTAAAGAAATGCAAGCTATTTCTTTGTAAGGTGGAACCCAAATCCCAACTCCCTCCACCCTTACCTCCCTAAAACACACTTGTGCCTCCCACAAAATAACCCCATAGTCTTCTCCTACACCATTCCTAGGCCATCTACCCAACAGCCCACAAACATGCCAAAACATTCACACAATAACATTTTCATAAACAAAAGGGAAGCATTTCAAGAGCCAAGCTCTTACCTCTCCATGATGGAGTTGTTCCAAGTTCCAAAACAGCAAGCTTTATCCCAATGCAAGCAATCCAAAACAGCCAAGCACAAGCATGCAAAAATATTCCAAAAAAAAATTCAAAGCAAGAGCTCCCAAAATAGCAAAAGAATTCACCCAAGAATGAAGTCTCCAACGTGAAGCAAACCCAAAACAAGGGAAGGAATTCAAATTTTATAGAAGATGGAAGGGAAGAGGATGAGACAGATCCACGTAGGATGCCATATCACAGATCTTCAACCCCAACCCCAAAAGTCAACATCATTCTCTAAAGCATAATAAATAGGTGGGTGAATAATAAGACAGTTTACTTACACACTCAAATCCAACCCACACCCCAAAGGACTGAAATTAATTTATGTAAGAAAAGTGCAATTAAAACCTATAATTTGCCTTCTCAAAAGCATTATAAAAGTCTAATTTCAACTCCCCAACCATATGTATGGTTGGTAGTTAAATTTAAGAGGTATGGGACAAGTTTAACTTGTCCCACAAGCCTCAAAAATCAACCTCCAAGGACAATTTCGAATTTCCAAGAAGGTGGAATGTTTCACACTCAAAAGTTAACTTACACATCTTTAATCATGGCCAACAACTCTATTAATTATTATTCTTATGACATGTTTTAATTAACTAACTTAACAACATGATTACTCACAATATTTAAACACCCTTTAATAATTAATGAAAGGGGTAAAAGCACCACAAAATAAACACATACAAACATAAACAAAAGGGACCAAAATAAAAGAAATACATAAAACCCCTTGGTCACAATTAAAGGTAATCCCTAACACACAACAAACACGCACAAAAAAAATATTAGTTGTCATGGTGACCTTGATGAATTCATCTAGAATTCCAATGTGGTCGATCTCCAATCCCCTGATGTTTGTTGTGACATTTTAACCTACAAAACACAAATACCTCCTTCAGCCTCTTGGCCATATCAGAACATCCAAAATAATACAAATATAATTACCAAAATCATCTAGATATATGAATCACAACAACATCAAAGCAATCTAGCAATATCATTTGCAATTTTACTCAATAATTATATCATCATCCAATAATTTCCATTTCTAAGTCTACTCATAATATCCAAATATCACAAGTCCGCACAACATCCATAATATAACCATGTCAAACAGTATACCATCATCAATATCTAAAATGCCTCTAATAATCATCATGCATCATAACTGAATCAAGCCAACAATAATCCATGATCTACATCTATCATCATACTATAATAAGGTCCATAATCATGTCTATAATATAATCAGCAGTATCATGATTAGTATCAAAAAGTGTCAAAGGGAAGGGGGCACTACATAAATACTATGGTCCTTACTGAGTTGTGCAGAAAATTGGTAGTGTGGCATATAAGCTAGATCTCCCTCCAGGAAGTAAAATACATCCATTCTTCCACGTTTATTGCTTGAAGAAAGTTATTGGGAAGCACATTTTCACCACCAGTTAGTGCTTCCGGAACTGGATGAGGAAGGAAGGATCATATTGAAACCTAAAGGTATTCGTCAAACATGCACCAAAAGAATGAGGACCAGAGTCATTACTGAATACCTGATCAAGTGAAAGAATATGAATATTGAGGATGCATCATGGGAGGATGAAGCATTTGTGCAGCAGCATCTAGGGCT
Source organism: Taxus chinensis (assembly GCA_019776745.2). Lineage (NCBI taxonomy): Eukaryota > Viridiplantae > Streptophyta > Pinopsida > Cupressales > Taxaceae > Taxus > Taxus chinensis. Next base: position 661,825,742 of record CM034152.1, read on the forward strand.
TCCAACATTGAGGGCGATGTTGCTTTGAAAGGGAGGGGCATGTTACGCCCTTAATCATATATCTTACGTTGGATGTATATAGCTAACTTGTGGTTATCATAACTTGTTATCGTGATGTATCTCTTTCATATATGGTATATTATCATTAGTGGGTCGGCCTTGGTGATGGCCATAACATAGTAAGAATATATATATATATAAGGGTTAGTAGGTAGTAGTTGATCATCTTATTAAGCATTTGAGTCTTATAGTATGGCTTGGACGTTGCCCCCTCGAAGTGGCTAAGCTATTCTACTTGCATATTGAGATCATTTATCTGCAATCTTGTGTTCTTTGGTGTTTTATTACTGGTGATAAACAGATTTATACAAGTAATTTCATTACATTTTTTATATTTCCATCACATATGTTACTCTATATACATCAACTATCTCATTAAAGTTTTATATACCTCATACACTTAGATATACTCTTCTCATTGTATATCATATTTTACTGCATTCCTACTTTCAGTATAAAAACAAAAATTTATGTATGTTATGTTATGAAGAGATATGTTTATAAATCATGTGTATTATTTAATTAGAGTCTTCAATGTTGTCGTGAGGTGTCATATAATACATCATAGGTCCAAGAAAGAAATATTTTGTTTCATCTTGTTGAATATGCAATTTATGTTATGGTATGTTTTGGAGCTTCTGTGATATTTTCTATTCATCCAAACTTGATGAAAAACTTACCAAATTAGAGGCTTGATAATAATACAAGGATAACACGTGCATCTATGAAGCTCCTCTATTTTTTACGATTTCACCATAAGTTGTGGTCGAACAAAGTGTTAAGGACATTAGTTTCTTGATGACTCATATAGTGAAATTTGGAAAAAAAGGGATAGGTTTTCAAATCCTTCAAAAAAATGAACAAGGTCATCAAATTAATTTTCATATTTTTAACAATTTCAATTTCTATATTAAAACAATTTTAATCATATCATTTAAAGAAATAATAATGTTAATTAGAGTTTTTTTTTACTATTTTAATTTGTCCTATTATTTAAACTTATTTTCTAACTATTTATAATTTATCTAATTTATCAATCTATAATAGTTAATTCTGATTACAATGTATTATATTTAGGTGTATTGCTTCAGGGTTGTTAATGTTAAAACCACTTTCCACATCTACAATAAACAAATTTATTGAGTATCATTCTATTTCAACCAAAGTAATTATAAATAAATGCGTTATACTAACAAAAATTAACATAAAATAAAGGCAAAATGACCTTTTTAGGATACTAAACAATAATAATTAGTAACCTATAAATATTTTGCCTAGCCAAACTTTTTAAATTAAAGATAAAAGAGTGCCCATTGTTTATAGTTTTATGCATCTTTTTTATACATTAGAGGTCAAACATAATGTCATAACCTATAGTCTTGAGCATGGTCAAATAAAAATCATTAATCCTATATGTTGTAGCCACGTAACCAACCTTTATTTTCAATGTGCGTGTATGAGCACACTTTAATATGGGGTGGTTAGGATTTTGATGTGGTGAATACGTAAGAGAGGTATTATAAAATATGCCATGTGGAGATAAAAAGGGTGAATAAAGATATTCGCAAAGGCCATAAGAATGGGGAAGAAAGAGTCAAGGAACATATAAATTGTTGCCATTCATGCACTCATGAAAGTGATGTATTCCATCATGATTTCAATGGACCCTAGGTATGACATTTTAGTTGTTTTCATGAAATGGTCCCATTCAAAAGTGCATTTATTTCCTTTTATTAATTAATTATGAAAGTACCGAGTATTAATGTTTTAATGAAGAAATTGAAGAAAAAAGCTAATTCACTTCAGGTTGGGATGTATCAGATTCTAGTAAAGACCTATCTGGTTCTGGTTGACATAACCAACACTTATCCCCTGTAGGATAACAATTCGTAACGATGGCTTAATTAGTTATGTCTTTGTTTTTGTGATGCTTTGTAATATCCCTTATTCTTAGACTTTTTTCACCTAGTTTTGTTCGTCGCTGTGGGGTGTGCTTCCATACCACCCATTTTTTGGTGAATTATCTTGTATCATTTTACTTGTTAGTATAAATATAAGATCATATTCATCAAAAAATGTATTAGTATTTTTCTATAAAATTTAAGTAATATCATAACAATGAGAAGACATGTCAATTTTTTTACATCGAGAGACATTCTTATAATGGTAGCAAGGGTTATAATGGAGTGAGTTGTTCACTTGTATTCTTAAGATTAAATTTGATGTTCATTTGACCGTCACATGACAATCATCCATAAATTTGACTTATGTTGGATTGTCACTCATACATGTTTTTTTCTTTTTTTATTAGACAAGTCAATCAAAAAATAGTAATAGGTTGGCCATATATACTAATGTTTGAGCCCTTTTTTCTTGAATAGATTTTTTCACATAATAGCGCAACTAAACTAAGTCCATTTGCCACAAATCAATAGAGAATTTAATGAAGTGATTGATTAATGTGGTATATGTAAAATCTAAACCAAGAACCTTGAAATTTATATGTATTGATGTATTTTATATAGATATTTTTATTATTATATTTATTTTTTAATAAATTTATTGGTATACTTATACTACACTAACATAATTAAATATGAGTTTCGAAATTGATATTTTTTAATATATTTTAAATAGATATATTTAAAATATATATACTAATTTTATTTTATTAGATAGATTAGACAACAATATTTATAATTTTGAGCCTAAAATACCTATTAAACTTCCTATCTCTTTTATTATAATTGTTTTGTAGTACGAAATGATAACATTAATGTCATTTAATAGAGATTAGATGATCTTTTAGCATGAAAGTAAACTAAAGTGGCTTTAAGAAAAATGGAATCTTGGAAAACATTCCACATGACTGGGTTAATCTTATTCTGGTATAAAGCAAGGGAAGACCCAATTAAGTACCATAAATTTCATTCTGTGGTTTGGGGTGTATAATTTTTTTATGTTATTATAGACATTAAATATTTTCACTTGCAAAATTTAGACGAAAATTGGTTTGTATTAATCAATGGTTAGTATATGAAACGTTTTTATGTTTGATTGTTCCTAGCATGCATTTTCCTCTTTTAAGGGTTTTGGATTTATTTTCACTTTTCATTTTTGTTCTTATCACATTGTTTGGCTTGTTATATTTTAGTTGAGTGTTGATTTGCCATGCATAAATATCTACAAAGTACTTTTGGGAACAAGTGCATTCATCAACAAAGGACATAAGCGATTCAGTGGTGACTAATGTTATGGTACCCAGTTTTGGTTTTTTTTTTTTTTTAAGTACCATTTAATTATCATAATTTATGAGTTATCTATTTAAGTATTAATTTTTTAGTCTTATTATTCACTTATTTTTTTAATTCATGTTTTTCATGTCGCCCACAGTAAAAATGTATCTCAATCACTTATATTATTAATAGGATTTTAACATTATGATTTAATAAACAATATAATGTGATTGTTGTATCATAAGGTTCGTGTTATGTTCTAGTTTCTCAACCTTCTTTCATAGAGCTTATCATTGCACAGATATCATCGTTGTTTATGAAAAAAAATTAGACCCATCTTCTCTAAAACAAATTGTCACATTCATCTTATCAATGCAATACCTTCAAATTTCTCAGGCCTCTCAATTGTTATAAGAAACAATACTTGTTGATAGTGAGCAAGGTTTTTTGAAAGTTGACTATCATTAGGTTTGTAGACCTTCTCATGAATATTGATATAATTGAATGAAGAATTATGGTGTGAAGGAAACATTACGGTGTAAAGGAAATATTATGGTCTAAGTTTGATATTTATGATTTTCATCATGTTATGTACTTTGAATACAAGCTCTAAAATTACATAAAATAATACAACAATCAAAAATTTAAATAAATGAAGTAAATCTAGTAAATCTAGACTTTAAAAAGTTGAAATTAATAAGGAAATGGAGAGGGAAGTACAAATTCATGAGAAGAATCTATACCTTAGATTGACATACTCAATTACTTCATAAAAGTATCAGAAGCTCAAAACACAATAAAGAAATAGTAAGAGATCATGAAATTTAGAATCTTTACTAAGATTAATTAAAGTGTGCAAAAAATTAAAGAGAATGGTGTGTAATGACTTTTGCTAGTAGGTCATTGTCTATAATGGCTATAAATAGTGACACATATTGTCATTACTAGTCATGTAAGATTTTATGACCTAGAAATTGTGTGAATGTAATTCTCTACTCATCTTTGGAGAAATCCTTGTTTTTATGTACAAATGTATATGTAAACTTGTGTGATTGGTTTCTTTTATCTATCTCAAAACCCTAGCAATTCATTCAAGACAACATAGAGAAAATGTAATAAAATAAGCCTGTAAATATCAACATAGTAACCCACCCTTATGTTTATAGAAGTATTTTATTTCAAATCTATTAGTAATTGTAAACAAATCTAAAGGCAGTAAATAAACCCAAAACTCATAAAATACTTGTATTTTAAGCAGTGGCACTATTTCTTTCACATTCAAAATATTCTCTTTTTAATTGTGGGAAGCAAAAAACTGCAAATCTAGATGAAACTTTGGGAGGAAAAAACAACAATCCGCATGGACTTTTCTCAATTCTTCATTTGTACATAACCCCAAACATCAATAAAATTTGGAAGTAGTAAAAAAAATTCAAACAATTTATTGAAGAGAAATATTGAAAATTTATCAATAAAATGTCACTGTAAATTTAAAAATTCCCCTCCCACATTTCATTCTAGTACTACACTCCACTACATTGCATCTAAAGAAGAAAACCTACAAAAAAAGTCACAAACCCTTTGTCTAAAACTATCATAGTTCATATATTGTTAATATTTACTTAACCTCACTTAATCTTCTCCAATAAGTTAACATTTTGTAAATTACATTTAATGTGAGTTTGGAAAATTTGATCTCAATCTCGTGTAATTTGACTACTGCGAGTATTGATTGCTACATAGTTTTCTCCCTTTTTCTTTCTTTTTGGTAATTCCTTCGAAATATTATTAGCCATTTTTTCTTAGTTGTTAACTAGCAATCACAAGCAGATTGTGTAATGGGAACATCGAAAGGGATGGAAGGGGCAGTCTCTCATAATTCAACTGAATTTGGGGGGATGAAAAATGTTGAACTTTGTAAAGGGGGGTTAGAATGAGTAAATGATAGACGTAGTGAAAAGTGGGCACTGGGAATATTTTATGAAGGTACAACATGTTGGGCAGGTAAGGACATAAATATGAATTCCAAAAAGATAAAAAAATGGGGAAGGAAGACGAGGAGGTGTTGGATGATGCAATGCATATGGTCATGACACCACCATGGTGTTTTCTCTAGAAACCACAGTGCAAGTAACAATTCTATGGTGTCACCCAAAGATGCCTTATTAAAACAACATTTTCCCCTCATATTAACTATCGACGGAAACACTCCAAAACAATATTTTTTTCCTTGTCCAAAAATCCTAAAAATAACCAACACTAAACTCTCAAGTAATGGAAAAAAAATATGAATAGGTATAGACTTCAAATATTTGTTATACCCATGTGTGTTGCTCATATGCCCAAGCTCATGGACCTTTGTATTATATTCCAATCTACAAGGGCATTTGCAAAGTTAGTGGTGCCCTTACAAACGACTATCATGTGATCACCAACTAGAATTTTCATGAAAAACAAGGACAAAATAATTTGTGGCCATTGTGTGGGTATGAAGAAATAAGTATTGGCCAAAATAAGGCAAGTTAATCAAAAATAACGTTGAGCTTAAGAATAACGTTGTAACGCATATTTTTTTAGCTATATGGAGGGCTCACTTAGTAAGGCTTGTTAACTTGTTCGTTAGATTTAGGGTACCAACAATTAAGCCTTAGACAACTAAAGGAGAGTTGGAAAGAAAAATGGTAGGACTTAAGTAGTTACAAGTCTCATGTGAATCAGATTGTTCCAACGATCTCACTCAGACTATTCTTGAGTGAGTACAATTATCATAAAAAAAATTCATAATAATATCTACTATCTATGCAAACAGGGAAGGAATGATGCACATCTCCTATGGTAAAAATATTTGGTATATGTGCTCCACTATATAGTTTCGATCTCACTCAGACTATTCTTGAGTGAGTACAATTTGTGTTAAAAGGGTCTAAACAATCATAAAAAAAGTCATGTCGTACATCAAATGCTTGAAAAAAGTTTGGGTGTTGGTAATTTTCCATTACCACCCTTCAAAAATACAAAGCATTATCATATATACCTTACTAATATAAAATATATAGAAGATTTGATCAAAATATAAGAATTACCTGGGGGATCGAGTGATGGCGGGGAAAAACACAAACTCCGCAAAGAATGGAGAAAACGATTTCAGGTCTGGTGAGGGAAATCATCCCATGGCAGGGGCGTCTTCAAAACTTCAAGGAGGATTCACCTATGTTCCCACAGGGATAGGGACAAGAAGTAAACTGCAAGGAGGCCACGACAAGGAGAAGGAGAAGCGTCCTTCAAACCCTAATCTAAATCCACATAAACCGGCAAAGGATGTGAATGTGTCAAGGGCAGGAAGGAAAAACAATGAGTCGCTCAAAAAAGCAAGGGCAGATGTTGCTACCTCTAAGTCGACCTCTTTCAAGGATATCCTTGGCATTCGAAGTGGATATACTTCTCGAAACCTGGTCGATCTGGATGAAGAAATCCCTACCTTAGAGATCAAAAACCTCGAGGTGGAGGAATACTATCAGTCTCTTACTCGAGATGTTGTGATCGGGTGCTTCAATGGCCTTTGGCCTTCCTCTACCACATTATACCAATGGATCTTTGAAAACTGGTCTAACAAGTGTGAAATATCACTCTGTTCCAGGGGTTTTTTTTATTGTGCATTTAAGAGAAACCGAGGAATATCAGTGTATCCTATCTGAAGGACCTTGGTTCTAGGGTAATGTCAGTCTGTATTTAACTCCTTGGTTTCTAGAATTTGATCTGAATTCTCATTCAGTTACCAAAACGCCTGTTTAGGTAAGGCTTTCTAATCTCCCTCTACAGCTATGGTATGCCCTGGATGATATTGGTAATGGTTTGGGTAAGTTTATTAAAGAAGATTTGGATAGAACTCACTCAGGGTTGTGTACTTATGCTCGCATTTGTGTTGAAATTAATCTGAGTAAAGGACTATCAGATCGTATATTATTAAAATTCAGAATATTTCAGCATTTACAAGTTTTGGATTATGAAAATACTACCTTTAGATGTAGATTCTACAAAAACCCAGGACATCTACAAGTTTCTTGTCCAGTAGCTTGACAAATTCTAGAGGTTAGGGCTCTATGAATTTGGATCTGGTGTCTGCTTTGGCATTCAAGGTGGGCACTGAGCAAAAGACAACAAAAACAACAACAAATAAGAAAAAGGTTTCAGAAATGGGAAATCGAGAGAATGTGGAGATAGTTGGAGGAATGAAAAGAGGACACAATATGGAAGTCCCAGGAAACCCCAATGATCTTATGATAATTGTTCCATATGACACTAACAAGTGGCATGAAGTAAAGAAAAAGAAAAATAAAAAAAGGTTGAATGGGTAATATTGAAGACTTCTTTCCATCCCAGGTTGGTAAATAGCGGGTTTTTGGTTTTTTAGCTAAGCTAAGTGTCATAGGCTTGTAATATGGGTTATAGGCCCAGCAAATTTGATAATCATCTTGGGTTTTCAGGCCCAGTTTTTTTAAATAGGGAACGGGTCCCTTTAACCCGCCTTATCAATCAAATATACGTGTGTGTGTGTGTGTGTGTGTGTGTGTGACTATTTTGTATTTATTTAGCTATATTTAATATGTACTAATATAATTTACATATAACTCTATATAAAAGAACAACTTTCACTTTTTAAATTTGCAAGTCACATGAGATGGTTATTTCAATAATTTGTAAGACTTTTATAGGTTTTAAGATCACAAAAACATCTAAACGAACGTCAAATTCAAATTTACAAGATTTTTTAAAATTCTCTGAAAAAGTAGCCAATTGACACAAATCATCCCATTTTAAGTAGTCAAAAAGAAAAAACCAATTAGCAAAAATTAGCCCATAAAAATTACATCGTTGAGAACTTGTTGCATATCAAACTAGTGACCACTGGTTAGCAAGTAAACACCTTGGCTCATATAGTCGATTCAAATATATACCTGCATGCAATAAAAATCCTAGATAATAAAGAAAATAGAGGGGATGGAAGAAATGTATAAATTAGGTAAATAAAACAACGAACAACATAAATAAAATAAAGAATATTGCAAATAAATAAAGTATTCCAAACTCAAATTTGCACTTTTGTGCATATATATCTTCTTCCATGTCAGAGCTTCAATTCAATACAATCTGCGCGTAAAAACACTTACAATTTCCTCCAATATATAGAGGTATTTCATCTAACAATAGAACACAACTCTAAAAATAGAGCAACCTTAATAATAGAACTATCATATAAAAATAGTTCATGCTTTTATTCATGCAAACAAATCTATTTGTTTTATTTTTTGTTATCATAAAGATAGGGACATCTAATTAAAACTAGCATATGCATGGAAAATAAAGTTACTTTTATCTTTTCTTAATAATAGCAAAAGCATGCGTGGAGAAATTATCTATTTCCAACACTCCCCCTTAATTTTGACCTTCAAACTTTTATTATTCTGGAGATGAGTGTACGTTTCTGGATATGACATATTCCTAAACAACTTCTCAAATACTCAAAAAAAATCATTTCCCAAAGCCTTTGTAAAAATATGAGCAAATTGATCTTTGGATCTACAAAATTCAAGAAAAATTTCATTATTGTTAACCAACTCCATGATGAAGTGATATCTCGTTTCAATATGCTTGTTCCTCTTGTGAAAAACATGACTTTTGGGCAATGTTGTTGTTGAGTTATCACAAAAAAATTTGTGTAGCATACTCTTGATTCTACCTCAAATCGTTCAAGACTCTTTTCATCCACACAACTTGACATGTTGCTCCTTTTGCTGCTACATACTCTTCTTCTAATAAAGATAGTATGATTATAGGTTGATTCTTTGATGCCCACGAAACCACTCTTGTTCCAAAGTGCAAAGCATAGCCAGATGTTCTTTTTTTGTCATCTATACTTTTAGCACTCTCATTATCTATATAACCTATGAGTTTGAACTCATCTAATGTTGAATACGAAATTTTGTGATTCTTAGTTCCACATACATACCTCAAAATCCTTTTCCCAGCTTGTCAATGTGAATCTTTTGGAGATTCCATGAACCTTGAGATTAGGCTCACACCATACATAATGATTAACTAAATTGTGGAAATTATTAAGGTAATATAAACTAGGAATAGAAGTAAATAACAATAAATTAATGCAGTAAATAAACATGAAAAGTGACCCAAGAAACTAAAGAAGTAGAACTGAAAACCCTAATGTGAAAAGAAGGGTTGGAAGAAGCTTAGCTGATTCGATGATCTCACTAGACTATGTCATAGAGATGGCTAGAGAAATAAGAAGACGAAACAAGTATGCCAAGGTATAGAAACTTACAGATCTAAGAAATTTGAGTGGACTAGAGCACCTAGGAGAGAATCATGGTGCCTGTGAGCGCCCTAATGGTAGTTTTGGACACCTTTGCCTGTGCAGAAGGTCTAGAAACCAGATTTGTAGGGTTGGATGATGACGTGAAGCCTTCGATATCTATCGCATGTAATTCATTGCTCTGTGCCAAATGTCCCCAATGATCAATGATGAAAGATAGACCTGCAAAACCACAAAACAAGCATCAAACCCTAAAAAAGAAAAATGCAAATGAAGGGGTGAGACTATCCTCAACAGCCACAATGGTGGACTTACTAACTAAGTACCACACTACATCTCATACCCAATGTCATTATATGTGTGTGTGTGATCATGCCCTAGGTGCTCTTGTGCCACTCGCACTTTTATGAAAGTAGAGAATAATAACTATGTGTAGAAAAATGTAATAAAATGGTGGATGAAATAGAATAAACTTCCCTCCTATGATGCGTGATGCAGATGAACCAGCCTTGTCCCTTGTGATGGAGCTAGATCGATGCAAATGAGATCCTTGGATGGATGTAACCTTAGGTGATGATAGTACTACCTAGTGCTTGGTCCCTCATTATGGTCTCATAACTTTGTATTTATATGGTTCTCTTGTTCTAATTTTGTAATTAACCCGAAGAGGTGACCACAAAAATATAGAATGCTCAAAAGCTAGAAAGTTCCCAAAAGTGGTAGGAAAGTGTAAAAAGGATCAAGGTGCCCCAACTGGGACCAGGGTGCCTTTCAGCGCCCCAGTACTAAATGGGCACCCCCAATCAAGTAATAACACAAAAATGAAAGAAACTGAATGGGCAAGTATGTGGTGAAGGTCGGGAATGATGATAGATATCAAATAAAATGGCCAAAAGATGGGGGTTAATTAGTAATTTCTTCACTCAAAAACCATATGAATAGTAGTATGAGACTGGGACTAAATAATACTAAAAGTGTGTGATTTAGTGTCTACATTTTCCCCCACTTTATGTTGGTGAGAAGAAATGCTTGGTAACATAAAGTAGATAGAGATGTGTACCTGATGTCCATGTAGAGTGATGTAGAAAACGCGCCGAAGGACTAGACAAAGTGTGGAGTGAAAAAAAGATGATGGAGCATGGAAACTAAAGATGTAAAAAGATAAAAAAGTGATGAGATTGAACCTAGGGAAGAAATGTGTGTGTAGTTGTCGATGTGTGTGATGTACCTGCATGGTTAGTATGGTGTGTGCTGCCAAAAATGTTTTGTTGATGCCATTATTGTTGTTGTTGATTGCTTTGTTTCTCATACGGTCAAACCTGTAAGGAGAAGATGATCAAGTAGTCAAATACACATGTATGTAAAAAACGCATGTCAAAGACGCATGTATATAGTAAAAAAGTATGAAAATGGAAATGAAAAGTGTAAAAGGAACATGTGCACCTGATCCATGATGAGAGAAAAGGGTGTAGAAAGAGGATATCATGTACTTGGGTTTTTTGGGTGATCTCATGCCACCCTAGGCCGAAGAAGTGTAGGGAGGAAATTACATTATTCCTCCAACCTATAACTGCTTCCTTGAATGTGTGTGAAGAGATCTTTGTACTTCTTGGTTTTTTGGGTGATCCGATGCCACTGGCTGAAGTAGTGTAGAGAGGAAATCCAATGTATCCTCTAGCCTGTAACTGCTCCCCAGAATGCTAAGGACATCCATGTCCTATAAAATCCATTGTGTACGGGGTTTGTAGACTGGTCTGAATCCACTCGCTATATAACCCACAATGCCAAGGGCAGAAACTGAACTTAACTGAACTAGTGTAGAAGTGTTGTGTAGAATGTAAAACCCCAAATGATGCCCCCCTCTTTGGGGGTGCATGTGACATCGTTGATAGGAGAATACGTCCCCAAAAGAGGAGCAACCGCATGAACTCTATAACTCTTCCCTGCAGGGGGAAGGGAATACGCTTGGTAGAAATCAAGGTGCACACACAAACAAGTGGCTAGCCAAAAACAAGTGTTAGTACGAACAAACATGCATGTATAAGACAAGTGTAAGCTACACAAACAATGTGTAAGCTAGAAATGTAAGTAAACACACAAGAAGCCAAACATAAACCACCAAAGTGGGTTGCAAACATGGGACATCACTCATGATGTCGCAAGACACTCAAGGCCATAATGGTGAATACAACAAACAAGTGTGCACACCAAACAAAGGGAAATGCCCACATAAATAAGACAAACAATAGACAACAATAGTAGACAAACAAATAGATAGCCATGGAAGCAAGTAAATCCTACAAAAAAATGTTGCACATGAAGCACCTGTTAGCATGTTAGAAAGATAACCAGTATGTCAAAAGTGTGTATAACCAAGTAATGAAAAGTGCTAAGTACAAAATGAAACAATAACACCTGAAAGAGACGAATGTGGATGCCCCTAGCGACCTGTTGTAGGTAGTGGTAGAAGGTGAGCATCCATGTTGTGTGTAAGAGACTTGTATCTGTGATCACAACTAGAAAAAGACATGAACATGTGCATATGTGTATGATATAGATAAATGACATACAAGAGATCTAACTAGCATGTGTAATAAAGTGACCATATACAAGCAAATGTGAGCAAGAGTAAAAGCAACCAAGATATGCAACATGTTGTGGATGGATGGAATGGAATGCAAGATGGAATGATAGGATCCACGTGCCCCCTGAGTGAATGGAGTTGTATGCAATGAGGTTCATTTGGTTTTCCCCCTCAGTAGTCAAGAATGAACCGTAAAGGAGAGTGCGTCATCAGGAAATGGTCGAAGTGTGTGTTGTGTCTAACACAGTGATGAATGTGTATGTGTATTGATGATATGTGACCTAGAAGATGATGTGTGTGTGACCCTTATAGCTGAAGTGTATATCACGAAAAGATGATCGAAGGAGTGATGATGTAGCCTAAAGCATATATCACTACAAGATGAATAGAGGGAGTGGTGATGTAGCCTAAAGTGTATACCACTACAAGATGAAGGAATAGGTGACCATTTAGCCTATATGTATGTCACTAACCTAGTAATGTTGCATGATAGAAGGTATAATGATGAATGTGTGAGTATGATAAGGTCCATTTGATTAGTAAACCCTTGGCATTCGAGTATGGACCAAGGAACTAAAGTGTGTCATAGGGTAGTGAGTGCAGCAGTGTAGAAGAATGATGTAGTATGTGTGATGATAATAGATGACCATATGATGTGTAGAATGTGTAGTGTATGATGTATAAGATGCAATGCAAGATGTGTATGTAGACTAAAATGTAATATGTGTGTTATGTAGTAGGCATGATGAGTAGTATGTAATGCTAAATGCAAGTGTGACACATGTATGATGAAGAATAGTATGATGTATGATGTGTAGATGTGTAAATGTCAAAATGATGTAAACTAACTATAGAATGTGTGATGTAAGATGCACGATGTGTGAATAGACGCAGTGTGTAAAAATATTGTGTAGTGTGTGGGGTTCATGTGTAGTATGCCCTCAACAGTCAAGTGTGAACTGAAGCACAAAAGTGTGTCATTGGGTAATGATGATGCTAAAGTTTAGATTATCATGCCTATGCTATAAGATTGATGTACAATAATGCAAAGACAAAAGATGTGTTGATGCTAGGGTGGGGGAATGTGTGAATGTTATGCCCCCCAAGTATGTAAGCCATGGAAGTCTAGTCAAAAGACATAAGTGGATCAAGGTAAGGAGTAGTTGCCTTAACAAAAGTGATGGGACATTAAAGTGATAGAGGAGTGTGATCATCAAATGGTTCATCATCATAGTAAGCTTCAACCGGGTCCTCATCATCGACATAGGTATGGTCTCTAGCAAATGACAGAATTACAAGTTTAACTTTAGAAGGTGATGTTGAGCATGACCGTTGATATCGCAGATACCTTTGATGGAGGAGGAGTGAGCTCAACCTTAAGAGGAGTTTGCACAATTTGACTTGGTAATGCTACGGATGACTTGAGAGAAGAGGTGTTGAACTAATTGTTAAAGGATGTTGCTTATGTTGACTTGGTGATGTCGTAGGTGGTTGCTTAGGTGGCTCTTGATTTCCTTATTAGATGAAGCAAATTTAAGAACCCATTGAGATGTAACAAGTGGAGAGGACCATGTAACAGAAAGTTTGTGCAGTGAATGAGATGAAACCTTGAAGCTCAAGATGCTTGATTCTTCATTGTAAAGCATAACAATCATTGTCAGTATGTCCATTGATTTGATGATAATTGTAATATGGAAGACCTTGATATTTAGCAAGCCAATAAGGAAGTATAACAATGAGTAGATGGCAAGATAATTAATTGATGAGTTATGAGCTTCAGAAGAATATCTTGTTGCTTAGCATTGATTTCAAACTTGAGAGGTGTGGGGAAGTGGAAAGATTTAAGGTTTGGTAACATGAGCACATGTAGAAGACATAGAATGAGAATGAAATGTAGAAGGAGAACAAACATGCGCTTGAGAAGCATCCTTAAGCTGTTAGATTTCATATTTGAGAAGATGTAATCATGGATTCCATATCCTTAAATTTGTCTTGAAATAAAGCATGTAGAGCTTGAATTGAGTCCAATAGGGGTTGATTAGATGGAGGAACACTAGGACTAGGGTCATAAGATATGCGGTGGAAGATAGGACTTATTTTTTTGGTGGCGTATTTTTAGGACAACATATAGAGTCTAGTCCTTTTTGTAGAACAACTTGACATTCAGGATGCATTTTAAGAAAATCAAACAAAGGAACTTGAAGAAACTTTACAACCCATGATAGGAAGAAAGATGAGGATCCAAATGTGAAAGATGTGTCGGGTTCACCAAAATGATTAACTAAAATAGGAACAATTACATCAATAAATAATGTGGATTTTATAATCTAATAAGTACAACAGTAAATGAGAGTAAATAAACATGGAAAATGACCCAAACAACTAAGTAAATAAAATATGAAACCCTAATAGTGTGAAAAGAAGGGTTGGAAAGAGCTTAGCTGATTCGATGAGCTCATTGGATTGTGTCACAAAGATGGCTAGAGAACAGGAAGAGGAACGACTATGTCGAGGTCCAAAGAAAGTGCAGATATGAGCAATCTGAGTAGACTGGGGCACCTGGGAGAGGACAAGGGTGCCTGTGGGTGCCCTAGTCTGAGTTATGGGCACTTTGGTCTATGCAAAGGTCCAAAAACTAGATTTACAGGGTCGTTAGAGTGATGATGTGTGTTCCTTCACTATCTATCACGTGTAATTCACTGCTCTATGTCAATATGTCATTGGATAATCAATGATGAAAGATAGACCTGCAAAACCCCAAAACAAGCATCAAACCCTAAAAAGGAAAAATGCAAATGAAGGGGTCAGACTGTCCTCAACAGCCACAATGGTGGACTTACTAACTGAGTGTTGCACTACATCTCAGACCCAATGTAGTTCTATGTGTGTGTGTAATCATGCCCTAGGTTGCTCTTGTGTCAGTCACACTTTGTGAAAGTAGTGAGTAATAACTATGTGTAGAAAAATGTAATAAAATGGTGGATGGAATAGAATAAACTTCCCTCCTATGATTGTGTGATGTAAATGAACCAACCTTGTCCCTTGTGATGGAGCTAGATGGATGTAAATGGAGCCTTGGATGGATGCAACCTTAGGTGATGATAATAGTGACCTAGTGCTTGGTCCCTCATTATGGTCTCATAACTTTATATTTATATGGTTCTCTTGTTCTAATTTCGTAATTAACCTTGAAGATGGTTGACCACTAAAAAGATATAGAATGCTCAAATGGCTAGAAAGTGCCCAAAAGATGGAGGTAAAATGGGAAAAGGATCAAGGCACCCCAACTGGGACCAAGGGTTCCTGTCGACGCCTGTACTAGCCTGGGCCCATAGTCAAGTGTAAAATAACACAAAATGACAGAAATAGACTAGGCAAGTATGCGGTGAAGGTCGGGAATGGTGAAGATATAAAAATAAAATGGCCAAAAGACGGGGGTTAATTAGTAATTTCTTTGCTAAAAAACCATATGAATAGTAGTATGAGACCAGGACTAAATAATACCCAAAGTGTGTGATTTAGTGTTTACACATAATATCAGGATTTGTGGCCATTAGATACATGAGACTTCCAACTAGCCTTTTGAAAAATGTTGGATCCACAAATGATTTTTTGTCATCTTTTATTAATTGCAAACCTACTGTAACTAGTATTGGCGATGATTTGCTATTCAACATGTTAAATCTCTTCAAAAAATCATTAACATACTTTTCTTGTGAAATAAAAACTACAACTTCTAATTTTTTAAATTTTTCATTTATGTTGATGTATAAAGTAGGCTCATTATTGCTCCTGTTGAAACCATTCTGAATCAAATAAGAATCAATCATGTTGTACCAAGCTCTAAGTGCTTTCTTGAGATCATAGAGTGATTTTCTCAACCTGTACACCTTTCCTTCATGACCTTTAATCTCATAACCTTCTAATTGATTCACATAAACTTCTTCTTTAAGAAAACCATTCTAGACTGTTGATTTTACATCCATCTAATAAATAGGCCATTTGTTTTGAGCTGCAATTTTTAAATCGACATCCTTGCCGAGTCCAAAAGTGCTACAAGTACAAACGTTTTGTTGTAATCAACTCCATATTATTATGAAAAACCTCTTGCAATCATCCTTGCTTTATGTTTTTATACTTTACCATAAGAATTATATTTGGTCTTGTATATCTGCTTCACCTCTATCAAGTCCTTTCCTTATATAAGATCTACCAATTCCCATGTATAATTCTTGTCTATGGCGTATATCTCATCATCCATGGCTTTAACCCAAAATTCATTGTTTATAGCCTCTTCAAAGTATATTGGATCTACAGCTTGAGAAAACAATGCAAAAGTTGAAAAAGAGTTGAATCAACAACATAAATCTCACTAAGACTCTTTATTTTCTGTTGCAAATGGATATCTCATGATGGATTGTTTTTTACTGAAGGAGTTTCTTCTGGTGTTCTTTGTGGTGTCTCTTGCATGGTTGAAGATGATTGAAATCTTGGAGACCTCTTAGTTATAGATGGCGGTGTAGCTTGTGCTACAACTTGTGGTGCATGTCCAATATTTGAAGAAGATATAATACCTTGATGCTCTATAGTGTCATCTTCCATACCATCATGAGGAATAGATGTTGCTACACTGACTGTTCTCTCAATAATTCCATTCCATGCCTCATTTTCAAAAAAATTTACATCTCTATTGACTATAAATTTTCTGGTAACTGGATTTAAAAAATTGTAAGTTTTTTACTCTCTAAATATCTAATAAATATGCACTTTTGTCCTTTGTTGTCTAACTTCTTTCTTAGCTCATCAGGCATATGTGTCTATGTCACACAACCAAAGATTTTAAAATGAGAAACACTATGTTTCCTGTTAGTCCAAGCTTTTTGAGGAACCATGTTTTGATCAATTTGTCGTTGGACACCTGTTTAAAATGTAAATAGTATTTACTACTGCCTCTGCCTAATACTCATTTGAAAGATGTTTTTCCTTCATCATACTTCTTTCCATTTCCATAATGGTTCTATTCCTCCTCTCTGCCACACCATTATGTTGTGGTGTATACCTGGTAGTAAATTGCTTGTGTATACCTTGATATTTACAAAAAATCATAAAAACATTGGAAACATACTCACCTCCTTTGTCTATCCTCAAAACTTTGATGTAGTACCCACTTTTCTTTTCCACTAAGGTCTTGAATTGCTGAAATCTATCAAAATCATATGATTTGTGTCTTAAAAAGTACACCCATGTATTCCTTACATAGTCATCAATGAATTTCATAAAATATGAGAAACCTCCAATAGAAGTTATTTTCATAGATGCACATAAATCTAAGTGAACAATTTCAAGTGGTGCACTTTCTCTTGTTATTTTTCCAACTAGGAACGACTCTTTATGTTGCTTCCCCAAAATACAACCTTCATAAACTCTCTCTAGTTTCTAAATCAAAGGAAAACCTTTTACCATATTTTTTATGTGTAATAATTTCAAACCTCCAAAATTTAAATGACCAAACCTGAGATGCCATAGCCATGATTCATCTTTTTCAATCAACTAAAAATGTGATTCAATTTCTTTAGCTCCAGACTAATATGTAGTATAAGCAACGGATGTGGCTGGTCTAATCTTCAAGGGAAACATTATATTACTTGTCATCTTCACTTGAGCAATCATCTGAGTACTTGGAGCTTTATCTATGATCACACATTCAATGTCTTCAATGTAAACTTTGTATCCTTTTTATACCAATTGACCAATGCTCATAAGATTGTGCTTCAAACCTGCAACATAATAAACATCATATATAATCTTTGCTCCCCCTTTTTAGTTATAATGTTGATTGTTCCTTTTCCTTTTACAGACACTATATTATTATTCCCAAGGGTAACCTTCGTCTTTATTGACTCATCCAAATTGAAAAATAAATCTCAGGTACCTGACATGTGATTACTACAACTAGAATCCAAATATCATACATCACAAGGACTCTCTTGTGATAGATTACATTCAATAGGTGATAAAGAAGGTGTTGCTTCAAGCAATCTTTGTGCATGCAATAAACATGGAGCTTGGAGTAGAGCTCCCAACCTGATTTTGATTCTGCATGAACTTTGATCATACTATTTTTTCCTACAATCATAAGCATAGTGTCCCATATCTCTTGCAATAGTGACACTACACATGCGACTTATCATGTCTCTGACTAGAAAACTAATTATGATTGTGCTCTTGACTATGTCCTCTTCCACTTGAGTTTGATGGCCCACTGCTACTATGTCCTCTAGATGAACTTCTACTCTACCTCTAGGGCTAAAGCTTCCTCTTCCTCTTCCATGAATTCTTGATACTTGTGATGAAAAAGTTTGATCTACAACTGCATGTGATCTATTCAACCTTTGTTCATGATTTATTAGTGATGCATGCAACTCATCAATTGAAAAATGACTTAGATCCTTAGTTTCTTCAATAAAAACTACCAAAGGATCAAATTTTGCAAGAAAACTTCTAAGAAATTTTTCAATAATCCTTTGTCTCAATAGTTTCACCATGGGATTTTATTTGATTGACTAAACCAACATACAAAAGTAAAGAATGATTCTACAAAATTTGAATCTTTCATTGACATATTTTCAAAATCTCTTCGAAGTAATTGTAGCTTTGGTGGTTTTTACTTTCTCCTTACCTTGATACAGTAACTTAGAGAGTGTCCCATGCAATTTGTGTTTTACCGGCTGCTGTCACTCTAGGTAGGATGCTTTCATGTCATGGCTTGATGAATATAGAAAAATATTTTCCATCTTTCTTTCTTAATTCCTTCAAAGTATCTTTCTCTGTCTATGAGAGTGCGTTATATGTTGTTACATCTATGGGCTTTGTGTACCCATTCTCTATAATTTCCCACACATCCTGGGATCTAAATAGTTGCTTTCATTGTTAATGACCAATACTCGTACTTTTTTCCTGTAAATTATGGTGTCTGCAAACTGGATATAAAAGCCATAACCTATGTCGTCAATTAGAAATCTGCTACGTACCCAAAATTCCAGGGTACTGCTAACACCAGAATGATGTTAGAAATTAGGCACATAAAATGATACAACTCAACTCGCAAGGTGTTCGGGATCCAGAGAAAATTGCGAAATAAAACAGATTAGCATTGCAAACTGCTTTATCAACACTTCCTTGTGCATTTATTCTATCCCTTGCCCCCCCTAGTTCAAGGCCTTTTGACCTTCAGTAACGAAACCGCTGCCCTTCCAGGGTGGTGGTCTCTTGATCGCCACCCTACTCTGGGTGATGGTCCTTCACGCATTTTCCAGCATGTTCCTTTGATCATGACTCTTGCATGAATTTTAAACATTTACCATGTTTTTCTCAATATGCTTAGCTTTTATTTATGTTTTTGGTTCCCTGTAATAGTGTTTCTCCATTGTTTAATGGTAAAAGAGTTCCATTCCAAGTTACCCTTTGGTGAATGGGAATTCTATAAATAGCTGGTTTGTTTTCAAGCAAAATTCACTTGCGCTATCCCTCTCCTACTCGCATTGTATTCGGTCTATATCCAAAGCTGTCATTGTTCGATTGCTATCTTTTGTTGATATATATAGATATACACACTTTCGGTTGGATTCATGAGGACACGAAGGAACGAGGAGATCACACTGAGGGGACGAAATCACACACAACGGGATTTACCACTGTTCTGTAAACGCCAAGTTTGAGCTATCAAAGTTCTAAATTACAACATATCAAATAGAGTAGTGAATTATTTCATTTAAGTTAAAAAGTTCACTCTTGGTATCACCAGGGAAGCTATGGGGATTGATAGTTTTTGAGAAACTGTGATTCATTCCTCACTTAATGAGGTAGGATTGAGAGCCTTTCAAATTAACATATTTAGTTGCTTAGATATTTAGTATAATATCACAATTACACAGGCAAATAGCTCCATACCAGGCCTATGTTGTTTGTTTTAATTTTGTTTCTAGATTAGTTGTCCATTTTATAGATATAATAGAGTAGTTGCTCTTCAAATTCATTGAAATAGGTCATTGAAAAATACAAAAATAGCAGGATGCTTGCATAGTGTAAATACCTCTTTTGTAATCAGTTTACTTAAAATGTTGGTTAGAGGTTAGAATCATCTTTGTATGACAATCACATGACCTAGAGATCCTAGAGAATATATATTTGAACCTATAGTGCCTCAGCCTAAATCTACCCACAATATTTAGCTGATATAGATTAGGACCTTAGGATATAGGTCTTTCGAGCCATAATAAACTTACAAGCAATTAGTGAGCAACTAAGAGGATTGAATATCGAAGACAATTAAAGCTTACACATTCTGGTCAAACCATTGAATTATAGATTACCTAGATAAAACACATGAATGACCGTGTAAGAGCTTTCGAACGAGAACAAACATTTGGTTGGGATCCTTTGGTTCCACAGCCTAACACAGGAGACCTCAATTTTTTGATATAGACACTACCCTTACGCATCCAAGTTGCCAGAACACCTGTTAGGTACTCCGAGAAAATCGTACAACTTCTAGTTCTAAACGTAGAAGCTGAAAAGGCATATGATTATTAGATAGTTGGAAGAAGGGATTGATTCTTCACATGACCATAATAGGACCTCAACAACCACATACTCAAAGTTGTGATCCCAAAGTCCCATCACCCAATGGCCCCAAAAATCAGTCAAGTATTGACACCCCAGCTTGTGAATGGCTGGTGTTTAGATCTTCACCACTTCCGTCAGATATTATAGCACATTTTTCCGTATTAAACATATAAGCCAATCAAACCAATATTTTCTGGGGCTAGACTAGAAAAACACCCATAGCTAACCACAAAATCCACTAAAATGACCTACCACTACTTTTATGACCTTGTCTAGAGATATATACGAAGCTCCCACAGGTCACTTCCCATTGATATCCAACAACCAAGAAATAGGATCTCAACAGAGCTCGACATCGATTGGAGCCTCTGAGTAGCCATTATATCTGAACGAGCCTTACACCAATCATAAGGTCATGAGGGCCTTCTTCACCTTAGATTCATTTTAATTCCATTATTGCAACTGTTGAGGATTTAAGATTACCCGATTTGCTTATACATATCCATTCATAGGTCAACATTCACTGGCTGTCTTGACACGACCTCTAGGAAGTCAGGTACGAGGAAAGGGTACTTGTAGATTCACATGCTACGCTTGTCACTTTTCCATCGTACAAAATTGGTGAACCTAATGTGAAACAAACTAATATCCCTCTTTCTCTTTCATTTCTTCCATCCACCTTCGTTCTTTCCCATTATTTTGTGGGTATTCATATACCCCCCGAATATGTCAGGATATGATGCATATGGGAGACCTCTCTCAAGTATCGAAGTAAACTATAGTCAAACAAATAGACAACCATCAACCCTGGAACTTTCTGCATGGGCTGATAACTATTCAAGTAATTACTTGTCATCTCAAACAAGTCCCCCTCACAGAACCAGTTCTAGTTCTTCGTTCCGAATTGAGAAGTTTGATCAGTTTCCACAAACACAACAACCAGAGCCATCAGGCTCTAACAATATGATGTTTACTGGAGAATCCGCTTCATCTCCTTGGGTCTTGTTCAGACCATAGATCAGTATACAATCAGACCCACTCCCCTTTTTGGATGAGGAGTACTTGTCATGCTTCGCTAAAAACTAACAACACTTCCAAAATATGTATCCACCTTTAGGAAATTTACAAATATATGTTTGATGCCCTATTCCAGGAGAACACCCCCACTCCTCCACCTATGGGAAATACACTCAGTGAAGCTTGACAAAGTAACGACCAATTCATAGCAGGGTATCATACCCCCTTACAACCTCAAGCCATAAAACAAACACCCTTAAGTTAAAAGCACTGCGTCTTCACTGATGGAGGTCATTTAAGCCTTAACTGAGAAGGTTAGAGAGCTAGAACTTGCTCAAGCAAACCAAAATTCATATTTTGGACAAGCAGGAATCCCCAACCCTCTGTATCACCCTAGTCAAGTTTACCTCCTTACAAGAATAGGCACGTTAGGCATGCCTCCTCAAAATCTTTATAATTATCCACAGCAAACGCCAACTAGGATAGCGTTTTCGAATGCCACTCCAATTGAAAACATGACACCTCCCAGCTTGGCACCAAACAACCCGTACCAGAACAATGCTCCTCCTTATTTAAACATCTATTAAAAATCACCACAAGGAGACATGTTCTCTTCTCCCGAAATGTTCGTTCAACCACAGGGATTCCCTTATATCCCTACAAATGCATATGCTATGCCATATCAACAACCCATTCCACCTCAACCCCCTCAACAAGCCCTGTTGATGGTTGAGGCCTACGCAGTAGGGACTTATTCGGAATATTTAAAAGAACCTCTAGACTTCACCATATGAAGCATTATGCTTCTGAGACCTCTTCCCGATTTTCCCAAATACAAAGGGGAAGGGGACCCAAACGCACACATTAAGGCCTATGCCATAGCCATACGGGAGTTACTCCCTTAGGACGGAGTTGTCTCTAAAATATTCCCTAAAACCTTAGAAGGTATTGCCCTTGACTGGTATTACAGAATACCTGAAGCTTCGATACACTCATTTAAAGAACTCGTGTTAGAATTCATCAAAGCTTTCAACATGAACAAATTGTTAAGAATGGAAATTAGGGAGTTCTTACATATCAAACAAGAACATAATGAATTCATTGCTCATTTTATCCAATGATGGCGTATGGTTCTCTACTCATCAACGAGTTCTCCAAATATGGATCAAATGGAACTATGCAATTTATTCCTTAATTCACTCAATAGAGAGATAAAGGAAGAAGTCCAGAAGTTCCCACTAAGAACTTACGATGAAGTACTCGAAAGTGCTCTCCAAATCGACCAAGAAGTGATTGATAGTGGTCATAAAACATATGGGACGAATAGGAAATTAACCACTCCCAATCAAAACACCGCGGCCTATCCTAATGCTAGGAATGATAATCAAAGACCTAAGATCCTTAAGAAGAACCGCGGGGTTATGACAGATGGAGTAACTGACCAAGCTAAAAGGGAAAATGTTGTAAACATTTCGCCACTTGTTAATAGTCAACGAAACAATAATTTTACCCCAATAATCAATGCGGTGGATTTTAATCATCCACCACTGATGACAACAACAACAGGGACAATTCCAGACGCAAAGTCCAAATCAAAACCCAACCAGATATTAGAGTCAAAACCAAAGGCAATAGCCTCAAAATTTTAACTCTAAAAACCAATAACCTTATCAGAATTTCAAGCCACAACAGGTTTTAAATCAACAGCCTCGAAATTACAATCCCAATCTATATTGTGGCTTCCACAAGATTCAAGGCCACGATACTAGGACTTTTCATGAGTATAATAAATTCATGCAGCATTTTCTAGAAGATAAAAAACAACTCTTTATAGATATGTTTTTAGCAAATTCTGTAGTACCCACACCAAATGCTTATGCAGGCGGAGTTTCCCCTCAAAACGCATCCCTCAAGATCTTCAATGACCCACTCCCAAACCATTCTAATAACAACAGGTTAGATCCTAATGGAACAAATAAGGGTGTCATGATAGAAAATAATGATCATGAAGCCTCAACTTCATTAAATCCACCAGTCGCACCCCAATTAGGAACTCGACCTCAAACTAAGATAGTTGGTTTAGTGGAGTTAGACGCTGAGCTACCCGTAGAAACCATAACAAGAACATGAGATTATTCTTCTCAACCAATGCCAAGTTATCCATTAGAGCCAAACATCACTAAACAAACATTGTTAAAACCTATAGGCACCTACGACCTAATAAATGATTTAACTAAAACCTTCTCACACATCTCCTTCTTGGATTTGTTAAAAAAATCTCCCACCCATAGGGCTACCCTCTTAGAAGCATTAGGCCTTGGCCATTTAATCAACATCACTCCTCCGGAAATGCAAGTAAACCATGTGGATTTTGACATTTATCCTCCAGGGTAGCCAAATAGAGATACTAAATTTATATTCAATATAAGCAAAATGCCAGCAGACGCTGAAATTACACGAAGAGGCAACCCAAATTTACATTTACAAGTTTGGGTCTACAATAATTATGTTAAACATGCAATGGTTGATGATGGGGCTGCAGTCAACATAGTCCCCTTCACTTTCCTTGAAAAGTTAGGATATGGAGAGACAAACTGTTCCACGACGCAAAATACGCTAAGAGGTTATGATAGCCTCAAAGCCACTTCAATTGGAACCATAATTTTACCGGTCACTTTAGGACCCAAGACGGTCCTCACCGAGTTTTATATTATAGATCAAGAAACAAATTATAATATGATCCTTGGTCAGCCATGGATACATCACATGAAGGAAAACCCTTCCACATTATCCCAAGAAATAAGATTTCTACACTTAGGGAAAATATTCGTGGCACAAGGTGACCCAAAACCCTTTGATATACACCTAGCTGATTTGAAGAAAAGAACAGGTGTTCACTCTGAGTTTGAACTCCCAACAAATCAGCTTGTCAAACCAACTAATTCACAACCAAAAGAAAAGCTAATACCAACCACTGAGTTGGAAATAACAAATCCAACCAAGGATGTTCCAGTACTCAAAAATGAAACCAATGCTATAAAAGTAGTATCACTAGGGACCACCACAAAAATTTTCAAGTTTCTAGAGAAAGACTTACCTATTCTCCTACCATTTGATTCCATGGGTATGGGACACACCCTGGGAATCACTTCTCTTCCATTAGATGAAGTTTTTATGGTAGAGGTAACCGAAGCAAAAGAAATAGATACGAAAAATATCCCAACATCAATTTTCCCAAACAAATACTGGAGTCTCCACTTTAATGGAGATAGATGTCACTTTGGAGCTAGGGTGGGGGGCGATCTTTACTTCACCAGAGGGAAATATCCTACCTTTCGCCTTTAAATTAAACTTTGAATGTACAAACAACGGATCTGAGTATAAAGCTCTCCTCCTTGGCCTCATCCTATCTAAAAGAATGGGTGTCATTAACATTAGATTGCTAGGAGACTTGCAACTAGTCACAAACCAAGTATATGAGGTATATGAAACTAGGGTTAAACATTTACAACTATACAAAACGGAAATATTCGATCTAAGTAAGGGATTTAACTTCATATCAATTGAAGCAATCCCACGAGAGAAGAACCTTCTCGCAGACTCAATAGCAACCTCATCTTCCCGTTTCACCATGAACAGTGAGTTGAAGGAAAAAAATTTCATGGTATCACTTCGTACCAAACCATTAGTGTGTAAAATACCAACAAACTCACTCCTAGTAATGAATAAGCTGAGGATGATTTTTCTATCATAGGTCACTTTGATGATGATAGAGTCACTCTCGAATATTTGAATGCCTATACGGAGCTACACCTGACTCACTGTATAGTTGACCTTTCCCTAATACCTCATTCCTCTTCCTACTTCGGAAATCCCACGGTAGAGTCTCCTCCACAGAAGGATATTGATATCTATGAGATAGAAAATGGAGAAATTTTGGAGCTACCTCTAGCCCCACCTAAATTTTAAGAAGGTAACGCTTCTTTGATAGAAGAAACCATTGATATAAACATTGGAATGGAGGAGGAACCAAGAATTTTGAAGTTGGGATCCTCATTAACCCCAGAGGAGATAGAAATACACACCTGAATCCTTAAAGAACATCAAAATGATTTTGCATTTAATTACAAAGAAATGACGGGCAATTGCACCACAAGTCGTGGTACATAATCTTGTCACTAAACCATATGCGAAGCCAATTAAACAGAATTCAAGACCAATGAAGCCAAAAGTGGCTCTCATGGTAAAAGAGGAAGTAATAAAACTTCTCCAAGTGGGATTCATCAAACCCATTGACTATTCACAATGGGTATCTAATATCGTCCCTATTCTAAAAAAGAATGGGAAAATACGCATTTGCATAGATTTTCAGGATATTAACAGAGCTTGTCCCAAGGATGACTTCCCATTACCATCCATTGACGTTATCATTAATGCAAAAACTGGATTTGAACTATTGTTCCTCATGGATGGATTTTTAGGGTATAATCAGATTAAAATATCAGAGCAGGATCAAGCCAAAACCACATTCATAACTCCCTGGGGAGCTTATTGTTACGTTGTCATGCCATTTGGTCTTAAGAATGTTGGTGCTACATATCAGCAGGCAATGACTTATATATTCCACAATCTTATCCATAAAATTGTGGAATCCTATGTGGATGACTTGTTGGCCAAAGCCAAGAAATGTTATGATTATCCAAAAGTGCTCCATATCATCCTCTCACGACTAATTGAGTATGGCATCACATTAAATCCAGAAAAGTGTGTGTTTGGTGTGACAAGAGGCAAACTTCTGAGCTACATTATATCTTCACGAGGGATTGATGTTGATCTCGGCCAAAATATAGGTTGTTCTCAGAAATGATCCCACCTTCAGACGAGTCTGGAATCAAGTCATTTCTTGGGAAACTCGGTGCAATCTGAAGGTGCATCCCAGATTTAAGTTTTTCCATTCATCCAATCAACAATCTATTGAAGAAATATTATAGTGTTGATTGGACTGAGGAATTCAGCAAGGCCTTCAAAGCAGTTAAACACTTCTTTTTGTCTCCACCCACGCTAATGCCTCCCAAGCCAGACCTCCCTTTGATCCTATACTCACGAGCCACTCATGTCTTGCTGGCATGCATGTTGGCTCAAGAAGACGATGACAAACAAGAATGCACGATCTATTTCATTAGTTGAATGTTGCTCTATTATGAAACATGTTACACACAGGCAGAGAGAGAATGCCCTTGCCATAATTTTTGCAAAAAAAATGTTTGAGACATTACATGTTAAACCAGGAAACAAGGGTCATTGTAAAGACAGACCATTTACGAACATTTCTCACACAAGGATCTTTATCTAAAAGGGTTGGCTATTTCATAACCTTAATGGGAGAATTTGAGTTAACGTTCATGAACCAAAAATCCGTTAAGGGAAAAATCATTACAGACTAGTTAGCTAACAATCCACTAGATGGAGGCGAGCTGGTAGATCTAGACTTTCCTGATGAGTGTGTATACTTCATCAAAACCAAGCCCCCCATTTCTACATGTCCCTGGTATAACTGATATCATCAATTTTATCATGGACCATACATACCTGGAAGGTGCCACATTACAACAAAGAAGGTGGTTACGCATTATTACCACTAAATATGTTGTTTTAGACCAAGTAATCTATCGTAGAGCCTTCGATAGCATGCTTCTAAGATGCATCGACATAGAAGAATCCAAGAGGATTTCTTCATGAATCCCACAGTGGGATATGTGGGGGGCCACTTCGATGGTCACACCACTGCTCGCAAAATACATCGGATGGGCTATTTTTGGCCCACTCTTGAGCATGATGTAGTCAAATTTGTACGTAAGTGCCACAAATGCCAAGAATTATCTCACGAGATTCACATGCCAGCACAATCCCTACAACCAATAACGACTCCCGTGGCCCTTCTCCACGTGGGGGTCTAGACTTGATAGGGAAGTTCTCCTCCCTCATCAACCGATGGCCATAATTTTATAATCACACAGCCATGGAATATTTTTACCAAATGGGTGGAGGCCATGCCTCTCACCACCTCGTACACAGGTTTTGGTAATTACCAAATTCAATCTGAACTAAATTATCTGCAGGTATGGTGTCCTGTAAGTCATTATCTCAGATAATGGCCACCACTCCTTTAAGAATGACGAGGTCCATGAGCTATGTAGAAAGTTCAAGATAAACCATCACATGACCTCTCTTTACTACCCTCAAGCCAATGGGGCAGGCCGAAGTGACAAACAAAACGTTAAAAGCTATTCTCCTCAAAACAGTCAAGGAGAATAAGCGATATTGGCATTTAAAAACTATATCCGGCCCTTGTGGGCCCATCGAACCTCAATAAGAACACCAACAGGAGAAACTCCTTTCTCACTAGTATTCGGGGCAGAAGCAGTTCTCTCGCTTGAGGTTGAACTACCACCAGTCTTATGTATCTCATTACAAGGGTATTCTGGATGAAGAAGCTTACAGGGAGGCACGCCTCTCTCAACTAGAAAGCCTTGACAAGGCCAGATTAACTACCGAAAAATGGCACAGAGCCTATGCTGACCGGAATGTGCCGATTAGTACAAACAAAAAAAGTCTATGAGCAAGAAATATATGAAGGAGATTTAGTTCTAAGACTAGACAACTAGATCGATAAGAAAATTGGCAAAGGAAGGAAGTTCCGGCCCAAATGGTTGGGGCCCCATATCGAGTCATGAAAGACTACGAGAAATGGTGCATATCCCTTGTGCACACTAGAAGGTGAGGAATTTGGTGAAACTGTCAATTCCTTGCATCTTAAACGGTTTTACGCATAAAACATCAAAATCACCACTTGTACATTATAGTTACCTACATTGCATTAGTCTTTTATCTGCTTCATTCTGTCCATATTCGTAAAAGTGGTAGTCCAGGAACTTGCTCTTAAACAATCTGTTACAAATTTCTGAAGATATTGGCAAAAAGCATTCATGTCACATCTCTCCAAGCATCATCAACTATTTTTCAAATCTTCTCATCAATTTCGACAGACAAACATTGACGGAAACCATACCAAGACCTAAATACTTGGCTTTGCTCTTTCTTTCTACTAGGTGAAGTTGTCTTTGCCTACGGTTTGTTCTCGGAAGATTCTTGGTGTCACATCTATCCCTTTTAAATCTCTTGGAATGAAAGGATATCCCAAAATCATAGATTAGAAATGTCAAAATCAAATAAAATCAAAAAGCACCAAGCAAAAATAAATAAATTATTTTACACTCTTCTTTGCCCCATCAACCTTCGGTGATAAGCCCCACATCTCTTACTGGTGATGTGAGGTTGGGAAAGGAAAGAAGTGCCCTTACTCACCTGTATTTTACCTTTGGTGACAAACCCATGCTTCTTACTAGTGGCATGAGGCAGGGTGTGGGGGGGTCCAGTCACACAAAGCTAACAAATCTGGTATGCCTAAAAACACAAATCAAATTCTGTTTAAGAGAAAGCAAATATCCAAATATCCAAATTCCAAAGAGATCAAATCCACAAAACCAGATTTTGTCAACCAGGTTTCCATTCATGAATCTAAGTCTAGATAAACTGAAAAGTAAGTGGCCTTCTAAGCTTGGTGGTAGTTCTAGGTGGGGTGGGTGTGTAGGTCCAAATTTGGCTTCTATTACTAGTTTGTCTGTCTCTCATCATTCCATTCAGTCAAACTCATACAAATTGTGCCCTTCCTAATTCTTGGTGTTGAGCCCCCTCGTGTCTTACTAGTTGTGTGGATTTGGGATTGGGGCAAAGTTCATCTCTTTATCACTATACATTCATCACGTCTTGCCAACATCAGAGGAAATTACACACATTGCCCCAAAGAGTTTCAAAAGTTCAGTACTACCATATGTTAGTATCATCTCATATCAACACCACACAAAAACATACAAAGTAAAATGCTCTATCTACTATCATTGGTTATCCATTCCATACATTCTGAAAACATGAAAAATAGTATTCTAAAAGCATTTAAATACACATATAGAAATAAGTCACAAACTTCAAGATAGGCAAGAGTCTAGATCCAAAGATATATATATATATATAAACGAATCAGGTTTCGTATACAATGCCATCATGCACTAGGCATGGTCAAAAACGCTCAATGAGCCCCAAAAATTACAAAAACACTCGTATAAACATCTGACAAAATACTACAATAATATTCTCTCAATCCCTATGGGATCCCTCAGAGGGTGTGTGGCCACGCCTAGAACTCCGGCTTCCACCGCCGCTTCTGAATGCACTGAGGGCTCGTGGTCACCGCCTGATAGCTGTCGTCTCGCTACGAGAATGGTTCCTCCTCATCAAGCGCCTTCAGATGTCCTATACCCAGCCACCCTCCATGTGGAGAGAAGTCATAATCTTCACCGCATACCAGACAGAGGCAAAAAACATCGGTGTGTCTACCGGCTGCTAAGAGGCTCCCCCACATCCATTGGAAAGCTTAGCACGAGTCTTCTCTGAGGGGAGAAGCAAGGTATCGGTACACACTCAGTGAATCAAGTCTGGCCACTCATCAGCAGTCACTAGCAAACAAGGGAGAAAACAAGTTAGAAAAATAATCAACGATAGAATCAAGAGTAAATGAAACAAAAAGAAATAAACAAACTAAGATGAATCTAACTAAAACAACTATCAGCGAGAAGAGTGAAAACTCACTAGGATTGCCAGGCCCTCCAAGAAAGATCTCTAGGATTCACACCCGCCACTGACTGGTGCCCCCTCACACCCACGTCTGGGGGCAATGTGATGACCTGCAACAGACTCGCACATCCTCCACCTAAGTCATGAGAGAGCAACTCCTCTAAAACTAGATTCACTCTCTCTGCACTCCGCCCCCGCCCTCTCTACCTGGAGGATCTCCTGGGTATCATGCCACTCAAGATCGCTATCATCCCCCCCCCACCTCTCCTGTCTCACTAATCTCCATGCCCCATCGGTCTCCTCCCTCAGTCTCTCTCCCCCAGTGAACTCCTCACAGACTCGGAGTCCACATCGATGGGGCTCATCACTACTATGAGCAGAGCACCGACGGCAATCTGAAGTAAGGGTGCCTGAGGAGCATCTCCAGTCTCTCCCTCATGCATGTGCCACCCCTCCTAGCCGCAATAGGAGTACCAAGCGTAATAATGGTCCACCCCTCCGACCTCTAGGACCCTTCCTGAGCCTCGTGGATAGATCTAATACACTGGCACCACCGGAGGGAAACATGCCACTATAGGGGACAGCCAAATTGCTGTGGAACTCTGTCAAAAGGGTGTACCTTCCAACTTCCTCACCCTGTCTATCAATTGGTTGGTGGTCTGGTAGGGCAATCAGTGTAACGGTATCCTCTCCCCCATACCCCTGCCATGGCCTGATAAGGAGTGGCCCTCCATGTCTGCAGTAGTCAGGGAAACCACTGGCTAGTGGGGTGCTCTAAGAACTATCATCCCCATCCACCTCGCTTCCCTGACGACCCCCGGGATCCTCCATCTCTACACCTCTCCCATAGGGGATAATATGCTCATACACCCAACTCATGAAAAGAGTCAGGTGGCTCAGTGACTGCCCCTGTAAACTGACTACCCTGTATAATTCATGGTAGGTAGTCCCGAGGATATATTCTCCCCAAGCATAGACACATCCATGACCCTCAATTTGTGCAATAATAGGAGTCTAGCAATACAAGAGGGTGTCCCCATCCCTTGAACCCAATCAGTCTGGATGCAAGGATGCCCATGATGGCCTTGCGGAGCAAGGGAATGTCTGACTCAATAATAGAGCGGATCCTCACGCCCTTCTTCAACCCCATCGACACAACCACATCTCCCATATAGGTGGCCCACTAAACCACCTGTGATCTAGATACAACTATCTTAAGAGATAGATTCCGCCTAAGGATCAGAACCCCTAATATATAGTAAACATCCTCCAGAGTGATAGACCACTCACCCCTAACTCCTGGCAATTGGAAGGTATTCCGATCCTCATCCCAATATGAGAATAAGTCACACAATATGTGACTGGCAGGTGCAACATGAGGAACCTGTGCAATCCTCTATATACCAGCCCTCTAGAGAGTATCCCCACTCTACCTGGGAGAGTGCCTCCAACACTACCGAGAGCCAATCACGCTCCCTCTCCCGGCTCCATCTAATGTACTCCTCCTTATTCTGCATACACCCGAAAACACGCAAAAGGAGTAAGTTAGTACCAAAATTGCATTGGAAAAACTATTAAGACCATGCAAGAATGCTAAAAATGCAAAAACAAGTCAAGTAAAGTGTTGTTTTGACACTCTGCAACGGACCACCACCCTGTGCAAGGTGGTGGTTCCATAACCTCCACCTTCTAAGGCGACGGTCCCGTAACCGCTGCCCTACTCAGGGCGGACAGTCTTGTCCCGCGAGTTCAAATGGGTCATATTCCCTAAAAATGCTCAAAAACACAAAAATTGACCATTTCAACCAAAACAAAAGCCTACCCATTAGGCACCCCCCCCTAAGTGACCCTATTAACACTAACATTTCTAAAAATGACCCCCTAAGAGAAATATTTCGACATTTTAACATTTTTGGTGCAAAAACGGTAAATTGAGAAGAACTAACCTGAGATCTCGTGGGTCGACGTCCCGCTCTCAAAGGCATGATCGCTATCTCACCACAAACGTTTTGGCTATACTCTCATCAAAAACCGTCCACCGTGGGTCTCAAAGCTCAAAAACTATCAAATCAACACACGCAAATGAATAGGAAAATGAGCCTGTTATATAGATATATATATAGATAGATAGATAGATAGATAGATATATATATATATATATATATATATTATTTTGACTCATTTTAAATGCCCCTTTCGTGGTGTAGACACCAAATTTGTGTCTTACGACCCCTTGTGACCCGCATCTCATCTCGCAACTTAACCTCATCACCTAAACCTTACACAATTATTTATTAATTACCTTGTAATTGATAAATCCACATCACCTTACCTGCCACCTCATTTTGCCACCTCATCATGACCTAGCCCTAACCCTAAACTAACCTAATTAAGACCTATGACTTGGTCTAGACTCACATCCATAACTAATGCCTCCTTACTCGCACCCAAAACCGACCTTCTAGCCACTTGACCAAGCCCGCAACTGATCTCTCGGGAGAAAAGCAGGGAAGGTGGGCTATTTTACTAAAAATAGCCTACTTTTTCCTTACCGATGCCGGTTCCTACTCAACCGCCGTCGGTTACGCAACCGCCATCGGTTCCCTGTAAATGGGCTCCCCAAACCAAAAACAAAGGATCGGAATTTCATTTTTGGATCAGGTTTGAATGATTTTTGAATCAACAGAGATCATTGGGAGCGAAAAACAGAGTCCAGACCTTCACTTGACCGAGCAGAGACGAGTGGAAATACCAGAAGTGTTTACAGCAAAGGAGATCAGCTTGCATCTTCGTTAAAACCAGTAAGTCACATCTTGCATGTCCTCTGTTATAACATTTCTTATGCCTTTTGAATTACAGTCCTCATAAATCCATCCCTGAATCCACTACCTAGCATGCATATTACCTCTAACTATCATTCATCTACCTCTCATCACCTTATTTCCTAATACCACATATATACAGCCTTACAAACAACACAACTACCCCATAAAGCGACCAACCTACAGATCCTAGAACCCACCGGTATCGGTTATCAGTAACCACAATCGGTTATCAGTAACCAGCATCGGTTCCTTTGATCAAAACCAGAAAACCAGCCTTTCCCCTACCCAGTTCAACGAAGCAACTTAATTGATATTTTACAGTCTTTTGTGTTAATTCATATTAGTAGGGAAACTGACCACCTTCGAAAGGAAGTTTTATATTTCCTGGGCCCAAGGCAGTTTCCTCATTTATTGTCTAATCAAAATCTTGTGGTCTTGTGTTCTTATTTGCAGGTAGTCCTTCCAAGACAAAAAGGAGTTCTTCACAATCAGCCTAATCTTTCTCTACGGTACGCGCACATCATCTCGACATTCTACAGGTATTCCTCCTACCCCAACCCTTATCTGTTTCTAAAAGGAACGAAACATTCCAAGTGAAACATTTTGGCACGCCCGCTGGGACCCATTTTGGGTTTCTTTCTTTCTTACTTGCTTTCATATAAGGAGCATACCTACTGTTTTCTTCTTCTAAATATATTCATAAGGTCTTTTATTATTTTGGTGAAAGAACTTGCTTTGTTTTTGCATCTTGCATTAGTGAAAGTCATCTCTTTTGCTTCATCGAATATCATTTTCGATTTGGGTTTAAAACACGTGCATTGCATCCTTGCTTGCTGTTTTCAATTCTAGTGAACGTAGATTAAGTAACAGGTCGTACACGTGGGGGTGATATCCACGGTATTGATAGGAAATTAATCTTACATTCACTACACAACACATACCGAATCACTTCACAACAGCTCAAACATCCCCCTTTTTTCTGCGGTATTCCTCCGCCCGATTGAGGTAACCTTATAAGCCAAAACAACTTGACATTTCCCCTAAGTCTCTTGTTTAGGATTCTGACATCATTCTACGTCTAAAGGCATAAGCCCACAATAATTTAAATTAACCCTAGGGTTAGTCTCTGGATTTGAGTGTGCATCTTGCTTGTTTTCAGTTCTATTTTCTTTGTCATATTTTGTCTTCTGTGATCAATAATTTGACAAATATACTAAACGTTGTTAAAAATCAAATTAGCAGCATTTTATATCTTGTTAACCCAGACTTCTTACACCGACATAGGTTAATTGACTGACGTTGGCTATAGTATAACTGACATCGGATACTAGACCGATATCCGTTACTATCTTCTACAACCCCTGACAAACCAGCAACCTGCCAATTTCACCATTCTAAGGCTATTTCTGTTCCAGATAGATTGAAACCCTACTGTGAACACCTGTCCATGGTTGTTATCACTCAAAAGCAAGCCACCGCCATGGTTTCACATGCTTGCTCTGTTTCTTTACCTGAATCACCCCCTTCACATTCTGTGGGGAATCCTACAAACACCAGTGAGATCCCCCAAATTCCTGTAGGAGACAAGGACTTTGCCAAATTTCTGGATGCTAATCCTAGCGCTGTACAATACTATTTGTCTCATGCCCCTGACCGTACACCTGATGGTCAGCTCTTTGTTGGCATGCCTATTAGTATAGCTGCTCATTTAGCCCCCACTCCGCCTGATAACACCGCCTTGCTTACGGCACCTTTAGCCCCATCTCCCAATCCGACAGCTTCAGAGGTTCATACGACTCAGATTGGCTCTTTGGCTAATCTTGGACCCCACATATCATTACCACCGACTGCCCCTACCTCATCTCTCTTGCAGACTACCCCATTCATGACTTGCTCTTTGCCACCTATCCACACGAGCTTTCCTTCTCAAGCTCCGCCTACCTTTTCATTCTCATACACGTATCCAGTAACCTCAACACCTTATATGGGACATCCTTATTCTGTCACCTCAACATATTCATCCTCCATACCTTATCAACACTTAACCCCACCATTGTCCAGTGGAGGCCCTTGGCCCAATTTGCCTCCGTTTGCCACAACCGCACCATCATCTCATCCAACCACAGATTTCATCAAACAAATGATGGACAAAATGCAAAATCTGGAGGCTTCTATGTCGGGAAGTCGTAGCGCCTTGACATACGAGCAAGTTTGTCGAGAGCCCATTCACCCTTCTGTTCCCCTTCACTCATATCCTCCTCAATGGGAACTACCGAAATTTACTCGTTTTAATAGTAAAGAGGATCCTCAACAGTACTTGCGATCATTTAGACATGCTTGTTATTTGATTGCCCATGATGATGCCTTGTTACTCCGCACCTTTCCCATGTCCTTATCAGGATCTACCTTGGAGTGGTACAGTGCTTTAACCCAGCACTCAATCTTCTCTTTTAACCAACTAGCCCAATCTTTCTTGGATCACTTCTCCATTAACATTGCTAAGAAAGTATCCATCACCGACCTTTATGCCATTCGACAATTCGAAGACGAATCTATTGCAGATTTCGTCGGACGATGGCGCGGCCTTATCAACCAACTTACATATGCCTTTCCTCAGACTGAACTTATCGAACTGTTTACGCGAGCTTGCGCTAAGCACATCTCCCCTACCCTCCAAATTCAAACTTTCCATACATTCGATGAGGCCTTTACCATGGCTCAGAAACTAGAAATTCGAGCCTTAGAAGAAGAGAAATTGCGGTTGCGCAACAAAAACCCCAATTTCTGAACTCCTGATTCTACCAATAAACCAAATACCACCACTCCTCATGCATCCATTTCTTCTAAATCAAAAGGAGCTGTCCACGCAGTGATGGTTAAATCTCAAACACCGTCTAATGCCCCACCAAAAACCACCTATAAGTACAAAGCCGAGCCCATCAACTACACTCCCTTGGGAGAAACATATGGTGTGATATTGGAAAAATTGCTCAAAGCAGGAGCCATTACATTACCTCCTGTTAAACCTCATTCTGGGTTTGATTCCACTCGCGCCATACCTTCCTGGTACAAAGAAAATGACTTCTGTAACTTCCACCGCGTGAAGGGACACAGTCATGAGAACTGCAAGATGTTGAAAAACATAGTGCAGGAAATGGTTGACGCAGGGGATATAACCCTCGATAATCCTAATGCCCCTGCCAACCGAAATTTGAAAATCTTCAACAAACCATTCCCGAATCACTCTTCCAATAGCAACGTAAACCAGGATATCTTAGCCGAGGAGAGTGTTCATGAGATCCATGCAGTCTTTGATACCCAGCCCAAAGCCTCTATAGAGAAAATTTTGAATCAAGTCTCTTCACTAACACAGGAGCCCGAACCTCCTTTACCACCATCGAACCAAAGTGAAATTATTCCTTTACCCATAAAGGAGTTAACTGCCCAAACTTCTCTTCCCATCGATGAGTCTTCTTATACCACATCCCTACAAGATTGCGAACGGATGTTATCTAACCTATCTATTTCCCATATTTCCCCTTCTACCCCTCTTGTTGCACAAGAGGAAGGTACGCCACTCCTTTTGACATCCTTAGATGAGAAATCTCTTGCACCGACATCACCAAATTCTTTAACCATGACAGATCCTCTCGAACATGCCCTCTTACCTATTAGTTCTTCATCGCCTAAATCTTTTCAATGACCGGTTGACCTCTTAACATCTATTGATACAGTGCCTCATCTACTCACTGTATCACACCCACAGTGGACTGGAATCACAACCCACCTTTCTTCCGTACCAAATTTACAATTCAAACCTGAAGACTGTCATTCTCCAGAAGATAGACGAATCTTATGGGAACGTTTGAGTACTCACTATTCTACTCAAATGCAGATGACCGATCCCGATACCTCTACCATATACCCGAAGTGTTTACAGAAACTCAAAATGCCTATGTCCTCACTCTCACCCCCCATATCTATACTCAATATCCCATCCACCTCTATCAACCTAACCAAATCTTCCCCTACACTTGGGACCTCGCCAATACCCAGTCTAACACACCCGCCTAAGCAACTAGATTTGTCCAAGAATAAAGCCGCCCCGCCACTTAGGAGATACACTCAACCCGTGCCTCTATCACAATCAAAACCATCATCGTCATACCTACCTTCCATATTGGGACCTCATCCTTCCACCTTGCACCAATATATCACACCTCCTGCGTTTTCTCTCAAAAAGATCATACGCCTTCTGCACCTATACCGAGATCTAAGGGTATATCAACATTATCACCCCACGTATCATGTCCACCCATCAACCCTAAACAAACTCCATCATCAAAGGATTTATTTTCTGTCACTCCCCTTTCTCCGTGGTTGTTTCCCGCTACCATGTCATCTGTAGCCTCATCATCTAACCAGCCGAACGTAGCTCCTGCGCCAAAGAAACCACGTTTAGTGAAAACCACGTGTCAACACCCCTTGGCTAAACCACCACCCATACGAACCAGCCACGCCCAAACATTACCGAAACCCACACAACCAATACCCTCATCCTCCTCCGATTTTGACCCACTCAAAGGATCTTACGCTAAAATCCTTGCCATGTTGGTAGAGAATGCGACCATTTCCCTACCCCCACTTAGACCTTATGACCCGTCTAAACCTCGGCCTGTAGGTTACGATGAGTCTAAAATCTGTGCTTATCACCGCACACCAGGACATGATGTGGAGGGATGCAAAGCTTTAAAAACCATCCTTCGTTAGTCACCTCTCCCAGATAGAAAGGTTAAGAAAGACAACTTACGAAGGGAGAGACCTTTAGCTTCAATTCCCTCTCCTATACCATCTATCCCCGCCTCACCACGATCTATCATTATTACAACCCCACCTCTTGAAGACCATAATTTATCCCAACCATCTTCCTCATCTCAGGTTTACGAGATTAATATGATTAGTGTTGCTACTCGAGCGCAGAAAAACAATGAGAAAGTGAAAGAAAGCACACCTGCGTCCTCTCTTTCTCCGTCTAGCATCCCGATTGCACCACCACCCAAAGTGGTTATTCGTGGACCCGCTTACCCCGTCTCTAATGGAGTTGCCCATCGAGCCATGATCAAACAGCTTCACCAATCACCCGTCAAAATGACACTATATGATCTCATTCAGACTTCTAAATCTCATCGACAAGCTCTCGTTGAAATTCTTCAGGGGATCGAAGTCTTACCTAATGAAACCCTGCCCATTGCCTCCATTCTAACACCCAATCACGTTGCCTCTCTCACCAAACAACCCACCGCCCCAACCACTTCTGTCTCTGTACCACAAGCTGCTGCAGTCAGTTTCTCTGAAGATGAAATTGTCGATTTTGGTACAGAAGATCCTGACCCTGCCCTGTTCATCTCAGCTTACGTCCGGGACATTCGTGAATGTCGTGTTATGATTGACGGGGGTGCTATCCTAAACATCATCTCTTCAAAAGCTTTTCAACAAATGAATATCCCTTCTAGCTACATGTGTGCCAACCCCATCATGTTGCGGTCATTCAATGACGCTATTACCTCTACCTTAGGCACCGTGATCCTCAACATTCGGGTAGGACCACGTACTTTACCTGAACTCTTCTATGTCCTTGAGGGAGAGTTCCAATATAATATATTGCTGCGTTGTCCTTGGATCCGGGCCATGGGATGCGTTCCCTCAACATTACATAGATGCATAAAATTTGAGTACGAGGGGAAGTCCTACACCGTAAAAGCTGATCCTCCCCCCTTTAAAACCTGCAATATGTTATACCGCCCAAATGATGTGCTGGTACCAATCAAGACACCCGTTCATTCAACCCAACCATCTTCTTCAACTATGCCTCAACCATGTACCTCAATCGCACCTACGCCTTCAACTGATGAAACCACCATCGCAAAAACCACTTCCCTTCCCGTAGCTAACATCCCAACCACGGACCCCTTAGTAGATGTTTTTCAGCGCCTTACACTGGGGGAGTATCGCCTATATAACGTTAGTTCTTTCCATACCCCACAGGAGTACGGACAGGTACATGCCCATCCTAACTATGACCGTCGTGTGGGGGAAGTAATCTCCTACGGACCACCTCATTGCCGCACCAACCTAACATATGGGGGTGTTGACGCATCCTCCATTACCCCCGAACCTCCTCTTGGTGTGGTTCCCTTCCAATCCGATTTTCAATACCTTACCAATCGTCGTTTTTCCCTCACCTTCTTGACTCGCTGTGCTTGGAAAGGCTTTGGTTTTGGTCTTTATGAACAAGGTTGACATACGCTCATCCCCATCACTACCCGCAAACACAATGATCGCATTGGTCTCAGTTTTCCTGAAACACCTACACAGGAGACACCTCGTGTCAGCTATATTCTGGAAGAAGACGACGTCACCCCTACCAAACCATCATCACCCACTTTGCCATCGTCACCCACTGAGTCGATAGATCACGAATCTATCCCTCCTAACTTTTTTTTTTCATAAATGCTATCTTCTTAGGCCCTCTCACTTATCAACGCGATAATGAGGACCCCTCTTCTATCCCCCTTCTATATCCAGACATGATCGAAGAGGACTTGCCTTCAATTAACGTTGTTGAGTGCCAGGATGATGAATCCATCCTCACTTACCTTGGCGCGGATGACTCTTATATTCAACGAGCCTTACCATCTAAAACCCAAACCATGCTGAACGAATCTACAATAGAAATCAACATCCACACGGAGGAGGATCCTCACATTGTGAAGATCGGACAATCCCTTAACGCATCAGAACAAGTCGCCTTTACTACTTTCCTCCGTGCTCGCAACCAAGCTTTCGCTTGGTCCTACACTGACATGCCAGGAATTGATCCTGACATTGTTGTCCATAACATTACAACCTGATTCCAAGCCAATTAAACAGAAATTGAGAAAAATGCATCCACGCATTGCCCTCTTGGTCAAAGAGGAGCTCCAACGACTCCTTTCTATTTCCTTCATTCTACCTATTGACTATCCTCAATGGATTTCTAACATCGTACCTGTCACTAAAGCGACGGGGGGACTTCGGATATGCACAGATTTCTGGGATCTTAACCTCGCTTGCCCTAAGGATGACTTCCCCCTACCTAGCATTGACCAACTTGTTGATCTCACTGCAGGCCATGAGATGCTCTCTCTCATGGATGGCTTTTCAAGATACAACCAAATTTTGGTTGCCCCTGCCGATCAACACAAAACTGCCTTCATAACTCCTTGGGGAACCTTCTGTTACCGTGTAATGCCATTCGGCCTTAAGAATGCTGGTGCCACCTATCAACGGGCTATGACCTACATTTTTCATGACATTATGCACACTATCCTTGAAGATTACGTCGACGATCTTCTTGGCAAGTCTAAACATCGCAGTGAACATCTCAATGTTTTAACCATTATTTTTGACCGCCTACTACAATATTCTGTCCGTCTTCAACCAAAAAAATGTGTCTTTGGTGTCCTTTCGGGAAAACTTCTTGGCTTTATCGTCTCTTTGCGTGGCATTGAGGTCGACCCATCTAAAGTCAAAGCTATTCTCGAAATGCCCCCACCTACTAATCTCAAACAATTGCGTAGCTTACAAGGTAAGTTACAATCTATCCAACGTTTCATCTCCCAACTCTCGGATCGATGTCAACCTTTCCATCACCTCCTTAAGAAGGACATTGATTTTCAATGGAGCCAAGAGTGCCACCAAGCCTTTGAGGCTCTTAAAACTTATCTCTTACAGCCACCCGTGCTTATCCCACCTCAAGACGACCACCCTTTCTACCTTTACCTTTCTGCCACTGACCATGCTGTAGGGGCCATGCTTGCACATCGTGACTCTGAGAATCGAGAACAAGCCATTTATTATATAAGTCGTACTTTGGTGGATTATGAGACTAGGTATACACATGTAGAAAAGTTGTGCCTAGCCCTATCATTCGTGGCTACCAAACTCCGACACTACCTTCTGAATCACAAATACTTTCATCATCACCAACACGGACCCCATCCATTACATGTATGCCAAACCTCATCTAAACCAACGCATCGCCCGATGGCTCATGCTCCTCGCCGACCTCGACCTTGAGTTCGTCCACCAGAAATCAATCAAAGGACAAACCATCGCAGACCAACTTGCGGAAGCCCCTTTACCTGGAGAACAATTTACCAATTTTACATTCCCCGACGAACTCATCACCACTCTTTCACTCAAGGAGGAGTCGTATCCAATGACTCTCTTCTTCGATGGATCCAAATGCCAACGCGGTGGAGGAGCTGGCATTGTTCTCATTCCTCTTGATGCCGAGCCTATGCCTCTTTCATTCCGACTCGATTTCCCTTGCACTAATAATACAGCGGAATACGAGGCCCTTGTTCTGGGTCTCCAGGTTGCGCTGCACTTAGGTATCAAATCTATCAATATTTTTGGCGACTCTCAATTGGTAGTCAATCAAGTTATGGGCATCTACCAATGCAAAAATGAGGAACTTCAAAAATACAAATACTACGTGGACTCACTTCTAGCCTTATTTACTCACTATTCTATCCAAACCATTCCCCGCTCCACTAACAAATTTGCGGATACTATGGCTTGCTTAGCCTCACAAATTCTAGCTTCATCAACTGACTCTGAATTATTCGTCGTGGTCCAACAACTTTTTGCCCCATCCTACTCAACCTCGGTAGTTTGTATGATAAATAATGTGTCTGCTAATTCACAGGATACTTGGTATCACCAATTTCACGACTACCTTACAACCTCTGTTCTCCCATCTGAACTTACTAGTACTGGTAAACGCGCTTTTCTTAAACGCGTTTCTCGTTATGTAGTTATGGGGGGACTCCTTTATAAACGTGGCTTTGATGGTATCCTCCTTCGCTGTCTAACCGGCGCGGAGGTCACCTATACCATCCAACAAGTCCATGATGGGATTTGTGGTGGACATTTTAGTGGCCTTGCCGTGGCTAAACGAATCCTTCGCCTAGGTTATTATTGGCCTACTCTCAATAACGACTGCTACGAATATGTTAAGCGTTGTGTTATGTGTCAACAACATGCTAACCTTCAACATACTCCTAGCCATCCGCTGCAGGTCGCACGAGATCTTTGGCCTTTCTCACAATGGGGTTTAGACCTTATTGGTGAGATTCACCCGTCCTCTTCACAACGTCACTGATGGATAATCACAGCCACCGAATATTACACAAAATGGGTGGAGGCTATTCCACTCATTTCAACTAAAAAGGAAAAAATTGTCGAATTCATTAACCATCACATTATCTGTCGTTTTGGTATTCCTCATCGCCTAATAACAGATAATGGTAAATCTTTTAAAAACAAGTTGTTACAAGACCTTTGTGACAACTTTGGTATCAAACTTAGTTTCTCATCGCCTTACTATCCGCAGGCCAATGGTCAGGCTGAATCTTCTAATAAAACCCTAACCAAAATCCTCATGAAAGTTGTCAATGAATCCAGAAGAAATTGGCACGATCACATTCCCTTTGCCCTTTGGGCTTATCGTACTAGCATTCGTACCTCTACTAATGCCACACCTTTTTCTTTGGTATACGGTACCGAGGTTGTTTTGCCTCTCGAAATACAAATACCCTCCCTTAGAATATCTCTTCAGGATATTCTCACCAACGATGATTTCCGCCAAGAGCGGTTAGCCCAATTGGAGCTTCTTGACGAACGTCGTCTTACAACTCTTGATCACCTTCAAATCTATCAAAAACGCATCAAACGTGCTTATGATAAGCGACTTCATGAGCGTACCTTTAAGGTTGGTGATCTTGTCCTCAAAGAGAATCAACATGTCACCAAACTAGAAAAGAGCAAACGTGGAAAATTTGCTCCCAATTGGATTGGGCCTTACATAATCACTCACACCTATGGATCAGGCACTTATCGTTTAGCTTCGCTTAATGGTAAGCCTGAGCCTGAACCCCTTAATGCCTTGCATCTTCGACCATTCTACTGTTGAATTTAGTGTTATATCACTTCTTATCTACCTGCCGCTCGTCCCTTGAGCTCACATACCACCACATGCACTTCGTTTCCTACACCTCATAATAAAAATCAAGCTCACATAGTTTGATTCTCACCTCACCTAAACGATGCCTTCCCCTTTTTAGTCTAGTCCATGACTTCAAAGTATTAAAATAAGCCGTATTCTTATGGGATTTTCTTGAGTCAAACTTCCTACCAAACTAGATGCTTCACGCCAAAAGAACATCTAGCTATCTAAATTATATATAGACTGTTCCCTCGAAGGACAGCTATATGCCAAATTATTGCTGCTATTCTATATAGACTGCTCCCCCGAAGGACAGCTATGCACTAAAATCATATCTGCTACTATAAATAGACTGCTCCCTCGAAGGACAGCTATACACAGTCAGCCTTTATCAGAAGCTTCTCGCATTGATCAGCTTCGTGAAGACCTCAAGAATAGCACAATCAATATCCCTTGTAGACTTCCCGCATCGATCAGTCTATATTCAGTAAAATAAAGGCCTCATTCAAAAGAACTTTTTGGGTCATGGACTTGTCTATTTAGGGTAGGTTCTCTTTCGTCAGAACACTCACTTTGTAATAAATTCTCTGTACCTCAGCTATATCATCCACCTCACCTCACCATTTGTTTCAACTCAAGGGACGTAACGTACACCCGATATATTGTGATCATACAACTCTTTTCACCTATGGACTTCTCGTCTATGCACAGTACCTAGGGCTTCAAGCTCGTTCTACGTTTGGCAGTTTGTTTAGCTCTTTTCACCTACGGAGCACTCTTTCCGCTTTGCCTCGCATCTAGGATTGTGTGTTGATCTTAATCAGGACATGGTTCCCTACCACTTGGGTAGGCTAACTTTTGCTTCCCTTATACATTTTACAACATCACCAATTCATTTCCGACACCAACAACCTTACCTTACCAATATTAATATCAATATTCTTACCAATCAACCAATTGCCTAAACCGTACCAAATTGCCTGAATTCGCCTCTCCCTGATCTTAAGGGAGAACTACATCGGTCTGAGGCCCCTCCTTGCTTTGTGCAAAGGGCTATGTAGGCAGCACTTCGGAGACATG
Source organism: Taxus chinensis (assembly GCA_019776745.2). NCBI lineage: Eukaryota > Viridiplantae > Streptophyta > Pinopsida > Cupressales > Taxaceae > Taxus > Taxus chinensis. The sequence goes on from CM034152.1 coordinate 661,870,239, forward strand.
GGGTCTCCCAAGGTTAGCTCGACCATCCCCTACCATAACCTATCATGTGTGGTAAATATAAATATTTTTGTGTATTTCTATTTAATCACATTCCTCTTTATCCTTTTTCAAAACACCGAAAGTCGAAACGAAAAACATTCTTATTATTATAACTCAAATCAACATACATATCTCGTTTTATTTAGATGTCAAACAAATACATCTTCTCTATCATCGACACGTAGGTCGGTACTCTTATTTATTCTTATACCTTGCTAACATTTATTTAGACCCTCACGCCTCATCCCGAACTAGGCGATGATCGTGATCGTCGACCCCTCTCGCCAGGCCTCTCTATCCTCAATGGTACCACGGCTATTGGTACCGCCCACTGATCTGCCAATCTCTCCTGTAACATATGAATACGCCCTCTCGCATGGAGGACTCCAGCCTCTAGTCTCTCCGCCCATGACTCCGCAACCACTAACAATCCTCTTGTCTCATTCACCTGTGTTTGGAGCTGCTGAACCAAACGCTACAAACGATCTCTCTCTGCTGTAATCACCGCTATGTCAAGACGATCACGTACACCTTGCAGCTCTGCTACCCACCATAATCTATAGGCCTCTGTCGTTCCTACGTCCATTACCCTGTGATCGAGTGCTACTTCTTCAGGACCTTCTGGAGGTGTTGGCTGGGGAGGTGAGAATACTGCCTCTGCGTCGATCCTCATATATGGTCTATAAGCCTGTGGTATGTCCTGCACGAATCCAAATTGTCACCGCACGCGATCTATAGGAATCCTCTCATATTCACCTGGCCTGTGCCCCGCGATCCACCTCAATCGCTCTACACCCCTCAACTCCTCAGCTATGTTCTCTGTTACCATATAATTCCCGTAAGGCCTCCAACAGATATCCGTAATCGTCACCCTCTCCCATACCTGCCTATAATACTCAATGTCACCCGTCACAGCCTGGGATCTTTCCTCTTGTTCTGTTTAGACCCATCGTCTAAATCCCAACCTCTATACTCCGGTCTCTCCTGACTGGATGGGTCGGCCTATTGGTCGCACACAAACAATGTGCTCATAGGCCCAACAGTGTAATAAGTATGAACAATCCAGTGTCGTTCTGTGATTTCACCTACAAGCCCATAAACCCCTGTATAGCTCTGCCAAATATGCAGGTGCCCATGCAAACGTCACGTTCCTTTCTATCATCTCCCAAATAACACACATCAATGCCTTTGGAAATCTTCCCCCTTCTGCCCTCAGTAATGCATAATACCCTACCGCTATCATTAATATTACTGCTAACCTTGTCTCCTCAGGATGTGCTGCATACATTATCCCATACGTAAATGACAAACCTCGCTGTGTTAAATCTCATGCATATGGACCAAATACTGCTGTTATCGCTCCCCGTGCCGCGCTAGGTAATGCCTGATATACTGGTTTTCCTGTAATTGGGAGTCTCAAAATACGGAACACATCTTCCAATGTTACTGTCATTTACCCTGTTGGCAGATAGAAGGTATTTGTCTCAGGATTCCATCTCTCAATCAACGCCTGTAACATAGCATGGTTACGTGCGATTCGTGAATAATAGCGGATTCCACTTAACCCCAAACGATTTATCAATGTCCATTCAGCTGGCGTTACATCCGCTCAAATTCATGACAACAGCGCTGGTACACTATCATTCATCCTCAACCCTGCCTCTGCCTGCATACATCCAAATAACAAAAAAACCATTCAATTCCTCCAATCCCCCCGGGTTTTTTCTCAAATTCTGGAAATTCCTACAGCAACCGGTATCGTTTACAGCTAACCGGTACCGGTTGAGTAACCGATACCGGTTATCCCTAACCGATATCGGTCCCTGTTACTTTCATACACCTTGCCTAAAACAACCACCTACGACAATAAATTGCTCGTTTATTCCTCTCTGTATACACAGACATACCCAAAACCCTTGATTACCTACCACGTAACACTCACCTCATTTATAACCATTGTTATCATCTTTTCTTTCTCATATCTACCCACTTACTCTCCCTCAGCTTATTCCCAAAACATGCTGTAGTCAAATTACAAACAAAACGTTTACCTCTTGCGTTGCAGCAGCTTGCGGTGGAACTTGTCTTCCCTCTCGTCCCTGCCTGCTGGATGCTTCTCCTCGTTCTACCATGATCACCACTCTTTTCAAATTCGCCTTTCTACTTTCTGAATCTCATATCGCATTCACTTTCTTGTCTCTTTTCTCCTTATCACTCAAATCTCTCATGCAATTACATGTCTCAGTCGTCAAAAAGCGTCGCGTTCACGTATTTAACTTCTTGCATGGCTCTCAAAATTAGAACTTAAGTTGCCACCCTAGCTTTTTTATTTTTAGAAAAGCTCATACCTAAATAACCGGTATCGGTTATGTAACTGATATCGGTCTACTGTCTACCGACATCGGTTACCTAACTGATATCGGTTATAGACCTATCTTTTTACAACATGGTTCTTTTTCTTCATTTTCTACCTAATTTTTTGTCGCACCCGCCCTTTTTCTTGCATAACAACACCATTATCCATATTTCTCCATCCACCACACATATCATTACAATGTCCATAACATCATCTATTTTACAAAAACAAACAAACCATCAACTAAGTCACATCTACACAAAACCAAAAACTCATCATTTGGATCCAACTCATCAGATACATATATAACAATGTCACAAAACCAGCCCACAACATGCAACATTTCATCATATAACATGTCATCCATATATACGTGCAAAAACAAAAACATCAACATCATCCATATATCAACATGTCAACTAAACTCATCCTACATTCTATATCACAAACCATCGACAAAATACTTAAACACATTTTTGAACACTGCATGTGGATCAAAACAATCATCTCTATATATATATACAAATTTTCAAATGTACAATGTGCCCTGCATCGGGGCCTCTGTGCTCTCATCATACAACTAAGCCGGCACGCAGGCCGCAATAACTATCCAAAATCTCGACTCGGCTCGCAGGCCGGTCCCTCATATCAAAAATATACTCGGCTCGCAGGCCGGTATCAAATATACAACCCGTACTCGACTCGCAGGCCGGTATATAATGAATAAATGAATCCATACATGAATAAATGACGGCACGCAGGCCTCTATCAACACAACCGGTTCGCAGACCGGTGCCCATGTCCCTATACAAAAACTATGTGGGGATCCCTCAGCTCTCCCCACCACCCTCAGCACCTCTCCCTGCTGGTCCCTGCGGTGCCTCTCGCCTCCTACTTGTAACGGACACACCAGCTGTAGCTGCACCTCCCTGCGACCTCTGACTATGCGAGGTCTCCGCTCGGTGTGCCACATATGGCTGATACTCAGCTCCGGTACTATCAAGGACATCCTGATAGTACCGAGCCTCTGCTCTCGCCTCCATGTATCTCTCCCGTGCCACCGTTGGTACTGGGGCTGGTCCCCGGACTCCTACTACCAGTACCCCCTGTGCTGGTGCTGCTGCTGGTACCTGTACCTGCACCTGTGGCTGTGCTGCTGGTGGTGGTGCTACCTGTACCTGCACCTGTGGCTGTGCTACTGGTGGTGGTGCTGCCTGTGCCTGTGCCTGAGCCTAGGCTAGCTGCCCCTGTAAGACCCCTATCTGTGCCTGCGCAGCAGCAAGCTGCCCCTGTAATAACTGCACCTGGCCCCTGAGCTGATCTCTCTCTGTCGTCACTGCTGCCAAGTCTGGTTGTGCGGGTTGTGCTACCCTCGCCGCTCTCTGACCAGCCCACCACACCATGTATGCTCCTGTACAACCAGCATCATCTACTGTGTCATCTACTGGCCTCTCAGTAACCCAATCTGGATCCAAGGGCTGTGGTGCAGGCAGTGGGGCCTCTACATCATCCCTCCTGTACTGAGGGAAGGGAGGTGGCTCGTCCTGTCGCAGCCCCATCTACCTGCGTACCCTCTCTAGGGGTATCCTGTCGTACTCTCCCGGCCTCCGTCCTGCTATCCAGAATGTGTACTGGATCAAACGCAACTGTAAACGGGCTCCCCTGCGAGGGTGATGACCTCTATAAGGTCTCCATATGATGTCTACCGCTGTCAAGCCCTCTAATAAATGTCTATAATACGCCACATCTCTCCCTGCAAGAACTGCTCGTGGCTGCCCCACGACTCCCAACCACCTCTGAAAGCCATATCTGTATATGACCTGTGGCCCTGGCTGTTGGGGTAACCCTACTGGCCTGATGCATATGATGTGCTCATATGCCAAACAATGCAGCAAAAATGTCGAACAGATACCAAATCGCCTCATCTGGCGATAACCCCAGAGCTCTCTGTATAGTTGCACCAGATACACTGGTGCCCACGCATAGTAAGTATGCTCCTCAATCATCTCAAGCAACACCCCCATCAACACCCGTGGAAAGCGGCCTCCCTCTGAGTCTGGGAGGGCGAAGCAGGTGATCCCAATCATCATCAGCACAGCCAGTCGTGTCTCGTGTCGATGCGCACGGTACATGTCACCATACCCAATGCTCGCGTTGTGATAAGTAAGTAGCGCGGCTGCATCTCCAAAAACCTGTAATATGCTGTCCATGGCAGTCTCTGAATCTACCTGGAAGACTGCCTCTCCCTCGATCGGTAGTCGAAGGATGCGATACACATCCTCCAACGTGATAGTCATCTCCCCAGTTGGGAGATGGAACACATTGGTCACCGGATCCCATCTCTCGATGAGGGCGACCATCAGGCTGTGATCTCTCTCTATCGCTCTGTACCTCTGGACTCCACCGAGTCCCACCTCGTGCATGATCGCCCAGTGAGCTGCGGACACATGTGGTCTCATCCGCACCAACAGCGGGGCATCCTATCCCGCATCGTCAACTGCTGACGTGCCTGTAAAACCAACCCACATCCTTAGACCTACTTTTTATCAAACATCTACTTATCCTCTAAACCCCCTTTTATCCCCCTGACACCACCCCGACTCTCTACCACCCCACCCAAAACCCAAACGCACCCCACCTACAAAACCAAACTCACCCCCACCCAAAACCCAAACCCACTCCAACCTAAAAACCAAACCCACCCCACCCAAACCCCTACCCGACCCCAAAGCCCCAAAATCTACCCAAATCCAAAACCCACCCAACCCCAAAAACAAAACAAACCCAACCAAAACCCACCCCAACCAAACCCCACCCCACCCAACACCCAAACCCATCCAACCCAAAACACAAAACATGCCCAACCCAACCCAACCCCACACTCACCCAAAACCCAACCCAACCCATACCCATACAAACCCAAACCGACGCCGACCGACATACGACCGACGCCGGTCCAGCCCAACACACCATGTCCACACAATTTGCGACCGATGCCGGTCGCTTAGCAACCAACATCGGTCGCTGTAATTGCTAGGAGCTGAACCCCCGCGCGGCCCCCCGCCCATATTTTTGCATTTTTATACTTATCTACCCACCCAAACACCCTAAAAACCTACCCACCCAACCGACTTGCCCTATTTTACCCATCTATCCTCTTCGTTTTTCAAATTACATCAATTTACTCATTATTTCCTAAAAAATGTAAATTCCTACCCAAACCCCCAATTTCGCTTAATACCATTCAAATGCACAAAATAAAGAGTTCCGAACATACCCGAACGACGACACGTCGTTGTGGTGGGATGGGTGGTGGTGGTCCAGCTGGTCCAGCCCCTCCTGCTCCTCCTGCCTGTGCCATAGCTCCAATTCTGATCTGCTGGGTCCCCGGCCAATCAACTGTTGCCTCCTCCTCACTCGGGCCCGCAAACAACTCACTCCTCCAGCAAAATAGCTCCACCTCACTCAATAAACCTCCAATCTCAACTCTCCATGTCAGACAAGTCAATTTGGTTTTCAAAATAACAAAGTGACAATGACAAGCCGTATTTTTCTTTTTATAGGTTTTTCGCCCTTAACCGATATCGATTTCATGTTGCCCTAATGAACCAGTATCAGTCCCTTAACCGATATCGGTCACGTAGAATCGACATCGGTTTTTTCTTCCAACTTTCCCCCAATTTTTTTCCCTTATTTACCATTTGCCCCTTTTTAACCACATATCGCCTATATCCACCTTTGATGAACACCATTTGTTTACAAACCGGCCCGACCCAAGGCCTCGCCCTAACAAACCGGCCCGACCCAAGGCCTCGCCCTACCCTACCAGCCCGACCCAAGGCCTCGCCCTACCCTACCGGCCCGACCCAAGGCCTCGCCCTAACAAACCGGCCCGACCCAAGGCCTCGCCCTACCCTACCGGCCCGACCCAAGGCCTCGCCCTACCCTACCGGCCCGACCCAAGGCCTCGCCCTAACAAACTGGCCCGACCCAAGGCCTCACCCTACCCTACGGCCCGACCCAAGACCTTGCCCTAACCAACCCGCCCGCCCCAAGGCCTCGCCCTACCCATTTGGCCCGACCCAAGGCTGCAACCCAACAACTCGGCCTGGCCCACGGCCGTATCACTCCAATACCTTACCCAAAATCAAAACCATCCCCTTTTATCCACCCATCCTGTAGTTTTTTGTTCAATCGAGCTCACCTGTTCGTGTTTTAGCATGATTAGGGTCCTTGACTTGATCTGTCGACCAACTTTGCTCAGACCTAGACCGTGATGTTTATCTCAACCAAACCAACCATTTGGTACTGCCGGACATGCCTAAATGTTCCTGTACCTCACCTGTTATATACCCTGGAGCTACTTCCTATGCCTTAGATACCAGGATTATATCACCCTTGTTTGGATAAACTATCGACCTTTGCCTATGCACTGCTGGTTTGCTCGTCAAATCATGTACCCTAGTCGTACTATGCATTTTACCATGCGTCTGCTTCCTTGGACCTACCCCACCATCTTACCATCCCCTCTACCCCATTTACCCTTTGTCAACCCTATCCCTGATTTCCCGTTCACTCAATCTGTGATAGATTTGAGGGGGATTACCTATACCCTTAACAGGGGAAACCACTTCATATATTGTCCGTGCAGCTTTACAAAACAAGCTACACGACAATAAGGGGCTAATGTAGACACCAAATTTGTGTCTTACGACCCCTTGTGACCCGCATCTCATCTCGCAACTTAACCTCATCACCTAAACCTTACACAATTATTTATTAATTACCTTGTAATTGATAAATCCACATCACCTTACCTGCCACCTCATTTTGCCACCTCATCATGACCTAGCCCTAACCCTAAACTAACCTAATTAAGACCTATGACTTGGTCTAGACTCACATCCATAACTAATGCCTCCTTACTCGCACCCAAAACCGACCTTCTAGCCACTTGACCAAGCCCGCAATTGATCTCTCAGGAGAAAAGCAAGGAAGGTGGGGTATTTTACTAAAAATAGCCTACTTTTTCCTTACCGATGCCGGTTCCTACTCGACTGCCGTCGGTTACGCAACCGCCATCGGTTCCCTGTAAATGGGCTCCCCAAACCAAAAACAAAGGATCGGAATTTCATTTTTGGATCAGGGTCGAATGATTTTTGAATCAACAGAGATCATTGGGAGTGAAAAACAGAGTCCAGACCTTCACTTGACCGAGCAGAGACGAGTGGAAATACCATAAGTGTTTACAGCAAAGGAGATCAGCTTGCATCTTCGTCAAAACCAGTAAGTCACATCTTGCATGTCCTCTGTTATAACATTTCTTATGCCTTTTGAATTACAGTCCTCATAAATCCATCCCTGAATCCACTACCCAGCATGCATATTACCTCTAACTATCATTCATCTACCTCTCATCACCTTATTTCCTAATACCACCTATATACAGCCTTACAAACAACACAACTACCCCATAAAGCGACCAACCTACAGATCCTAGAACCCACCGGTATCGGTTATCAGTAACCGCAATCGGTTATCAGTAACCGGCATCGGTTCCTCTGATCAAAACCAGAAAACTAGCCTTTCCCCTACCCAGTTCAACGAAGCAACTTAATTGATATTTTACAGTCTTTTGTGTTAATTCATATTAGCAGGGAAACTGACCACCTTCGAAAGGAAGTTTTATATTTCCTGGGCCCAAGGCAGTTTCCTCATTTATTGTCTAATCAAAATCTTGTGGTCTTGTGTTCTTATTTGCAGGTAGTCCTTCCAAGACAAAAAGGAGTTCTTCGCAATCAGCCTGATCTTTCTCTACGGTACGCGCACATCATCTCGACATTCTACAGGTATTCCTCCTAGCCCCAACCCTTATCTGTTTCTAAAAGGAACGAAACATTCAGAGTGAAACACGTGGGTTTGGAGCGCCAACAAAGGTAAGTTTTTATCCCCACGCAAATGGTAAGTCCTCATTTCATATTAATTTAGTATTTATTTTCTCGACTTATTTTATCTATTTGCACTTGAGTTCTCTTTTCATTTTGCAGGTAGACGGAATTTGGATGGCGTCACTTCGACACATGGGCATGTTAGGTATAATTTCTAACTTCCTGTTTTGGGACCGCCATACTCAGACCCACCGTTTTACGCCTCTTTATGGCTAAAACGCCTCTCCGATGGGGAAATATGTACGTACCCAAAATTGTAGGGTACTGCACCGCCGAAATGATGCTACACATGCCCCAATGATGATACAGGTTTCCTCGCAAAGTGTTCAGGATCCAGAGAAGCTTGTGAAGTATATGTTAGCATCCCAAATGCTTTATCCAAGTTCCTTGTGGTTTGTTCTATCCCTTGCCCCCCCTTTTTTTGGCCTTTTAACCTTCAGTAATGAAACCACCGCCATGCCAGGGTGGTGGTCCTTCACGCGTTTTCCAACACGTTCCTTTGATCGCAACTTGCATGAATTTTCAACATTTACCAGCTTTTCTCAACCACCTTAGCTTGTATTTATGTTTTTTGTTCCCTGTAATAGTGTTTCTCCATTGTTTAATGGTAAAAGAGTTCCATTCCAAGTTACCCTTTGGTGAATGGGAATTCTATAAAAAGTTGGTCTGTTTTCAAACAAATGGCCCCTCATCCTCTCAATTCTCTTGTTCAGTTTTTTTAATTCCTTGCTTAGAAATTTTGTTAGTTTCATGTTTTGCTTCCATTGTTGGCATTTTGGAGGTCATATCATCTTCTTGTTTCAAGTCTCGTTTCATTGCTACTGCATGCAGTTAGTTTAACATAGAATAGCTTCATTTCTAGACTAGAATCCATTAAATTTGTAGGTTTTGTTTTGTCACAAGGATAATTTCTGAAACTCTCGGTACACTTGTGTTATATTCCCACAATAAATCTCGCTAGGAATTACATAGTCAAGCTCTGTTCACTTGCGTTATCCCTCTCCTACTCACATTGTATTCGGTCTATATCCAAAGCTACCATTGTTCGATTGCTATCTTCTGTTGATACTATCATATACACACTTTCTAGATTCACGAGGACACGAAGGAACGAGGAGATCACACTGAGGGGATGAAATCACACACAACTAGATTTACCACTATTCTGTAAATGCCAGGTTTGAGCTATCAAAGTTCTAAATTACAACATATCAAATAGAGTAGTGAATTATTTCATTTCAGTTAAAAATTTCACTCTCGGTATCACCAGGGAAGCTATGGGGATTGATAGTTTCTGAGAAACTATGATTCATTCCTCACTTCTGAGGTAGGATCGAGAGCCTTTCAAATTAACATATTTATTTACTTAGATATTTAGTATAATATCACAATTGCACAGGCAAATAGCCATACCAGGCTACGTTGTTTGTTTTCATTTTGTTTCTAGATTAGTTGTCCATTTTATAGATATACTAGACTAGTTGCTCTTCAAATTCATTGAAATATGTCATTGAAAAATACAAAAAATAGCAGGATGCTTGCATAGTGTAAATACCTCTTTTGTAATCAGTTTACTTAAATGTTAGTTAGAGGTTGAATCATCTTTGTATGACAATCACAGGACCTAGAGAGCCTAGATAATATATATTTGAACCTATAGTGCCTCAGCCAAATCTACCAACGACTTTAGCTGATATAGATCAGGACCTTAGGATATAGGTCTTTCGAGCCACAATAAACTTACAAGTAATTAGTGAGCAACTAAGAGGATTGAATATCAAAGACGACAAAGCTTACACATTCTGGTCAAACCATCCGTATTATAGATTTCCTAGATAAAACACCTTAATGACCGTGCAAGGGTTCGAACGAGAACAAACATTTGGTTACGATCCTTTGGTTCCACAGCCTAATGTAAGAGACCTCCTTGTTTATATAGACACTAGCTTACGCATCCAAGTTGCCTGAACACCTATTAGGTACTTCGAGAAAATCATACAACTTCTAGTTCTAAATGTAGAAGGTGAAAAGGCATACGATTACTGGATAGTCAGAAGAAGAGATTGATTCTTCACATGACCATAACAGGACCTCAACAACCACATACTCATGATTATGATCCCAAAGTCCCACAACCCAATGGCCCCACAAATCAGTCAAGTATTGACACCGGCTTGTGAACACTGGTGTTTAGATCTTCACCACTCCCGGCAGATATTATAGCACAGTTTTCTATATTAAACATAGAAGCCAATCAATCCAATATTTTCCGGGCTAGACATGAAAACCACCCATAGCTAACCACAAAATCCACTAAAACGACCTACCACTACTTTCATGACCTTGTTTGGAGATATATACGAAGCTCCCATAGGTCACTTCCCATGTATCCAACAACCAAGAAATAGGATCTCGGCAAAGCTTGACATCGATTGGAGCCTCTGAGTAGCCATTATATCCGAGCGAGCCATTACACCAATCCAGGTTATGAGAGCCTTCTTCGCCTTAGATTCGCAAATTCCATTATTGCGTGTTGAGGATTTAAGATTACCCGATTAGCTTATACATATCCATTCATATTCAACATTCACCGGCTATCTCGACACGACCTTGAGAAGTCAGGTATGAGGAAAGGGTACTTGTAGATTCCCATGCTCGCTTGTCACTTTTCCATTGTAAAGAAACCTTCTGAAAAACAACGCTATGATACCAATTTGTAGAAATTAGGCAAATAAAACAACGAACAACAAAAATAAAATAAAGAATATTGCAAAAAAATAAAGTATTCCAAACTAAAATCAACACTTCTATGCATATATATCTTCTTCTTTGTCAGAGCTTCAGCTCAATACAATATGTGTGTAAAAACACTTATAATTGCCTCCAGTATATAGAGGTCTTTCATTTAACAATAGAACACAACTCTAAAAATAGAGCAACCTTAATAATAGAACTATCATCTACAAATAATGCAAGTTGTTGTTCATGCAAACAAAGCTATTTTTTTAAAAAAAAATTATCATAAAAATAGGGATATCTAATTAAAACTAACCTATGCATGGAAAAACAAGTTGCTTTTTACTTTTCTTAATAATAGTGATCCCTTGCAAGAAAATTTCCACTACCTTAGCAAAACCTCGATGGAGGAAGTGATACGAACTAGGTGTGAATCCCATTAAAATTTAAAATCTTCGCAGCCTGAAGGGACCATTGCGAAGGAGCCTTTTGAACTTGTGGCACCTAAGCTGAAGGTGGTCATCACTGGCGCAAATAGGATCCCGCTTAGTCTAAGCAGCAGAGAGGAATGGAATGGGCCTGGTGCAGATGCTCTGGCAAAGGAAGGGGTGTCTTCGTTGGTTAGGTCTTGTGGTCTTGGGGTGGTTGTTAAATTTTTGGTCTTTGTAATGCCCCGTTCAGCGATTACCCTAGTTCTTGTCGCAATGACCCTCTTGTTGAGCGTCGAATGGCTGTGTGTATTTCTGTTGTCTTAGATCTTGCCTCGGTGATGTTTTAGAACCTTCCCTCTCCTTCTTGCATTCTCAAGTTGTTATTGACACCTCTGTGTGTGGACTATGTAATGTCCTATGCGTTAACCTATTTAAGGAGGATCTTGTTGTCGCATGGTTAAGATGGATCATTGATCATTATTGATGTGAGTAGAAATTATTTATATTTATAGTATATAATGATAACAATGTTGTTTTAATTTAATTATCGATTGGCCTCTATCTTATAGTGTTATTGTTTTACATTATTGTCAAGTTGGTATATACGTCTTTGTTAATATGATTAATAATTATTTTAAGTGGTAATAATAATAATAATAATAATAATAAAATAATAATAATAATAATAATAATAATAATAATAATAATAACAATATTATTATTTTAATTATTGATCGACGATAACTCATTATTTTTAGTGTCGATTGTTATCAACTGTATTATTAATTATCGTTAAACGATTTTATTATTTGGTTGGTCACTTTGCATAATGAACCTCGTTCCACGCTGAGGAAGGGATTACCCGTTCTGGTGCCATGGTCGTTCCTTACCTTATGGTTGCTTTTGAATGCCAACCTCTAGTTTTCTGTGCTTGGTCGCTTAGGCATGTTCGCATGTTGTTTTAATCCTTGTGAGTAATGGAGAGTTCGATTCTTACTTCCTCTAGCTTGCTCGTGTGTACGTGATTAAATTTTCTCGGGTTGAATAGTAATCATGCAAAAATTCGTATACCTTTTAGCTTATGATAACTGTTCAGGTAATCTTGTAACTCCTTTTGCATTTGTATTAATATACCTTCTTTCGTATGCTTTGTGAGTTTACCTTAGTTAGTAGAGATTTTGTTATCCCGTATCTTTGCTGAAGGAGGGGCTCATGGGGGCACCAGGTCATGGAGAGGACTGCCCAATTTTTAAATATTTTAAACTACTTTCACCTACCCTCCACTGCCACCTTGGCCGACCAGGTCCATTCAACATGTCTTGTTGCAAGTAGATGACATTAGTCTCCTCCCAACCACCAACCTGCAGACCGTAATGGCCATTATGTTTCTACCTTGCGTGAGGGAGATGGGAGTCGGTGGAGTCCTGATTTTCTTCACCTTGATCTCATTTGGATCCTTTTATTCAATGCGTATGGGTGCAGCAATGGGTTTGATACGGTGGCTAGATGAAGCTACAAGCTAGTGAAGCAGGCGTGTTACCTCCACTTTCCTTGGGTGTTGCGAGGTGTGTTCTTGTCAGAGATCCACAGAAACAGCCTGCAACAGTATTTAGGCTAGGCGGCAGGTATGTTGCAGTATGGTAGAAGCCTTTTTGAGCGCTTCCAACAAGCAGGTTGTCCAACTATGTTGTTATCTGTTCAGTATCGAATGCAGTCTCACGTCGGAGTCTCCTTCGAAAACCCAGATTACACCACCCATGTAGTCGCCACGGGCACTCTCAGTCTGTTAGAGGCCGTCTGTTTCCATGTCCAGACCACAGGGCACAAGATCAAGTATTACCAGGACAGATCCTCTGAAATGTATGGTTCTACCCCTCCTCCTTAGAACGAGGACACCCCTTTCCACCCCCGCAGCCCTTATGCCGCCTCCAAGGTTGCAGCCCACTGGTACACTATTAACTACAGGGAAGCCTATGGCCTCTTTTCCTGTAATGGGATCCTCTTTAATCACGAGTCTCCCAGGAGAGGTGAGAATTTCGTCACCAGAAAGATCACCAGGGATGTGGGGTGGATCAAAACTGGGTTGCAGAACAAGCTCTATTTGGGCAATCTCAAGGCCTCTAGGGATAGGGGCTTCTCTGGGGACTATGTGGAAGCAATGTGGCTCATGCTACAGCAGGATGAACCTAATGACTATGTTGTTGCCACCGATGACAGCCAAACTGTCGAGGAATTTTTGGAAGAAGCGTTTGGGTATGTGGACTTGAATTGGAAGGATTATGTCAATATAGATCCCAGGTATTTTAGGCCTAGAGCGGAGGTTGATAATCTTTGAGGCGATTCAACCAAGGCACGGAAGCTTCTTAAATGGGCTCCAAAAGTGGATTTTCCATTGTACTGGATGGATGTCCATGTTCCGCTGTAACTTTCCCTTTTGACACGCATTGGGAGGATGTTGGCAAGTATTTTAGACCACCCACCCTGGCCGTGAACTCCTGCGTGTGCCAACGTGAAGATGATCGATGTTTTGGGTGCCAAACGAGCTTGAAGAAAATGGAATTAGGCTTGGGTTGTTGTTGCAGGTCCTGTTTCAGCATGTCTTGGTCTTGGGAAGCACATTAAAGGCATGATAAGACTAACCCTCTCTCTTAATGATTTATTTCCTTTAGCATTTAGGATAAATCAATCTCTGCAATTTTGTTCAATTGTTGTAGATGTGGGTTTCTTTTGGAATGTTGATGTGTTTTTGTTTTACTAAATAAATAGCGTTTGGACTCTGGATATTATATAACATGCATTTACATATATTGACTCTTTCTTGAAAGAGATGCTCAGAAAGAGATGGGTTTCAAATGACTTTTAATCATAATTGCATGAACTGGTCTCTCCCCTCCTTTATAGTTTATCTTATTTACTATTTGAGTAGAAGAAATCTCTACATCGATTCTTGCCTACTGATCTCATAATGTTGGTTTATCTTTTTGCCTTGTTTATTCCTTTGAATGATGGTTTCTGTAGAAAATATTATGGAGTGTGAATGAGGTTTATAATTTTTCTTGTATCATTTATATTATGTAGAACATGGCTTGAAAAATGGAATTTCTGATATGACTGTATTTGGTATTTTACTGGGGATTTATAATAATATAAACTCCCATTAGGATTGGGGGCTTCTATTTGGGAAGAGTCATACTAGTTTTATTGGTCTTTCTAGATAGCTCCATCTGAGTCATTCGATTATCATTTACCTTGGGGATTATTGAAAACCCCTCACCAGGCCCTCTGCTATTATTATTACTATGAGCTTATTATTAGATTGGAACCCTCCTGAAGCATGCATTAATGGGTTTTTTATGACCTTTACGAATATGTTAAGCACACAAGTCATTATCCTGTGTGGATAATTCTATGGCTTAATTTTGAGGCACTACTTGGATCTTTGAATTGGTTAAATTAATATTGGATACATCGAACTCTCATGAATGTTGACATTCTTCAAGTTTGATTGATATGTGATGTCCTCATGCATATGAATTCAGGAAATGCTTGAAATATTAAATTATAAATTTATCTTATACTTTGACCTTGAAGCTTGTTCGAAAGACTTTTTGGTAGGGAAACAGATGAATAGAGAAGTTAAGATAACTACCCTAAAATGGAGTCATGCATATCCTTAAGTAAAGGTGACAGCTACCATAATGGGACTGTGCATACCATGTATGACAATAAGGATATAAGTCCACCTGAAATTATTTAACTTCATTTTATAGAACAATAATTAATACCCATAAATTGGGGTATGCAAGTGGAGGTTGAATTATATAACAGGGTATATTATGTTATCAGGTAACCAATAAGGATAAATATGTTATTTCAATACTTGGTTAACGAGTGGAATATTTTCTAGCATTTACGATGATTATTATGTTAGCTAAAAAAATTGATACTTGCATCTCAATTGGGAGTTGAGATAATGTTGATACTTGTAATTATAGTGGCTTGGACCACGCTTACTTATCTTAGTTAGTCAAATGTATCTTTGACATATTAGCAAAATATGACAATATTGTTGATCGTAACTCATTCCAATGAGTTGGACCCTTATACTAATAGAAACATATAAAGACATGGAATAAGCAACCAAAAGGATACCTAAATAATATATGAACTTGTGGATTGGTGGAATCTTTGATAACATAAGTATATTCTTAAAATTGTGAGATAAATATCCAAATTATACTTACATAACACTGATTATCTATGAACGTTTGATACTTGGGTAATATCGATGAATAATAAAAGATTGATACTTGTATTTATTATATAAACTTAATGTCGTTGGTGCTTTTATCTAATTAAAAGATAATATTGTTGGATACTTATATATGTGAAGTAGGTCGAGGGTATTAGGTGAGCATTATTATTATTACTGTAATTTTAAGTATGATTGATTGCATGGTTAAGGTTGTATATCTAGTCACTTGGAATTGTGTTCTTATGTAAGCAGATCTTAAGGAAGTGAACATTAATGAGTATGAAATGTATTATCATGAGATGTGCAGTTAAGTTTTAAATGTATGTTAGAAATTTATTTAATAAGGAGTATTGCAAACTTTCATTTATTTAAATGCTAGATGGCATAAATTATTAGGTGAGGTTTATATCTTATCATGCTCAGTTCTAGCGAACTGACTCTAGTAAATATTTTTGCAAATGGATTATGCGAGTATATTAAAGGAAAAGAGTGTAAAAGTTTCATCAGTTCAAAGTATGAAGTTCTTTGTAGAAAGTTCAATGCGTTGTAATTTTTGTAACTTTTCTTGCAAGGAGTTTAGAAGATCTCTTGTCTTGGTATGTTCGGAAAACTACGTGGTGAAGTGTTCTTTCCCTTTTGTTGTTAGACTAGTAACTTACCTTGGAGAGAAATGATATTCAATCATTACATTGGCATAAGTATTGTAAAACCTTGATTTTCGAGAATAAAGTGTTAAGTCAAAACTCTTTGACACCTTGTAATGATGTGATATAAGTAAAATTAAATGGAGTGGTTAACCCTTATAGAAGTTAACTATATATATATATATATATATTCAGATAAATTAATGTAGAGATGACTTACTTGAGAACAAGAGATTCCTGAAGTACTCAAAGTTGAAACTATCCTTGTAAAGTAAATTTTTATAAATTGATATCCCTAGCTAAACTAGTGAACACTACCCCCTTTTGGGTGAACTCTTAAACAAGCTTAAGGGAAAACAATGGTTAGTTTTTGGAAGATAATAAGATTTAACAAGTAAGAGAAGAAAATTTAGAAACCACTCAATTTATCTCTCAGCCTATTTAAAAGTAAGTAGTTTCCTTTTGATAAGCTCTTTCGGTGAAGCCTAAGTAAAAGCGTTAATAATTACGTATAAAACCTCAAGCTCCAATTAAACCTCAGTAAAAACTAATGACATCTTTAGGGTGAATTCAATTGACCTTCTTCCTTTAACTTTATCCAAGGTGCCTTGTAATTTTCTCTTAAGTTTGTTGAACGTGAACCAATGTTGTCATAAGGGCATGAACGAGTTCTAGTAATGTAAGTGTGAATAGATGGCCTTGTGGAATTAAATTAGCACCTTTATTAAATAATTGAATTAAACAAATAAATGTCATAATAGAGAAGATTTAAAGATGATTACTCAGTGTAAAAGGAATAAACTTAGCTTGGTAAGATGAATTGTGCGGATCATATCTTGAGTCTCCTTGAAAACATAAGCTAAGAATTGCAAGATGTCTTATTAAATAAATAACCCTCAAGAATATATCATTGTGGTTTGCCCTAGCTATGAGAGTGTCATGTGGTTGGACTTTTATGTTGTTCTGTCAAAAACAGAAAAGTGTACTATCCTTTTGGGTGTGAACGTTTCCGTGCTGACCTTGTGGTCATCTCAAGTAACAAGTGGTTCCCAGAGTTGGTTGTAACTTTGAGACGACATGTTGTGTTGTGTTATGTGTCGAAACAAGTCAAAAAAAAAATCTTGTCTTTTACTATGTTGTTCGTGTGTGAATCTTTGGGTCACTACAGTCTTCCAATTAGGGTTCTCGGCGGTTAAAATTTTGATCGAAGAAATTGATCCAGGCAAAGGGTCCCCTTCTTCCCAACCCTCAAGGAAGGAGATCCCCTCTTTAGTTTGTGCAGACTTGAGGTGTGTGGTCTGTGCCCTCCAAAGGAATTCAAGGTGGGTGGGATCGAATTCAAAATCACCAAGGACTCGGTTCCTATTGATCTTTCCTGTGAAAGAAAAAAGGACTTTGTGGATATCCGTGAAAAGAGGGAAATTTGTTGCAAATTCGTTTGTGCCAATTTCTCTAGGAGGAAAATTTGGAATTGGATTTACTGGTTCTGGGTGCAAGTATGGAAACCTCAAGGTCCTCTTTCTTTCGGAATGACTTATTTCAAGTCTTGTTTCAATCTGTGACCTCTGTGGAAAAAGTTTTTAAAGGGGGGCCCTAGTTTCTAAATTCCTCTAGCTTTATATATGAGGCCTTGGTCCCCCTGATTTCAATATGAAAGGTGGAAGCTATTCATAGAGCTCCTGCTTTGGCTTAATTTCCTGAATCTCCTCATGGAGTTCTCGAACTCTGCCTCTCTAAAATGCATTGCCAGCTCACTTGGTTCTTTGGTGCCTATTTCCAATCCGTCTCTTTTAAAATGGAGTAAACCCTTTGGTGCACATTTATGTAGATATGGACTTATCTTCCCCCCTACCGAGTTCTATATTACTACCTTCCCCTAAGGGTCCCAGATCATCAGAAATAATCTATGAAGGGATGAAATTAAAGTGCTTCTCTTGCGGGGTCTTGGGCCATTTGAAGAAGGACTCTCAGGGTTTTGGAAAAAAGGATGGATACCTTCTTTTCCTCTCATTCATCTGGACCTTCCCCCTGTGTCTATTGCTGTTGAAGCTGGTTCGGAAGGACTAGCAATCTCTCTATTGCCCATTGTTGGCCTTTCAGAAGACGTAAGTCCTCACTCGTTGTTAACGGAGATGGAGGATGTGCATAGGGATTCAAGTGCTCTTATCTCCTTGATTAAGGAAGGAATTGTGTAGGGGAAAGCCTCCTAGATGGAGACTCTGAGTAGGTGGATTTCAAATAACAACTGTCGGGATTTGGATCTTCCCAACTCCGCAGTCAGGAATCTAGAAGATGGTGAGATTGTTCCAAAAGACTTAAGTTCCCATCTTGGTTCCTTCTAAACTAGCTTCATGTCAAGATGGTATGGGGGCTTCTATGTGTGGCTCTACAGGGAAAAGGGGTAGAAATTCAAAGCAAAGAACCTAATTGGAGGTCAATGTAGGGAAGCAAAGAACCCCAAAATTTGATCTTACTGATCCCAGGAGGGTGAAACCCCTGCCCTGTGTTTAATTAAGTTCTTCTCCTGGAACGTCAGAGGTCTTAGTTCCTCTAACAAAAAACGCATGATTAAGCGTTATAACCTCTCCTCAAAGGCTTGTCTGGTTATTCTTCAAGAAACTAAGTTACCTACTGCTAAAGCCAAGTTCCTTCGGAATAGGTCTTTTATAGGTTAGAAAGGAGTCTTTTTGGACTCAATTGGTGCTTTCAAGGGGCTTGGGATTGTTTGGAAGGAGGGCGTTGTAATGGTGGAATTGCAAGCTCAATCCCTTAGCTGGAAGCTTGTAAAAGTAAGTTTCTAGTGCACTCTTAGCTTAATTTTCTTTTATATAATGTTTATGCTCCCTCTAGCATATTGGGTAAAAAAAACCTCTGGAGGGATTTGCTTCATTTGGTCTCTTCCCTGGGTGATCAGATGTTCATTCTTGGTGGGGAATTTAATGCCATATCTGTATAGCAAGGGAAAATAAAGGGGGGATCATTTGAAACCTTTGGTCCCAAAAATATTTTTTTTTCTTCATTAGGGAGGGGGCCCTTTTGGATTTAGAGCCTAAGCAGGGCTAGTTTACCTGGAGTAATAAGCGTAAGGGATTTAGCAACATTGTGGAAAAGACTGGATAGATTTTTAGTTAGTCCCAACTGGAATCTAAATGACAATGTGATTGAATGTTCTATTTTACCATGGTCTAGGTTGGATCATTTTCTGGTGTCCCCGTTTGTTAATTTCAATGTTTCCCCTCCTAGATCCCCATTCAAATTCAAGCTAATATGGTTAAGGGATGCTTCTCTTGAAGGCTGGGTCAACCTTTGGTGGAACTCCTATAAAATCGAGGGTCCCAAGATGTTTGTGTCTAGCCCAAAAACTCAAAAGGCTAAAAAAGGATTTGCAAGAGTGGAACATCAAGTATTTCAAAAACCTCTTTCAAGAAAATGCTAGAGTTGAAGCTGAATTGAAAGCCCTTAATTTAAAAGTTTTCCGAGCATGGAGATGCACCAAGAGGATTTTTCTCTTGAAAAAGGTCTATCTTAAGTGAGTTAGGAGAACTGCTTCTCAGGGAGGAAATCTATTAGAAACAAAAATCTAGGGGAGCTCTGGCTGAAGGACAGTGATAGAAACACTAAATTCTTTCATCCCTCTATAAAAGCAAAAAGGAATTCAAATTTCATTTTAGAAATTAAGAATATTGAAGGGGTTACGTCTGGTGGAACAAAAGGATATCATTTCTAAAGGGATTAATTTCTTCTCCTCCTTGCTAGCTGGGGGATGTTTTCCTCCTTTGAGGCCAAGCAGATCTCCCTACTTGGATGGCATCCCTATGCTCTCATCTCCGAGAATCAAAATGCTGAGCTCTTGAAGCCTTTCTCATTCTTAGAAATTGAGAAATTTGTATTCTCCACGGAGAAGAATAAATCCCATGGCTTGGATGGCTTCCATATCTGATTTTTTTTATAAGTTTTTTGGTCATTGTGGGTTATGATGTATGGGCGGCTGTGGAGGCTTCAAGAAGATCCTGCTCAATTCTTAGAATGCTTGATAATATATTCATATGCCTTTTTCTTAAAATGCATCAACCTTCCTCCTTCGGGGATTTCATGCCAATTTCCCTCTATAATACATCTTACAAAATCATTTCCAAGGCCATTTCCCTTTGTTTGAAACCCTATTATGGATCCTCTCATTTCTCATGAACAAACTGGATTCATGCTCTGGTCTGATCTATCTCTCTGACGGTGTCATCTCTGTCTCTCTCTGAGCTAACTCTCGCTCTCTCTCTTCCTCTAACACCCCTGGTATGATGCTTAAATTAGACATCAATAAAGCTTATGATAAGCTTAATTGGAGGTTTCTCATTAGGGTCCTTCTTAATTTTTGGTTTCTCTAAGCACCTTTGTGAGTGGATTTTTCAGTTGCATTTCTAGCCCCTCCTTCTCTGTTCTTATTAATAGGTGTGCTGAGGGTTTCTTTGGTAGTAATCATGGTATTAGACAGGGGATCCCCTGTCCTCCTTCTTATATATTCCATGTGGCGGAAGCCCTTGGTAGATCCATTAAAGTCAAATTGGGGGAAGGTAAGATTAATGGATTAAAGATTGCGGATGGTATTCCTCCTCTTACTCACCAAGCAATTTACAAATTACACTTTTCTATTTGGCAGGTCCTCCACCCAGGATGCTAAGGAGTTAAAGGATTCTTTGGATAGATACTTTAAGGCGTTAGGGAAAGATGCTAGTGTGGCTAAATCCTTCATTTTATTCTTCAATGTTGCCTTACAAATGTAGTCAAGAATTATGAATATTTTCAATTTAAAAAAAGGACACTTTCCTGTCACATATCTCGGTATTCCTTTGTTTAAAGGTATAGGTAATAATTCCCTGTGGAATGATTTACTCAATTCTCTAGATGTTAAATTGAATGCTTAGAAAGGTAAATGGCTCTCCCTCACCGGAAGGACTTATGCTGATTAAATTAGTTCTATGTGCCACTCCTCTGTATCTTCTTTTAGATCCTTTAAAATCCCTAAGGGTGTTCTTGATAAAATTAAGGGCATTTTGAGAAAATTCTTATGGCAAGGTCTCTCCGAGGAAAATAAGCTTCCCCTGATTAGATGAGATACATTAACAAAGCCTAAAGAGCTTGGTGGTGTGGGCATCCTAAATCTGGGTTTACAAAACGTGGCACTTGGTGCTAAATTGGTTTGGAAGCTCATCTCCAATCCCAACAGTCTTCTTAGCTTGGTCTTTGAGAAGAAATATCTGGATGCTCCCCTTCCTGAGTCCATCCTCTAGAGTGGCGAACCCTCCTAAGGGCTCGCATATGTGGAATTTCATGATTGAATGTAGATCTTTGTTTTTATTTTATGCGGAATGGAGGAGCGGGGGGTAATGGAGAGAAAGCTCTCTTTTGGGATGATCCATGGAATGGATACCCTACCCTTGGGGACTCTCCTGACTTTTGAAGACACTAAGAGGAGACTGTTGGGTGAATGGGGGTCCTTACGTTTCTAACTATGGGGAACCTAATTGATTCCCCTACCCTCCATATTGCAATGGAAAAATGTGGACCATTTGAATCTCTCTCCTGATTTAAAAGCTAATTTTTTTAAATCTATTTTATAGGAAAGGTATATTTTGATCTTAAATAAGCAAGATGAAATTGTTTGGACTGCTGCTCCCTCCCGAGATATTATTCCCCTCATCTTGGCTACCTCTTACTCCATGAGGATGTTTCCTTCTGAGAAACCCGTATGGAAGGATTGTTGGGACTCCCATTGCCCTCTTAAAGCTGGTATTTTCACCTAGATGGCCTTTAAGGGTAAGATTTTAACTCAAGAAAGAAGGAAAAAATTTGGTATTCAAGGTCCTACCAGATGCCTTCTATGTAAAAAGGATGTGGAAGACAGAGACCATTAGCTTCTACAATGCCCCTTCACTATTGAATGTTGGAACTGGTTGTGTGCCAAGCTTAACCTTCCATGGGTCCAGCCTAAATCCCTCTTGGATGTTATCCTAGGCTAGCCTATTAATTCTCACTCAGGGATTTTTTTTTCTATTTGGCTGTGTAGTCTGGTGCTTCTATTGTGGCACATATGGTGGGAGAGAAATAAAATGGATATTTAGGGAGGAATATGGCTCAGTGGAATTGGTTCTCCTTAGGCTGGAAAG
Organism: Taxus chinensis; assembly: GCA_019776745.2. Lineage (NCBI taxonomy): Eukaryota > Viridiplantae > Streptophyta > Pinopsida > Cupressales > Taxaceae > Taxus > Taxus chinensis. Next base: position 661,892,809 of record CM034152.1, read on the forward strand.
GGCTGTATCTGAAGTTGTGTCTACGTTAACTAGTCTATATCTCGTCCTTTTACTTCCCATGACATGATTGCTTTAAAGAAGCTAGACCAATAATAATCAAGCCTGGGGATGGTGCTATGAAGTCTTTTACATCTTTCTCCCTTGGCTAGAAGAAACACAATTTGGGCTCCCCCTTCCAGTGGTTTTTTAAAACTAAATTTTGATGGGGCTTCTAGGGGTAATCCCAGGGCCTCCGGTGCTGGATGTCTCATTTGTAATTCCTCTAGTGAGGTGGTTATAGCTGCTTCATACAAGCTCAAGGAGGGTACTTGTAATGCTACTGAGATTCAAGCCCTTTTAGCAATGGTTTACTTCTCGCTGCTTCCCTTAATATTGAAAATCTGGAAATTGAAGGGGAATCCATGATAATCATTAATTCCATCATAAAAAAAGAGCTTTATCATGGAAGTTGGATCTCAAAGTTAAAAAGGTTTTATGGACATTATCTAAATTTAAAAAATGGAGTATTAAACACATATACCAAGAAGGCAATCAGTGTGCCAACTGGCTAGCGAATAAAGGTGTCGAGAAAGATTGTGGGGAGAGGGTGGCTAATAACTATTCTACTGTGGGAGGGCTTATAAATGATTGCCTCAAAGGACTCACCCCATCATGAAATCGACAATGACAGCTTCCCCACATGTGATGCATAAGGCACTTATTTAAGACCGGCTGGGTGGTTGTCTCCTTCATTTCCCTTTGCTCTATGAAAAATGGATCATCCTAGGGCTCCTGTGCTGGCTCTTTCTTGTGACATGAGAGAAATGGCCTTCAGGAATAGGGTTACTAATGGCAGGTTGCATAATATTTTCCTCATCTCCTGTGCAGAGGACTTGGAGGTAGTTAAATTGGTTATGGGTCTGGAATTTCTAAATTTGGAGGGGTGGCCAAGGGTAAATAGTGGTATTGCCTCCATTTTTGTGGAAAATTTGTCTGGTGCTGCATCCTTCGAAGGAGGAGCTTGTTAAAGTCACGGCTCACTGGATTTTCCCCATATTCTATAGAAACCTTACATCGGAGGTGGCTAACTTCAACCTGGCTTCATGGCCTGCTCATGATGTCACCTCGAGATCATCGGTTGGTGATTCCTCGGCCTTCCTCGGAACTCAGAATGACCGCTTCAAAGTTATGCTAGAGTTTGTTGAGTCCCTCACGTCCTATGTGAAAGATAAAAAGGTGGGGCGTATTCACATTCAGTTGCCTAACATCAAGTCCCTGGGGGCTCCGCTCGTTCCTATTCCGATTTGGTGGAATGATCTGCGCTCCTCTGCGGGTGATGCATTCGATTATCTCTGGCGCGGTTGGCTTAATGAAAACTCAGATGGATGGTGAGTTTGATGGTGTGCACTTGAACTAGATCATGACTTACCCAATATGGGTATTAATATTTCAACCATTTAGCCCCATAAGCATAATTTGGGTATAGTTTTAGTTATAGAATAAATTGTGGTTTTTGTTAGTATACCACCTGGATGACTGTGGATGCTGTCTGGTCACACTTGAGGTTATGCCTTCTTTTTGTAAATAGGGAACGGGTCCCTTCAACCCACCTTAAATATCCAAAAAAAAAAAAAAAACCAAAAACATGTGGGGGAGAAATTGTCTATTTCCAACAAGAAATAGCCTTACTTGTTGAACACATGTAATAGGAAAGTAGACCTCCATGGCCACAATCCCAACATTCTTTGGATGAGACTCTATTTTCTTCGAACACCGAATTTCCACGTAGGATGAAAATATCGAAATAAAACATCTAAGCAACCATCAAATTTAACTTATGCCTTGACGGGCAAGACAGAAACATGCACGTGGAGGGGCATGATTTGTAGAAGGCAGGCATTGACAGTATGGAGCAACCCTGACTCCAACTCAAACACACCTTTTGGCATAACTACGGAATCACTTTTGTCTTAAATGGTCATCCTTTCCATGGTCCACAAATATTAATTAAAGCCATTATTGTAACAGTTGGCTATGAGCTCATGCTAATAAAATTAGCATAACCACTTTTAACCATATAATTAGACAAGCATTGCCCCTTAATCATTTTGAAGATGTTACGTCAAGAGGTGTTTTACAATCGCAACCTATGGTTGTAGTGGGGTGGGCTATAAATTGCATGAGTTGCCAACAATTAATTTCAATTTTAAATTTGTTGTGTTTGATCGTTACAATTAAATTTTAACCTTAAATTTGATGTCTATTTTATCTTGACTTAGAAGTATTTTCTTTTTGTTTTGAGAAGTCAAACTAAACATCCTAATATATCAACCTTATTGTGGAGTTTGGAGCTTGGCTTTTTTCCCATTTTTTCTTTTTCAAACCCAAGACAATGGTGTAGCTAGATTGAGACCATTTGTCACCACATAACTAAAAAATTGTGAAAATAAAAAAACTTAAATAAAATTATTAATCAATATTTTATGTAAAAAATCAAAAATTAACACCTTAAAATTGATATATTTTAAAATTTATCTATTTGTTATAATTCATTACTTTTTCAAAATAAAAAATCACATTGATCAATACACGCGTCTTTCTTGGGACTAATGGCTAAAAACATTCTCGACCATGGAAGATGATTTTAAAACTCAAAGCTACTATTCCATTTGCAGCTGGAGTTCCCAGCTTTACAAATAACTATTACATATGATCTAAGATTCCAAAGCTTAAAACTATTTCTTTGAGGATTTATAAATCGATTATGGTTGTGCTTATAATTTATATAGACTTTTTGTAATCTTCATTTCTATTTATGGTTTTTAATGACTCAATGCCAACCTTGTATATAGGAATTTGAAAAGAGACATATAAATTATAAATAAATATACAGCTCCAATGTCCCAATACCAACCTCTACAATGGATAATTCATATCACAAATTTATCTTTCTCAAACATCGTGATTCTTTCTAAGTTGTTTTACATATAATCCGTGTTAATATAGCACATGGCTCGTGTTTGAAGAAATGATACAGGGATTGCTTCAACTTGGAATGGGAATGCATGACTGAATGGCAGTCTTGACTTCAGTAATTGTGGGTTTCGCCCCAAGAGGTGCTTCTTTAACCTGCAATAAGACAAACTCAACATCTTTTAGTTTGAGAATTTAATATAAAAACAAACATAAGAATATAATACTAGAAAACCTTGCATGGATAAGACCACATTCAATTTTCTGACCACTTTTCATAGTTATTAAAACATGGGAAATATTTGTTGGAACTAATCAGTACACATAAAGTGGTAGGGCCTATTCTCTTCACCATTCACAAAATTCATATAAAAATTTGTTAAATACATAAAAAATTGTGATTGGTGGAGAGATAGACCCCACCACTTTGTGCATGTTAGACAAACTCCACAAAAAATATATCACTGAAGTGCATACAATAAATATTTCTAATTTACAACTTATGGATATGTAGTCTGAAAAGAAGTGATAGAGCAGGTAGTGTGAAGTAAATAGTATCTTTTCTATCTAGTTTTTTCAGAAATATTTAAAGATAAAAGTATAATCTCTACTAATGAACTTTGAACAATCCATTAATTTATAGTTAAAATAGGTAACAATATATTGTGGTATTACTTATTAGGTTGATAGGCCTATATAACATGACTCAGTGCAACTGTCTGCTGCCCTTTTTCATCTAGTACCCTGTCTGCTACCTTTTTCCATCCAATGGCGGACGGGTCTATAAGAGTAGTAAAATGGTGCTTGCCTATCGCTCTTTTCCATCCAGCAATAGACAGGTTTCAATAAGAGTGATAAATAATTTCAACTATAAAAAAAAGTTTGAAGAATAATAATAAATAAACAAACAAACAAACAGTTCCATAGGACATATACAGTTATTTCTTGTATAATAAGTTTGAAAACTCTAATCAAAATATCATAGGCATTGGAGCTTGGTACCTTAGCTCTAATTTTTGCTACAAAAGTTGCATCAACCATTGAAGACTGTACAGAGTAGGCTTCCAAAAACAGAGAATTGAGTGTCTGCATCAAATCAAGCAATAAACTGTCCCTCCAAGGGCACTGTAACTCAACCAGTGCTTCTCTCTCAATTATAGAGACCTGCACATCTGTGCCACACCCTTCTACAATCTTGAGGGGCTCAGATCCTTCAAGAACTCGGATTTTTCTCTTTTCAAACCTGGATGCTTTGGATCGGTCTGTGTCACTGAAATTTCTGCAGCTGCTAACTAGCTCCGGATCTGTAACCTGATTGTGATTGCCTACACTACTGTTTTGTCTGGCTAGTTTTTCCTGTGATTTATTGTTTAACTGTTTGCGAGCTATATCTGTGGTAGGACTGATATTTTTTCCTTTGATCTGGGCTTCCATTTGTTTTGAGCGAACTTCTAACTCTTGTATCTTCCTTCTCAGCTGCTTTACATACTCTATGGCATCCCCCAAGATAGAGGCCTTGTCCATCTGCATTTTTAACATATTACATTGAAAAAACTTTCTCAACTCCTGAAGATCAGAGAATCCAAAGAACTTACAAATTCTTTCACAGTCACTTTTCATTATTGGGAAATTACATAGAAAAACATATAAATTGTCTTAGCCCATGAAAATTCAACAGCAGAGAAATACAAGTTCTTCAAAAAATTTAAAACTTGGCAAGCCTACTTTTTAATAACTGGAAGGAACTACAAATTATCAATTTTCCCTTAGCAAACCTGACTTCCATTGAGGACAGGAGAAACAGAAGGATGGTAATGTAGAAAATTTTAGATTGTCTAAACATTTTAATATGTTTTAACATAAACTTTACATATGTTTGCAAGGCCGACTGGTCAAGCAACCAATGATAAATCCACCCCAAAAAGTGGTAAACAGCCCATTAGTTGTTGACCAGTCAGCCTATGCAAAACATGTGATAGATAGACTCTTCCAGACCAATTTAATCAAAAGATATCATATGATTTATTGAAATACTGACCGCACCTTGGTGACAAATGGGACCAGAGTCCTCAGAATAATGAATTTCTCATTGAGTTTCTCCCTCCTCCTACGCTCTGCAAGTACATGGTTTACAGTAAGGTCATCCTGCCCATTTTTGCGAGACCTGCTGCTATTGTTGTCTCCTTCTCTGATTAGTTTAGGGGAGCCTTCATTATCCTTGTCTTTGCTATGGAGGCTAGTCACTGTAAACAATATGTATTTGAGCATGCACTGTGGATTGGGAGTGGACTTGTGTTGCAGCAGAAACCCAGCATTGGATGTCCATGGTGAGAATGCACATTGCTCAGGAATATAGTCACTGTGAAATGTTGTTGGGTCAGTCCATTCGCTTTGTGGCAGCTGCTGCTGTTGGAGTATAATTGAAACAGTTCTGGAATAATGGGTGCTCTCTTCTTCGGTTGCTTCCTCTTGGTAAGGTCCTGCATGCTAAAAGCATCAGACTATAAAGGTCTAGGAAGGTTTTAATGTCAAAACCAAGGTAGCAATTTTTTAAAATATGGAAAAAAAAAAATGGCCTATCATAAAAATATTGAAAAAAAAAGGCAAATTACATATTTAAAAATTATAATATTTTTTAAGAATTCAAGGATAATTTTACAAAAATCACAATTATTAATATTATAATAGTTATATGACAGATAAATTATTTTTAAAAATGTTAAAAAATAAGTGACGCAAAAGATAAATTCAAAATATATTCAATAAAAACTACTAATTAATTATATTTACTTTGTGTATAAATATTTTCAATTAATTTAAATTATAAATTTCCAAATGCCAAAAAAACTTCACTAGTGTACTGATAAATTTTAAACTCTTACAAAAACAAATTTTGAAATTTTTTTCGTTTTCTAAAGAGTTTTAGCATTGTAAATAATGAAAAAAGAAAAAAAAACCTATCAGTGGTATGTTCTAGGTCGTTGTGCCTAATCATATGTGTTTGTGTTTGTGCCTAATCATGTGTGGTCATTGTGCCTAATCATGTGTGTTTGTTTTGTTTCATTTGTTTGTAGGATAGTGGTAGGCTGTGAGACTTACAAACTACAGGTCAATAATTCAAATTTTGTTGTCTAATTTTAGTTTGTGCATGCATGTGTAATGTTTTTTTTCTTCTGCAAGCTACTAGACTTGCAAGCCACATAAGGATTCAAATTTTGTTGTCTCTGATTCTAGTCCGTGCAAACATACGTAATGTTTGCTCTTCCGCTCTACATTATCTTAGATGAGATTTTTATTGGTTGATCATGTTTTTTTGAAGTGCTAACTTGTCTAATAATTAGATTGCTTCATACATAAGCTAAAAAACCAAGTCTACATGTAAATTTGTGCAGCAAATTTATAAAGTTTAAAAAAAAAAAACTTAAATTCCAAGGCATTTTGATAGATGTGCAGGATACATTGATAGCAAAATAAAGTGATTTAGATAAAATCAATCTCTACAGCCGCAGCATTTGATCAAATTCTCACATAGGTCTAGTCTATGGAAAAAAAAAATTCTGAAAGAAACAGTTTACCTGGTGACTGAAGCCCATGGCTCATGTCTGACCAAGCCTGAACTGAACTCTTCTGATGCATAGAATTATTTCCACATAGAAGCTGTGCTTCAGAGCCAATATCATTATCATTGGAACAATCTTCCGGCGACATATCTAACTCCATTATTTCGCTCCCGTGCGGTCCAAATTCTGTAACTGTTTTCTCACTTTGTAGTCCAGATACTTGCACAGAAATGTGTGGGTTTTCATATGGGCTTTCTGAAAACTCTTTAGCCTTAACGTTCTGCTCTTCAAAAACTATTCCTGTAGGAGGCTGCACGCTGAGCTGATCCTCAGAGTGGACACGAGTGGCATTTCCTGAAGTTTGAGGATTTGAAGTGGATTGCTCGGAACACACTGGTTTTGAGTGATCTACAAGGAGGCTTTTTACATGCTGCACCAGTCCCACATCTTCACGTATCTGATAATTGTATCACACACACAATGGTTTCACTTCATATATTTTAGTGTAGTTAAATTGACACTATTTGTGACAAATCACTAAATAAAATTAATAAACAAATTAAATTATTGAAAATGGGAAGATTTTATTTGCACAACAAAAAAATTGAAACCAAAGAAAGTATTTAAATTATTCATTTGAATTTATAGATGTTATTGCTATGTATAAAGAGGATTTAGAAATGTAAAGTAGCAACGACCTTTCGTTAGAATATCATCTTTTGGAACCTAAATAAAATAGTAAACATCCATTTCTTGGGAAGGTAACTTAGCACAGGAAAATGATTTATATCCATTAATCATTGCATAAAGTACTAGTTTCCATTTTCTTCTTTTTAGAATTGTAATTGTTTATGTTTTTTTATCTTTTTAATATATATTTTAAATTTTTCTGAGACTTTGGGACGTCCCCTAGTTGTCTCGAGGACATCATGGCATACATGTTGGAGTCCCCAATGACTCGAAACACCCAAGACATGCCGAGTGCATTCTCTAAACTCAAGGGACGTCCCCTTCAGTTTTACATTTAAAGGATGACGGGACAACATTTTATCCTTCCCTAAACACCCAGAATGACTTAGGGATAGCGATGTGTGTCCCCGCGTAACACTAGAAGTTAGTGGAATTGTCCCACAACATATCACTATGTTGCAAGCATTTTAAAGATTTTTTGTGAAAATAGTTAAAATTTCCACTATAATTTAGTGTAGTTAAATTGACACTCTTTGTGACAAATCAATAAAATGATTAAATTATTTAAAAATCGGAAGAGCCTTAACATCATTTACGATGGCACAAATTAGAATGAAAGTCAATAAAATACGAAGTAGCCTTGATTTGTGATTTGGAAGTCCCACAACTTATTATTGCGTTGCAAGCATTTTAAAATAAATTTGCATGGTTATCTAAGATTCTAGGATTGGGGTACATCGAGATGAGGGATGTTGGGATGGGATTTTCGAGATGAAAAAAAAAATCTCATATTGTGGCAATGGTGGGAGATGGGAGGAGAACGACTTTGAAAATAATACACAAACTTTTAAAATATACAATGGGTTCCCCAATTCTTGAAAACATGAAAGATGATTATAATTTCAACACCATAGCTAGCAATGTTACCAAAGGGCATGCAACATCTCTTTATCATGTCACTTATATGGTTATATCCTTGAATTAAATAAATAACTTGGCCATACAAACTACATGAATAGCCATCCATAGACAAAACCCAACTAAAGTAAGTGAAAAATGCTAAAAAATTAAAATACAAAGTTGGCCTCGAGAACATCATAATATAGTGGTAAAACATCCATTATTAATACAAAGAAAGACTTTCGCAACAAAAATTTGAAACTAAAGAAAACCTAAGTTAAAATATGGATGTGAGTTTATAGATGTTATTGCTATGTATAAGAAGGGCTTAGAAATGTATAATAGCAACCTCTCATTAGAATATCATCTTTTGGAACCTATATAAAACTGTAGAATTCCATTTCTTGGGAAGTTAACTTAGTATGGGAAAATGATTTATAGCTACTATCACTGCATAAAGTACTAATTTTCATTTTCTTCTTTTCAGAGTCGTAATCTTTTATGTTTTTTAATATATGTTTTAAAATTTTTCGTGACTTCGGAATATCCCCTAACTATTTCGAGGACATCATGGCATCCACATTAGAGTCCCCAAAGACTCAAAACACCCGAGACGTACTAGATGCATTTTATAAACTCAAGGGACTTCCCTTCATTTCTACATTTAGAGGGTGAGAGGACGTCATTTTATCCTTCCCTAAACACCCATAATGGCTTAGGGATAGGGATGTGTCCCCCGTGTAACACTAGAAGTTTGTAGAATTGTCCCACAAGTATCACTATGCTGAAAGCATTTTTAAAAAGATTGTGAAAATAGTTAAAGTTTCCACTGTATAAACACACACGGAGTTAAAAATCTATATCTCTGCATTTTGCAAATAAATGTCTAAAAATATGTAAAAGATTAACTTCCGAAAGGTTTGTTTGCAAAGGGTTCCCTAATAAACAAAATGTATTACTCGGTAGTTTTTTTTTCCCAAATAACTTAGCAAAACCAAAACACGCACATTTTTACATTTACAACAATCTGAACAGTAATTATGTATATGTAAAATGTAAGAGAAAGAATAGGTAATTGATTACCTGGTCTGTTGAGCCAATCTCTAGGATGCCGTCCATGAAGGGAATGCATACAACAGTCTGGAAAGCCATCAAACAATCTCTACATAAGTCTAATCTATTGAAATCAGATAATGCAGATAGTGGACTACATAGTTTTTTCCAAATTTAATTCACAATTTACCTGAATTCGAGCACTCTGAAACGATCCATGTTGACATGCAAAGAGCCAGAGTCAAAGTTTAGACACGTACAACAGGCATGTCAATGAATAGTGTTAGTTTAGAGCCTTAAAAAAGAAGCAGGTAATTAATATTTATACTAGATTTTTTCCACCGAATATTTTATATAAATTGGTTGGTCAACAATTCAACTTATAAAAGTACCTAATATTTATGTTGAAAGTGAATAATCTACCATCAGCAGATGTTAATATATTAACACTAAAATAAACTTCTAATTTTATATTATTAAAAATGATTTCAATTTCTTCTCATAGAAAAATATTCTCTCTTATTCATTTACTTATCTAACTTTAATATTTAGCCTGATTTGTGTATATTTGATAAAATACAAATCTACATTAGATAAGTATATAAATACATGATACCTTGGCAAGAATGGCCCGAGAAAAAAATTTACTATCTGCTTCGTGAGCTTCGGAAAGCCAGACATGATGACGTCGAGCAAGTGCTCGCCCAGGTAATCTGCATAAAGAAACAACCTCAAATCATATGCACTATTAACCAGAATTTAATACACATTTTAATGTATCTTAAATCTCTTATAATATTGAAATGTTTAGGGAAAAACATTTGCATGGCCTACACCTTCATACTAGAAACGGAAACCAAACTTCAAAATAATTAAAATAATCTATTATATTTATGATAAGTTGAAGGCTTTCATGAGAAGTTTAATTAAATTATTAAATTAATATAAATTGGGTTGTAATTGAGTTAATCCCGTATTACTAATAGACAATGGTGATTTACATGAAGGTTGTTTCTTTTTTACCAAAATACTTACTTGTTTTACTTTCTATTCTAGGTAAATATTTCTTAATTTTGGTGTGAAGCCACTTATTAGTCACGATATTGCAATATTTAAAGGCATTAGTGTGTTTTTTAAGTATCGGTTCAAATTAAAATTTTATATGTATGTTCTCCTCTCTTTGGTTGTTTTTTGTTGTATTCTCTTTATTTATATCTTTTCTCCCCCATGTGATATTATGACATTCCTTCATAATTGTACATAGTTATTGTTTTGCATCCCCCATAACCATTTTTATATAGTACTAGGCCTCATATGCGTATTTGTATGGTTTTGTAGTATTTTTGTGTGGATTCTTTTGACCCTTAGTTGGGTCTCCTGTTTTTTTAGCATTCTTCATCATTTTTCCCGGTTGTTGTGGTTTGGCTTGTGCACAAATAGGTCCTTATTTGAATTTAAGAAGTCCACAAATGCAAGAGGAGCATTAATACATTTAAGATCATGAAAAGGAGAGTAAGTCAAGAGTGCATCATTGTTAATTCAAAGTAGTTGGGACGCGAGAGTAGATGAAACATTATTTATCAAGTATTCATTGTTATATATAGTACGCACTTGATTGTTTAGTTCAACTACATTATACTTAGTGATGTTTTCGATATATTGTATACTATATGTGGGCTTACTAAGTATACCTTGTTATTCAATATCCTACATATATATCCTAATCGCATGCCTCTTAACAAATCTTTACCTTATTCATTTTGCAAACCTATAAGCTGCTCTATTAGAGGTTTAAAGCAAAAAGAGTAGTTTCCCAAAAATTTCCAAGTAATTTCAAGAATGTGCGCAGGTTTTAAAGCAAAAAGAGTAGTTTCCCAAATAGAGTCGTCAAAACATATTTTTGTATATGCCACATTTCCTAGAACTGTACAGTTCGATCTTAAGTGGAAGGTAATGATGGGCCAAAAGGGCTAGGGTTATGTGGAAATGAAATTTCAAAAACATAGTGATGTCTTAAGTTCGATTGACAATTTGAGGGGTTTCCATGAAGAATTTCATCACAGTATAAAAAAGAGAAGATGTAACATTTCAAATTTAATACCAACCCTCCTGGTGGGTGGGGTGACCGCCCAAAGAGCCCCCCATAATCGCCTCCTACCTCCATGTTCGCCACCGCCGCCTAGCTCCATGCCTGGCTTGGTTTCTGCAAATTTTGCTCCGACTTTTTTTTGATTGATAAGCTTATCCTAATATGATTATGTAATTTGTGCCACTCGTAGCCTTTTTTATGGCTACTTTTGCTCTGCATGTGGGGTGTGCTCTTTTCCACCCGATTTTGTATGATTAGCATTGTACATTTCATCATTATTATATGGAAATGTTTTTCAATCAAAAAAAAATTAATACAAATGTATAGATGAATATTGTGAAATTTATAACAGAGTATATTTTTAAAGGTTCGTAAAGAGTAAGGAAGTGTTCCCCGAGTCTTTTTTATATATAATAAGTAATTTTTTTATAGTTTTTTTTAAATACATGTGGAGGATGTGATGAGGAATGCAATAGTATTTTTTTTAAAAAAATTAATAAATATATATTTATTAATTATTTAATTATGTATTTATGAAAAATCAAAAATTGACTATTTGTTGAGGTAAATATGGTCACATATTAATATTATAGTTTTTTTTTTTATATTGTAGTCTATGATGTATAGAGTGCAAAGATACAAAATTTCAAAAATATCTAATAAGTTAAAAGTTATTAAAAAAATTCAGCATGTATATCTATTAACCACCATGAAAGTTGGTTCGTTGAGTAAACTTATGATATATCATGTGCATTTATAGGATACTAAATAATACACCTATTTCTAAATCTATGTCTCAATCTTATTATTAACAACCCTCCTAATATAACTTTCTAATTATAGAATACCTCTTATTTTACAATACAACCAAACTACTTGGTTTCCCTATGACATTATTTATACCCCTTTCTATTTCTACATCTTTAATGCTAGATTCAATATCTTACATTTTCACAAAAATTAATTACATTTCCACTAAAAACCTTGATGAAATTCATATTGGACTCGAAAAATACAAAATTTTTGTGTAATTTGATGTCTTTCTTCTTTTGTTTTCTATCTACATTTGTGACACTAAACAACTTAACTATAATAATGTGAAGGGTCATGTATAACTTCATTCTTCTCACTTAAATTTTTTAACATTCATGAAATCTATTCTTTTAAACAAAAAAAGAATCAACATGATAAAAAAATATACCTCAACAATGATACTATGAAAGATGTCCTAGCTATTGAGAGTGATGCACTGCCACTATTTTAGAAATGTGCATCATCGCTCTTAAAAATGTGTTGTTTCTCTGAAAATTATGCAATGAAAATGATCTACAAATTTATGGTTCCTTCATCTAATCTACGACGGCTACTCCTCACTTATCCTTACCATTCTACCCCTGGTATATATATAGTTAAACGCTTTTGACCGAAGCTTAGAACCGGGGGGTTCTTGGGTCCTCTCCCTTAACAATACAAATGTTTTTAGACAAGATATTACAATTAATCCATCACAATCACAAATCGCTACCACTGAGCCCGCACCGATGATGCAATTTTTCCGCTACCTCTATTTTTAGAGTCACTAGCCAACGCCAATGCCAACAACGACAATGCAAAGTCTGCCACTGCCGAAAGGTACCACTAGCCGCAACCACTAGTGATGCAACACCCGCCACCACCGATAAACCACCCCGAAGGGATCGCACCCAACTGGAATTGAACTTGGGTGGATCCGAATACAACCGTCCGTCATAACCAATCCACCCAAACCTCGTTGACACCCATGGCATATTTTTAAAACCTCTATACGTTAACCTTTTATATATTTCATTATAGAATAATATAGGATAAATATGAGATCTATTTTGAATAATATTTTAAAACCTTTAAATGAACTTACGTATTAGGTATTACCTTCGTTTTTGAATCCCCTTTATTAACCCCTAAAGTGAAGTGAAGGAAATAAATGAATAATATTAATTAATAAATAAAATGAAATCTTAACAACGAAAATAAATAAATTACATATCCCAAACCGCCACAGTTTTCTCTAAGTTTTTGTAACTTTAATTTTGTATTAACGTAAGTAATATAGATTTGGAGGTGAAGACATAGAAACTCCATTATAGTTATATTGGTCGTGTACTATAAAAACACAAGTGGGTTTGGTAATCTAAGACCAAACCAAATATTGAAAGGACATCTTTTGTGAATTTTTTGCATTATTTGATTTTTTGGAGATGGACATCCACTTTCCAAAATGGATATCAGTTTAGGCTCATTTTAATTTATGGATATTTGTTTGCATTTACCAAACTGACAACAGTTTTGCATTCTACTTTAAAAAGGAACATATTTGGCTTTTTCATGTCGCTTGTTTTTGGCCCTCTTGACTCCTTTCAATTCACAATTTTTTATTATTATTATTTTTTTTTGGTAATTTCTTTCTCCAGCAATAAAAATTTTAAGTATGTAGAGAGGCGTTTTACAATGGTACATAAGATTGTAATGGAGTGAGCTGTTCATTTTTATTATCGATATTCAATTTGACATTCATTTGACCATCATGTGAAAGTTCATTCATAAATTTGACTTCTATTGCTAAATAATTTCATTTGCCACAAATCAATAGGAAATTGATAGAGAATTTAATAAAGTTGTTAATTAAAGAAGTACATGTAAAAAATCAAACAAAAAAACCTTGAACTTGATACCTACTAATGTATTTCATATATATACATTTATTATAATATATTTATTATATTATATTTATTTTTAATTGTTATTTTTTTTGGTATACTTATACTACACTTGCATACTTAGATGAGTGCCTCATGATTAATATCTCGCAGCGTATTTTAGATAGATGTATTTTAGATACGTATACTAGTTCTAATGTATATTCTTAACAATCATTTTCATATATTCTAGTTACACTCACAAAATTTTATGAAATTAGGTCTTGTTGTATTATGTATTTTTTAAAGATAGATGCAATTATATAATCGATGTAAAATCACCTTCCCATTAAACATTATGGTATACTTGTACATAAATTAAGGGTTTCATCATTTGATGTATGCATGCTTGATATTCTTATATGGTTAGATTTTGCTTAAATTGTGATAAATTTGATTATTTTATGGCTTGCTCCCTCTTATGTGTTTTAGTTTACTATCCCTAATGACTTTGTGTTGTATTATTTGCATATTGTTCAAACTCTAAGGTCTTTATATGTTTTATACCATCCTAATTAATTAGATCGAAAAAGTTTATAAGATGATTTCTAGAATAAGTTACAAACATGTTGATTTTGTTGAAATTCATTTAGTTAATCCTAGATCTTATTTTAAAAATAAAATAATGTTACTCCTAAAGTGATGGTTTCTCTTTGCAATGATTTTTCTTTGAATGAAAATATTGTGAATGGTTCTTAAATTTATCTATCATATGAATTTATCTAAGGAAAACAAATTTGCTTAAAATGACATGATAAGCTTGAAGAACCTACACAACTTAAACAACATCTTATGAAACGCCCTAATGAACTAAAATACTTGATAAATATGTTCAACATAAAACCCATAGTCAAGAGACTAAAAATGGGACTATGATACAAGATATATACCTTATAAGGTGGAAAATGAATATTTGAATGCTAACAACATAAAGATTAAGCACTTAGGGGATCATCTTTTATGCTTAGTTCATGCGATTATTTCTTATATTTCTTCTTAAATAATTTATCTACATGCTTCTACTATTGTTAAGATTTCACTTACTTCTCAACACACTTTGGTAGCCTCTTAAGTTCATAAATATCTTCCACTTTCGTTTTTTTTTGTCTTCAAACTTTTCGTCATGATGGACTCCTAAAATGATTTTCAATTTGCTTTTGTTTCCTAATGCTTCTTTTCTTACTTATTCAACTACTATGTCTCTTCCAACTCCCAAAATGACTATAATGATAAATTCTATGTGGGACTTGCAAAATAAAATCCAGGTCTTATCCCAAGGGTCTCATAATCCATTGAACATATGGTCACTTATAATATTATTTTACTTAACCCTTTGAATCGTGAGGTGTTTTCTAACCATTTGTACTATGATTTCTATTGGTTCCAAAGTTTGAATTATTTAATGGAAGATGATACCTTCATCCTTATTTGAATTATTTATTGGAAGAGGAGACTCTTCTCAGTGTATTAGGTCATTATATGTCTCTTTCACATGATGTGCACAAAATGATAAATCCAACTCTAAGGTCTCTCTATGTTTATATGTTTTAGGCCATCCTAATTAATTAGATCCAAAATGTTGATAAGAGGATTTCTAGGATAAGTTACAAACATGTTGATTTTGTTGAAATTCATTTAGTTAATCCTGGAGCTTTTTTAAAAAATAAAATAATGTTACTCCTGAAGTTATGGTTTCCCTTTCTATTGATTTTTCTTTGAATGAAAATATTGAGAATGGTTCTTGAATTTATCTATCATATGAATTTATTCAAGGAAAACAAATTTTCTTAAAATGACATGACAAGCTTGAAGAACCTACACAACTTAGACAACATCTTATGAAACACCCTAATGAACTAAAATACTTGATAAATATATTAAAATATGTTCAACGTAAAACCCATAGTCAAGAGACTAAAAATGAGGCTATGATATAATATATATACCTTATAAGGTGAAAAATGAATATTTTAATGTTAACAACATGAAGATTAAGCACTTAGGGGAACATCTTTTATGCCTAGTCCATGTGATCATTTATTATATTTCTTATGAAATAATTTATCCACATGCTTCTACTATTGTTAAGATTTCACTTACTTCTCAACACACTTTGGTAGCCTCTTAAGTTCATAAACATCTTACACTTTCCTTTTTTTGATGTCTTCAAACTTTTCGTCACGATGGACTCAAACTTCATCTACTACTAAAATCCTTTTCTATTTGGTTTTGTTTCATAATGCTTCTTTTCTTACTTACTCAACTACTATATCTCTTCCAACTACCAAAATGATTATAATGATAAATTCTATGTGGGACTTGCAAAATAAAATTCAGGTCTTATCCCAAGGGTCTCATAATCCATTGAATCTAGGGTCTCTTATAATGATACTTTATTTAACCCTTTGACTCGTGAGGTGTTTTCTAACCATTTGTACTAGGATTTTTATTGGTTCCAAAGTTTGAATTATTTAATGGAAGTAGATACCCTTAACCTTATTTGAATTCTTTATTGGAAGAGGAGACTCTTCTCATTGTACTACGTCATTATATGCATCTTCCATAGGATATGCACAAAATGATAAATTATTGATTAAGCTCAATCCAAAAAGCTTAAAGGGTTATGCACTTGATTAGTTTTATTCCTTACCATGTAGATTTATGTATGATTTAACATTAAAGTTTATTATTTTCTCAATCATTTTTCAGTCAACATTAGCATGAACGTGACCTTTTTCACAAAATATCTCAAATCAAACAAGGTTACTATTAGTGAATATGTGTTTATATTCAAGACTATGGTTACAGAGATGACTCATAAATTTCATGAAAGTGAACTTCAAAGCCTTTTTTCTCAAAGCTTGCTTACACCTATAAAAATACAAAGAGGTTTTCACCTCACTATTTTTTGATGTGAGATTTTTCATACAAATAGAAAAATTTAGATCAAGCTTTTAGAGGCCAATATACTTAAATATGAGACAAATTACCATACCTATAATGGATCCAAGTTCCAAGAAAACAAAATTTTATTACCAAAAGTAATTATGACACTATCTTTGAACCTAAAACAAAGGCCAAGAATGTGGTGAATGTTGTAGAGAAATAAACTAGCATATTAGTCTTGTCTCAACAAAGGGAGTGTAGATAATTTACAAGATTAAGTTAAATTAAAAAATAAGTATGTAAAGTTTTCTTTAAAGGAGTATGATTATCTTTCCTCTTATTAAAAAACTTGATTTATTGAGGACATCTTCCAAGAACTATGACACTAGTACACGATTTAATTATCATATAATATAGAGACATTATTCAAATAGATGCATTATGCTGAAATATAAGATCCAATACCTCATTGAAAATAATCAAATTTAGGTGTAGGGAGCCAATATCATTTTAAATGAATTGGCGGCTTAACATAATCAACATGTTTAAATATCTACTAATCCTCTTTCATACCATGGTACCTGATCAAAAAATAATGACAATGTTTATATGATATTAATAAGAATAACCCCATCTAACTAATGCTTGTCCACTTGATGGGCTTATTAGGTTGGTTGATATTGTACAACGAATATCAAGCCTCTTAAAATTGTTTTTTATGAAAATGAGATTCCAAATCATAGATATTACAATGGATTGTGATTCAGTCAAGCTTTTATAAATGAATGCTTGCAAGAAAAAAATAGATTTATGATTGATAATGTCTCAAGGATTAATGTATGCACAAAGAAAACTATCAATACTATTAGATTCCAAGAAAGATTTAGTGGGCACCACAATGGTTATTGTGGGATATGATGGAATCACTATGAAACCATTTAGTTATATTGTTTTATTTGATATAGTTGCTCCTAAGACTATTTTAGTTTGGTTTCATGTGATGCCAAATATTGTAATGTTTTCTCAAGAAAACGGGGATAAATAAAATGAGAGAAATTCCATCCTTACACCAATGTTTGAGATTTTTTCATGGAGATCAAGTTGTCACAATCCTAAAGATTTATTACTCTCCACAACAAGTTCAAGATGAGGTCTTACCCAAACAAACACCATGGAAACACCCAATGCTTATATCTCAACCGAGTGAGCATAAAATTCACAATCCAATGCTACACCTACAAGGGCATATTTATCACAGCCTCTTATTGCCACACCCATAACATTGTCTAAAGATGATCTCATTTTTTAATTTCATACTTAGATAAAGGATCATACTACTATGCAAAGACCTTTACAATAGATAACATTGATAATAAAAATGATATACTAATAATAATGAAAATATATTGTCTTTCTTAGACTCATGAAAACCTCTACATCTTGATTTCACTCCAAATGATACATGCGCTTAAAATTATAAATAATACGACAATGATTCTCTGGAGTATGATTATATAACTGGTCATTTTTTTAACTAAACATTCTTTTTTTTTTCAATTTAGAGATCTATACTTCATGCACATAGTTTTATTTTATATCGTTCTCTCTTTTGATTCATTTCCATTCCTTTATTCACTTATTTTTAATTTTTTACTCTTTTATTTAGTATATGGTGTTTGGTGAGTACATGTTATCTCTACATATTTCTTTCTTTTTTTATTAGCCACATAGGTCTTTTCTACCTATCATATTTACAATGATATCTTCTAGAATTTTTCCCTTTAGTTCTAAGATTGATGGTTCCTCACTCTAATGATTCTTTGATGTTTTAACATCGGCCTATTAAATCCATGTGATGAATTATATTTTTCATAGGCCTTAATTTTTCTAGTAACTCACTCAATACTATCTTCATAAACTCCCCTTGTGTTTTGTTCACTTCTCATGACATTGATTCATCTTTCTCCATCGATGTACATGTGCTTTATACTTGTGTGGGCTTTACTGTTAGTAGAAAATATGTACTGGTGTATCTTACCTCACTCAAGAATTGCATTTCTAAAATAACATAGCCTTGTGTCCTTACTCTATTTCCACACTCATCTCCATCATCAGGTTTAGAGTGTAATATTCTCCATGCTTGACCTCTTTGTAGGTGTCCGTACAGGCATCATGTAGCACCCTGCGATCAAACTTCCATAACCTTCCAAGTAGCACATGAAATGCATCCTTAAGCATTATGTTGCACATAAATTCATCTTATATCTCCGTATTTGGAACTCAACTAGACATTGCTCAATCACCAAAATCTGGTGTCCCTTCTACAACCATGAAATTTTGTAAGGATTAGGATGTGCAATCCTCTTCAACCCAACGTGTCTACCATCTCTGATGCAACAAAATTTTAAGTGCTTCTGATGTCCACTATCATCTTGCATAATTTACATCCTAATTTACATGTTTAGAACATTTTCCCCTCTACTCCAAACCAATTTATTCTTTTGTTGATTTCAATAATCCAGACTTAAACATCAGTGTCTCTCCCATCTCGGGGTATTCTTTGTGGCTTGACATGTATCTCATTGATGGCCTATGTGATATGTTCACTTGCATTATTACACCTGTCATCCCTCTGGGTGTGGAAACCCTCATAATTTGTATGCCATATTTCTTCACATCTATAACAGGTTTCTTTGAATTTTTTACCTCTTTCACATCTATAGGATTCTATTCCCATGGATATTTCCTCCTCCTCTATGTGTTCCTTCATTGTGTAGTGTCAAATTTCCTCTCCTTTATGATGTGTAAATGTTCCCTTGCCACTAACTTGTTTGTGGCCTTGCATGACCTCCCCTTTTCCTTTGGTAATGTTATATTGCTTATACACCAAATTATCCTCCACCTTCAATGCATAATGATAGGCCTCTTCAATGAACCATACTTAGATCATTCCAAATTCATCTCGAATTGCAATCCTTAATCCATTCATATATATATATAAAATTTGTGACTATAGTTCACAGGAAATAAGTTTATTTTGAGCTTAGCTACCAACATATACTATGTGTTGATCTCTATCTTGTCTCTTTGCATTTTGTCTATCTGGATATGCTACCATCAAATATATGCATAACCTTTCAATTTAGTATAGAAAAATTTAAATCTCCTTGGATCTTTCATGTATTCATAGTCAAGAAAATATTGAATTATGTTATCCAATCAATGAGATAATCTAGTTTTAAAAATTTAGAATAACTTGTGGTGTCAAATCTTTGCTTACTCTCCATTCTACCAATCATGCATAAAACCCTATCTTCTAGACCTTCTGCTTATGCGTCTTCTTCTTCCTCATCTACATCATGTGCTTTCTATTATGTGGGTTCTTCTTCATTATCATAGTGATCCTCCATTACAACACCTCGATATTTTTTCCATAATCTCCAACTAGGATTGCATATAGTATTCATCAATTTGACAAAGTCCTCAAGTATTTTTTTCTTGATCTATATTACCTCTTACAAAATTTCTCTTGTATGCGATTGGGTTTCCTATAAAATGACATATTTATGACATCTAAAACCTTCACACCTTCTTCCCAACAATATTCTATTTGGAATATGTTCACAATGATTTTCTTCTCACACTCATAAATGTAGAAAACTCCTAATACTTGTTGTATAATCTCACACCTTTTACCAAACAATCACCCACTTGAATGATGTCCACAACACTTTTCTACCCACGTCCTCGATTTGGGAAACTACCAATATTAATTGCGCCCAAATTTGTAAGGAAATAAATCCTTTCTCTGATACCAAATGATGACCATGTGATTAGCACTTGCCTAATGAAGAGTCTTGTTAGGCCACGTAACCCTCAAAGATTCATATAGAATTATATTTTAAAAGTATAATAGCATGAAATGGAATTATGAAACAAAAACATAGCATGAAACATATATTGAATTAACTCATTAGAGCAACACACACATATAAATTGATCACCAATAATGTGGATTCAATAACACATTCAAAAAATAATAGTATCAAAGAAATGTTTGCGCTAAGAACAAATACCACACTTGCGATGTCAACTCTCATTGATCAACTTCCTAAGGAAATTATGCTTTGTTATTATAGGCATTCAAACCACCTAAATGCTATCTTGAACTTAGCCTCTAAGATTATAAAGATAAGGCCTAAAGGACCCATCACAAGACTTAAAGCATAACCAATTGCCTTGAATGAGATATTTGGTGGGTCAACTCATATCCATATTATATTGTGGCTTTAAACATGTTTTTAGTACTTCATGGCTTCTTGTAACGTGTTTCACAGCTTCCATAGACCTTGGCATCTTCAATAGTGTTATGTGAGTTCAATAGACCTTTGTGGCTTCAACTGATTTTACATGACTTCAATAGAATTTTGCAGCTTTAGTAATGTTATGTGGCTTCCATTAGGATTATACTTTTCCCGCTAACAACACAAAATGCTACACAACTAATCTAATTATGTTTGGTTAAATCAGGATATCATGTAAACCCAGATATTCTTGCTTCATGAAGGTGTGTCATCCACCATGTTTTCTTATCTTGCGCCCTAAGTGCCCAAGATTTATATACCCTCATCCTCATAGATGAGTACAATCTTCCCATCACCATATCTTCCTACAAAAGCTTATTCAAAAGCACATATACATCTTTCATCAATGATTTGAGCATGAGTTTCCAACCTTCTCTTCATGTAAAGCTCTATAAACATGGGTATGGCATGGCTTTAAGAGCATGTGCTTTTCCTAAACTATAGATCTACAGTGAAAATCCATTATGATTTCTCTTGTTTCTAATAATACATTTCTTAAATCTTACAATTACGTTTATATTGATGATACTACCGATCGTAGTGCATGCTCTAGCGTTGACTAGCTCATCAAAAATTTATTTTGTTATCAATGATGGAGATTTTTTTTATCATAAACCTTTGGGGTTTAAAAACCTTTGTGTGTTACACTCATTTACTATTTAAGATCATATCAACTAATTAAATTGTAGTTATAGCTTCATGTAAATCATAGTTTTAAAGACGACATATGCATTGATTAAAGTCATATTATTAGGCACATGTTATAATGTTTGATATGCGTTCTAGTTACATTGCAACATAATTGATGTAAAACTAAGTAGATGTTGAAGGTTATGCCCAACTAGAATCTTGTTACTTTATATGGTGATTTCCTAGTAGATCGTTGTAATTGGGAAGGACACTATGTTATCGATATGGATGAATCTCATAAGTACAAACTAGAGGAGTTTAAAGGCCTTCTAATAATTCAATATTATCAAACCCAAGGGTTTTATAGGCCTTTAAATATCCTTGAGAGTCAAAATAGAGGATTTTATAGGATTTTAAAGATTTTGATGTTATCTTCCATTTTTTAGTGATTTAGTTATTTAATTGCAATACATGAAATATTTAATAGTTTAAAAACAATGATATAAACCAAAAATCAATATGAAGTCATTTTGAATTGTGCAGGGAAATGATGATTGTGCCACTCTAAGTACATGTGTACATCCAAGGTTTAGATTTGACAGCCATTTACACGTTTTTCATGCTTTAGCCGTAAAATACTTCGAATTTTTGAAACAATTATATCATGTAACTTGTATAATTAAAATATGAACATCATTTTTATTTTAAGTTATATATAAATTATATTTATATGCATAAAATTCTATGTTTCAAAAGCTAATATTAGTCCCTTAAAAATTGATGCCAAATTTAAAGTTTGGTTGTATCACGACTCTTAAAAACATTTTCAATTACTTATGCAACAAACAACTTTCATCAAAGGGCCCTTGGTCTATTGGTGAAGTTGATTGACTTTGAATAAGCCCATCTAGAGATATAGAGTTGGAGCGTTTTTAATCATTTTTTAAAAACATTATTACATTTAAATAAGTAAAAATCACAAAACATATATTTTATTTAACATATTACTTAATGAAATGTGCATTTAATTGAAGTGAAACTATTTCTTATATTATTGAGTTTGTATCTATTTTACTCTTGTGTTCTTTTACAAAAGTGTATGGTTAATTTATTGTTGTCAATTAAGATATAATTTTTTAACCATAAACGAATAAATTCATTTTATAAAACTAGATTTTATGGAACATATTATTTTAAATCAATTATATATTGAATTTATTCTTTGTCAATTAAAATACAACTATTTCTTATAACTTTTCATAACTATTTTAATATTTAAAAGTACAACTTTTCCTTTTCCTAAAGTAAGACCAGCTCTCAAATTTGATCACTGGTCACTGATCACTCCAGTCTCCATTGGATGTGATATAGATTTCACCTACTCCCATTTAGATTACTAGAAACTTCCATCCAGCTAGAAATTTATTTTGTTAAATAAAAAACCAGACATACGAGTGAGCAAATCTCTATTGGCATTATTATCAATATCCCAGATGGTGACAGAAACCTCACCTTACAATAACAATTTCCTTTCAAACTGTTTTGGAACAAACGTGCACCGTACCAGACATTATTTTCAGAATTAAAAAACACAAATAGAGAGTACAGAAAGCTACTACATATTTCACAGGCACGGGGCCACAAACTCGGGTATATAACTATTTGTTGTTTGTTGACCATGGTTAACTTATTCAATGCAACATTGTCGATGGGGTTAGGTAAGAAGGGCAGTTGAGGGTGGGCTGGTTGGATCGTTAGGTGGGTAGTTGCATACTATTTAATATCACCCCAAAGAGTTCAGAGAAGAAAAGAAAAACATGAAGGATTGAGAGAAATACCCGACTCCTGGAGCGAAGGTGAAGGACATGCACATTAAATAGAACCATTCGGATTCAGTAAGGTCTTCGGGAGACAGTGCAGCGCAGGGTCTTCTGGCCGGTTGATTGCTTTCTCCAGCAGACAGAGATTCAAACAGCTCCCTCAGTTGCAGGCTTCTCTGTGCACACAGCTCTTCGTTGCTCAGCTCCATGGGTTGTACTGTTTTCCTTGTCTTTATGGCTCCATTGTAAAACCCATCAGCCCATTCAAGCAATCTGTCAAGACAAACACTGTAAATTTCATGTAATATAAATTTGAATACAGAAGAATATGTGTACAAAACGTTCAAAATTTTAAGATTATAATAAGTAGATATAGAGATGGTTTTATATTCAAACACGTTTGTCTCATGTAAACAATCATTAGTAGGTATGGAGATGGTTTTATTTCGGACAACGTATTAGAAAAAAAGGCTCTCCCATCGAGTCCCATGTAAACAGTCATGACTAGATATAGAGTTTTATTTTCAAACTCGTTCACACGATGTGTAGAATAAAAGGGCTGTCTCATGTAAACAGTCATAAGTAGATGTATATATGGTTTTGTCATCAAACTCTTCATACAATGTATTACAATAAAAGCAATATTGTCTGATGTAAACAGTCATAAGTTGATATAGAGATGATTTTATTTTCAAACTCTTTCACACAAGGTGTTGAATGTACCGTCTCACTAAACAATTGTTGCATTCAACTTTAACACTCAAACAATTGTTGCATTCAACTTTAACACTCAAAAACGTCAAAAGATGTTGAATGTATGGACTTTAATACTTTTTTAAAAACTTACTTAAAGAGCCTATGTATAAACAGTGGATCAATGTCAATTCATTGTTTAAAATATTCTGAACAAAAAGGAGTGTGTCTAAAAATTGTATGAGAAGATTATATGAAGAAGATCTGCGATCTAAAGATTATAGTATACATTTCTTTTACTTAGTACCAAAAATTAGTGTATATCCATTCCACCAAATTCATCTTGAATTTAAACCCAACATCATTTCCTAGCTTAAACTCCAGGCCCAGTAACATCTATAGGTGTTGAAGATGGAGCAACTTCACACTTTTTAAGTGTGTTTAAGTATTAAACCCAGATCAGTTTGTTTTTAATACCTTGGTGGATGGCAAGCGCATAAGCTCTATTGTACCTTTGGTTCTCTATTATAATTCTTCTTTCACACATACTACTTATTCACAATCTAAAATTATCTCCAATGTCGTACAAGAACATCACTTAAAACTAATTAAGGCGTAAGATTAACACAGTTTTTTCCTTAAAATATTCTCTCTAGTCATACGGAATGTGGAAACACTACTGTAACTCATAGTTTTATTTAAAACATGGTTAAGAATACCTACAATTAAAAGCAAACCCTGAAAAATTTATGAGCCGTAAACTAAGAACCAACTCAAAGATCGAAACACCCGGATGGATCCACCGGAAAACACAGTCCAAACAAACAACATATAACTCAAATAAAACAAATTTCCTTCTAAACTACCATCTGTGTAGTGCAATATCATGCATAATTATATAGATATATGTGAAGAATTTGTAAAACTGATTACTCCTGAACACAAGTTTCTAAAGAAATAAAAAATACACTTTATTAGAAACAAATTTGACCTACTAAAAATGTTTCATCTCATAACAGTACCCTGGTTGGGGAGAGAATTGCCAGAAAACTGAGTATGTCCACTGGATGCTTTGTACAGCTGCCTGTATCTGCTGTCTCAACCTCATTCTTATACCTGCTTCTGTGAAATCTGCAACAGCGGCCGGTGCATTCTGTTTTCCAGGTGGAGCCATAGCCTGCACTCAAATTATATAAACCTTAATTATAAGATAATAGCTACGTTGATCACAGCCAAGAAGATCCATTCTGTACCCTAATCAATAGAACAAATAATTTAACAATGAAATTGAAAGTTTGTTGGAAATCTTTGGTTACAACTCTGTAATATTTCTATCTCCTACATTTCCAGCCTTATACTAAACCGAAGGATATAACTGTAATATTTTTATTTCCGGCATTTGGAGTCTCACTAGACTAATCATTAGGGAGGAAGTATTGAGTCTCATATTAGACCAATCATCAGGAAGGATGTATCGAATGGCATATTAGACCAATCATCAGACTTAGTGCTTGGTGTTTCCTTGTTGATGATTGGTCTAGCTGTATGAGACTAAGACTAATCATCAAGAAAGAAACATCGAGTTTCTTATTAGACCCACAGGTTTCCTTCTTGATACAGGTCTAGTATGAGACTCTAAAATATTGGAAATAAAAATGTTACAGGTGGGTGTATATCTCAAGATGAATCCAACCTCAAAACTCATAGTCTTACCTCATATGCCCTAGGGCATCAGCAGCTCTAAATCTCCATACAAGAGAGTGCAGTATATAACCTTCACAAGCAGCTGTTTACAATTTGAAAATAGAAGAATCCCCAGAATGGAGATAACCTTACATACCAACCATTACACACTTTCAAACACCTAGAGGATAATCTTCACATTGTCTTCTCCACCCAAATCTTTCTCCAAAATAGAAATGTCATGATATAACTGGCTTCCATTAAAACTCCTCTACAAAAACCAGCAACCCCACTCGGACATGACAACCACCAGTACATTAAGTAATAAACCCCATCACAGCAATTAATTTTCACAATTCCACCTCTCTGCAAAACACATCAGATATAGAAAAATGAAAAGAAACCATAGGTGGAGTCTGCAGCATGCCTTGAACCAGACAAATCAAGGCTTTTTCAGAACTAGTAGTAGAAATCCACTCTTCTCTGCAACTCACTACATACATCAGAGCCACATAAATCTCGAGCTCTGCAGACGACATTAAATTTTCCCATAAATCATATGCACGAATGTGGTAGTGTAGCAGGAGGCGACTTTAGGCGAATGTAGTTTTCATGGACTTAAAAAAGGGCTTGCGTGGCAGACACGTGGGAGGCGGTGATTGAAGGCGGTTACAGTTTCGATGGGGTTAGTTGCGGATGGAGCTTCGTCTGACTGGCAGGTGAACCTGCCAGCTCCTCTTTAACAGGGCTCACGTGGACTTCTTACCGTTAGGTGAGAGGTAAGCTTCCTGGTTGGAAAAGGTTTTCATTAATTAAAGGCACCCCCACATTTATCATATTTGCTCAGCTCATTTAACCTAAATTTCACCTAGGCCTTTTGACTATTTTCATGACTGTCAGATGGCACAGTTTATCTAACCCCACCTCTATTTCGCCACATGTTCAAATCAGAAATTGTTAAAAAAATTATGTGCTTTTTTTCTAATTGGATAGTTTTGACCTTAGCAAATTGGGAGTTGAATTTTTGCTATTTATCTTGCACCAAGATAAATAGAAATGGCAACGACTATTCTCCGGATATAATGTACTATCTAACATGTATGCCTCCATGAAAAATATGCATGTCCATATATGGGTGAGTCCCGCGGCCAGGGGTTACATCATAGTCGGATTCTTTTTTAATATGAGTTTGACAATGTATAGTTGTAGTTTGGCTACAGTTTAGTTGGTAAGACAATACCTTGGCGAATAGGAAGTCATAGGGTTGAATCCCAAATTTTCGCAACTAAACATGTGTTTTTCAACCAAAAAAATTATAAACAAAAATTAAGTATAAAGGCGCGACACGTGTGCGGGAGATGGGTGGATGTCATTTTTATAGACATAGGTGCATTCTATCGGGAGAATAGCCTTCGCCCATAGAAGTATATAAATATACATGTTTACCAAATTTATGACATAAAATATTTTTTCCTTCATAAATATTGTGTATTAAATACATATAATTTGAATTTTTGACTTTTTTTTAATTGGAATAAGAATTTACAATTAAATTATACGGTAACAAATGAAAGTGATTGAAATGTGATATAGATATGTAGATAGATTGAATTTGAACTTGCACTCATTAGGTGTACATAATTTTACGTTTAGTTTTCCAGGATTGAACGATTCTATTCTGTCAAATTCATTTGGGACGCGATACTGACCTCATCCCCAATTATTTAGTATCTCGTGAGATTTATATCTTAGTAGATGGTTAGGTAACATCATTTATACAATCCTACAACCCATTAAACTACAACCAGTTTGATATCAAATCTATATTTTTAAAAATTAAAAATGGACATATATATAATATGATAGATATTTATGAGACCGACATTTCTTAACTCAAATATTATAAATTACTCTATATAAATATAATTAGAAACCTTATATAAATAATTAACAAATTAATTTATTCTGTAATAATGGATTATGAGATGTGGCTGCAAAACTATATCAAAAAATGTGTTCCACAATTTAGTTTAAAAGCATTGAATCTCTCATGTGTTCAATCTCTTGTATGAAATAACCATGCAAATAGCGCTTTCTTTGTTTAAAGAATATTCGACCAAGGCTTCGTGGAAGCATTTTAAGAATGTGCTTTGGGATTTGAGTTCCAAAGGTACATATTTGAATGAGTTGGGCTCATTATTCCATATTTATGACTATGACATAACGGATCAACAGAAAAAGTTGAAGTCGCAAGTGCCTCAATCCTCATGTGTTTGAATTATCGAGGTAACACTTTTCTTATTTTTTTCAACATGGAAACCAAAACTTGTTCGATTTTAAATAGGTATCATGTGCTTTCTCTTTCTCCCTTTGTAACCCCAAATAAAACGTCCGGGTATTAGATTTGTTTATGATTATGAATTGCCCCATTAGACAAATTCAAATCTGAAATAATGGCATATTCTTAAAAGTAATGTCTTATTTAACAAATTGTTTGATGGGAAAGTAGTTCTATATCATAAATGCACTACAACTACCCGTATATATTGAATTTGCCAAGCAAAAATGGGTAAGAGGGCTTTTTTTTCTTTGGTAAAAAATTGTAAATAAATACTATATAGTAATTTAGTCAATTTTTTAAAAACGTGTCAAATAAAATCTTAAGGATTTAGATCAAACAAAGATTGTTTTTTAAGAACTGTCATGATATTCCTCCTCTTCAGGAACATAAGTGTATGGTAATATAGTTTGACCATGTTGTTTGTTAGGTGTAAGGCTCCAAAAATCTTACCTTCATTTTTGGAAATTTTCCTGAATTTATAGAAAATTAATCTCTTTCCTCCAAACACTAGCAAGGCTACAGCCCCTGGAAAGTACCACATAGAATGGCAAATGTATTAAGAGATCTTTGTTGTCCCTTAAGTCTTATCCAACCCCTAATGTTTACATTGTACAAAGTTCACAATCAACACACCATGGATAATACATGTTTACCATGTAATCCAATGAATGTAGGCCCTAGTCCTATAAAAAATTTCATGACATCACAAACAAATAAGTGCTTTAGATGTGTTCCTACTCTAAATGTTTTGAATTCACAGCAAGGCTTTCTTGAATTTACTTGTATCTCTATATGTTTTGATGTCTTGTTGTCCAAAATTGCCCTCGCACAATTTTGAACAACTCATACAAGTTGGGACTTAGGCACTTTTTTCTTCGAAAAGTCGCGAAACACTAAGTTAGTCTTCCATAGAATGAGTAAAAGTAGATTTTTGCAGGTTCTCCTAACCCACCGAACAAGAAAATAGAGATCAAAACTTAAACGGATTTTTGATGGAGTTAGTGCTTCACGGAGGTTGAAGTTAGATGTTAGACCTTCGCAGCATTGAGGAAGTCAACCTTCCATGAACATCAAAATTGGTCTTGCACTGGTTGAAGGCAAATTCAGAGCATCACAGGGTTTACACGCCCGTGAAAAGTTAGAAAATCGGGTAAGGACAAGATCCGCGGAGCCAAGGAGTGGGAAAGCTTAGTGCTTCGTGGCATAGAAAATACAATGATATGCAGACTTAGAAAATACAAGTTTTTGCATATTTGGTCAATTCCAAGAAAAAAATGTTATAATATGCTAAGGTTAAAATCCACGAGGCAAAGAAATAGACCACTGTGGCGCGTGGAAAAGGAATGTAAAATGCAGAGTAACAATTGTGCAAATTCAAAAAATCAGACTGATCCCACAGAGCACAGTGAATGTCGCATAACAAGGAGGAAGACTTTGAGGCATAGTGGAAGTGTTAAACGACTAAGTGTGGGAGTTTTCAAAAGTCGTGTAACATGGAATAGCCGCAGAGCACACAACATAAGCTGCGGATCAAGGTAGAATCATCTAAAATCTGCAAGGCATGAAAAAGTCGTGCCTAACTTGAACCAAATGCTCAACCACCTCAGTGACCATAATTTAATGAAGTATGGGCGTCGTCCTCCTGCCTTAGCAATTTGATGGTGTGCAATTGGATCAATGTCAGGAAATTCTTCTCTCCTCCCCTTTTCTTCTCTCTCCTATGTTTTATAAATGCAACTCAAAAACTCACTGTAAAGGATTATCTTTTGATTGTAACGACACCATGTCAAAATGGTGGCCGACTTCCTACGAGTTTCATACCTCATATCTGAATGCATGTGGTGTGTCTAACACCTTCTAAGCATTTATGTTGGTTTATGCATTTCCCAACAATGATTTAATGAGTATTGTCGCTCGTTTTCGCCCTTCTCCTTGTATTGTTGTCTTCTTGCCTCTCCTTTCATGCATTTTATGTTGTGTATGGATTCTACGCATGGATTCTTCATTTATGTGTGTTGATAGCACGTGGAATGGAAAGGTCGATGCAAGATTGGTCTGTGGCACATGGTTGCGCTCTCCTCTATGTGTTTCCTTCTATTCTTCCTCTCATGGTGAGTGATCACCACTTCTTTCTGGTGTTATCACCTCCTTCCTTAGCACAGGTTTCATTTCTTGCATTCTCGCTAACCCTATCCCTTGGAATCCTAGATTAGGATTAGTTAGTTGTTAGCTTTGTTTATGAGTAGTGTTAGCTCTATGTTAGATATCTAGGGGAACCAACCTTCTTTAGAGGTTTGTCTCAAGGAGAAAGGTCCCACACCTTGGAGACATTCCCATGTTAGCCAAAATTATTGATCTTCCATGATCAAATCATAGGGTGCTACTTTTGTGTTAACATGTCCTAAATACACTAATGCACCTATGCATGTATGGGCTTCTTGACTTAAAGTAGGACTTTTTTTTTTATTATTGGCAAATAGTTTTTTGAAAGGGACTATACCCTTGTACACTAATGCTCAGAAGCTAGAATTGAAAGTTAAAGCACAAGAGATGGATCAAAATCCAAATATAACAATAGAGCCTGACTGTAGAAAATTGTCAGCGAACAACCGACAAAGTAACAGCAAAAAAACAACAGAAATACAACAATCGAACAACAATGGCATACCAACACCATTGGAAGCAACCTGTTATCTGGCCAAGAAAAATGAGACCCATGTAGCCCAGCCAGCCAATAGCAGAGATAAGAATCATCAAGGCGAAGTGCTACCCTTCAGAGGGGTAGATTTTTTCTTTTTGCTGACCGTAACCCATCCTGATGGAGCCTTCGCGGTTGGAGAAGAAGACAAAGGAGGAGTATTTTCCTTAGTCGCATTTGTTCCTTTTGGGACAACCACTTTGTTAACACGAGGACTTAAAGTAGGACTTTATTGGCATGCATAATGATCGATTTAAATTGTAAAAGAATGCCTGCAAACCATATGGGGCCTAAGTAACTTGGTCAAATCAACTGCCATCAAAAAAACCTATAAGCCTACATATATGGTATTGGGGGTTCATGACTGTACATCTACATTTATGGGGGATCAAGAACCGTAATTATACAATTTTGGGGAAACATCATAGCACTTGAAAAATATAGACGAGAATAGGAGATACAAAAATAGGGGAACACTACGAGAAATAACCAAAAAATAAGGAAATTTGTCTATAAGATCCTAATCAAGACTGGTAATCAAAAAATACACAAGTACTCTTAAATAGTGTGGTTTTATGACTAGCTAGTACAATTACACCTTGGAGGTGTTGGTGCACACAATGGAGACACCGATAGGGGTAACGAGATGTGCATAGGAAATAATAGAATGAAAAAAAAATTAAGTAAATTGACGTATTAGGAAGAGGAGAAGAAAGGAACATGTAAACGAGGGTGTGAATTTGATGCCAAAAAATGGACTTGCGAAGGTTTTCATTGTTAGTGGTGAAAAATTTTCCACCTTAAGGGATTCCCTCTTTTTTACATTCCCTTCTCACCTATACAAAATGAATTGAATTTATGTATTATGTTTTGGCATAACATCAACAAACAACACCATAATGATTATTTTGGAAAATGTTTTGCCCATTGTTATGTCAATGAATACCCTTGGATTTTTCATCATTTGTCACAAATACACAAATCAATTATTAATAATGTTCTAAAAATCAATGAGTAAGTACAATAGTCAACAAAGTTATTATTAAAATCCACACCACCAAGAAGAGTATCATTACACACTACTAACAACTAAAATTTAATTAAGAATATGGGTATTATATATGCTAGTAAAGTGTTGATATTGAAGTTGTATTACTAGTTGTGTGTAAATTGCTTTATGAATGCTAGTCATAATTGTACAGTCACTTATGTTAAAATGATTTGAATGTTGAATCGTAAAGGATAAATTCTACAATCAATCATTAATATAGTACATTAAACCTTAAATTCGTTAAATCTTACGCTAAATTTTAATATGTGTCTAAACAGTAAAAGTTACATATAGTACAAAAGAACTGTAGTTAAAGATTGATTAAATAAACACGTGAAAAATAAGTTTTGGCAAATTAGAGATATCATGAAGTTTTGTAACTATTTCAAGAAATTAGAGAAATGGGGAATCAAATATCGCTTGTAGTTTTGTATTTTTAGGGAATTAGATATCTTAGATTGTTTTACAGTTTCAAGGAATCAAAGATATCAAGTTGTTTTATCATTTAGATACTTAATTGCTTCGAACCTCTGAAAATATGATTCCATGAAAACTTGATAAAGGTGGGGAATCATAACTTAGAGGCGGAGGAGTAATTTGTACTTTGCTTTCCCAACTGCTACAAGACCTCCCAAACCCTGAATCTCTGAAAACATGATGAGGGCAAGCCAAAATTGGAAGTTAGAGGTGGAGGATTGATTT
This sequence comes from Taxus chinensis, assembly GCA_019776745.2. Taxonomy (NCBI): domain Eukaryota; kingdom Viridiplantae; phylum Streptophyta; class Pinopsida; order Cupressales; family Taxaceae; genus Taxus; species Taxus chinensis. The sequence goes on from CM034152.1 coordinate 661,925,656, forward strand.
GTAATTTAATTGCAAAATTACTTAAAAAACTTTTAAAGATTGATTTTGCATTTTTCTTTTTATCCTTAGCTAGTTTTTTTTAATTCCATAGATCTCACGTTTTTTAGTTTCAAGGAATCAAAGATCTCAAGTAGTTTTTATAGTTTAATTTCTTAATTTATCCCAAATCTATAGAACTCCAATTCCACAAAAACCCAATGAAGGTGGGGAATCAAAACTCAGAGGTTGAGGAGAAATTTACAATTATTACTCTTGATCTATGAATATTTGATTCCCCAGAAACTCAATAAAATTATGGAATCAAAAGTCAATGGTTGAGGGATAACTTTGTAATTTAATTCTAAAAACTGCTCTGGATCTTTGAAACTCCAATCCCCTAAAAATCTAATGAAGGCTAGGAATATAAACTCGAATGTTGAGGATAAATTTTCAATTTAAATAACAAGAGTGCTTAGGATCTCTGAAATTGTGATTCCCTGAAAATTTGATGAAGGCAATGAAATCGCAACTCAGAGGTTGAGGAGAAATTTTTTAATTTAATTTTAAAAACTGTTTTACAAATATGAAAGCCCACTTTTGTGTATTTCCTTCAATCCTTAGCCATTTTTTAATTTCTCAAGCTATGGAGTTATTTCCTATATGATACTTGAAATTATACGGATCTATCATTTCAATGCAAGCCCTCAATTCTTAAGGTGGGATATTAATATTATAATAATATGTATACAAAATTACAAGTATTTACTATACATATTAAGTATTAATACAGTATGGTAGTCAAAATCACAATGGTTAAAATGCCCCTACATTTATTTTGAATGTTCTCATGTGCAAATTAAGTGCAAAAAAGTAGACTTGTCAGAAGTGTCATTTTTAGTGGTAAAAACCTTCCATTACAAAGGGCCTCACCATTTTTTTTTCATGCCCTTCTCACCCATACACAAATGAATTGGATTTCTCTATTTTCTTTGGCATAACACCAAAAAACAATGTCATAATGATTGTTCTATGAGATTACATGTGTTTCCCACTGTTATGTCAAAGAATACCCTTGGATTTGTCATCCATTATCATAAATACACAAATTATTGATTTATATGTTCTAAAAAAGCATTGACTAAGTATATAATCAACGAATTTCATTATCAAAACCCGCACCATCGAGATGAGTATTAATGCATGCAAGTAACACCTGAAATGAGATTACGAATAAGAGTAGTTTATATGGTAGTAAAGTGTTTTATATTGAATTTGTATTATTAGTCATGTGTAAATTACTTATTTGAAAGTTATTCATAATTTTACCATCATTTAAGATTTAATGAATTGGCCGTTAAAACGTAACATGGATGAAACGTGCATAAAATCAATCATTAATATACTACATTGAACCTTAGAGTGTTTTAAATATTACCCTAAATGTTAATATGCGCCTCAACTATAAAAGTTACATTTAATACCAAATAAGTGTATTTAAAAAATTATTAAATAATCGCATGAAAAAACATTTTTCAAGGAATTAGAGAATGTGATATCTTAAATAGGTTTACATTGTCAAGGAATCAGATAACTTAGGAACTTTTACAATATCACGGAATTAGCGATCTCAGATAATTTTGTATTTTTGGGGAATTAGATATCTCAAAAAAAATTATATTGTGGTTTATTAATTGCTTTGGATCTCCATGTTCCTCACCCTTAGAGGAAAGGAACTTCTCTACTCAACACTTCTTGGGAAAATCCCAATTTTTTCTTTACTGTAATGGACTATGAAAACCACGTTTATTTATTTCCCTTCTAACATTTCCATTCTAGTTGATTTTATGTTCTAGTTGGCCCATTCTTTCCCTCATGTGTCCACTAATATTTAGATTAAAATCAATATGTATTTTGTATTTGCATCATTACAAACTTAGATCTCAAGTATCGGGGAATCAAATATCTCACGTATTTTTATAACTTTCGGGAATCAAATATCTCAAATAGTTTTACAATTTCAAGGAATCATATATCTTAGGAAATTTTATAATTTAGTTTCTTAATTATTTTGGATATTTGAAACTATGATTCTCCAAAAACTTTATAAATGTGGGGAATCAAAATTCAAGGGATGGGGTGTAATTTACAATTTAATTTCAAAACTACTCCAGATCTTCAAAACTATGATTTCCATAAATCCCAATGAAGGTAGGGAATCGTAACTTGAAGGCTAACGACCAATGTGCAATTTAATTACAAAAATAATTTGAATAGTTGAACCTTTCATCCCCTAAAAGTCCAATGAAGGCATGGAATTAGACCTCATAGGTCTCTGAAACTTTAATTCCTTGAAAACCTGATTTAAGGTTGGCCATTGAAACTCAGAGGTTGAGGATAAATTTGTATTTTAATTAAAAAAAATTACAGATATCCAAAACTATGATTCCCTAAAAAAATGATGAATGATGGGAATCCAAACTCAAAGGTTGTAGATCAAGTTTTGTAATTTAATAACAAAACTACATTAAAACTCTAAAATCCACTTTTACCTATTTTTTCAAATCTTAGCCATTTTTTTAATATTTAGATCCCGTGGAGTTGTTTCTGATATGGGAACTCGGAATTGTGTGGACCTATCATTGTGATGTGGGGCCCTTAAGATTTAATGTTTTAATGTAATTTTTTGTGATTTGTGGATAGTTAGAGGCCACGCCATTTTTTGGGGAATTCACTTGCACTCTCCAAGGGAAATTATAGATACAAGAACATGTCAAGGAGATTCAACATCCCATTTTAGGCCAATGCATTTGCTAAATTTGGTAAACCATAAAAACATGACAAGTCATATTGGTTTTTCCCTAAATTTATAAATAAAATATTTAACTTAGTAAGGTGGACCAAATAGAACATAATCATTACCATCGATGCATCACCTTAATTATATTATAGTAAACTTCAATATAAAATTTATTTTAATAGCCACTAATTACAGGTATGAGTTTTAATAATAATAAAAATCCAATATTGTTATAAATATATAAAAAACAAGCCTGTTGGAGCTCAAAATTACACCTTGCTTTGAGTCATGGACAACCCAAGATTTTGAGGCAACATGGGACTGTCTCCAAGTGTGAACAAGGAAAAGTTAGAAAATCTATGGAATGAGGCAAGAACACTTAAGAATCCCCAAAGCTTTAACTAACAAGACAATGGACCATCAAGATAAGAGATAAACAAGAACTATTTATTTGCATACATATATGAGCTTGAAATAAACAATCAAACCTGAGCATATCTAAAAAATTCTCTACTCTTTGAAATCTATGAAAACATGAACCTATTCAAGATTCTAGCAATTAGTTATGATCATTTGATTCTCAAGGTTTTTTAGAGTGAGAGCTCACCATTAATGGCTACAAGACCATATGGTTCCTCTCATTTACTCAAAGCTTGAGTGAAAGATGCAACAACAAAGAAAATAGCTCAATAATAATGAAGAAATCTCTTAATCCTAGCACAAAATACTATAGTTTATGCCTAGAGAGGGAGAAGTGTTCTTAGAAAATGGCTTGGGGTAGTGGGATATTTATAGGTTTCCAATTCCAAGAATGGAATGATTTAGGTGCATGTGGAACAAAAGGTAAGTCCAAAAAGCACTTTTTGGTTAAGGAGAGGTTAAACATGTCTTAGGCTAGTTAATCTTGGTTTAGGCTAATTAATCTTGTTTAACAAGGGATTTGTAGCATGAGAGAGTTGTGAGGGGTCTACTTAATCCAATGTGATGGATTGATAACCTAGGAAGCTTGTAAAAGTGGTTTAGAAGAAGATAGGAAGGAGGTTTAGCTAATAAGAGGGTATATTATCCTGATTAGTTATTTATAAGAGGAATATGACCAAGAGAATGTCATAAAAGGAGGGATAGATAGGTCTAATTGATGAGGTATTGTCAATTTGTGAGGTAGTAGAATAGTTAGTGCAATATTAAGAATAAGATTACTTTGACCAAACTATAGGTGTCTACATTTTCCCCTCTTTGGGGTGGCGTAAGCTATGCCACTTCAAAGAAAGTAGACAAGTACAAACAACTTCAAATGTTTTTTCGAAGGATTAGAAGAATAATTAGTAGAGTGAAGGATGCCCCACTCGAGTGTCGATGGGGTGATGGAAGAAGTCTATCAATGATCGAAAAGAAAAAGAAAGAAAATAAATGAATGAGGAGGGACAGGATTCCCTAAGTGAATTAGTGGAATAGGGGAAGAAAGGGGATATAGAAGAAAAATATCAAGGAATGGATATTGAGCTATCAACGATCCAGTACCGTGTAAAACAATATTCTTTTCATCATATTGCTATAAATCTTCATCATCGGTCCTTATTAAAAATATAAGCATACGATAAAAGTATAGAATGACATGAAAATCCATAGTACAAACAACTATCCATTGCTAAAATTACAACTCCATGCAACATACAAAATGCAATGCAATACGAGAAAGTAAACAAGATAACCTAATAGGGAAACAAGTACAAACACACATACTCAAACCAACAACATTTAAGATAGTTGCACAAATGTTTTGTTATCAAGCTTCAGTTCCCAAATGTTTGTGATAAATGAAAAGGGTTAAAATGATGCCCCAAGAAAGGATACATGTAAGGGGAAATTGATGGAGGACACTTGGGTCCTATGATAAAGCATTGTGCACTACGAAACAATACTAGACAACTCGTTGTGCCCCAGAGTACAGACAAAGCATACATATTAGCTTTGTTAATGAGGGTAGATCTAGATGATCTGTGAGTCATCGTTTCAAAAACACGTGAAAATGTAAGAAAGATACAAAATGAAATGAATACCATGCGTGTGACACAAATTTCAGTTGCGTATGAGCTTTTTTAATTGTTGTAAAATTTTTGATTTTTTACGATTTTTTTTTTGGATTTTGATTGGTTTTTTGAATATTTTGGAAGAATTATGATTTTTGGAATTTTTAATTAGCTTTGATCGGTTAGTCAAAAGAATTTTGGAATGATGGAATATCACCTAAAATCACGAAAAATGACCCTAGGGAGAAGAAACAGGCGCCAGGTAGCAAAAATATGCCCCGGCGGGTTGAAAACGAGTCAAAAATAATTATTTAAAAAATAATTATCACGATGGGTAATAGAGGAAGTAGAATGATCATGGCAGGCAAAACATGCCATTGGCCAACATGGTGGGTGAAAATGCATCGTAACAAGGTCAAAATGACCTTATATACCCTCCCCAGGGGGTCGGGGGGGTAAATCATCGCGAATAGTACATTTGATACTAGAGCTTTGCTAATTTTTACCGTGAGGTGATTTGAGCAATGAGAGAGATGGCGAGAGTTCAGAGATGTACAAGACATGCAAACCAGATCTGGGAGTACCTATGGGAGGATGACGATGGACCTTCTATGAGTGTTTCTATCCTTTCTTGTCAAATTTAGCATTTAATAACATTTATTACTAGTTTTTAGGCTAGTTCAAACATGTTGTGCACGCCTTAGGGGGGCGCAAGGCATCACAGGTGCGTGCATGTGTCAAAAACACATGTGTGCACATGTGCATACGTTAAAAAACATGTGCATGCACAGATGTTAAGTGCAAGAATGGATGGTGCAGGTGTCATGGGGGGGAAAAGATATGCATGTGCACATGCAAACTTCAAAAGGTGTGTGCATGTGTCCTAAAGGACGCACATGCGTCAGGTCAAGGGGGGGAAAAGTTAGGGTTGCAAGCACATGTCATGTATGGTGTGCATGCATCAGGAAGAGGGTGCACAGGTGTAGGAACAAGGTGCACATAGATAGTGTAGGTGTCAAAAGGTGCACATGTGCTGGAAAGTGTTTTTAGAATAACACTTAGAAGAAAATAGGAAAATTTATAGAAGAAAATATGAGTTAACTTTCATAGAAGAATGTAGAAATTAGTACTTAGAAGAATAAGTTAGTACCTTTTGTAGAAATAAAGACTGATAGATAGAAGAAAGGTCTAACAAGTGTTTTGTGATTTTGCAGAGATGATTTCCATCGTTGCAGGTGAGAGAGTGTCATAACTGATTGGCCAACATTGGAGGCTTCCATTTCCAAGATAGGCAGTTGTTAGATATCCTTACTAGAGGTTACACAGGGTTAGCCTCATATAGAGAGGATGCCCCAGATTACCCTTGATCATGGCCTACTCACAGCTTTGGTGGAGTGATGGCATAATGAGAGTCAATTTTTCCATCTCCCAACTGGGAGATGAATATCACATTGGAGGACGTTTGGCGGATCTTATGTGTGTCGATTCAGGGCCAACTTATCGAGTATACTAGTGATAGAGCCCATGATTATAGATTTCCTGATTGAGATATTTGGCCATGATGAGATACCATGCCATGAGGATGACGGTGCAGATGCACCAGTGCATAACAGATCCTGAGACTATCCTGAGTGGTAGTTTACCTCATGGCCTTTGTCAGTGGTTTCTTGATCACTAACAAGACAAGGACCTCCTTCCCTCTTGGCCTTATTACATTATATGTGGATTGATCTGAGGTGAGAGATATTGTTGGGGCTAGTGCATACTGGCACACTTATATTGGGATCTTCACCTGATTACGTACTCACAGGAAGAAGACCATGGGCCCGACCACTTTGTTACAGATTTGGGCATGGGACCACATAGTTGTTGGTCATCCTACAGGTGCTCTACGAGTTCAGGCTCCTGATGAGCCCTCAGTGATGGGATGGGTCCCATCAAGGATGATATCAGAGGACACATGGGGGATTATTACATTATCATGGGTTTTGATGATATTCAACAAGCATATGATTGTATGGAGGCCCTACAGATAATATCAGTGGCTAGAGGATGGACAAGAGCTGAGCATATGCATGGTCAAGAACACTTCATGTTTGGAAGTCGGGGTTATATGATAGAGTACTATAGAGTAGATCAATGTCAGCAGTAGTTTGGTTCCATACAGGATGTACCAGTCCAGAGATGTGGTATGCCCGACAAGCTCATGAGACATTTGATATGAGGCCACAGATTCAGGTAGCCAGGGCCCGAGCTAGTTTTGATCAAGATGGTACCACAGGTATGGGTTCTAGTTGAGATAGATTAGAGATCCTAGAGTGATGGTGTATGCGCCATGGTATTCATATAGTTTTTCCTTGTCGCCTCACTATTCCACGATGCTGCATGGGATGCAAGGGTGAGACCACCTTCTAGCAGAGTACTGAGTGATAGTGATGATGATGATGATGATGCAGATGATGATGGGTTTGATGGGCAAACAACATGATGGTGGTGGTGATGGTGGATTCCACCTAGAAAGGGATAGAGACAAAGGCATAGATCCCCCTTTATGTTCAGATATAGATTCCTCCAGTGGGTATATCAGTTGGGATACAGGCACCATTACAGTAGGTACATCCTCAGAGATCAGTACCATAGGGTCCTCCACCTAGAGTACAGGTATGCTACAATAACCTCCTATCAGGTTCACATAGTCCAAGAGGTGCCTAAGGAGACAAGCTAGAGGATAGGGTCATATTATGAGGACAACATGGCCCACCACAGATGGGGGAGATGGTGCCAGTTGGTTCCAACAAATCCAACATATGGCGGCTCATATGGTACAGGTTTACAGGCCTATTACAATAGTCTACGACCCAGGTTCAGCAATTGACTATACATAGAGACCATGCCTAGGCACAGGTTCAGAACTATTACTACATGAGAGGGATCAACTGATACGACTGAGAGGATAGTGGGATAGGATGAGATTTCCTAATTTTTTAGTAGAGGTGGCCTCATTCAGATGGACTGATGGAGTCATGCAGTGACACCACAGATGCATATAGATTTGAGACATCCAATGGGAGGGCTTCCTATTATAGATCTTTATATTATGAGGCTATCCTAGAGGGTCAAAGAGTGCACCTAGTTTTAGTCAGGAGATCAATGTTTGTGAGTCACAGAGACCATCAACATTGGCTAGCTCAGTGGAGCTGATAGATCAGTAGGCAGGGCAGTAGTTAGACAAGCACAGGGTCCATAGGTTATGGGCCCTCCACCAGATTACAGGCTAAGAACCTAGTCCCCATGAGGGATCGAGTCAGACATGACTCATTTTTACTTATGATGTATACATAGATTATATGTACTTTTTATTTATGCCTCTTATGAAGGCTTATTTTGATTATCGATGTACATGTATCATTTTGATTATGCCTCTTATGAAGGCTAATTTTTTACTCATGCCCATGATGGCATATTTTGTATCCAGATGTATGTATCGAGACACATTGTATATGGAAATTTGATTTGACATGTTATATGATTATGATGATTATGGACCTATTCATGATGTTGTTTTTATGATTTGTATCATATGTTATTTGATTTATGAGATAGGTTATAGATGATATCACATGTTTTGATGAGATGTTTCATGTTCTACTTATCATAGTTTATGTATGGATAACAATAGATGAGATTAGGTTTTTCATGTGATATGTATAATGATCCACATTTTTATTATAGTCTATGTTTTAGGGGGGACAAAAAGCGGTCCCTCTTTCCCCTCTTGGTGATATTATATGGATGTAGCTTAGCATACATGTTTAATTTTCATGTGTATGATGATGTAGCTTAGATTTTATTGATATACGATGTATAGATGTGATGATAGATGATATTATGAAAACAAACTGTACAACACAAACAACAAATATAACTTAATCAAATTTAACTAAAAACAACCCAACTACATACAAGTATGCAAGATAAAATGAACTCAATGCCTATGTATAAGAGATTAAAGTAACACTTTAAACTAAGAAAATGAATCCAATTTAAAGCACACAACATGAAAAGATAATGCAATCAAAACTCTACAAAATGACAACTAAAAGTAATCAAACCACTACTTTGTTTTTGCGGGGATTTTCTAGTTTTGAAACGGGTTCTACTATTTTTGGCATTATCTCAAATGATAACTTTTCAAGGCTACTGTTGACATTATTTTTGTGTTTTCAAGTAAACCCTAAAAAGGGGTTTTCCAAATGTTTAGGTTTTTTCTAACATATTTAAATGTTTTTTGTTTTTGTTTTCTAACATATTTGAATGTTTTTTATTTCCAAAGGTTTTATGATGCTATGTACAGAACAAAGAAGTGTGGATGCCCCCAACAATAGAAGGGGATGTACAAGGGCAGAATGCCATGCGTTATGTGCAAGATGGTGAAAATGTGAAAGTGCCCCCAGTGTTAGATGGGAATATACAAAGGAAGTTCCTTCACATAGATACAAGAATAGATCAGCCAGATCAAGGCTCTGAAAGATAGGCTCAAGAGGATCCCTAGAACCTAGGAAAACTAACCCTAAATAGAAGTGATAGTTATTTGTCCAGATGTGAGAGTTGCTTGTGAAAAATGAATCCTCCTTAAGCACCAGAAACTGGTTTTCACCCAAGGACTTTCCCAATGTGCCACAATTGTGTGGTTTTCATAGTTGGACAACCTATTTTCTTTTTACTGTTTTCTTGATTTTTTAATTTTTTTGCTTGTTTTTTCTTTCTTTTCTAAGGAACTTCATGTCTCAAGCATAGAAATGCTTGAGGTGCATTGCATTTCATTAGTTCTTTTAATTCCTCACCATATGAGTGAGCTATTTTATATGCCCCTGAACCATACTTAGTGACCATGACATATGGTCCTAACCATTTGGGCTCAAACTTTCCTTTCTTTTCGTGATCCTTGACCATGTTAAATTGGTTTTATTTTAAAATGAGATCTCCTATGTCAAATTGAGGAGGTATGATCCATTTTTTTTGTATCCTCATGACACTTAGTTCTAATAAACCTTCAAATGATTGAGTTCTCTCATATGCTTCTCATCTAGTAGCTCTAGTTATACCAACCAAGCTACCCTGTAGTCTTCATCTTTGTCTAGATAGTCCTAGAGAGATATTCTCAGGGAGGGAAGCTCAACTTCCAAGGGTATAATGGCCTCAGTGTCCAAAGACTAATGAATAAGGAGTAACACCAATAGGGGTGTGGATGGAGGTTTGATAGGCCTAGAGGGAAGGATGGATCTGTAGGTGCTAATTATGGCCGGTTTTACTAACCATCTTTTCCATGATGTGAACAAGGGTTTTATTAGTGGCTTCAGCTTGTCCATTACCTTGAGGGTAATAGGGAGTTGACCACTTGAGTCAGAGGTGGAAGTGTTGGCATAACACTTTGACCATATTGTTCTTAAAATATTTACCATTGTCAGCCACAATGGTGGAGGGGATGTTGTAACGAAAAATGAGATGGTTCATTATGAATTTAGAGATCTCTGCACACCGGTTATGTAAGTGAGAGGCACAACCTCTACCCATTTGGTGAAGTACTCGGTGGCGGTGATAATATGGGTGTGGACATCTAAGGAAGTTTGAGTGAGATTCCATATGAGATCAAGTCCCCATTTTGAAAATGGCTAGGGTGTCGTGATGGCTATGCAAATCCTATGTTAGTGCATGTATCAAGTTTCCATACTTTTGAAAAGTTCACATTCGCTTGACAAAGTTACAACAATCTGCTTCCATTGTAGGCTAGTAGTAACCTACTCTCAATAGTTTCTTTGCAAGAACCATTCCACTTGGTGTATGCTCCACAAATGCCTCCATGTACTTCTTTAATTTCTTGGACTGACTCGGTCACATCAAGGTAATGTAGCAGATTCCCGTTGTAGCCATGATGATAGAGGGTGCCTCCTAGGAGGGTATAACGGGATATACAATGGATAAGGGATCTCTTCTTAGTATGGGATATATCTGGGGGAAAAGTTCCATCTTGTAAGTAGTTAAAAATGGAGTCGTACCAAATGGATAGAGGACCAACAACTTCACATGCTAGAAAGATTTTGGCATGTCATATGAAGGCACTTGCAAGTGTTCAACAAAGAAAGGAATTTTGTTTTCCTGTGGTGGAATGTGAAGTAAAGACCTAATTATAGCCATGACATCTGTTGATTGATTGTGTGATCTTGGCCTCTATTCAAAGATAACCTGTACAAATTATTCTTTCAGAGTTTCAACTAATTTCTTGTATGGAACAATATTTTCATCTTTTACTTTGTATTCATCATTAACTTGTTTAATGATCAATTAGGAGTCACCAATGACTTGTAGTTGTCTGATGTTCCATGTGATAGCTATTTTTAAGACGGTGATGAGTGCCTCATACTCTGTAATATTATTCGTGCAAGGGAACCCTAAATTAAATGCCTGTGGAATAACTTCTCCAGTGGGAGTGATAAGTACCACTCCTACTCCTAAACCATGGAAGGTGAATGACCTATCAAAGTGGAATTTCCACATGAAAGATTCCTCAATGTACATCATAGATGCATCTGGCAGATCTAGACACAATGGTTCCATCCTAGGTAGGGGAGCTTCAGCCAGTTGATCTGTAAGTACCTGTCCTTTTAGGGATTTCTAGTTAACGAATTCAATGTCAAACTCACTAAGGAGGATGATCCAATTAGCCATCCGTCTTGTAAGGGTAGGTTTAGATAGGAGGTATTTGAGAGGGTAAACTTTGGATATCAGTCTTGGTCTTATTATTAAGGAGATAATGATGAAGTTTTTTAAATGTAAAGACCACATACTAGGAAGGATTTTTTGATCTGAGGATAGTTCAGCTCATAGGTAATTAAGGTGTGGCTAAGGTAATAAACCACCCTCTCTTTGTGGCCAAGATCATATTGGGCAAGCAGTGCACCAATATTGAATTGGGTAGCTAAAATATACAACAATATGGGTTCACCTGGGGTAGGTGGCATGAGAACAAGTGGACATACCAAATATTTCTTAAGAAATTCAAAGGCCTTTTCGACAGTCAGGTCCCCAGTTAAAGGTAACATCTTTCTTCAAAAGATGCGTAAAGGATGGCACTTATCCACAAGCTGTGATATAAATCGATGGATTGCTTGAATATTTCCTTGTAAACTTTGTAGTTGTTTAAGGTTTGTTGGTGGAGGCATCTCTGTAATAGTTGCAACCTTGGTGGGATCTACCTCTATCCTCTTTGTGAAACAATGAAACCCAATAAATTTCCTGATTGTACCCTGAAGATGCACTTCCTGGGATTCAACAAAACCTTATAATCTTAGAGGTTTTGAAAGATCATGCCTCAGCACTTCTGGGTGCTCTTCTCTGGTTTTATATTTTTCTAAGATATCATCCACGTAATCCTCCATGATATGACTCATCATGTCATGGAAAATGACGGTCATTGTGCGTTGATATGTAGCCCGACATTCTTGAGTCTGAAAGGCATGACCTGATAACAAAAATTCCCCCAAGGGGTGATGAATTCAATCTTGATGTTGATCTTCCTCTGTGATCTTGATTTGATTATAACCTGAAAAATCCATCCATTAAGGACAACATCTCATAACCAGTCATCGAATTGACAATCATGTCGATATTAGGCAAGGGGAAGTCATCTTTGGGACATGATTTTGTTATGTCTCTGAAGTCGGTGCATATTCTGATGCCGACTAGATTTTCTTGAACTGGGGACTATGTTAGATATCTAGTCTAAATAGTCAATAGGTTTGATAAAACTTGTTGCTAATAGTTTCTCCAGCTCTTCTTTGACAAGTAATGAAATTTTTGGGTGCATCTTTCTTAGTTTCTACTTGATAGGTTTGGCATCTGGGTGTACAACAAGGTTGTGCACAACCAATGTTGGGTCCAAACCTAGAATATCTACATATGACCTTGCAAATATTTCTACAAACTCTTGTAATAGGGATATGAAGGTTTTTTGTTCTTGTGTTAAGAGTGAAGCTCCCAATTTTATCATTTTAGGATCCTCTTCTAACCCGATGTTGACACTGATTGTCTCTTCAACTAGCATTTTTGATGAATCCTTCATCCATGTAGGATCAGGGGGAGAGTAAGATCTACTTCTACAGGTGGCTCTAAAAGATTTTTATCTTCCCATGGTGGAACTACCTTTTCTGTTGATTTTTTCAATTTGTTCATCCACAGTGTCTCAAAGAGTTTGTCGCTATGAGACTTGTTTTTATTCTTACTACAAAGCTTCTTTGTAGTATTTTTTTCCTTTTTTATATCTTCTTATAAGACCACATAATTCTATTTCTTCCCCAAAGTATGTGCATGGTCTAATTTGATAGGAAAAACCCTTCTTATGATCACCACTTCATGGTATCTCTAAGTCCCATGAACTGCAATGGCCTCATCATTTTCAAAGAAATAGACTGACACGTGAATTATTTGATCCCAATCAATGAGGTCAGGATATACAAGGGTGACTTGGAAATTGGCTTGGGAATTGGATCTGGAAAGAGTGAAGATAGCTAAATATAGAAAAAATTGGTAGAGGCAAGGTCCTTGTATAGGCTACATTGGGAATCTGTGTCATTTTCTGAATGAGTGAGCTATCCTCACGTTCAGAAAAAGTATCATCTATCTCTAATGGTGGATCATCATGAGGTCTAATACCAATACCATGTTTGTTTATTTTTAATGGGGAATAGGGACGGGCTCTAATCTACCTTATGCATTTATGCCACATCCAAATCCCTTATAACCCATAGCATCCATCATTCTTTGACCCTTTGATGTACTATGGGATCCTGGTGACATGAATCCATTGTTCCTTCAGGTACCCAACTGGTAGGTGTATCTAGCATCTTTTCATCTGACAAGAGACCACTATAGACAAACCTCTCAAAGGGTTTAGGGAAACTAGCCCAATTTCTTTTGAACTAAAAAATATGGTCTGCCATGTGTCTTAGGTGACACTGAAAGATCAGATATTAGAAGAGCTTGTTGAAGGTTGAATTCATCATCTGGGCCATACTTTCCAAATGTTGTTTCCCATGAGGTAAAGGGATTGACCAACGAGGGAAAATTTTGATTGCAATAAGTTAATGTATCTAGATCTACACGATCCTTCATAGCCTCAGTTTGTAATGGGACAAAAATATCAGCTGAGGGACACTCATATGCTACACGAGAAAAACTATGTAGTGCTCTACAATGTGTAAATGGTTCAGGATCACCTGGAATGGTGATCGTTCTGTCCTCCATGACATAACTTGATACATTGATGGAAGGTTGAAGGAATGGCTTATAAGGCATGAATCCATGGGTGACCTAGGAGCATGTTATAGGGAAGGTCCAAGTCAAGGACATGGAACTTTGTATCATGATATGTGGGCCCTACTTCCATTGGGAGCACTATGGTACCTGTCGACTCACACTCTTCATTATCATAATTCATGATCATAATGGTCTTAGTATCCAAATATTCTTTTATATGGCCTAGCGTCCTAACAAGTTTTAATGTACAAATATTCAAACCAGATCCGTCATCCAAAATCACTCTCTTTATCTTACAATGAGTAATGAAGACCTCTATGTATAAAGGTAGGTTGTGTTCAGGATCGTTACGTGGGATTTTGTTCCAATCAAAAGAGATATAGTCATTAGGATTAAGATTTTCAACCATTTACTTGGATATGTGTAGGATCTACATCTGTGGATACTCATGATCCTGAAGTGTTTTATATAGTATGTCCTTATGAGAATTTGAGATTTTAAGAAGGTCTAAGATTGAGATCTTAGCCCTGGTTTTCTATAATTTCTCCAATAAGTCATACTGACCTTCCTACGGGATAGGTTGAGACGGTTCTGAGATCACTAAGTGAGCACGCCGCATGCCCATAGCACAACTATTTCCTAAGATCCTAATAGTGTTGACTTGTTCATTAGATGAACGTATACAGCCTATGAGGGAATCAAAGGGATTATTTTTTAGATGGATACACATAATTGGTAGTTCTATATTCATTAAAAGACTGACCTTGATTTGGATTCTTGTTTCCCTTTTTATCATGATTGGGAAAAGTTTGTTTGAATATTCCCATCTTTTTGTTGGGACCTTGTCCTGACTCAGGTGAATCCACCTCAATCTTTCCTTCTTTAAAAAAGTCTTGAATGAAATGTTGCAACTTCAAACATCTGTCAATTTTGTGCCATTTGACATGGTGAAAGTCATAGTATTCATGTTCTTTGAACCATAATAGTTTAGGTGCATCATCTGGATAGGGTAATGTTGCAGGTTGGATATTGTACCATGTTTATAGTATCTAATTGTTTAAGGGTGATAGATAATGACTTAGTTAAAGGTGTAAACATTTGTTTTGGGGTAACTTTTGGGTAAGGTCCTTGTGTAAGTTTTAAGAGTAGATTGTTTTGTATAGCTTGGACTCTTTTGGAGTCTGTGATGTCGTCTTCAACAACCTTCTTGTTCTTATTGAATAACTTGGGTTTATTTTTGTGGATTTTGACTCTTTTTTATTTTTTGTAAAGGGCTTGATCATTCCCTTTGATATGAGATATTTTTCTATTTTATTACCCTTCTCAATAACTTCTTTGAAGTTTAGTGATGTAATGCATCTATAGATGAAAGGCTATGTATTGATTTAGGTTCATAATAAAGATGCTGACCATTTGTTTTTCTAGAATGGGACAAGGGAAACAACTTGCTAACCCCCACCATCATTGTAAGAAACTAGCAAAGGTATCATTTAGATTTTGTTTCATGTTGCGAAGGTCGACCATGGTAATGTTACTCTCCATGTTAAAGGATACAGTGACGCACAAAATTTTCTAGCTATTATGGGCCATGTCGTGATCAGTTCCCTTAGGTATATAGAGGAACCATTCTAGAACTTGTCCTCATAGGCTATGAGGGAAAAATGTATAATATTTTTTTTCGCTAAAAGCTACTTCCCAGCAAGCCATGTAGAAGTATTGAATATGATCACGAGGATCACCTTTACCTTTATACTTGTAAAATTTAGGACAATCAAATTTTTTAGGGAACAACACTCATAACATATCTCTTTTGAAGGGTTAGGGACATAGTTCCTCATATTGGTACTTTTTACTATGCCTTGCGTTACTCTCCTGGAGGGTTGCGAGCATGTTTTTCATGGATTGTAACTCTTGTTGAATGAGTTGATCTTTTATAGGGGATGACAGTCTAATCACTCGAGTGACCTTATGATGATAGTATTCTTTCTCAAGGACCCTAAGTTTGATAAATTTTAACTTAGCTTCAGTATTTGTCTTTGTATAACCTCTTCTTCAGCTTGAAGATAATATTCTTTGTCATATTAAGGTGGAGGTAAATGTTTGTGTTCATGTTCAATCTTAACTTTGTGTGAGGCTTTAAAGTATGGTCTTTGAGAACCATCTATTTTTTTTGGCCCTTCGCTCTCAAATTTTTTATTATGAACACCAAAAGTGGAAGCATATACTCTCTCAAAAGGATTAACGATGTCGATAAGGGGAGATATTTGTGGCTCTTCCTCTTCTAGGTTAATGGTCTGTGATAGCCACTTCATGTTCTTGTGGTAATTTGTCTCATAGTCTCTAAGACTCATGTGAGTACTTTATCTCTATTATAGTATACGAGTTCATCGAAACGAGTGAGATCAAGAGTTTGTTACTCTTTAGATGAATCAGAATCATCACCACTGTGGTCAATTAGTACTTCCGTGTCTTTAACCTCTGAAAAGAGGGGACCCAAGTTATGACCACTAAAGGGATAGTTGGAAAAAGGTTTTAGCTCTACTTCATGTTCAATTTTCTTAGATGTGATTCTCATAATAGGTGGCATCACTAGTCTCTTTGGTACTAGGTTTTATCCAAATGTAATCAAAATGTAATAAACCTAGGTGCAACATGGTATAAGTTCCCTAAGTTCTCAATGTTTCACTAATCAATGTTCTAATGAATGATGGGTAAAAGAATTAAAGAATCCAAAGAATTTTCCTAGATATAAGTCTATGCAACTATTATCACACAAGGAACAATCATGGAAGCCTATGGATAAAGTAGTCAATCAACCAACTGTTTACACCTTATGTTTCCCAACGGTAGTTTTACGTATAGATGATCAACTCGATGTCAATGTTTATGTCAAGTTCAAGATGAATGTGGCGTAAGTATTAACAAAGGGTAGATTTGACTCCCACTCAAAGGATACTATGACCAGTTTAGAGACAAGTAAGATCTAAGTCCTAAAAGATAAAAATTACATATGTAAGGAATATAACAATACTACTAAGGCATGTTAACCAAGTTTTAAGAGAAAGAAAGGTGTTAGCACCAAAATAGTATGGATACAATACACAAAAAATGTAACCACCACATTCTTTGAGGCTTGAATTAATATTTGAAACAAAACTAAGTGTAAGTATACAAAGGACTTGTTAAGATGTAGGCAGTGTAATGCAATAATATAGGACACTTAGATCCCATTCATGAAGAACAATGCATAAGTATCATAATTTTGATGATGCAATGTAGACAAAGTAACATGTCTAAGGGAGATAAAAAGGTGAATCAAGCCTAACTACATTGATAATGTGTCTCAATATGAGTTTGAGACATAGGGCCTACTAGAACGTGATGAAATATCATTCACACTTTCAACACTTGCATTTTAGCAGTGCATCCTAGTCATGCAAGTAGAATACAAAAGTGGTAGACATGATTATTTCCAGTGGTATCCATGTGTGTTGTTTCTATTTTTTCCCAAATGGGAAACAATATAACAAAGTTGTAGACCAAGTGATGATCTGAAACAAACTAAGTATAACTTTGACAAAGTTTTTCCTTACCTTAGGGAAAGTGAAGAACTATCGTTAAAGTGACATGTCGTAAGTTTTTGATGAATACCACTTAGCTTCAACTTAAGTGGACTCTTTCCTTGTTTGAGAAACAAGGTTTTGACTCCAAGCAAGTTGTCACTTCGTGAGAGCTCTATAAAACACAATGGCTTGATATGAAAAAGTGGGCTCCAAGACAAGAATGGCTTTCCTAGGTGGTTTTCTCAACTAGGTACCACAAACATCCTTTGCAAGATCAATTTACCAAGAAAGTTCACACTGACTAATCTTGGAGTATATCAGCTTTAATTTACCCCCTTCAATTACAATGATAAATGATATGTGTTCACGCATATCTTTCATTGGGGTCGCAATGGAGAATGTTTTGGTGATAAACTCATAAGTGGAAAATCTAGTCAAGTGGGTAAGTAGAGAACTTCCCATTATCGTCCACAAGGTTCTCTCTAGTGTGGACTAATTTGGGGTTCCTAAGACCACCACCATTGTTGTAGCTTAAGGCTTATGCCAAAGGGGTTATGTCCTAGTTTAAAGTAGATGGGGCATACCCTTATCTAAACCTACAAATCAAGTGTGTTGAATATGGTGTTTATTTTTATCTTATGATCTTAATGAGGTTTTGAATGTCGTTGGAAACCTACAAACAAGTTAGATTTGGTTTAGATCCTAATTTCTTTGACATGTGATATGGACCTACACACAATGATTAGTAATTATTCAAAACGATTAATACAATCATATAAAGGAGATAGAATGTTGTTTTTTTTTTCCTAGATCATCCTAAGATGCAAGGAAAGAGTATACACAACAAAATACCTCACTAATACTTGTGAAAAATAGAAAACACTCAATCAAAATGTGAAAAAGTAAGTTTGTTTTAAACCAAGTTTGAAGTTAATTCCTTTTAGAAAACTTAGTGAAGTGTTTTGAAAGCGTAAAAGAAAGGGTATTGAAGCATTTTTTATTCCCAAGATCACCTAGAAGGTGCAAGGGAAGAGCATACACATTTCAAACCTTAAAAATAACAATGCAACAATCACTTAACTCAACCAAGAAAAGTTAGTATAAAACTATGACATTTGTCAAAACAGCCTATAAAACCCACTGATTAGTCTTAAAACCCTGTAAAAGTGTTAGATATTTCAATGACATTAATCGGGCTGCGAGTGTTAGATCAAATTTTTGGTTTTAGACAGTAATTCCTACGTGCCCTTTATGACACCTGTGCACAGGTTATGACATGTGCGCGACCAAAAGGAAAGGTGTGCGACTCTATGGAAAAAGGTAATGGACAATTATACCTTCGTGGGTAGAATGACACCCGTGCACTCCTTAAACCATGTGCGCACGACCAAAAGCATATATGCATGTGCATGGAATATAGATGAGCTAACACAAAGTTTATTTAAACACATGTACGCATCCTGAGAGACAACTGCACATGGATTTAACCATGTATGTGTGACACAAGACATATGCGCGGGTCTGTGAAAAATTATGACAGGGGGTCAAAAATGCAATGTAAAAAGTGTGCAACCAGAGACACATGTGTCCGTCCCTATAGACAGGTGTGTGCCTTCAAACATGTTTGCATGAGTTTTGACTTGTGTGATCTGATCTAGAACACCTATGTGTGGGCCTAAAAAACCAAAAAATATCACAGAAAAAAGGAATTCTAAAACTGCAAACAGTTTAGAATTTAGCCTTTTAGTGCAATTTCTAATATATACTCAATAAATCAACATGCAATAGGAATATTTACTACTTCTAAGTTAGTAAAATGCTTGAATCCAAACTAGTTAACCCTCAAAATGAATGAAAATGTTTAGAAATTGAAATAGAAATCTTGAAAAACATCCATTAATGGACTATGGACTAAGTGTCCCACCAGGCGTGCCAAATGTGAACAAGGAAAAGTTGAAAAGATATAAAATGAGGCAAGAACACTTATTAAGCCCCAAAGCTTTGCCAACAAGACGATGAACCATCAAGATAAGAGATAAACAAGAAATATTTCTTTACATGCATACATAATTTTAAAATAAACAATCAAACCTAACATATCTAAACAATTCTTTACTCTTTGAAAGATATGAAAACATGAACCTATTGAATATCCTAGCAATCACTTATGATTTTTTGATTCTCAAGGTATTTTGAGAATGAGAGCTCACCATTAATGGCTACAAGATGATATGGTTCCTCTCATTTACCCAAATCTTGAGTGAAAGATGTAATGGAAAAGAAAAATAGATGAATAACAATGAAAAAATATCTTAATCCTAAACAAAATACTATATTTTATGTTAGAAAGGGAGAAGTGTTCTCAAAAAATGACTTGGGGTAGTGGGGTATTTATAGTTTTCCATTTCCAAGAATTGAATGATTTGGGTGCATGTGGGACAAAAGGTAAGTCCAAAAAGAACTTTATGCTTTAGAATAGGTTAAACATGCCTTGGGCTAGTTAATCTTGGTTTAGGCTAATTAATCCTGCTTAGCAATGGATTAGTAACCTAAGAGAGTTGTGAGGGGTCTACTTAATCCAATGTGATGGATTGATAGCCTAGGAATCTTGTAAAAGTGGTTCAGAAGGAGATAGGAAGGAGGTTTTAGCCAATAAGAGGGTATATTATCCCGATTAGTCGTTTATAAGAAGAATACTACCAAAAGAATGTTGTAAAAGGAGAGTTAGATAGGCCTAATTGATGAGGAATCATGAATTTGTGGGGAGTAGAATAGTTAGTGCAATGTTATGAATAATATTACTTTGATCAAACTATAGGTGTCTACACCAAGTTGTGGGACCTTGTGAGCTGAGACAGACCTCCAGAGAAGGTAGGTTCCTCTACCTAATCCTAATTCTAAAACTACTCCTAAGGAAGTAAATGCAACTATCTAATCCTACTCTAGGATTCTAAGGGACCAAGGTGTGAGAAATATGCATAAAAATGGAAATCCTAAGATAAGGGGAGGTGATAGCACCAAGAAAACAAGTGAAGACACTCTAATGAGGGAAAGGGAGAAGGAAAATGGAGAAGGGAGAGGTCTGACACAGGTGACACAAACCCAAGACTTCCTTTACCATCTATTCTCCATGAAACACAATGAAATGAACCTACAAATGATAAAATCATGCACAACACACTAAAATGAATAAAAGAGAGGCAAAGTTCCAGATAACACAAGCTATGGTTAAAAAAACACCACAAAACAAGTTTTATTACAATATAAACATGCACAAACCATTATAGTTATAAAAGAATGCACAAAACACATAACAAAAGCCCAAGATGAAGGTTTGCAAGTCACATCTTCTCAGAAACAATTTTGGAGGAGTTTCTTTACATTTTAGAATATATCCCCTTACAAATGAGAGACTTTACATTATATAGGGACAAAAGAGAGGGAAACTCAAATTTTTTGTTCCACCCATTGATAACATGCATTAAATCTCTGAAAAGAGGTATGGGAAACCTTAAAAATTCATTTCCCAATGGTACCTTGCTTTCAGAATAATAAATGGGCATCATACCTCCTTAAAATCAGATGTTGAGCTACCTTATACTATGTTCTTTAATTTTGGATACGTATTCCTTATTTTTTCACCCACCTACCCTCTCCTAACCGCTTCCCCTTGACACATGGTTTGTTGGCCTAACCTATCATTTCCTTGGTGTTAGACAATAACATCATTCTTTAGTGTCAGCCGGTAGCATCGTTCTTTGGTGTTTTCCGATAGCATCATTCTTTGGTTTTGACTAGTAACATCATTATTTGGTGTCGGTTAGTAGCACAATTATTTGGTTTCGGCTAGTAGCATCATTCTTTGGTGTCATCCGGTAGCATCCTTCTTTGGTGTTGGTCGGTAGCATCCTTCTTTGGTGTCATCCGGTAGCATCATTATTTGGTGTCAGATGGTAGCATCATTCTTTGGTGACTTCACCACACTTCCCAAGTCCATATTTTACAAGTTGGCCAACTTTGCAAGGGGTACGAAATTAGATAACAATTTGGTGACTCACAAGGTAATATTTGTATTAGATTGAAAAGATAAGTAGCCTTGAAGCATCCATTGGGCATGGAGTCAGCATGATAATCTGAAAACTCATCTAAAACTTAAATACTTCACCCCTGAATCTTGATGAAGCATTGCTTGAACTTGGGGCTGATCTGTCAAGACAAAGAATGAATGCCTGATACTGTCCCAAATCTGAGTTTATTTGCTCTTCATTTGGTTTTATGAGATATTGCAGCTTATCCTTAAACTCTAAAATTCTTCCCAACTCACACTTCTCCATAATCCTCCTATGAAACACTGTGCAAGACCATGTCATCCAAAAGTAACAGAACATTTTGCAAAGAACTTAGGGAATGAAAACCTATACTACCAACAAGGCAATGTGCTAGCAGAACTTAGAGGAATTGAAAACTAACCTACTATGTACAAGATGCAATGAAACAACTTAAAGGGAATACTTGAGGTAAATCTCATTGACATTTTACTGTATCTTTAATTTCCTATGGAGAGTGCAAGTGTATCTATACATGGTTTTGATCGGTAGTAGTCGTTCGACGTCTGCATTACATTTGGTTCTTTTGCCTACTCCAAAGTCTGCAACACATTGTTTCCTCCAACTTCTTCAGTGAGGCTTCATCGTAATTCCCAGGGCCATATTTTGCAAGTTATCCAATTTGCAAGGGGTTGAAAATGTGGATAATAGTTTGGTGACTCACAAGGTAATCTTCCTACTAGATTGAAGAGATCAATGGCCTTAAAGCATCCATTGGGCATGGATTTAGCCTGAAAACATGAAAACTGATCCAAACTTGAAGAACTCGCCCTTGAATCCATCTGAAGCACTGTTTGAACCTAGAGCTGATCTGTTGAGACTATCCTCAAATCTGATTTGTCCAAGTTTGAAGAATTTGAAGAGCTTGGTCCTTAATAAGAGTGGAAATATGTTTAAAGTTGGGGCCAAACATTGATTTCTTGGCAAATATGAACAATGTAGAGTTCTAAATTTCCTATTGATCTAGAAATGGAGTGCATGCCTTAGAACTGCCCCAAACATCTTACTTTCACCTTAAACTATACTTCCTCAAATGGACTGTGCAACAACAAAGAGGGCATAAAATATATATATATATATATATATATATAATGGAAAATCATACATGTTCCAAGTGGAAATATGTAGAGTATGCTCATTGCAAGTCTTTTACTGAAAGAAAACCTAAACTACCCTAACCTAACTTGAGGAAAAGGAAACTCAAACAAATCCTACAATGGGCAGGGAAAATTAACTTCCTTTCCTCACATATTTAGACCATGTCTTTGATTTGGCATTGAACAAGGTCTTTGACTTTAATAAAAGTAAAAAACTACTCTGAAGTTGGTTTTTTACCTTCTTCTTCAAGTATCAATAGTAAACAAAATGATTACCATCCTATAGTTGTAATGCACTTAGATCTGAGAGGTATTGTTGTTGACCTTTGGTGTGTTGTAGCTCTTCTTCATGCTCTTAAATGAACATGACTAGTTGCAACTCCTTTTTTGGCTCTAAACTAGAAAAATACTTGATTGGGAATGAGATGATCCTTGTGGTTTTCCCATTTCTTTGAATATCGATCCCACAGATGGGATCATCATGCAGATTTTTCTCTTGAAGGTGACTATTTGCAAGATGACATGAACTCTACTTTTCCTCTACAGACAACCATGTCTCCTCCAAAACTACATCCTATGAGTCTAAGTGACTTCCCTTTGAATCATATGCCCTTTTTTTCTCACTTTTTGCAATCTCATCTTCCCAATCAGATTCATACCACTCTTCAATAGTTCTACAATCATCAAACGTGATGAGACTAGTTGGGGATGATACATAAGTGAGGGATTGCTAATTAATTTCACTGTTAGGAACAGAGGATGTGGTAGAAGATGGAAGAAAGAGAGCAATGGGAATGGATTTCCTTTTGTCATCTTGAATAAAAATCCTCTCAGCTACACTAGTGAAATCAAATTCTTTAGGAAGAGTGTTGCCTCCTAGAGCTTGTATCAATACAACCAAATCAAATCAAAGGCCGTCAAATAAAACAATAATGTCATACCTTGTGAGGGTTAGAATTCTTGAGGAATTTTATGTCAGGTCATCTCTAATCTGATGTTGAAATCTGAGATGTATTCCATTGAATCCTGATCTATTGTGCTAAGATGTTCCATGAGGACAATGACATTTGTATTTTCCGTGAACCAAATACAAAATTGTTCTCCGATTTTATCCCAAGTGGAAATGGATTGATGATCCAAACTATTGAACCAATATTTTACTTTGCCTCTAAATGATAAAACAAGAAGTCTAAGGAAAACATTTTCTTCAATAACATTATGGATGGAACAGTGGTTGACTATGTCTTGAATATGATCAATAAGAGATTGATCTTTGTTTCCATTGAAAAGAGGCAAGTTTATCAGGGTTGTTTTGGGGATATCATCCAACTGCTGCAAGTGAAGGGGAGAGGAACTTAAATGAGAGAATGTAATATCTCTATGAAGATCCATGAATGAAATGGAATCACAAAAAATGAATGAAAGGGTGAAAGGAAAGGAAGAAATGGATGGAAGGAAGGGTATGTAAATAAGATAATGGGTTGGTTGAATCAATGGAGTCGTTATATATGCTTCAAAATTCCTCTAAGCCTGAAATATCACCAAGAGCACATAAAAATTGATGAAATGAAGATGTAAATCTATTCAAACTTTTCCCACTAGGTGTGCCGGAACTGTTAGAGCTCAAAATTGCATCGTGACCTGAGTCATAAACAACCTAGGATTTTGAGGCAACTTGGGACTATCTCCAAGTTGTGGGACCTTGTGAACTGAGACAAACCTCTAAAGAAGGCCGGTTCCTCTACCTAATCCTAATTCTAAAACTACTCTTACAACTGAAAGAAAATCTAACTAATCCTAATCTACACATTCCAAAGGACCAAGTGTAGAAGGAGAGAGGGTTAGAAAGATGATTGGAAATGAAATCCTAAAGCTAAAATTGTGGTGATAGCACCAAAAAAATGGGTTGATCACTCTCTACAATGGGTATGAAAGGGAGAAAACATGGGAGAGAGGGAAGAAAAGAGTGCCATAGAAGAGAACCATGTAGAGTCACCTTTCCCACACATTGACAACACAATAAAATGGAACCTATAAGTAGGAAAATACATACAACATGCCAAAAATGAATAGAGAGGAAATATGTAATAAAAATTTGGAAAGGGTAGAAAAATATTCCACAAATCCCAATTTTATTTCGTAAGATATGCATAGACCATTACATTCCTGGCAAAAGGTGAGAATACATTATAGATACCAAATTAGAGGTCTATAACTTATGGAAATTTGGCCACCATTTTGGCATGGTGTCATTACAACAAAGAGAGATCCATTTTACAATATGTGAGTTCCATATTTATAGAGAAAGAGAAAGAGAAAGGAGAGGGAGCTTGAATTTTTCTTCCACCCACCTAGAACATGCATTAAATATCTTAAAACAAGTATGAGCAACTTGACAAATCCATTTCCCAATGGTACTTTTTTCGTAAAATAAATAATGGGCACCATACCTCGTTAAGACTATTTGTTGAGCTACCTTGTACTGTCTTCTTTAATATTGAAAATGTTGATTGGTACCATTTTTCTTGGTGTCAAACGATAGAATCATTCTTTGGTTTCGGATAGTAGCATCATTTTTAGTGTCGATTGGTAGCATCAACCTAAGTTTCAGATGGTATCACCAACCTTCCTCTTGCTACCGACCAATAGAATCCGTACATCCTACCCACTAGTAGCATATGTACATGGTGTCGGCCGGTAGCAGCCGTTCGACATCCACAATACATTTGGTTCCTACGCTCGCTCTAAAATCCGTAACACACTGTTTCCTCTAGTTTCTTAACAGAGGCTTCATCATATTGCCCAAGTCCGGATTTTACAAGTTAGCCAATTTGCAAGGGGGTGAAAAATTAGACAACAAATCCCAAATTAAAAAATTACATCTAGATGGATTCACATTCTAGTTGATTTCCATTCTAATTGTAAATTTTTAGCCTCATATGCACACTAATATTTAGATTAAATTTAATTTATAGTTACATCGTTATAAACTTAGATATCAATAGTTTATACAAACAATTGTCATATTTAATGTAATGTTTGATGATTGTCTCAATAGACACCAACCTAAAAAGCCTTACTTTTTAATGGCTTTGTAACTTTTTGGGATTATTTTAGCTACAATATTTTGTGTTTTGGTAACATAAGTATTGAACTAATACAACAAAAATATATATAAATAAAAGCCCAAAAAGAAAATAAAAATCACGTCTATATTACAATGGATTTACATTCCAGTTGATTTTTGTTCTAATTGGCAATTCTTTGCCTCATACACACACTAATATTTAGAATAAAATTAATTTGTAACTACACCATTACAAACTTATATATTAATAATTTGTACAAATAATTATCTTATTCAATGTAATATTTGATGACTATATTGATAGACACCAACGTAAAAAGCCTTATTTTTTAACGGGTTTGTAATTATTTGGATTACTATAGTTATGTTATTATGTGTTTTAGTAACATAAGAGTTGAACTAACAATAAAAAATATATAAACACAATGAAAATAGAAAATACTTCACAACAGAAAAACATAGTATATTAAGAATAAATTTTGAAACATAATGTACGTATCACAAAAAAATCAATAAATGTAAATATTATTAATAAAATATATGTTAGATACATTAAATCATAGCGGACATTAATTCCTGACACACAGTCAATCAAAAATAATCTCTAGTTGTTGCAAAAGCCAAAATGGTAGAACAATATTTATAAAATTGAATCTTAAATGTTCTTCAAAGATTCAGAGGGAAAAAAACATGTGTACACATATACTCACTTTCTATTATTCTAGAAAGTAATGAATATATATACTTATATACTAATAAAAAATCAAAATAGAGGATAGTGTTAATTATTATTTTGAGTGGCACCCTTATGAGGTGGCAAAATATGAAGTGCAGATGTCACACGTTGAGCATGGTGAGTGTGTAATCCAGAACATAAAACATTCCATCATGCATATTGGTATCCTAGGTAAAGAGGAAACCCCATGATGGATGAAATTTTCTCTTAAATTTATTTTTAACCATGTCAAGCAATGCCTTACAATTCCTCCTTCCATTCACCACTATATCAAGTTCCTATTATAATGCTTACATACACCACACTTTGATACATGACAGGTCTACTCATACTTATAGATAAAAAAGATAAGTACACAAGGGAGTGATGTGTAACTCCCATGCCTGGACATGTCATACTCCCATGATGGGGTGAGGAGTTACAATGCTATGAATAACATGTAACTCCCATATGATGCATATGACAGTATGAAAGATTCTATGACAGAATTTGTCATATAACAAATAACGCCCTAAAATATCTATGACTCAACTAGGTGAGATGAATCATCATATTGGAGGTGGAAAAACACCTAATAACTAAATAAAAGGAATTAAAAAAAAACCTCACATTAACATCTCCTTCATCAAATATTAGGTAGAGGCATGACAAGCCAGAAAGAGAAAGAGGACTCCCTGAGACAACTAAGAAGGATGCATCATATGGGTCCCAGAAAATAAAGGCATGATGAGGTACCCATGTACAAATAACAATATTTCTAGAAGAAAAATCATATGATAAAAGGATTATAAATCCCAAAGAATATGAGTGGATACAGTGGTCCTCACCCGAAGAAGAGAGTGCAAGTGAAGGAAATTGGCTTCAATGAAGAGTTTGGTAAAGATATTTGTAACCTAATATGAAGTCTGACAGTACTGCAAATCAATGATGTCTCTATGGATCAACTCCCAAATGAAGTGCATGTGGATCTCAAGGTGCTTTGTCCACTAATGTTGAACCGGATTTCAAAAAATCATATAGTACTCATGTTGTCACAATAAATGATGGTAGGCTGCTGAAAGTGAATGCCAAACTCTGTCAGAATCCCCTGTAGCCAAAAAAATTCCTTGGTAGTGTTGATTGCTCCCTTATATTCTTCCTCTGTAAAATATATCATAATTTCATTTTGCTTCTTGCTTGACCAACTAACAAGAACCAAACTAAGAGAAAATTTCTAGCCTAAGGTAAACTTCTAATGATCGAGATTACTAGCACAATTATAATCTGTGAATCCAACTAAATCAATCTATATCCATCATAAGTAGTGTATTCCATTAATATGAGTACCACAAACATGGTAAAGGATCTTCTTTGTTTCTTTCCAAAGAAACTCATGAGGCCCTTGCATAAATCTGGACACAATGCCAATAATGAATGAAAGATCTGACTAAGTGTGAGTTAAGTAGATCAATCTCCCCACCAACTGGCTATAAAGGGTACCATTGACTAAGGGATTCTGTCATATAACATCTTGTTGTCAAATTTCCATGGTCTTCCCAACTATACATGGAATGCATCCATAAATAAGATATCACATAGAATTCTTTATGAGAACTGAGAACTGTTCATCTCCACTTCGTATTGTTCCTACACAATGACATTTTTTCTTCTACAAACTAATTGACATTGTAAGGATCTGAATGTGGTTTGTGCTCCAATCCCAAATTTTGTACCATCTCCATAAACATAAAAATTTTTGTGCTTCCACTTTTAACCACAACTACACAAAATTCACCACCTTGCATCTTGTTCAAAAAATATGTTTCATTTATCGCCACAAATCCGCTCTTTCATAAAACTTTCAATTATATCCTCATTGCAAGTAATGCTTCCCCTTTCTCAGTTTTATTTATGTGATGTTTTGTTTCACACCTTCTTGATAAAATTGGGTAATATGTGTGCTCATATCCTTCCTATTTTAAGCATCCTTATGTGCATTTTGACACTCAAAATCCAAATGTCTGACCTCACCACACTTAAAAACACATACCATCAAATCTTCCATCTCAACCTCTCCCTCTTGCGAAAGTGCTTCTTCCTCTAGCATGTTTCCCTCATGCATTTATTATATCTTACTCACTCTCATGCTCATGTTCCACTAGTTCTTTACCACCATCAAGATTCCCTTTGATCCTTGTTTCATTCTTTATGCATATCACTTTCTCCTCCACTTTTAATGCATATTGGTATACATCTTCCATAATCTCCATCTCCACTATGTTAATCTCATCTTAGATCCCCACTGTAGCTAATTGATATAGCACATTATCTTCCCTTGATCCATTTTAATGTGATTATCACAAATTGTGATCTTGTATAAATCTTTAAATTGTTTTGTCAAAAATTATAAATCACATAAATATATCCAACTATTAATCTTTAGGTTAAAATATTCTTGTCATCTTCGCAACTATGAGCTGCTAATGGATGATTTTATCTTTAAACTTTCTATTGTACTCCAATTGAACTTCATTTTTACACCCTAATTAAATTATGTGTTATAGGAATGCACAATAATAAAAAGGATGTGAGGGTTTGTACAAGGACTATTTTGATTAAATTAACTTCCAATATTAACCATTCACAATTAGAATACTACATTGATACTTGCAATGATTGAAAAAATGATAAGTAATTGATCAAATACATAAGAGGAGAAGGAAACCTATCTATACATGTTAAAAAAAGAGGATCTAGGTGTGAAGAATAGTGAAATATGTACATCATATGACAAAAATTATTTGGTGTATATTTTATAACTATAAATTGAACAGGGGCACGACTATACAACTATTATGCAGTCCAAACTAAAATTATACAGCCCTGACCTGAATTTATATGGTCTTGGACCCCTAAGTAATATGTGTCTGTAACTTCCTGTGTTCTTCACTTTCATGGAAATGTCCATTTCATTCTAACTTGCTCAACTTTGGGATGATCTGTAATCACCTGTAACAAATTAGAAACCCTAGAAACCTGTAGAACCCTTCATTAAAGAATTAATAAGCCAAAAGGAGAAAACAAATGTGGGTGGTGAGGGTGGACTATCATTAGTGGTTAGAATCCTAACTACTTAACCAATCCAACTGTTTCACTACATTCCCTCATTGTGGGATCAAGCATCATGTAGCTCTCTTAGGTGCATGTACAAGTGTGAGTATAGATTATGTCTCTTGACACCAAGATAATGAGCTAACTGAATAGTATAGATTATACCCAATGTGGTAGTAGTGTGATGTTGTGTGCCTCACCTACATGACCTAACCCTTTGTTCCTTAAAACCCTTGAACAATGCTCATATTGAATTTTCTCTTACTAAGAAATGACTCTATGACTTTTGCATGCTTCGAAATGGTGGAAGATAAAATATTTGACCAAGTTGAGTGCTTGATACCTATAGTAGGGACTACTATAATTGATGGGATATTATTTTTGGTAGATTTAGTAAACCCTTGACTTCCTTTGTAATGATATTCATAATAGGAGCTTATAAAAGTGTCATATGAGTTATAAAGTGACATTGACTTGCTTTTATAATCTTTCATAAGTGAAATATTCTGATAAGGCCAACTTTATGAAGATGAAATGACCCAATGAAGATATTCAAATCATAAATAGAGGTAGATAAATTAAAGGGTAAATAATTTACATGTCATCCAAGACTAAACCCCAATCCTGACCTATTTGTATGATCCTAGAAAAAAGAGAGGAAAAGTGAATCAAAAAGTTGTAATAGGAAGCACAGAGGCTGTTTACTATTTTTTATGATAACATTCTTTGAATTTATGATAGAGTAGAGTGTAAAGATAAAATATACATTGAAGAGATAAAGATATGAATTAATTTGACTCCAAATGTGAGCACTTGTCTTAGCAAGGGCTAATAGTCAAACTTAACATTACAAAGGGACAAGTGACCAAATATTAGTGTCTACATTTCCCCTAGTTTAAATGTGTAATTTACAATTACATACTTAAAGGAAAAACATACATGGTTTTACGGACACACTTTGTCTTAGCTCGATAGTGGTTCTCAGATGTGTTGGCGTTGGTATGCTCCATGATGAAACCTACAACACATAGTGTATTCAATGTCTATGATAGAAATTAAACCATAACTTAAAATATAGATAATGCTTATAACTTAAAATTTGTAAAAAAAAAGCTAAGGAGATGAAAAACATGAAAGGAATACACCTATTTATTTTGCATAGGAAGGATCTCCCATTCTTATTGTGCTTTGGAGACTCACAATTACTGTGAAGATATCAGAGGATTGGGGGTGATCTATCTCTGATTTATGCCAAAGGAGAGACTAGAGTGTTGAGTACACCCTGACACAAGAGAGAGTGTGAAGAGGAATCAAAGTTCCCTTTTTAGAACTTTGTAAAAAGTAGAATTCATCCTATGAATAACTTATCCACATTGATACCTTCTAATTTTGAGAATATGGTCAGAAAAGAGGAAGGCAACCTATAAATAACTTATCTAGTTCAACACCTTCCAGTAAACCCACATACCACACCACTGCAAATGGGTCTAGGTCTAACTACATTTGTAACTAGTGAATAAGATCAAACAATGAAAGGAATGGATATTTTCACAAGCTCATAAGGTGTTGTGTTGTTGAAACAAAATATACATATTTTGAGATATCATAGGGGAGAAGGATTCCCATGCCCCCAAACCTTATTCTTGTAATTTTTTTGAATAGTTTAGTAGATAAGGAATGAATTATTCATGCCCCTTGTATTTGATACTATATATAAATCTTATAAAAATTTGGTAGAATATGATAAAAACTAAAAATTCCTCAGAATGTAGTACTTGTCTGAGAATGTCTATCATAGTCAAGACCGTGTCACGGTCCTGACCATACTGTACAGTTTTGACCTACTTTATCATCTACCACATTTTAGTATCTATGAATTTTTATGAGGATATGATCCTTGTGATTTAAAGAAATTTAAATCTTAATCATATGACTGAGATTAAATGAATATTAAAGTAACAAACAAGATCTAGCATACAAATTACAAACAATCATGCAAGATAGGAGATAAGATTGACTTAACTTGTATCAAGAGATATAGACTAATCCTAGGCTGATAAAGTAGTCCGAGGGGGCTGGATCTGGACTGTGTAATCTCTATATGAGAAACTGGAGTCTAGAAATTCTTCAGACAGAACTGCCGAAAGGGGGACAAGACCACCCTAGGCGTTAATGTCTGATCTGGACAGTGCTATTATCCTGGCAAGTGCTATTCTTCTGACTATTTTTAGGGCATGAGCTTTATCTTATATATCCTTTCATTTATTCAGGCATCAACTTTAGATATGTTATAGTGTTCATGTGCTGAACACTGATATCTGCAAAACAAACCCTAGCTATATGTATAAGGTTTGAGTAAAACATTGGATGGAATAAATATTACATACGCTTAATTCATACCGACATTGATGATCACCCTAACATGATTGTCACCAAGATTGCTACACTACATTTCAGACTCTATGTAGTTCTTTTGTGTGTGTGTGTGTGTGTGTGTGTGTGTGTGTGTGTGTGTGTGTGTGTGTGTGTGTGTGTGTGTGTGTGTGTGTGTGTGTGTGTGTGTGTGTGTGTGTGTGAGGGAGGGAGAGAGATTGAATCATGTTTCCCTTGAAGCCAAGTTTCCCTTATGCCAGTTGCATACCAAGATAGCGGGATACAACTAATTTCCCCCCAAGATGAGTGTATGTGAGATGGACTTTAGAATATAACCTCTCCTATGCTAGTGAATAATGTAGCCCAAAATGCAGTCCTTTGAATGTTTTTCCTTTCCCATATATAGTAGATAGTAAGTATTATAGCCCAATTTTCCTTTTTATCTCCATTAATAATAGTAAGTCATGTATATATATTATATATATATATATATATATATATATATATAGTCATATATATATATGATTCCCTTGTTTGAATTATCATCATTAACAACTAGAAAATGCCAACCCAAAGTGATAAAATATACTTTAGAATGATGTGGCAATCCAAATTTGAACAAAGAGACGTGGCATTTCCAACTTGAGACATAAGTGCTAGGAAAAAGACAGAAGTACCTAAAGGGGACAGTTAGGAGCTCCTGTCTGTTATGAGGAGGTACTTGTCTAGAGGCGCTTAGAGGATATAACAAGAAAGTATAGAGTTGGGTCATGTGTTCATTCAATGTCTAAAAATAAAGTGACCTTTCAAGAAGAATACGTATTCAATAGTATCAAGAGGGATAAAATAATGTAAAAGTCAAAAAAAGTGTTGTTAATGTCTAGTTTTATTGCTTAGGAATCATGCATATAATGACATATTTAGAGGCGTGGTGTAAAGTATAACATGCTTTATTTCATGACATTTTCCCCCACTTTATGCTGGTGAATGAATATTTAGTAGCATAAATAGATAAGAAGAGTGTACCTTGTGGAGAGCCATGAACGGAGTTGTAACGATAATAGGTGTATGAATGAGGATTATGCTCGATATCATGCTAAATGGAGATTATAGAATGTGTATTGTGGAATATAAGAGGATAAGGATATTAGGGGTGATCTTGTGTGTGTATTAGAAATGATGTTTTTATTTTTTCCTTGGATATTTCCTTTTTTGAAGCATCTTGTACTTTGAGATTGTTCCTTGTTCCATTTGTGTGTTTCCTTTTGTCAGGAGTAAGTCTTGGACCTGAAAAAGAAGATAAGTGTAGTCAATGCTCATGATCATGATAAATTAGTAAATTGAACTTTAACTTAAATTAGTAAATGTGAAAATAGAAATTCTTATTGAAAAACAAGTGAATCAAGGATAGAGTACACCTTGTGCCATGAGAGAAGAGATATAATTATTCCCTATGTATGTTTTGATTCCTTGGAGATTTAGGCATCATATCTTGGAATAGTGTCATTGATTGGGTATTTAGGCATCCTGTCGCTAAAAACTAATGATTTGAGTGTCTCTAAATAAGGATCTAAGCTAAATTGCTAAACTAAGGATTTATGCATCTTGTCACTAAATTAGGGATTTAGGTGATCCTATCGCCAAGAGATTAGTATTAGATAACTATCAGATTTTATCCTCCAATCATTAACGCTTTCCCATAGATAAGTGCCACTACATATGGTCACAAACCCAATAGAAATTGGTCACAGATGATCCCTAGAGAAAATAGATTAATTATTTCCCTTACACTAAAGTAAGTAACTTGCCATTGATTTGTTCACATTGTTCCTAATAGTAACCTGAAACTGAGTATGTGTTGTTGGAAATTGAAAATATTATCATTGAGAAACCTATGTTGATTCTGTAATGTACATGTTTCTTCTCCCCAAGATAGAACCACCTAGGTGGGATACTAGCACCCACCACTCATGTATATGTTGGGAGGTTCCATCCCTGCACTGATTTTGGCCCAAGTCTAATTCTAAACATGTATATTATCTCTTGTTTATTCTGATTTTTACTATGTGTACCATTATATGTATCTAGTATCTAAACTAATGAGAGGGTGAAATAGTCACCTAATGATTACCACCCACTCATTTGGGGTGCGTGAGATGAACCAAGGTGAGCACATGTCCCAAACAAGGAAAGTTGAAACTGAATGTGCACATCTGAAATAGAAATCTTCCAGGGTCAATAGGGAATGCACATGGTGAAAACCATGATGCATGAAAAATAATGGGAAAAGGCTAGTAAAAAGTGTTAGTCACAAACAAACATGGAAAGATGTAATACAATACTAATCAAAACACACATGTAGTAACATGGAAAAAAACACATTGAGTAGCTAGTTGAAAACATGGGACACCACTCAGGATGTCACAAGACACTTGAATTCCTTCAAGGCTATAGAAACAAAACACATAATAAAGCATAAGGAACATCCCATAAATAATGACAATCAAGAAACAAACATAGACAAGATATAAGCAAATTAGATAACCATGGTTGGAAGTAGACCTGATAAGACAAATGATACACATGAAGCACCCGTTAGCATGTTATAAAAATTGATAGTATGCCATAATGTATATATCTAGAAATAGGAATGAAAGCTAGTAGATATTACAATGATAGAACCTGAATATAGAGAAATAGTAAAGGTAGATGCCCCATGTAGGAGCCACAGTGGGATTGGTATGGAACAATGTTGACAAGCATCATACATCATGTAGAAACTTGTAAGTGATCTACATTCACCTCAAAAAGTACCATGTGAACACACATGTGTGTATGAAAAAATGATAGAGTATACTATGAATCCAAGTAACATGATAAGCAATGTGTAACATAGACTAGTACATGAGCAAGCAAGGATACATCCAATCAAGATTTAGGCTAATGTTTTTGTATTTTTGTAAATATGTGAACATAAAATAGACACATATATGAGAGGGTGAGAAAGGTTACCCCCAGTGTATATGTTGCACGGTGAGGTCCGTGTAGGTAATTGTACCCTCAACAATCATGTTTGGACTTAGAACAAGAGTGTGTCATCAAGTAGTGGGGGGGGATTAATATGCCCCCAATGTGTGAATGCTACATTAATATAAGTGATGTCATTGAGAGATTCATATAAATCTAAAATATATCCAACATGATTCATATTAGAGGTTTTTTTGTTGTGTTTTTTCATGGACAAAATTCACCTGAATATAAGACAACCATACCCTAGTGTCAAAAAAATCATACCTTTCCAGACACCCCCCAGATCAACCCACTCCTCAGTGTCAAGTCCTATCATGTCTCTCCAGTGTTCCATTTGTGATTTCCATCCATTCCCCTATGTGATTTTCTAAGATTAATATCATTCAAGTGTTTTTGGAGTAGCGTCTCTCAAAGTGAGATTTCAAGCAATCTTAGAAAGGGATCTCATCATCCTTTCTAAGCCAAGTGCACAGTCACTAAAGTAATTTTTAAGACCTATATTCATCATGGAGGTGTATTCAAGAGTCGGGATCGTTTTGCAACCAATTTAGGAAGATTCTGGGAAGTTTCAGAGGTTTAGGAGCCAGTTCACCAAAAGTGGGTTTTTGAGGCTGAAAGAGCTTGCATCATAAAAGAGTACTTGAAATTCTATAGGTGATTCTGAGAGCTCTAGAATGAGTTGTGAGCCATAAAAATATATCATTGGAAAAACAATTCAGTCCACGTGGCAAAGTGAGGCTGAGAAGAATTTTTGTATCATATTCATCCCTCACCAAGGGGATAAGAGGGGTATAAAAATGCTCCCTCCCAATTTTTGGCATGTTGGTCACCCCATGTGACCCTGACAACCCAGTATAGGCCTCTAGATCAACTTTTCTAGCCCCCTCGCATTTCACGCATGCACAACAAGTGGAAACACCTGGTTGAGGAAAATTTTTGTGCACCTATTGTCCCAAACAAAGGGTAAAACAGGGACATAAAAATTCACCCTCCCCCATGTCTCCCTCAAGTCACACGTGTTACCAAATTTTGGCCCCAAGAGCTCATTTTTAGCCCCTCTCTCCATTTTTCTCGTCAAATGAACAAGTGACACGTGGAAAGCTTAGGAAAAGGTGCATTTTTTTGCACCTATTGTCTCATTCTAAAGGGGAAAATGGGGGCATAAAAAGTTTCCCTCTACTCTCAATCCATTAAAAACTATAAAGTCAACACTTAGACTCATTTTTCTCATTCCCCCACACTTCTCCATATGCTCTCAAAACTCTGTTGGATTTTTCCTAGAATATTTCCTTCCCCATTTTCATCCTCCATTAATTTCATTCATCCTCCCATGATATTAGAAAATAAAAAACATGAATAAATCCATATTTTTGAAGATTCCAAAAGAAATATCTCACCTGAAGAACTTCATTACCCATGAAGATAAAATCCTCATAACTAAAAAACTAGTGCACAAATTAACACATGGTTTTTTGCAATCATCTAGTCTTTTAGAGCCCATTACAATACAAGTGGAATATTTTTCATGCATGCCCAGTATTTTTTGTAGCAAAGAAAACCCATGTTCCCCATGGTAAATTTTTTCTAATTTAAAATCTCTCATTC
This sequence comes from Taxus chinensis, assembly GCA_019776745.2. Lineage (NCBI taxonomy): Eukaryota > Viridiplantae > Streptophyta > Pinopsida > Cupressales > Taxaceae > Taxus > Taxus chinensis. The sequence continues at coordinate 661,962,462 of CM034152.1, forward strand.
TGAAGACCAGGTAGACGTGAAATTTCAGAGGTGCAACAAAGAGAAAAAAACTCATATCAAAAAAATTGATTTCATCAAAAACTGAGGTCTAAAACACCACTTTCTAAAAATAGTAAGCCTCATACACATGCACTTGCTATTTTTAGTAAGTCTACACAAAAATTAGTTTTGACAAAAGTGGTGTGGATAGAGGTCATCCAGAAGGAGAAACAGAGTGATAAAAGTCAGAAAGGATGGAAATTTTCCATTTCCTATTTTTAGTAAATCCCCTTTTAGGTATAGGGAATTGTCTCAAGAGTCAAGAAATTCAAGCTCACAGGATTGTTATGGTTTCATTTTCTAAACAATTGCTTCAAAGAGTGATGTTGTTTCATGTTGTTGAATGAACATTATTCATTTTGGTCAATGGTGCATTCATCAGTGTTTGTAGTTTACCTTTTCAATGTGTACGAGAAAAGTACATCATTTGATAATTTATATTTTTCAGTGAAACATGGTAGTGTCATACAGTATCATCACAAACATTTCCCATAGTTCATCTGGAATCCACATCATGAGATCCCAACACTATCTTTTGACACTCATCCTATGGTCTAGGTTATTTGTGAATCAGGAGGAGTTTGTAATCATCATCATCAAAATGTTTGAGGTGTGCTCCGTTGGAACTTTCAAATCAACATGGCAATATTTCAGAGGGTCATCACAGGGATCGATATTCATTCTCAGTTTCTTCGGAGTGGACCTCCGTGAGAAATGCTTGCGGTCATCTAGGTAAGAATTTAACAGTGTTTCCAAACACTCAGCTCAAGGTTTTCATGCATCATTTAAAGGAGGTTTCTCATCGTGCAAAGAGTTTAAGGATTCATATGTCACCACGCAGGAGCATTTCATCATATCAATCAGTTGAAAAAGGTAGCTTCTTCATCAGCATTCCTTCTTAGTTCTCTCTCTTCTCTCCCCCAACTTTCTCTCTCCTCCAAGTTCTAATTCTCTGTTTGGGTTGCACTTTTTCATAATGCCTTTAATTAATTAAAAATGATTTTATGTTTATAATGTAATAAGTCACCCTTATTTTATAAAAGGGGACTTAATCTTTTCCTAAGAATGCAAAAAGGTCATAAGTTGTGTAAAGGCCTATGAAAGGTCATGAGGAGGGTAAGAAAAGGGTATCCTTTTATCTCTATAAATTGTAAAGGCACCCCGTTTCCAAAGGTTTGTCAACTTTGTGTGTTCATGAGAGAGTATTACTTGTGAAGAAGCAAGAAGATAGCACTTCCTCTATTTGCCATCTATGTGTTCTTCTCATTCTCACTATTATACAATTTTGCTACAACATCAATGAAGAAAGGATTTTATCACCTCTATGATAAGGAGATTTGTGATAATTTGTGCTCAGAATATTAACTTGCCTTTTACCCTTTGTAAAATTTTGTTTCTTTTAATTTATGTGTGTTGGAATTTTTTGGTTGATGGTTGTAGGAATATGATTTTCTACCTACAATGTTAATCCCTCTCCCTTTTTCTTACTCCCTTTCCCAATATCCAAGCAGAGTCCTCTCTAGCAAGTGATTGTTAACTTTTACCACAAGTTCAACGGAGTGCCATTGTTGGATCCGACCATAAGGACACCACATAATCAAATTTCACATGTGTATACAAACACAGAGCTGCATTGTTCAAGTAAAGGTATAATTCACATGTCATGGTATCAAAGATAAACATGACACATTGTAGAAGGTATAATTCGCATGTCATGGATCCAAGGTCGTCCAAGAAGGATATTAAATCACAATGGGGCATCCATGACATAGAAATAAGTAATGAGTTTTTGGGGGTCTCACTTGCAAATCTAATTTAATAATACCTATGCATGCATAAGTAGACAGTTTCATATACACTGACAACAAAAGTAGAATGTTCAATTCAGGGAAAATTTTAGTGGCAAATTTTCATAAAATCACGAAAATCAAGGATTATGGAAATTTCGTAATGGAAAATATTTTGTTATTCAGAGCCGACTTATACGCCAAAAAATTCAGCTAACATGTCCCTTATACTATTCCTTTCGCCTAGATTTTACACATATATAAGAGGTTAGGAATGCAATTCGCCACCATTTCAAATCATATAGTGTGCATATTTCCATATTCGCTGAAATAAGCATATCAACCACTAACACTGAAGTCTCAAAATCCGAGCCGTCCAATCGTAAGGCATCCAAATCTGAGAGTCTGAGCCATCTAGCCTTGATCTGACATACTCTCCAACCTGAAACTTCCAACTATATTCCATCCAACTGAGTCATATAACCCCTAACCATCCAACCCCTAGCCGTCTAATCCCCAACCATCCAACCCTAGCCGTCCAACCCAAATCCATCCAACCCCTATCCGCCCAACCCCAGGGCCAGCCGTCCAAATCTTAACTGTCCATTCTCAGAGCTTTGGAACATAAAAGCTGCCCATAAGGCCATAAGCAGTAAGAAGTCATGGATACTAGAAATCAGGGAAAAAAGATTACAAATTTAGTTAGTTTAAAAAAGGGTGCCAATACTTTACTTGGCTATTTTGGAAAATCAAAAAAGATGAAGTCGGTTTCTACTTAGGTTGAAAATATCAGTATGTGGAAAGTGTTATTTAATGGTTATTTTATCTAACATTATTTAATAATTATGTTTATAATAATTATTCCCGAAACTCTTTGACAATTGTCCTCTGTAAAAATTGAACTATAGATAAGATTAATACAATATAAGTAACAATTTTATAAAATTATTTGCAGAATTTTCAGAAATTCCTTCACAGAATAATCAATTTATAGATATTGATGATCCGATATATGTTGAGGAAAACATAATGTCCCTTGATGAAATAGAAGTACAGGAAAATTCATCAAACTCCCAGGAAACACCAGCAAAGGAAGCTTCTACTCCAAGGTCTATTTCCAGAAAGAGGAGACGTGAGATTCAAAATATTTCTGTTGACAGCCCAGATGTATAAGTTGAATCCCAGGGGGAAAAAAAGAAAATATGTTAGAAGAAAGATGGAAAACTAGACAATTAGAAGGAAATTTCAGTTCGAATGGGCTGTAAAATATCCTTTTATCAAACCTGTGCACATTGAAAATTCTAATGATGTTTCAACACAATGTCGATGCAAAATATGTGGTTGGAAACAAGGGAAGGATCACATGATGCAGCTCAAACTAGACACAATTGAAAAACACTATGGGAAAATATACATTTCCCAAAAACAAAAAGATGGACGGCATAGTTAGAACTTGTAAATGGAAAGATGCAAAAGATTGTCTTCATGTCAAATACACAGAAGAGTACGAAAAGGAACAAAAATGTATCAAATATGTAAATGAAAAATGTGGGACCATAGTAGGAAAATTGAACAAAGCTATGGAGGCATAAATGCAAGCAAAGGGTATTCAATTTACAACCATTTTTCATATAATGAAAAGGGGAAGACCAATGTCAGATTTTGGAGAAAATAGAGTCGATGTATCAAGTTATTGGTTTAAAGAATGTTCCACAATCTCATTGGTCAGATACCAGTGGCTAGGAGATTGCAAAATGTCTAGCTTTGGTAGAGAAGGAGGATCTGAAAATGTGTGATTCAAAAGGAAAAGTATATTTCCATTTCTTTAGACGAGGTTACCACAGTCAATAATACATCCTGGATATGTATTTATGTTTACACATTTACTAATGAAACAAGGACTCTGCACCTCTTGGTGATTCATAAAATGACAGAGAATTGCAATTCTGAGAATATTTATAAATTTTTGGTATCAAATCTAAAGGATATCACCGGAATGGATGACTATGCCATTGCAAAAAAATTAGTTTGTGTCAAAACCGATGGTGCAGTTGTAATCTAGGGATCTAGAAATGGTCCATGTGTTAGAATTCATATAACTATTGCTCTGTATATGGTATTTTTCCACTTCATGGCTCACAGAATGAATCTCACATACAAAATTGTGAGAACATTTGAAAATGTAGCTAAAGTGGAGGAATTGATACGTGATCTCCATGCCTATTATTCTTGCAGTCCTAAGATATTTTTAGAATTTCAAAAATTTGCTATTGGACTGACAGAGGGAAAAAACCTTCTCAAAGATGTAGATGCGAGATGGATATCTATGTATGAACCTGCCTGTAGAATATATGATGAATATCCTTCACTTACAGGATTTATTTTTAAATACCGCAAGGATTTAGATAAAGCTAAAGATCTATTGTGCCATCTAACTGACATAGAAACTTTACTAACACTTTGCGGTATTTTACCCATGTTGAGGGAGCTAAATATTTTAACGAAGCATGCTCAAGATCAGATCTTTCTACATTACAGACTTTTATAAGACTCAGAAAATGTGTTTGTTGGAGTTTAGAAAGTTTATATATTTCTGATGGGAGTTTTAAGGGTGCTTACTTTTGAAAACTAGAATGCATTAACAAATTTGAAAAATTCTAAGTGCTTCTTAAAGTATAATATAAATGATCATCTGTGTATAATAGCACATGGAAAAGAGATTCCACTTCATACGTACCAAAACATAATTGATTTGGCTTACTCAGAAATATAAGAAGTAAAAGTGACATGAAATTTATATGATTCAATATTAATCGAAACTAGGAATAAGTTGAGAAAGATCTCTGAATCATTAGCTAAAGAGATCTAGAAAAGATTCAAAAATGACAAAATACTTGAAGCAATGGGAGTTGTAAATCCACAGTTTTGGAATTTTTTAGGGGGCAAACCTTATACATCTATCAGTATTTTATTTGTCAAAAACATGGGTGATCTTACTGATCATTTTTGTAAGATTGTAGAGTTCAATGGAGTTTTAGTAGAAGGAATTTTGGAAAGAAAAATACTTAGTTCACAGTCAATGGATTTTTCTAATACAATGATACGACAAGTTCAACTTCTACAAAACCCACAAGATTATAGTGCCATGAAATGGATTTGGAAGGATATCTGTTATAGTAGTATTCTAAGTGAAGATTTGAGTGAGTATATTAAGTTGTATGAGCTATGTCAAACAATGATTCTAGTTTCTGTGGAAGATGATAGGGTTTTCAATGCACTATCCTTTTTAAAGTCAAAAGTTCAAAATAGATTGGATAGGAATCTAGAAAGTTGTCTCAGATTGTATGTATCGAGTTACTAAGTGGAGTCTTTTCCTTATGACCACAGCCCTGGCATTGTGGAATTCACTAGTAGACAGAAGAGGAGTAAGTAATATTCTACCTAATCCAAGGGAATCAAGACACATCCACAAATTAAAGTGTTGGTCTAGGACTATTTGAATTCACATAGATTTCATCTCTTCTATACATTATTGAGACTACTTATGTACTTCATTTAGTGATTACAACTTTCAATAAATGCAATATTGTAGTTGTCATTTTTGATCCTTCGTCATTGCAACAATGTCATCAATACAATATTTGTTTCAATAATGCCATTTTTTTTTTATGATTGTATTTCAAATTGAGACTGAAATAAGAACACATGTGACATTTATCTTTTATATCTCTTAATTTATTTATTTTACATCTGTAAGAATGCATAAACGTAATGAAACAAAATAGTTTAAATTTAAGAAAAATTTACATAAACAATAGAAAAGAAACATAGTTTGTATTTATATGTAGTTACATTATACAATTCTAACTTCCAAAGTTCATATGAAATTGATTCCTCACGTGGTAGATTACTTTATGAAAAAGAACAAATTCATAAAGCATTGACGGCCAATACAGTTCAAAAAAGGGGTTTTTTTAACATCTCAGAGCTTCCGGACAAGTTCTGTCATATAAGGACACATTACGAGGTCATCCTCTTTTCTACCTATGATTCAAAATCATAGTTGTCCTTACGTCTGCCACACGGAATAAAAACTAAAAAAAGGGTTAGCCACTATCTTTTAATTCCTACGCCAGTGTTGGAATTTTGACAACACACCTATCACATGGTGAACTCAACTAACTTATCAAATTTGTGATGCAGGTGAAGGTTTTTCTTTTTCCTGTGTATCAGATAGAGCAATAACTCCTGATGCCTGAAGGTCTCCTGCTGTAATGTTGATATTTTCCAGTATACTCAACTCCTCCCTCGCTACATCTCCTGCAGACAAAAGTGTTGCATCTACATCTGTCTTTTCCTTCAGTAAGATTTATGGATCCATATTATGCTCCTTTATTATCCTTCTTAATGTATTATTTTGTTTATTAATTACAATGAGTTTTTCCTTCAACTGTATAAAAGAATTCAAAATTTTACGGGCATTCTTCAAATGTGCTTCAAAAACAGCTGCCTCTTTCTTTAAATTTTCATATTTTGCCTGTAAAATAGAAATATTAAATTTTTTAGTCAATCAAATCATATGAAAGAAATATTTAGAAGTGGTAATTATAACAGATAATATTTATTTTTTCATGTAAAAGTTAATGGCCACTTACAACAGCTTTCTCTTATTCTACATTTGTAATCAAAACATTAGTCTTGTCTTTAGACCATTTCTTGTAGTAAGCCTATGCTCCAACATTGATATTTTCCAACCTGTTTAGCATTATGTCTATAATTTCATCATTGTACTCATTACTATATGAAATTTTCCCTGATTGAGCTTTGTTTAGCAAAACATCTTGCCATGTTGGTTGGCTCTCTACGGCAGTGAACAATGAATGCCTTTGAGCATGATTATGGTATCTAGTATTTATTTCTTTTATCAAAAAATTTTGCTCACCTTTCCCACAACCACACCAAATTCACATCATACATTACAACCTCTTGAATTGTTGCCCCCATGCTATCTGATATCATATTTTCTAAAATAAAGTATGTTTTTTCATCATCTATTTTTGGTGTTGTGGTTTCAGGAGGAGGAGAGTCACTTCCTTGCATTCCTTGCACATTTGGTTGTGAAGGTGGAGTAGATTGAATCATGTTGTGGGTGTTAAAATAGCTACCTTTGGCTGAATCCCCACTTTTGAAGCCTAAATACTCCTCATCAAGGGAAATGTTGTTGAAAAGCTGTGTGGTTGTTACACTTAAAACTCCACCTAATGACAGCCCAAGAAATTCAGTTGTAGCAGGATGAACTGTTCATGTTGACTCTGTAGGAAACCTAATATTATTTCCCAAAGTCCTCCTTTGTGTTTGTACTTGACGTGTTGGAGGAATTGGTGGCCTCCTTGTAAGTGGAATATGACCTGAAGCCATATTACCTGCATGGAGCAAAAAACAAATTGTTAGAATATAATGGTTGGTGTTTGTAAATGCTAAAAAATTGTAAAGAAACAAAACATGCGAATCAAAGTACTGTAAAATATACTTCGCATATACGAAGACACAACCGTGATATTTTGATCTCCACAATCAAAATGAGTTTGATCTTCATCATCCATATCAGTAGTTTTTGAATACAATACATGTAGAAAAGATTAGTAGAAATATTAGAATACATAATTTATAGTAGTTTTTTGAATTTGTAATTCATATATAAAGATAACTTCATTATTCATACCTGTAGTTAAATGTGATGGTAAACGTGTTGTGCAAATCGACCCCCTAGGTCACTTTTTAAGAGGCCTTATTGGTGTTGATTCTGTTAAATCCATGTCAGAATCAGTAGAGACCTCTAGAGGGGCTTTACCTTTAGCAATTGCCTCCTTATGAGATGTTGTAGCTATAATTTTTCTCTACAAAATATAATCATACATTTAGTATTTTATTTTAAATATTTAAATTGAAATCTTTATAGCAAGAAAATAGTAAATCGTAAATTTTACTTGTTGTTCTTCGAGACTAAGACCAATCATCTTATCATTGATTCCAGTAGGAATCGCATACTGTGTCAAATTGTAGTACGCTTCATTATAAAAAGCTAGAATAAAATTGCAAGAAGAAAATACAATCCTTGATTTATCAGTTTGATTACCTTTTCGGGCATGGGAAATATCTGATTTAATTTGGTTAGACAAATAACTACACCAATCGAATTGTTGACCTACTAGTGTCCGTAATAAATACTAAACTACCCAATAAGGAATGTCTGTAGATCTGCCCTGTAATACTATCTTGGCCTGAAAAAGTGAAGCAACTGCAAGAAAGAAATTATTTGTAATACGTTGTAGAAGAAGGCCTCTTGATGATCGATTAAGAGGAGTTGTAATTACAGAAAGGAAACGTTAGATCCTATGTGGTCAAGTAATGTTAAAAAAAAATCATTTGAAAATAATAAACTTACCATCAACCTGTACATTGTAATGAGACTCCAAAAACTTTTTTTCTTCGTCTATAAGAACTGCCTTCGTAGTAACTGGTGACTTATTTTGGAAAGGTAGACCTATTAGCCAATGCACATCCTAATGTTCAACAAAAAAATAAATTTGACGACGTTTTGAATGCACAACAAGAACGGAGAATTTTTCATCTTTTTCGTTGTAAGAGGCGAGTAGGTAATCAAGGACAGATGAATCTATGTCGAATTGGAGCATGTTCACAAGCCCAGAAAATTATGATTTTTCCACCCAATCCTTTGGAGCATCTTTTAGCTTTAGAAAATCTAAAATTTGTGGGCACATGAGGTTTTTGTATTGAAATTTGGGTGAAGGAATAGATTTGGTACTGGCCATTGTTGAAATTAGGGATGAGTGAAATTTGGGTGTAAAATTAGATAGCTCAGAGCACTGGAAGTGGAAATTTATGGATAAAAGTGTAAAAATGAACCTTGAAATGTTATTTATAGATTCCAGGGGTATCATTAATGAGCATTAAATACATTGGTAACAACGCCTGACTGAAATTTGTCTAAACCGCTCGACCAACCATTGCTCGTATATCCCATCTTGACCAACTCCCTATCCAACCTATATTCGACCAACTCCCCATCTAACCTATATTTGTTCAATCCACCCGTCCAATCAACTCGCCCAACCATCATTCGGCTGACGCATCTGTCCAATCCTTTCTCTATCTAACCCCTTCTCGTCCAACTCATCCAAAAACTTGTCATCCAACCTCCACCCGTCCAACCCCCCCATCCAACATCCACCCATCCAACCAACCCATCCAACCCTTTCCCATCCAACCCCTTCCCAACCAACATCCACCCGTCCAACCAACCCTTTCCCATCCAACCCCTTCTCGACCAACATCCACCCGTCCAATCCCTTTCCCATTTAATCCTTTCCCAACTAGCCTCCACCCATCCAGCCAGCCTGTCTAACCCCTTCGCCCAACCAACATTCATCCAACCCCTGCTCATCCAACCCCAACTCATCCAACCACTCATCTAACCTCCCACCCAACCCGCCCGTCCAACCCCCATCTAACCTACTCAGCCAAAAAAGTAAAAAAAAAAGGAACCAATCCTCTATAAAATCACCTTCACCACGAAATTTTTTCAGAAATTCACCTACGATTCAAAAATTCATTTTATGAGATTCACCGATGATTCAAAAGTAATTTTTCATAGGGGTCTTCTTAAAATTAACCCTACATTGGTTAGTGTTAAGGGGGAATGAGTATGATGCCCCCCAAGTGTGTGATGGTGAGTGTACTATCTGCTAAAGGATAAAGACAGAGACCCTCCACCCAATGTTGGTAGAGATGAAGGTGTGTGATTATACTCTAAGATTTGTGTTCTATGAGATATACATTGTGTAGGTGAGTGACGTCTATATGCATGTGACCGATGAGTATATTGTGAGCATTATGGTGTAATAAGATGTGTAGGTTATGGAGACCTATGTGAAGCAGAATGTAGTGGTGATGGACACTAATGTGGAATAAATCATGGTGGTGACTTGTGTATAGATGTAGGAGTTGTCCTAGTGAGGGATCTAGATTGATGTACTATACTAGTAGAGTGATGGGATCATGTAGGTCATGTGTGATCAGGTGAACTAGGAGTAGAGTGTGCCTTAAGTTCTAGAGCTTGTGGTATACCAGATGGACTAGGTGATACACTGGAAACTACAAGAGGAGATTTTGACCATCGATTAGATGGAGGTACACCATTGATAGAAATGACCTGATTGTTGTGGATGAATTTTAGACGCAAATGATTTGTGGAGATGATAGACTTAAACATGCATATCCAATTGAGACCTAAGAGCATGTCGCACCTATCAAATTCTTGGCCCACAAGGAAAGGCACCAGCATAGTAAGAGGACCAACTATGACATGAATCTTAACACCACCATAGGAGTTGTTCATTATATATAAAATTTGTGAAAGCGGATAGCCAATAATAGTAAGAAGTGGAAGAGAACACGCGCTAATGGGCCATGAGGGATTAACCTTGGTATTATTGATAGAGGTAGATCCAATAAAGGCACTGATGTGTAAGTTATTAGAAGATAACGTATGCATAATAATCCTGGTCAGAGAAAGAAATAACTAGTGGAGAAGTGTCAGTATGTAAAAATAGGAAATCAAGAGCCCCCAATGCAAGAGGAGGCACTACACGATATGTATGATTAGCGAAGGAGTCAGCCAGTTTCTTGTCATGTCTTGGAAGTGGATTATTGAATATTTTGAGCTTATGATTTTCATTAATTGGCCCAGAGTCTTAAGGCTCTAGAAGCTAAAGTTTGTTTCCATCGATAAGATCTTGGATGATGGTGCAAACTTTGAAACATGTATTTATAGAGTGTCCCACACATTGATGATAGTCGCATCAAAATTTCTCACTGTAATTCTGATATTTGGGACGAGATGGGTCTAATTCAAAGTGGAGGAGGAAGTGTAATAAGATTTCTCTCAAACATTTGTTGTAATATAACTTGTGGAGTAATGGTTAACTTTGTAAATGTATGCCTAGGTGGTTATAATTGAAGCTCTCTTGTGGTGGATACTACGTTGACAGTGATTTTTGTGTCAGTTGGCTTTGTAGTAGATGGTTTTAATGTTGATTTATTTTTAAAATGTGTATAAGATGAGGATTGTTCTTGATATTTAAGCTTTCCTATAGATAAGAGCTTAGATTCGTGAAGCTTAATATTATGAAATAGTTGATCAAATGAGGAAGATGTTTCAAAAAGAACACTCTCCTCTAGAGGTGGTAATAGACTCTGAATGAATAAGTCTTGAATCTCAGCATCTGCAAGCACATTTGACATCTTAGCTAAGTTTTTTTTTGTATCACAAAACATAGTCCGCTAAGTGTTCATTAGATCCTTGTTTTAGTAGGGGAAAGTTAAGCATAAGAGATATTAGAGCCGATGTTAATAGAGAAGTGAGTGAGAAATGCATCGTACATATACGTGAAAGATGTTACCGAGTGAACAAGTAGGTTGTAGAACCAACACATCACATAATATTGAAGACTGTGAAGAAAAAGCTTTACTAAAATGGTGTAATCATCCACATAGTCAAGACATGCTACGTGAAAGGCTCAGAGATGCTCTTGTGGGTCACCATGGCCTTTGAAGATTAGTAATTTAGGAGATTTGAAGTTTGATGGTAGTGGGTACGCAAAAATGGTGGGTGTAAAAGGAGTATGAAGATGTGAAGTGGATTCTCGAGATGGAGATACATGAGAAGTGGTGAGCTGTAGCTGGTGAATTTGTATCTACAGATCCCAATATAAAGAATTTAAATCAGGAGTATTTGAAGAGGAACCAGGTTTTGCATTGGGAGTATTAGGTGGAATGATAGGAGCCATAGTGGTAGGAATGCATAGTGGAGAGAGAGGCTGAGTGGAGACCATGGGAGCCAAAGAGTTGGCATAAGTAGGGCCGCGGCAACATCACAAGTATTTTTAGCAGTTACCAAAGCATGCAGAATATGTGGAAGATGGGTTTATGTAAAGATTTTTGAAAATCAGTAAGTGTGTTGAATTGGTCTTGTTCGAATTATTATCCTCATCGTATGACTTCTCATTATCAAACGCTTCTATTTCATGAAGGGGAACATTTTGAAAGTTATAAAAAGTATTTTTAGTTGTATCTATTGATGTAGAGACCTTAGTCATTGATCTAGAAACCCTACGGGAGGATGGAGGAAGCTAAAGATGCTCAAGAGACCCAAATCGACCACTACGGGTGATGGGCATAAGAAGAAGACCTTAAAAAGAAGGTATATTCAAGTGTGGGGTTCACAAAATGATTAAGCTAAAATGTAAATACGTAAGCTTAATCTGATGTTATAGTAGCAGTAAATAAGTAATGCAATGAAATACATAAATATACCAAAGAAAACTAAGAAATAAATAATAAAACCCTAATGTGCAAAGAAGGGTACGATGCCTTAGCTGATTCGCCAGTATTGCCAAAGGTGTACATGACTGGAAAATGGAGAAAATTGAAGTACTAACCATCGCACTAGAGCTAAGAAAATGGAAAAATCTGGAGAAATAGGCTAGACTGGGGCGTCTGGAGAGACTAGGGACAGGGGTGCCCGGATACTGATTCTTGGTGCCAAGGTCTGCGAAAAATGCTCAAAACTCCTAATTCTCAGGGTCACAAGATGTTCATTGATGCTCACCTTTTGTCACTATGGATTCACACAATGATCATTGGAGTCACTAGAAACCTGCAATGAAGAATAGACCTGCAAAACCCTCAAATAGACATCAAATCCCAAAAAATAAATATGCATAATGAGGGGTCGGATTATCCTTAGCCACCACAATGGTGGACTTACAACTGATCGATGCTACATTACATATCAGACCCAATGTAGTTCTATGTTTTTATATGGAATTGTGCCCTAGGTTGCTCTTGTGTCATTTTCACTTAGATAGCAAGCAAATAGCTAGATGTAAATAAATGTAGTAAATGTGTGCATGGAATAAAATGAAATGTAAGGGAATAGGATAACAGGGATAATGCCCCCAAGCACTAAACTTATGAAATGTAAGGGAATAGGATCAGGCCAAAAAGTAGAGTACTCTTAGATACTCCTAATGACACTCTTGTTGGATCCGCATTGAAAATTGATCTGAGAATTGAAAAGGATCATTTCCTGCAAGCATTAAACTTATGAAATGCAAGGGGAATGAGAGCCATAATTGCCCCAAGAAAAGATATATCGCAAAGGAAAAATAATGTATTTGACTTACCCTAAGCAAATATATGAATATACAAAGGGAAGATAATGTAGCATGATAGTCATAAGATTGGAATAATCACTAGGGTTGTAGTTAAAATTTTGATTGTGTTATATTGCTAAAATATTTTCAAATTTATTTGTGATTTTTTATGATTTTGTGAATAGTTGAATTTTTTTGGATTTGTATAGTTTTACGATTTTTTTGAAAGAGGCACTTGATGTATTGGTCAGAAGAGCTAAGATGTGAGAATGGGTAGGAGACCCAGGTTCAAGTCCTACCGAGCATGCCAGAATGTAAATAGTGAAAACATTAGTAGAAGTAAGAAAGATAAACAAAAAAACAACAAACCTTTCCTCCAATATTTTCCTTCCAAACCTTAAGTAAGATTGCTTGAGTATTTGAACTTGTTGAATCTTATAGTTTGTTGGATTTTGGATGCTCTTGAAATGTTCTCCAAATGTGAAAATTTAAATGTTGCGAGCAGATAGACACGAGGATGTTGATGGAAATTTTGGTAGAAGTTGGTTGTAATATACGCAAAGCTTCTAAAGATGATTTACAAAGGATTGGCATGTTTTTCATAGTTGAGGGTGAGGCCATGAATATTGGATCAAGGTTTGATTAGGTTACAAATTCATAATTATAATTTCATGAAATACTCATTAGCACCTAAATTCCACTTTTACAATCTTATTGCCAAAATCACACAAATCACTCTCATTAATACCATTTCCATTATAATTAGTGATTTCCACTAATTAACTAATGTTTCTTACCATTTTGGTTCAATTAACAATGCATTTGTTGATTACCTATCCTCTTTTTGCATTCAGGATGCCAATTTATGACAAATCGTAAGTCAAAATCCTCTTCCAAACAGACAATTTGTGATTATTAGCTAATTAAGCCTATTTTACCCTTGTTTTGGTCAATATACCCTATTATTGGCTTAAACCCCTCTTCCAACCACTCAAAATCACCCCACTTCCTTCCACAACATCTCAGAAGGCTTCAAAAGCTTATCCTAGCCTCCTAATTGACCCTAAGTGGTTGATTAAGGCTCCTCACATCCTAATCACTTGTTAATCACTAATCATGATTAGTAAGCCTTAATCAGGATTAGAAATTCTTAATCTACTTTTGTAATTTTAGTCCCACATGCACCAAGATGCAAGTTTTCCTCAAAGGAAAAACTATAAAAAGGACTAACCACATACCTTTAAACTTTACACCATGCTTTGATTTGCATATCATATAAGAAATATGATTAATAGCCAAGCTCAATCCTTGCCTCAAGTCTTCAATGGGGTTAGTAGATGGGTATCCAATATGATCTTGTAGTCATTGTTGGAGAGACCATCTCACCTTCCTTGGAGTAGCAACAAACCCCAATTTGATTTCTCCTAGATCTATTTAGGTCTAAGTTAGTTAGCAATTGAATATTAAGTAGGCATGCTTTAGCTAAGATAGATTGATATATCATGTTAGTTCTTTCAAGCATTCCATTAAGCTTTAATCATTGATGTAACTATTGTTAGATTCAATAAGAATTTTCTTTATTAGACTATGTGGTGTTAGTCTTGTTAGTTTAGCTTTTCTTGGAACTTTTAGTAGTCTTCATTTGGCATGCCTGGTGGGACCATACCCCATTGCATTCATTCTTAATATTTTTAACTTAGTTTCAAAGTTTTTAAATTTCAAGATTTCTAGTTTAGCTTCAAGTTTTCTATATTAGTTTCAAGTTTTATAGATTAATTTCAAGTTTTCTAGATTAGTTTCAAGTTTTCTAGATTAGTTTCAAGCTTTTTAGATTAGTTTCTCAAGCTTTTAGATTACTTTCAATCTTTTTAGAGTAACTTTCAAAGTTTTGTAGATCAATTTTCAATTTTGATAGTTGTTACAACTAGATTAGTAGTAGATGTTGCATTTTGATGTTCTTTGTAGGATATAAGGAGGTGAAGTGTTGTCAAAATTCCCTCAAAAGGACAAAGATTTCATCTTTTTCAATTTTTCTTGTCAAAATCTGTATTTTGACCACCTATAAGAAGGTGTGTGCCTACACTCAAAGGGGTGCACCCACACTCCAAAGGCCATGCATGTGCTCTACTGGACACACCTATGCTTCTTCAGACATGCTTGTGCCTTACTGGCCGTGCATCCTGTGCATCATTTAGATTTTTGATCCTCTATGTGTAACTTGCACTGGTGCTTCAAAGTGTGCACTAGCATGCCTCACTGGCCATGCCTATGCAATTGGACTATGGGATTTTGATAGCACGTCGTGTTGTGCATAATTGTATGTATTTTTGCTTCAAAGTGATGTGCTTATGCTCTATAAGATGTGCTACTGCACTAAGAGGCGTGTTGGTGCACTCAGGTAAAGTTTCTCAAAGTTCAAAATTTCAACTTCTACTTTTTAGTGTTTCTGTCATTTTCTATGGATTTTTTAGTTGTTGTTGCTATCAATTTTCTTATTTAGAGCAGGTTTTCTAACAAATTAACTTAGGGTTTGATGAGTGATTTTTTTTCATGTATTTGTATGAGTTTGGAATAGGGTTGTGTATTCTCTTCTCTTGCACTTTGTGTGTCTTGAGAATCAAAATCACCTCAAAACCTTTTTTTTGCTAATTTAGAGTAAGTAGGAAAATCATCATTTATTGTTATGCTTAATGGAATAAAATTTCATTTTGGCATGTATATGATCTTTTAGTTTAAGATATTTTTCATTTGATAAATAACTAAGGCTAAGGTTTGTGTATGCTCTTCTCTTGCACCTAGTGTGATCTTGAGAACCAAAAACAACCTTAGTTTTTCATTAAAAAGCACTTGGATTAATTGGGAATGAACCTTGCTTTACAAGTTCATTATGGTAGTTAATTTGATTTACAAGATTTTTCATTTATCTAGTTGGATTACTTGTTGTGTATGCTCTTCTCTTGCATCTTTAGACGATCTTGAGAACTAAAAAACAACATTTAATCCTCTTTCTATGATATTGTAGATATTTTTGAACTACTAACCATTTGTGTGAAGGACCTAACACTATCCAAAGAAAGGAGAACTCTCTTCAAACCATCTTCTAACATACATGTGTGATGTAAGGGTTTCCAAACGGTGGTCTAAACCAAATTGCTTAATCCAAAAGATAAGAAAATACACCACTTTGCAAAACATTGTATGTGCAGGTTTGGTTAAGAGCTAAAGCTCATCCACTTAACTAGGAGATTTTTCCTTTGGCATAATCCTTAAGATAACAAGAGGAATTCTCCTAGGAACCCCAAATTAGTTCACACAAGAGGAACCTTGTGAATGAAAAGGGAAAGTGATCCAAACTGACTCTAATTGATTAGTAGCACCTAAGAAAAATCATCATTCATTTTTCATGTTTCAAGGGAATAAACTTTCATTTATTTAACATGATACATCACTTTTAGTTTATCTTGATTGAACTTTTCATAGTTTTTCGCTAGTCCTTCTTTTTCCAATATAGAGTAACTATAACCAAATTACCCAGCCAGTGTGGTGGTCTTGTGAAACTGGTCTACATTGGGCATGTATAGTCTTGTTGCTAATAGATTTCGGGAGAAAATAAAAGCTCAACACGAACTTGTAGCCTCTTCTCTTACACCTAGTGTGATCTTCTCCAAAAACAAACCTTAGTTGGATTCAAAAAAAACAATTGGATTAAATGGGAATGAATATTTTAAATCTTTGAAAGCATATTTGATTTACAAGCTTTGTATTTAGTGTTAGTTTTCCTGTTTTCACTTGTTGAGTGTTATGCTCTTTCTGCCATACACTTGGAGCGATCTTGTGAGACCATTAAAACAACATTTCTCTTTCATAGGATATTGTAGATATTTTTGAACTTCAACCATGTGTGAAGGACCTAATAAATAGCTAAGGAAGAAAGAACTCTTCTTCAAACCAAATTCTAACATTCATGTTGTTGTAGGTCCAACAGTTGTCTTAATCGAATTTCCTAATCCAAAGGTTAAGGTCCAACACCACTTTGTAAAACATTGTATGTGTAGGTTTTGTTAAGAGCTAAAAGGTTGTCCACTTCACTAGGATATTTAAATTATTTCCTTTCTTGCAATATTGATTTAAGTTTGGTTAAATAAATTCTTCACTAGGAAGCTATCTTGTCATTTTCATAATCGAAAGTAGAATAGACAATGTTTAGGATCCTGTGTGAACTAGTTCAAAAGTATATAGTTTAGGATCAAACACTACCCAATTGATTAGTACACCTTGAAAGATTAGAGTCAAATTTACCTCCATTGTTGACTCCAGTGAAAATAATAGGGAAATGAATGAAATTCATTTCTCATTGTATTGAAGGGGTTAAAGTAAATCCGAGATACTCCAAGATTTAGTCAATGTGACTTTCTTGGTAAATCGAGCTTGTAGAGGTAGTTTATGACAACCTAGGTGAGAGAACTAATAAGAAGCTTGTCAGCTTGGAGCCAATTTTATCTTAGTTATTATACTTGAGAGCTCTCACAAAGTGAAAAACTGAAGTTAGGATTCAAACTCTTTTTTTTTACAAGGAAAGAATATCTTAAATTTGAAACCATGTGACATTTCATCATGAAATCTATTTAGTGTTACTTTGTCCTAGTTTTTCACTATGACTCCTAAGACAAGGCAAAACTCTGCCAAAGTTACACCAAGTATTTTTCATCACCACTTGGTCTACTCCTTTGTTTTCTTTTTTCTCATTTTGAAACAAAATAAGAACAAATATATGATATATTTGAGATGCCTACTAGAAATAATCATTGCGTCCACCACTTTTTTAGTCTACTTGTATGACTAGGTTGTAATGTTGGAATGCAAGTGTTGAAAGTGTGAATGGTACGTCATCAAGTTATAGTAGCCCCTTTGTCTCAAACCCATATTGAGACTTATTATCATTGTAGTTAGGTTATACTTATCACTGACTTCTTTTGATTTGTTACATTGCCCACATTATAGCCATAAAATTGTGATATTTATGTCTTGTTTCCATTATGAAACTTGGCCTAAATCTCTAGATTGTATTGTTATACTGCTCCACGCATAGTAATTCCTTGATATATATTAGGCATAGTTTTTATTTTTAATCCTAGCATTGTCTTGAGTTTTGTGAGTGTTGAGGACTTTTTTAGCATTGCTATAACGCCATTTTGATACTAAAATCTTGCTTTCTTGCAAAACTTGATTAATGTGTCCAAATAGTGTTGTTACGCTGCTCACATTTGTATCTTCCATTTTACAAATACTTAGATTTGTTAGTGTCTAAAACTAGTTTTTAGTATACCTTGTTAGAGGATCACGTCAACACTCTCTTAGCATTTAGGTCTTGTTTGTTTCAAACTTGGCCTAACTAGTGATATTGTGTTGTCACTATTTGTTTCAAACCTATCTCAAAAAATCATAGGGAGTAAACTTTTTGTTGTAACTAGATTTGAGTTTTATACGTCATTGTATTGTCATAGAAATGTCATATGTATATTACCTTCTAAGAGTAGATCATTCTTTATTCTAGCATCCTTAGGTTTATAAAGACCTATTGGATTCATGGCTATTTTATAGTCACCATTTTTGTGACGACTTATTTTCGTCGTTACGTTGTAAAAATTTTCCTAGGGTCCATTTTTAGTAAACCTTAGTGGAAACCTTTTGTGTTGTACCCCCTATTTCAAGTATGCCTACTATGAGAATGGGGTCCCGAAAGTTAGAAGTTGATATCTTTGGAGGTGAAAACCCTCTTTTAGAGGATAATTTCATGATTGACCATAGTGGTGGAGAGGAGGATTCTCCTCGTGTGGATATGGAAGCTTCATCCCACCCATATTGATGATTACTTGTTTCACAAACAAGCATGAAGTTCTTATGAGTGTTGTTGAACTAGGAGCTAAGTTACCTTCTACAGTTGACCCTTCTCTTATCGTCGGCATGGTTTGGGGAGAAGAAGAAGTGGAACATCCTTGTCACAATATTAATGATATTTTAAACCCAGGACACACCTCTACTTCTGGATGAAAAAATAATGAGGAGGTACCTTTTGAAAATGATGGAGACTATCATATACCTATGGTTAGAGTTCACTGTGAAGATCATGAAGATCATGCTCATCATGAACAACCTCCTCGTGAAAATCATAACAAAGTACCCACTCGAGAGGTAACCTTAGAAGAATAAGTGCAATCTCTCACTCGCCAATTGGAAAGTTTAGCCTCACACATAAACAAGGAACAACTAAAACCGTTAAAACAAGCCATACCAAAGGCCAAACCTAAGGCTTCATATCATGAGTTCTAAATAAATACTCCTCATCGAGAGACATGAAAATACCCTTATGAAGAATTTCTTGCAGAGAATAGGGGTGGGAATACACCTAGATTTAACCCTTTGTATAGACCTACGCCACCCACACAAGACCCACTCTTCAATCAAGAGTGGTCCACTATGAAGAACACCCTTCTAGCATTGCAAGAAGGAAAAACTGGTAATAATAACAAGAAATACCAGTTCGATGAATTGTGCCCTTATCCATTTGATAGAGCCATGTTACAAGTACCTTTCCCATGACATTTTTATTGCCCAAAGTTTGATAAATACAAGGGAAAAGGTGATCCCAGGAGATCATATCAAATATTTTTATATGGCATGTCAAGAGGTCGCATATAGTGACAACTATCTTATTCGCCTCTTCCCATGGAGTTTAGGAGGACAGGCACTAGAGTGGTTTTTACACATCCCCAAGGGATCCATATCTACATGGCTGGAACTAGTGGAACATTTTGTACATCACTTTTCTTTTAATATAGAGAGTGATGTCACCATGCTAGATCTATGCAATGTGAAACAACAAAACAATGAGAAATTCGTTGCTTTCCTACAATGGTGGAGAGGGTTAGCTAGCCACTTCCCTTGCTCCATACCCAAAAAATAGTTGATAAGTATATTTTTTCCCAACCTCCACCCTGAAATTATGTTCCACTTGCAAATGCATTGTGGAAACATGTTCAAAGAGGTGTTCGAAAAAGGGAGTCAAATTGAAAAGGCGTTGTTAGCCAGAGGGACCCTAAATCCCTTTTCACACGATCATAATGATTCCAAAACTAATGACAAGACAAATTTTATCCCTAATAGGAACAAAAACGTTTTGGTGATGGAATAGTAGACTCTAAATGAGTACAAGATGTTCAAAATCACACTCCTTTGAAGCTTGCAAAGGGAGCTCTACCTACGGAGTATAAACATCATGCTTTCACTCCTCTATCTAACTCAATATCATCAATACTAAAGTAATTAGAGGCTTTCAAACATGGTTTGATACCCTGAATAAAAACCCTATGGGGATGACGCACCTAAGCCATCATGGTTTAGGGAAAATGAATTTTATGGATTTCACCATTAAAGGGTCACAAAACTGACAAGTGCTTGAAATTAAAGCATTACATTTAGGACTTGATTGACAGTGGTGATGTAGAAATAGATTCTTCTACCCCTACCAAAATCTTCAAACACAAATATGGGGATTTTCAAAGAACCTTTCCCCAAGCACAAAGGAAATAAAAAGCAGGATCAGGGACAATCATCTCAAAATAAGAGTACCAACTATGTATCAAAGATAGACCATTTTGATGCCTTAATAGGTTGTGTTGATTCACCTGTTGAGCATATCAACATGATCAAAATCAGATCAAGAGAGTGTGTCATGGCAACGTGACAAGCTCACCTTGTTATCTCAGAACCTCCTCCCCCTCCTCCTCAAGAGAGTCATTATGATGTATTAGATCAATTAGAGAAGACAACAACTAATATTTCAATCTTAGACCTTCTAAATATTTCTAACATCCATAAGGACATCCTTTGCAAAACCTTACAGGGATCAGGAGTATCCATTGATATTGACCCAACACACTTACAAGCCATGGTAGTGCAAATCACTCCTTTAGAACACATAACCTTCAGTTTGATGGAAAGTCTTAGAATAAAATCCCTCCCATAACCTGCCCTTACACATTGAAGTAATAATCAAATGTAAGAAGGTCAAAAGAGTGTTTGTGGATGGCAGATCGGGTCTAAATATTTGTACTCTTAAACTAGTTCGATCAACTAGGATGCACAGAAGCTGATTTGGAGATAAAGGTCATCACCATAAAGGTGTATGAAAATGAAGAATGAAAATCAACTGGTATGATCACTTTCTCATTGGAAGTTGGTCCTATAAACCATGATACAAAGTTCCATGTCTTAGACTTGGAGCTCCCTTATAACATATTGCTCGGCTTGCCCATGGATTCATGTCATGCAAGCCATACCTTCAATGTATCATCAGTGTTTAAAGTTACACCATGAAGGACAGACACTTACTATACAAGGAGATCCCCAACCATTTTCTCATTACAGAGCATTGTCGGGCTATTTTCCTACCATCTACGAGTGTCCTTCTATGAGATCATTGTTCATGTTCATTCAAAGGCCCTCACTTCATGAGTGGATCCAAATACCTTGTCTCCCAATGAAAATGGTGCTTCCACCTCATAAACTCCTTTCACTACATGGGAGATGAAGGTTAGACCAAGTGGTTATGGAGAATATGATCTACAACAAGCCCTTATGGTTCAAAACATTCCCCTATCTTCCAAAGCACACGGTAGGCCGTGTTATAAGTTCCAAAGATCAAGGGAGAACTGTCCCTTTGACAATTTCACTACTAGGTGGCTTACTAGAAGATGAAAGGATACTCAACGATATATTTTTTCATCCTGAAGATGATGAAATGGATTTATGTTACCAAGTCACCTAGGTATGTTATTCCTAACTGAATAATGCTTACTATGAGGATATAAAGGATGTGGTTGTGGCCATCAAGAACAAGGTCATTGGAATCTCTTCCAATACCTCATCATATAATGGGTAAATCTGGTATTGGCATCCATTTGTATGAGTCTCACCCTTCAGATGATGAAGTATGCCTCTTCTAAGCATGAAGATAGTTTGTCCAAAAATGAAAGTGAAACAAATTCCCAGTGTAGTCTTTACGAAGACCTTGCCTCCACAAACCTATTCTCTAACATGGCTATCCTAACCATAACCCCTATTACACCCATTACCATTCCAAAACTGGACCTCATTTACCCATCACTCGTTAATTGGGACCAACAACAGCATGTACCCATCAATGTCTTTCAGAATGATGAGGCTATTGGTGAGTTCCTTGGCATTAGAGACAACATTCCAAGAAATGACCACAAGAAAGGATTCTCCATTCAGCTCAACATGTGCATGTACTTCAGAGAGGAGGTAGAATTGTGTGGTCACTTAAGTAAAAAATAAGTAAGGGAAAAATTCCTACAGAAAATCCTTGCAGAAAGAAAAATTCCAAGTCCTATAGTGAAAACCTCTTTGAGGCACTTGTGGACAAACAAATGGAGAAACCTATGGACAAGATAGTGTACCCACCTAAAGATGAGGATCTCCCTGAACCACATTTGGTAGAAGAGGATCTCAATCTCCCTCCTGATCCTACATGCATGGAAGATGAATCCAAGTTACTGGTGGAGGAGACAATAGATGTTAACATTGGCATGGAGGAGCTTCCTAGAATGGTTAAGTTGGGAGCTTCACTCTCAACTCAAGAACAAAAACATTTACAAGAATTTTAAAAGAATTTGCAGATATCTTCACTTGGTCTTATGCAGACATGTCAGGACTTGATCCTGCATTAGTGGTGCACAATCTTGTTGTACACCTAGACACCAAGCCCATAAAACAAAATCTCTAAAAGATGCATCCTTGTGTCGCCTTGTTGGTTAAGGAAAAGCTAGAAAGGTTATTAGAAGTAGGCTTCATCAGGCCTATCGACTACTCATAGTGGATTTCTAATGTGGTCCCAATTCAGAAAAATCCTGTTGGTATCAAAGTGTGTACTGAATTTCTGAGATATTAATAAATCTTGTCCTAAGGATGATTTTCCTCTTCCCAACATCGACATGATTTTTGATTCGACAGTTGGTTATGAGATGCTATCACTCATGGATGGATTCTCAAGATATAACCAAATAAATATTGATGAGGAAGACCAACACAAGAAAAATTTTACTACCCCATGGGGGACATTCTGTTATCAAGTCATGCCCTTCAGCCTCAAGAATGCAAGTGCTACCTATCAACAGGAAATGACGGTTATTTTTCATGATATGATTAGTGACATCATGGAAGATTACATAGATGACATATTGGAAAATTCAAGACTCGGGAAGAGCACCCAGAGATTTGTGACATATTTTTCAGTGCATCTAAGGGACTACAAGGTCTGACTAAACCTGAAGAAGTGTGTCTTTGGCATGTTATCTGAAAATTACTAGGATTCATTGTTTCAAGGAGAGGAATAGAAGTAGATCCAAAAAAGGTTGTCCTACTATAATAGAAATTCCTCCTCCTACCAATATCAGACAACTGAAAGCTTACAAGGAAATATCCAAGCCATAAGAAGGTTTATCTCTCATCTTGCAGACAAGTGTCATACATTCACGCATCTTCTCAAGAAAGATGTTAGTTTTCCACTGGGGACCAGAG
Organism: Taxus chinensis; assembly: GCA_019776745.2. Classification (NCBI taxonomy): domain Eukaryota; kingdom Viridiplantae; phylum Streptophyta; class Pinopsida; order Cupressales; family Taxaceae; genus Taxus; species Taxus chinensis. The sequence goes on from CM034152.1 coordinate 661,986,124, forward strand.
CAGCAACAAGAATTTTCTTTGCTCAAAATCTATTTGGCTAAACCCCCTATTCTAATGCCACCCAAAATAGGTGAACCTTTGTTACTCTACATTTTCTACACACTTTGCAATTGGGGAACTGTTGGCCCAGTATGATAAAGAGTAGAGAGAAAATTTTGTGTACTACTTAAGTAGAACATTGATAGCTTACAAGCTCAACTATCCACAGATTGAAAAAGGCTTTCTTGGCCATAGTTTTTTCCTTTCAGAAACTACGTCACTATTTTCTCAACAATAAGGTAAAGCTTATTTCAAAGGTAGATCCATTAAAATACTTTATTGTCAAAGCCTGCACTCATAGGAAAGATGGCTAATTGGATCATCTTACTCAGCAAGTTTGACATTGAGTATGTACATCAAAATTCAGTGAAAGGATAGGTTCTAGCAGATCAACTAGCAGAAGCTCCACTACCAGGTACCAAACCTTTGAGTCTGGAGCTCCCAGATGCATCTATAATGTACCTCAAGGAATCAATCATATGGAAACTATACTTTGATGGCTCCTTTACCTTTCATGGTTCAGGTGTCTAGAGTTGTGTTGATCACTCCTACATGAGATTTGATCCCTCAGGCATTTTGACTTGGGTTCCCATGCACAAATAATATAGCGGAGTATGAGGCCCTTATCGCAGGGATGAATCTAGCTATTAAGTGGGATATCAGACAAGTAAATGTAATTGGTGATTCCATGTTGATTATAAAACAAGTGACAGATGAATACAAAGTAAAAGATGAGAAACTTCTTCCATACAAAAGAATGGTTGATTCTTTGAAGGAGTTCTTTGAGAAGATAACATTTCAAGAAAATACCAAGAGCCCATAACAGAGCAGTAGATGCTATGGCTATAGTAGGATCCATGTTAAGTATTCCACCTACAAACAATGATATGTCATTTTTTGTGGAGCACTTACAAACGCCAGCATATGACATGCCAGAATCATGTTTGGTGTGTGAAAGTTTGTTGGTCCCTTTTCCCCATGGTACTGTGACATATTTAATTACCTCCACGATGAAACCTTTCCTGAAAAAATTTCTTGTACCGAAAAAATGAAACCTCATCTAGTGTATAGCCTGTTATACCCTACTTGGGGGCACCCTCTTCCATCTGAGGCTATGAACGGGAATTTATTGCATTGTTTAAATTCAAATGAGTCCATCCTAGTAATCAAAGAGGTGCACGAAGGCATCTACATGGGGCTCATACTAATGGGATCATCTTCACAAAGAAAATACTCAAAGTAGGCTACTATTGGCCTACCATGGAAAATTACTGTTGCAAACATGTGAAGAAATGCTTGGATTTTCAGAAGTATGGAAATTTGATACATGTGTCAGCGCAATCCTTGCAACCTATCATGACACCTTGGTCATTCTCAAAGTGGGGTCTCGATCTAATAGGAAATATTAACCTTTTATCCTCATATGGTCATAAGTTCATCATCACTGCTACTGAATACTTTACAAAATGGGTAGAGGTTGTTCCTCTTACCTATGTTGAAGGTGCCCAAATATCTAAATTTATAATGAACTATATCATCTGTCAATATGGTATCCCTTCTACCATATCACTGACAATGGTAAGCCATTTAAAAATAAAACTGTGAAAGCATTATGCAAACATTTTCAAATATCTCTTAAGTTTTCATCCCCCTATTACCCTTAAGGTAATGGGCAAGTTGAAGCCTCCAATAAAACCCTCATTTGTATTATGGAGAAGATGAGTGAATACAACAGGCCGTAACTAGAATTTATAAATTCACCTTGCCTTTTGAGCATTCAGAATGTCTATCTTGCACTCCTACATGTGCCACTCCATACTCCTTAGTATTTAGCATAGAAGTCATATTACAACTAGAGATCGAGATCCCCTCTTTGCGTATTGAGCTAAGGGACTACCTAAATGAAGAAGAGGACTACATAGTAGATCGAATGAAAGAGTTTGAGATATTAGATGAGAAATGAATTCACGTCATCAATCACCTTAAAGTGTCATCAGGATCGAGTGCGGCGAAGCTACAATAAAAGAGTAGTACCTCATCAATTTGAGGTAGGAGACTTGGTGTTAAAAGAAAATAAATTCAACACCACAAAGGACCCAGAAAAGAAAGCAAAATTTGAGCCTAATTGGCTAGGGCCATATGTTGGGGTTGCCAAGTTCGGTTAAGGTGCCTATAAGCTTGCCTATTAAGATGGCCAAGAGCTTCAGAGAACCCATGAACACAATGCATCTTAATAATTTATATGCTTAGGAGAAGGGTCCCTAAAATATCAGAAAAAACAAAAAATTATAAAGACATAAAAATAAAACATAAAAATAAACGAGGTGCGTCCAATAGTGAAAACCATGCAATGGTGGCACTTTGGACAAGTCCTTTGGTGAAAACTATTTTTTGTCATCATTGGATGGTTTGTTGGTCACAAGCATTTCAGGTCTAGGAGTATGATATCTTTGTCTTAATCTGGTCCTTCCCTTCGTATCTAAGTCCCTTGTGAGCCTATCCCTCTTTTCACCTCACCCAGCTGATCATACCTTTGAATGCACAGAATTTGACTTTGAATATTCCCATCTTACGCTGGGGGGAAATTTGCATCGTCACCTTCTTGCACAAAGCACATAGTATTCTGCCCTTATACATCCCCACTAACGTTGGGGGCATCCACATTTCTTCGTTTCCTTGCACGTTCACTTTGGAAAACTTCTCAGAAAATATCAAAAAGCATTCGTATAACTTTTTGAAAAACCCAAAACATACAAATGTGTTCCTTGAAAAACACAAAACATTCAAATACATTTCATAGAAAACTCCAAAACAATAGAAAATTATCTTCAAGATAAAACCAAAAACAATGAAAATATCTGAAGCGTACAAATCACTCTCATTCTTACCATTTCCATTATAATTAGTGATTTCCGCTAATTAGTTAACATTTCTTACCATTTTGGTCAATTAACAACACATTTTCGATTTTCTAACCTCTTCCGCATTCATGATTCCAATTTACGACAAATCGTAAGTCAAAATCCTCTTCCAAATAGACAATTAGCAATTATTAGCTAATTAAGCCTATTTTACCCTTGTTTTGGTCAATATACCCTATTATTGGCTCAAACCCCTCTTCCAACCACTCAAAATCACCCCACTTCCTTCCACAACATATCAGAAAGCTTCAAAAGCTTGTCTTAGCCTCCTAATTCACCCTAAGTGGTTGATTAAGGCTCCTCACATCCTAATCACTTGTTAATTCACTAATCATGATTAGCAATTCTTAATCTACTTTTTTATTTTATTCCCACATGCACCAAGATGCTAATTTTCCTCAAAGTAAAAACTATAAAAAGGATTAACCACATACCTTTAAATTTTACGCCATGCTTTGATTTGCATATCATATAAGAGATATGATTAATAACCACGCTCAATCATTGCCTTAAGTCTTCAATGGGTTAGATGATGGGTATCCAATATGATATTGTAGTCATTGTTGGAGAGACCATCTCACCTTCCTTGGAGTGGCAACAAACCCCCAATCTGATTGCCCCTAGATCTATGTAGGTCTAAGTTAGTTAGTAATTGAATATTCTAGTAGAAATGCTTTAGCTAAGATAGATTAATATATCATGTTAGTTCTTTCAATTATTCCATTGAGCTTTAATCATTGATGTAGCTATTGTTAGATTCAATAAGCATTGTCTCAATTAGACTATGTGGTGTTATTCTTGTTAGTTTAGATTTACTTGGAACTTTTAGTAGTCTTCACATTTAATTAAATAAATGTTTAATTAAATTAACTAAAAGGTGTAGGAATTAATTTAATTAATTCTAAAATTATAATAGAATTTAATTAATTAATTCTAAGAATCAAAATATCTTATAATACTCTATCAAATATTTGAGAATCGTCTCTATATAGGATCGCTCCTCTGCAACTAGAGAGAGATATAGCAAGTAGGCACTCAACCCTTATGATTTAAATGATAGAATTAATTTAACTAATTATAAAGGGATGTATTCTAGTAGGATAACATTAATTTAATTAATTCTAATGGGATGAAAATAGACTAGAAACATGTATGTATTTTTAGGGTGTCTACAAGCATTTTGATAGTCTCTTGTGGGGAGATATCACGGTAATCCTAGGGTCAACTTGTCAATTTTTGAGTAGTGGTGTGGCAACTCATACATATTTATAAGTGTCATTCCACCCATTCAGCAGTATAGGAGGGTGTGGTGCTAATATTACTTCTTTGAGTGTCATGTTCCTCTTTATTTTGTAGTTAGTGAACCACATTCTGGTTGTAGGTCGAATTATGTATGGTGATTTCTTGCATTTTTGACATCGCCTCTAATAATATCCTTTAGTTAATTTTTTGATCTTGTTCTCCTTCTGAAGGGTAGCTCTTCTATTGAATCACAATGTAAGAGACTCCATTGACAGTCTTCTAGTATGGAGTTATTTTTTTGTGTCACAGTATTAGTTGATTTTGAGTTTTGTGATCGAGCAGTGGATCCAAACCATAGTGCAAACCAAACTTCTTCTTGAACAAAGTATGAGTTTTTTAGCCTTTGGATACCTTGCAACAGGATTTTTCTCTCTACTTTATTGTTTGTTAATTATTTTTTGGGTACCTTGCGGTGATTTTTATCCACGATAGCTCTTTTTTCCTAGTTATTCTACTTGGGTACCTCACCAGGTCTTGTTGTCATGACCTGCCTTCTTTTCCTTCCACTTAAGCTAGGTTTACGAGGGGTGTTAGTGTAGGTTATTATTTATAATTGTATTTTTTTATTATGATAATTCTTGCACTTGCGTTATCCCTACACTTGTTGATTTAGCTTTCTTATGAGTAATAGTTTTGTGGAGTTAGCTTGTTAGTCTTGTGGAGACAACTTAACTGCCAATATCAGTTAGTGGGAGTTCTCACCACTATTCTAGGTGGTAATTCACTTCCCTCCTCCTATATGTACATCTTGATTGTCGAGATAATTCATGAAATTTTGTTGAGTTAGAAGCTCCATATGTGATATTACTATTTTTTTTTTGTAAATGTATTTTGTAAGTTTAATCTATGAAATTTATTTCAATTATTGAATGTGATGTTCTATTAGCATCTAATATATTTATGGCTTGGAAAAATCTGGTCATTTTTCCTTTCAGATGCACTACATGCCCTCATTACAGGATCAAGCCTCATGTAATTATCCTAGTTTTTTTGTGTAAGTGTGAACAACTAGCGAACCCCCCAGGGGTGCCCTTGTGTCTCTTGACACCAAGATAGTGGATAATTATATAGTGTGGAATATACCCAACATGGTGGCAATGTTATGTGGTGTTCCTCAATTGCGTGACCTAACCATTTTTTTCTTGAAACCCTTGACCAATGCTTGGAGTGACTTTTCTCTTGCTAAGATATGGCTTTATGACCTTTACATGCTTGGAAATGGAGGAATCTATACTCTTTGACTTAGTTTAGTGCTTCATACATGTAGTAGGGACTACTTTAATTGATGTGTAACTAATTTAGGTAGATTAAGGAAATACCTTAAATTATTTTGGAATGATATTTACAATAGGATCTTGTAAGAGTGTTTAGGTGAGTTCTAAAGTGACATTGACTTGCTTATATAGCCTTTTGCAAGTGAATTATTATAATAAGGCCTATCCTAGGAAGATGAAATGACCCAATGAAGATATTCAAATTGAAAACAAATTTATAGAAATTAAAGGGACAAGACCATACACATCGGCAAAGACTGAACCCCACATCTTGACCCATTTGTACGGTCCTAGACAGAGGAGAGGAAAAGTGAAACAAGAAGTAACATGAAGCATATATGTTTTTACTAATTTGGTTTGATAATATTATTTGAATTAACAATAAAATAAAGTGTAAATATAATAAAATCATGGAAGAGCTAGAGAGATGAGATAATTGCATTCTGAATGTGAGCATTTGTCTTAGCAAGGAAGAATAGTCAAACTTGCCATTGCAAAAGGAAAATTTTCCAAATTTTAGTGTATACACTTCCTTCCACCACAACATTGCATGACCTTTCACATTATTATGTGTGATCTTTACCTTGCAATCACCCAAAAAATCATCAAACTTGAAATATTCTTCCATCTCTATGAGCCAATTAATTATATCATATGAGTTCAATGTCACTGAAAAATAAGGAACCTCCATTCACACCCATTATGATATTTGACATGGTTTTGATAATCTTTCTTCCCCATCATCCTGATGGACTTGCACTAGAACTACTTCTTTTGTTTCACCCTCAATTGTTTCTTTCATTTCCTATTTTTCATCACGTAAATCATTCCTTGAGATGAATCCTCTTTTTCAATCTTCCTCTATCAATCGTATTTACATTGTTTTACCATATTCCTGTAATATGATCTAGTCTTACAGACACATTATTGACTGAAAGCACCCTAAACTCTATAAAGAAAATTACACGACTAAGGAAGGATAACACCATTACCACCTCTAGTCAAGGTTCTAAGTCTAGGAATGTAACATTAAGATAGAAGCTTAAAGAAATTTTTAAATAACATGAATATAATTCAAAATCTAACCAAACATGCCTACTAATATGTTCAATTACCTAACATGGGCCTAAATAGGCCTAAGAGGACAATCATATTGGTATGGTTACTACTCCAAACAAGGTGAAATGGCCTTTCCAAATAACTACATGGTCATTTTGGATATCCATCTACTTACCCCATTGAAGGCTTTAGGCAAGTATTGAGCTTGGCTATAAATCATATTTATTATATGAGATGCAAATCAAAGCATGGTGTAAAATATTAAGGTAAGAGGTGAACTCATTTTATAGTTTTCCTTTTAGGAAAAACTTGTATTTTGGTGCATGTGGGAAGAAAAGCCCAATTTAGATTAGAATTTATAATCATGATTAAGATTTACTAATCACAATTAGTGAATTAACAAGTGATTAAGATGTGTAGAGCCGTAATCAACCGCTTAGGGTCAACTATGAGGCAAGGATAAACTTTTGAAGCTTGTTGAGACGTTGTGGAGGAAAGTGGGGTGATTTTGAGTGGTTAGAAGAGGTTTTTGTATCAATAATAGGGTATATTGACTAAAACAAGGGCAAAATAGGCTTAATTAGCTAATAATTGCTAATTGTCTGTTTTGAAGAGGATTTTGACTTATGATTTGCCGTAAAGTGGCATCCTGAATATGAAAGAGGTTTGGTGACAAATAAATCATTGTTAATTGACCAAGGTGGTGAGAAACGTTAGTTAGTTAGCGGAAATCACTAATTATAATGGAATTGGCAAGAATGAGAGTGATTTATGCACGTTTGGCAATAAGATTGCAACAGCCCATAATATAACTGAACTATTATTGAACTCAATACAAGTTGGCCCAATGAACATAATTTGAAAGTAGGAGAGTCTTCATCTTTGTTTTTAATCTAAATGTTTCCATATTAGACGATCTCTCCATTTGCATTATCAGAGAACCTTGTGTGTTATGGTGTGAGATATCACAAATACCTTATATTCAAGAATTTTTTGTGTGATAATCCAATGAATTTGTGGTTTTGTAGGTCAATGATTGACATCAAGACAAATCTCCCCTTCTAATGTAAAATTGATAAAGTGTCTTATGCATTGGTGCATACAATTTGAAGGTTTCCTAGTTTTATGTTATACTTCCAATCCAGTGTGCATTGTTTTGATTTCACAACAAGGCTTACAAGATTTGCACTATATTTTGGATTTTGTTAGCATAATGTACAGGTGTAGAGATAATTTTCAAACATCCTTCTACTTTAGTGAGACCTTTTAGCCACGTTATCTCTATTTTTGTTATGTGTCATAGGACATATGCATACACATTTATGCTAACTTCTGAAGATTTATATGCAATCAGTGAAGTAATACAAACCTTTTCAAAGTAATATGACAATTTTGTGCACAAATATTTATAAAAAAAACATAAACGCACTTATGAAATATTCACAAAAGAAGGAAATAATGTATGCACGCTTGTAGCCAACACAAATCTATGAAACACATTTTACACTAAAGAAGAATGTGTACTACTAGACTTAACCTATTATCCTACTCAAACATATTTTTTGGTTAATGTAAGGTTGCACATGAACCGTGATGCTCCTACATCACATATCCTATCATGTTTATGTATATACTTCAAATGATTACAACTTTTCTATATAACACATGGTACATGCAACTTTTTCAATTGAAATGAGTGATTCGTAGGTTTCATCCCTCGCATCAGAAGGAGGGCATAAAATGGGCTTTTTTCAAAGAATGCATATACATTAGATATATAATTTCACATTTTGAGATAGATCATATGATTCAAATGGGTTAGATTAAGTACATTGCGACATTTCACATGATTCTGAGAGATAAATTTTGATATTCTATATGAATTTGTTAATAATTAGAACATTTAATAGTATTTTGAAAGACATTTTGACATTCTATATTACTTTTAAGAATAATTTTTATAAAAAAATAACATTCTATATGACTTTAAGGAACAATTGAGACATTTTATATTCATATCAAGGGATAGATTGATCAAATGGGGCATATGCTTTATCCATGTAAACACTTCTCTATTTCTGATCCATAGGGATCTAAAGAAACACCCCTTCATCATAACAACTAGGATCATAAGGAAAAATGAGAAAAAGAAAGAAAATAGTTGAGTGACAAAACCATCACTTTCTATAGAGTGGTGGTTGTGTTACTACCCCGACAGTTTTGTAACTACCCCTCTGCAGTCACTGTCAGTTGTGTATCTCCCATGGAGGTTACGTAAATACCCCTCTACGTTCACCAGGTGTCTTTTCACTGTATAAAACAAAAGATATATGTCCATGAAAATTCATGGATTTTGAACGTCTAGGTTGTGTCTCTTCCTTGAATGTCACTTCTTATCCTACAGTGCACGGGAGGACATAGGGAGCACACTATAAATATAAGAAGAACATGTGGAATTAATCATTCATTGATGGGAGATGTTAGTAAGAAACCGTTGGTGCTAGAATTGATTTGTAGAAGTAAGGTGTATGAGCAAAGAAAACAAGTAGAGAGGGTGGAAGTAACATTATTGTCTTCCTTCAAATTTTTGTAATTTTTAATCATTTTAATTGGCCAATACAATATTGGGAAGAAAGAGAAATTGGCCTTCCCAAATGGTTTTTCCCCCAATTTAGGGGTTTTCCAGGATCAAAATATTGTGTTGTGTGATTAATTATTCATTCTTAATTATTACAAGTAGTTATAAGCATTATAATTCATTCACTAACTTTTAGAACCGTGATTTTCAAGTAAATTGGAAGTAGGATCAGCAGTTGTGTGATTTTGTAAGTTTCTAAAGTAGAAGTTTACAGATCAATTTCTAAGTTAAGGATTGATGGAGGACATATTTCTATACAAGCACTTTGGATCTATATCCATCTATAATGGTTGATTTTTTTACATATAAATCTAGTTTTAGGGTTCTACAAATAGAGGATGTTGTCATTACACCCTTGTTCATTTCTTTAGCCAAGAAAAGAGTAAGGTTGGATCAATTTTTCTCCATTTCAAATTAATTTTTTCAAACATTTTAGGTAATGTGGTTGATATTATGCATCACTCGAACTATAACATTGCTTTCTTCAGTGATAACTAAGGAATTTAAACTCTTCAACTTGTCATTTCAATGCTTAGAACTTCTAGGTTATGTATCACATGATAGTCTCCAACCAAGTTTGACAAGGCCAACTTAATTCATATACCATCAGGTGTATTTATTATGTAGCTTTTGAAATTTCAATATTTTTAAGTGGTTTAGAGTATTTTAGTTTTCTTATCATATGGAGACATTAATCTACACATATTTTCTTGCAGATTTCACATTGAGATAACATTGGTGAATTCTAACTACACATGTTGACACCGAGTAGAGTTGCCACATATGCCAAATTTATTTTTTATCCTTTTAATATAGCATTTTCAACACTAGGTTAAAAGGGAGATGGTTGTAAACACATCAGCTTGGTATTTAACTTTAGCAAAATCAATTAGTCTATACATGAGCAAGTTTAAAATCATTTACATACATTCTCCATACTTCATATCCATATTCTCAATCTTAGGACAATATCAATAAAATTGAATGGTGTCAGCTATGGTAGGTGTATTCAATGTCTATTTTTCAAATCGATAAAATCTTTGTAAGGTCGGCTAGACATGTTTCATAAATTGACTATGGTGGTTAGTTAACAAAGAGTCACATGTATATAAATAACCTTCTATGTCATTCATTTCCTCTTGTCTCTCTCACTTTCTTAGAACATTCTTACATACATTGAAGATCATTACACAAAATATTTCCCACACCTAAAATCCTCAAGGAACAACCCTAAAGCAGTTCATCAGGTCACATATGAATTATCATAACATGTTGATAGCTAAACAAATTCTCTTAACCTATCTATCATGTTCCTAATATCAGTCAACCTTGGTGTATGAGGGAACATTTTAAAATAATATCCTTTGTAAAAAATCTATCCCCTCAACATGTCTAGTACTCACGAATCTCAGGTGAGTGATCTTACTGAACCTTATAGGAAAGAGTGTGTATCTTGGAAAACAAAAAGGAATATTATTAGTTGAAACAAAAAACATTGTGAGATAAGAATGCCTAATTGTTCCCCAGTGTTGTCCCTATAGTTGTGGACCTTGTATGTTGGAATAAATTCACCTTTATACCCTTCAAGTATGATTTTGAAAAAACTAAGTCTAAGACCTCTTAAGGGGTCATTTGTGGTTGAAGTTATGGAAACCGTATTCAGTGCCAACCGTTAAAATTATGTCCCTTGTGATGGTATTGCAAATTTAATTTTTAATTGGACTTACGACAAGGAAATGTCATTAATTTTATAAAGTTCTTGCGATATGGGTATATTCTATGTGACTAGTTTTGACCCTATGGCAAGTTATAGATGTTGTGAATAACGAGTGAATGGCCATTTATTTTATACTGCATGAAATTTTAGTTGTGTGTTAAATCCATACTATTCCTGCCTTTTATTTTAATGATTAAAAAGATAATCATAATGTGCAAATTTTTTTGTGGAACAAGAATAGTGTGGTAACATTTATGTTGATCTCTTGGTGATGTCTAAGGGATGTAACTGGAACACAATTCAATCCTAAGAACTCTTAAGAGATTAATTGTGGATAATACCTTGTAATTGACTCCAACTATTGAATTATGTTTAACAAGATGTTGCGGAAATGGTTATTAGGAAACTTGAAGTTGTACTATCAACTTGACATTTAAACCCCCGTGTTATCAGTTAAAGTATAATGTGTTTATTCCTATTTTTATACCGCAGAGGCTCAACTAAAATTCTAAAAGTGGAATTATAAGAAGAATGATAGATGTTTGGTGTATTTCACTTATAGCTGGGGATAAATCTATCATTCTTCCATGACCAATTCTTGGAAATGACTTAGAGGCACATACAAAGGGAGTGGCTAGTCTCCTGCTACTTCTAGCTCTGCCTAAATCAGGGTGAGAGGACCCATATAGTAGCTTGAAAAAAGGGAGAGTGATATTATGATTCTATCTCCCCTATGGTTCTCAGCAATTCAATTTGAAGAAAGTATAGCCAAAAATGAAATGTTCACCTAAGAGATTTGTCACATGGGTATTGCACATGCTTAACATTTAGACACAAACTACTAAAGAAGAATTTGATTTGATTATGAAAATCTTTAAAAGGATGTTGTTAACAACTTGGGACATAATGACATCCTAAATACTTAACTTCTAAAATCAGGGGCAAGTTCACTTAAAAGATGCAAAGGAAATGTGGCTTCTAGGGGTAGGGCAAAGTGGTACTATGGAAATTAGGTGGAAAAAGGGTGGTGTAGATCTGATTGGGAGAAACAAAAGTGTTCACCATATTAGTCTGGTAACTCTATGATGCACAAGACATCGAAACCAAAATGGCATTAACTTTTCAAGAGTTATTTGCATTCATGGATACCTAATTCATGAAAACACTACCTTGTAATCTATGAAACGTTAACATAAACACTTGATACAAAAATCCATTATAACATCCATAAAACCTAGGATACTCTCGAGGGTAGAAAATATTCATTCCTGGATTTCCATTACAAAAAGGAGTTTTACAACTTAAACAAATATATGCCAAGTAATACTACAAAAACAACATTCATTCAATAACCAAACTGACACAAATGTTTTGAAATGTGCTTCTTTTTACTTCATTGATCTGATAGATACAAAATTATATCAAAAAGAGTGTGTGCTTCTTGGTTATATCTATACATACATTCAAGAATACCATACTTATACATAATGAACTGGTTCTGTGTATTGAATTTAACAAGGGAGACATATGCAAATACTCTTCATGTCTGCTAGTGACTGTATAATGTGTAATCACCCTAGCTAAAACCCAAAATTAGAAGCCCTAAAGTGAAGACATGGCTTCACTTTTATACAAAAAAATTACCAAAGGGGAATATACATATATACCCTATAGAGCACTGAAAACATGATACACATGGGGATGTGGTCCCCAACCCACAATCCGAATAGGAGAGGTTTCCCAACTAAAAAAAAAATCCATTTTGATTTGTTTAGCTAGGACGGTTTTGCTTCATGATGAGAGAATAATATTCTTTTCCTTATCATCAAACTCTTTCGTCTTCTTATGAAAGTATCATCATTGCATGTACACCTCAGAAAAGAGTTGGTTTACATATTAAATTATCTAATTTTGTTAGGAAAAATTATATTTAATAAAAAGGAAGGTGACAAAGAATAAAAAATTGTTTAGGGGGATTATCAAGATCTATTTGCTTCCCTTGTGCTTCTTCTTGTAGCTAATTTTTTATAAATATCAAAATTATTTCAAACATTCCCAAAATGAGATCTTCATCTGGCCCCTATGCGGTAGAGGAAGATTATTTATTACTTAGAAATAATGTTATCAAAACTCATTAGCAATAGCTTTGTTTTTATTTATCCTTTTAGCTAAATTATTCAAGCATCTTTCAAAATGAATGAAATATTGTACAAAAGAATAATCAAAATCCTTTGGAGGCTCCAACTACCCATGCAATATGTTTCTAAATAGATTCTATCATCCTATTTTTGTTTGCATATCCCATTATGTATACATCTGTTAGGGGAATCATCATTTCAAGTATTAAATCTATGTCATCTACATAATTCCTTGCTTTCTCCCTTATTTATTGGATCTTGCTTATGCACACCTCCAAGGTTTCAATTCTTAACTTGAAAACCCCTCTATAATCATATTGTCTCCCTCTACAATCTGAGGAGACTATTCCTTTATTTTCCCTACTACTTCATCTCCTGAGTTTGTTATGGAGCCCCAAGTTTGGGCAGCAATCCATCCTAATAGTCAATTTATGTTTGATACTTATCAATTAAGGTCTTTCTTGTTTCTATTTGTTCTAAACACTTGCTTTTAGCATCCAATGATGTCCTTGATGACCCTTGTTTCCCTTCATTATCAACTCATTCTCCCACTTATTAGTTGCCTCAACTCTACGTCTTAGATCCTCGGCATCTTTCATGACTTCTGAGGTGAAGGATGTGGTTATGTCTTGATCATCCTAGGGATTATGTACCCATTTTGCACATAGGCTGATAATATATCGACCTTATGTCTCAATTACTTCTTGGTCTCTTTATTCTTATCAATATTTTGAAAGAGGCCACCCATTGCCATGGTAACATCATGCTTCAAGCCCTCACTGGATAGTTTTTCATGGTGGCATTTTTGGTGATTTTATAATCAAAGGGGGAAACAACATCCCTTAAAAGCATAAATTTGGGGGGTGGATATCTCTATAAACATTTCTCCTTGAGACCATGTTAGTGTTCTTAACGAGATTCTTGCTTTCTTTGGTGGTTTAGATGGATTTGAAGAGATTATGTTTTTAAATTTCAGCTTCCTCTACTTATACCTTTGCCTTTCTCTTTCTTGGGAGCTATGGTCCAAACTAACATCCAACCTGAACACTTCTTTCTCCTTATCCTTGCTCTTGGGGAACACTTGACACTATCATTTTCTCTTGAGGTGTAAGGAGAGTGAAACTAGAATCCTCAAATTGTGCTACTGTTTGATTAGTAAACTCAACAGAGTGTACTTAAGATATTCCTTTCATACCCCTAACTATTTTACCTCTTCCTCTATCATAATCAAAGATGGTTGAGTGTTTTGTATCTGTCATTTTAGTAACCATCAACCTCTTCTTCTCTAGATGGAGAAGGCTCCTTAGTTGACTTAACTTGTGATTGATCATAAATGTGGAGTTTCCTATTTTTATAACTTCATGAGTTATAACCTCCTTTTCAAATTCCTCCAAAGTTGGTTGAAATGGGCTCCATGGACACTTGATTATTCAATCTCAATTGATGAGGACCTCTTCAACATAGGTTTTCTCAACTTCACCTGCAGCAACCCCTTCTTCATTATTTTTCTCCCACCTTACCACCTTCAACCTTCTCTGTGGCAGGTACTTCTTGTGATGCTCGGTATCCCTCCTTTTTCTCAACCAATGTATCTTGTGTGGTCTCTATGGGGGAGGTCAGCTCCAACATCCTGGGTCTGGCCTATGTGACAACTCAGTAAATGTTTGTTCAATAAACGAGTATGGTATTTCTAATTTTTCTTCTCCTTGGGTTTCAAGTACTTGAATTTACTTAGTTAGTACATTGATAGGGTCCCCTTGAACTGGTCCACTTACCTATGTATCATGTTGTATAGGAGGTGAGGTAGTGAGTACTACCTCTACAACTTAGGAGGTTGCAACATGTACTTGAACTTATGGAGTTTTCCTCTGAGATGTTATACCTGTGGTTATTTCCATTTAAGGTGTTACCACCTTTGTTATTTTGGTCTTTACAAAGTGCAAAGGTTGCGTGTTCTTCCTCTTCTTCCTCTTCTTCATGGACAGTTTCTAATGTTGGACTGGTCCCTAATTTCCTTGGGGGAAATAATCCCCTCTCTTTTGTTTTCCTTTACTGGATGATTCCTTTGTTACCCCCTGGTAAAATAGATAACTTGGGAGGATGGGTTGAGAATTGGATAGTGATTCATGGATCAATCTGGAATAATACAGTTGGGTTTTCAAGTTTGGGGAGCATTGCGAATGTTTCAGGGAAGTTTCGAAAGTCTTGGGGCCATCCATCAGAAGTAGGCTTTTAGGCCTTAAGGAGTTTGCAGTGTGAAAGAGGACCTAAGATTCAACGGAAGATTCTGATAGTCGTGTGTCAAGAATTATAAGTCCAAAAAGGTTCCTATGGAATTCATCTTTTATGCCCTACATGGTGGAAAAGACGAGACATCTTGAAACATCATACACTTCCCAAGGCAGTTATTTCTTTTGGCGCACAACCGGCAATCCTGAGAGATAAGGAGAATTTTTGAGGTGATAAATTCAAAATTATATCTTTGATACCACCACCATTATATTCAATGGGTTGTTTCCATGTGAAATCATATAAAATTTCACCCGAAAACTCATCCAGGAGCTCAAGTTATCACCTCCGGAAGTTATCGGCTGGAGGTTGGAAGTCAGGGTTGGGTCTATGGTTGGAGGTCATGGAGGTTGGACGGGTCAAGGTTGGTAGGGGGTTGGGCCCATGGGTTGGTTGGGTCACATTTTTTGATGCGTTTGAATTGTTTTTGACGCACTCGTCGCACTCGTCACACTTACGCGACATCATGGTTGGACGGTCAAGGTTGGATGGGCTGGGGGTTGGACGCCCAGGGGTTGGTTGGGTCACATTTTTTGATGCGTTTGAATAGTTTTTGATGCCCTTCACACTCGTCACACTTGCATCGACATCATGGTTGGACGCCCAGGGGGTTGGTCGGGGTATGGCCTTCAGGTTGCGTAACATCATGGTTGGACGATACGGCCAAGTTGGATGGGTCATGGAGGTTGGACGGGTCATGGTTGGTCGGCTGGGGGTTGGACGCCCAAGGGTTGGGGGGTCACATTTTTTTACGCGTTTTCGAACAGTTTTTGACGCCCGTTGCACCCGTCACAATCGTGCGACATCATGTTTGGATAGTATAGCCAGGTTGGATAGGTCATGGAGGTTGGATGGGTCATGGTTGGTCAGCTGGGGGTTGGACACCCAGGGCTTGGTCGGGTCACATTTTTTGATGCTCATCGTACCCCTCATATTTTCATGACACACAGGTTGGTCGGGTCATGGTTGGATGACATGGATGGATGAGTTACAATCCTCACAAGGGTAGGTGAATGAATGACATCCCAACAACTAGAATTAATGAGGCATGGCACCCATGACCACCCATGTAGGAAAAGTACCAAAATAGATGGTTTCCCATACCTCTTCAATGCATCCTACCGGTTTGGTGACCCAATTTTCCCTATATATTGTAAAATTTCACCTCATTTTGAGGGGGATTTTTCCAAAAGGCAAAAAGGAACTCTGTAAAAATTGTTCCAGAGCTATTGTGAGCTAAAGGCCTCGAATTTGGGCTTATTGTAAAGGATTTTGTCTTGTGCTTATGGTGTGATGGATTGTGCATGTCTCTGAGCAATAAAATTCATGTTTTGTGGCCATTTTTTCCCTAGCTTGTATGAGTTGCATCTCTTGCCTTCCATTATATTTATGAGTATATTGTGCATGTATCTATCTCCTTGCAGGGTCTATAGTTTTTTGTGCTTTACGAACTTAGGGAATTGATTGTTGTCTTGGACTGTGGCATTTCTACCAGCCCTCTCCCTCTGTTTTCTCCCTATTTTTCACTCACTGGGATTGTCTGTCCTTTCTTGGTGCATCACCTTCACTTAGAGTAGTTTTATTTCATGCATATTTCTATCTATTTCTCCTTGGAAAACATTAGAATAGGGTTAGTTTAGCTTGCCATTCTCTACACTTTGGAGAAGTTGGCACTAGGTTAGAGGAAGAATTCCAAAGCTTTCTCCAGAGGATTATCCATTACTTGCAATCCCACACTATAGGATAATCCCATGTTATGCAGGTTACACTGGTTGCCTCGTACACAAAATCATAAGCAATCAAGGGTGTTGTAAATTTTCATCAACATTTTTGGCACGCCTGGTGGGATAGAAGTCAATATTTTCACTTTTATCAAGATCGGGTGTGTGTCTTGGTGAATTTCTAGCCTCTAGAGGCTTTGTAGCAACACATCTGGTGACTCCATCTTTCAAATCCACTGGTTTTAGCAGCCCAAGTTTATCAAGTTCATGAGAAGAGTGCAAACCCGGTCTAGAGCAAGGGAAGAAGGTATCTTTGATTACTTGTAGTTATCTCTAGGCAGAGGAAGAAGGGGAAGAAGAGCTCAAAGGTCTCCATCTCCACCAAGTAGAACCTTATCAACACCTCCACCTGGTAGACCTTTTATTCAATCAACTAGAGTTCTCCGACCAATCAGGATGGTGCAACCCAATCCCTATGTCAACTTCACGGGCAAGTAGTCCACTTGCTCTCAACGCACAAAATCATGTTCTAGTTGCAGCATTGAAGAACATTCCATATTTCACTAGAGAGAACCAAACAACTCTGATTGACCACATTCAAGACATTGCAAATGTTTGTGCAATTCACGAAATTGTTGAAATGGACATTGTAGTTAAGTTGTTGGCATCCTCCTTTAAAGGTAAAGCCCTGCAATGGTTCAGGAGTCTAACAACAAGATCTATCCAGAATTGGGACCATCTGTGCATAACCCTCCATAATCAATTTGGGGAAAAGGGAGATAATTTGTCCTTATTGGAACAATTGACAACAATCAAGAGGGCTCCTAATGAGTAAATGACATATTTCAATTTCCATTTCCAACGAACATGGGACAGGATTCCGATAACTGTTAGACCAACTGCCGAAGGAGCATTCCTCTATTTCTTGAAGGCTATAAATTCAGATATAGCCATGATGATACAATCAATGGGAGGAACAACATTGCCAGGAGCCTATAACATTGCTATTAGAGTTGAAAACTACTTGATTCAAGATGGTAAGCTAGCACCAAGGCCACCAATGCCTCTCTATCTAGACATGGGAGCTCCTACAGCTAGTCAAACACCAAAGTTGAATCCCATTCCACCCCCTAGGAATCAAAGAAATAGTGAGGCTTCTACTTCTTCAAGCACTTCAAAAGAGTTGCAAGGAGGTCATGAAGCAACTACAGAACCTAGGAAATGAGCTAGTGACTATCAAGAGACAACAAGCTCATAGTTCTAGACCATATCAGCCTCAAACCCAGTATCAAGCTAGGCCCCCATACTAGCAAAATAGACCACCAGCTCAAGGATGCAAATCAAAATTTGAACCAAGGACAACCTCAAGTTGTCAGGCCATTCTCGACCATATGATCCAAATGGCTTCAACGTCAAGAGCCTTGGTTCCAACACAAAACAACATGGCACATGAGTACGATTGGTGTTACCCCTACAATCTACCTCACAGTCAATCAACATGTTTCAATGGTGCACTAAACTAGGCCTTGATGGTACAAACCATTGGTGTGTCTCAAGAACTAAGCCAAGAAGGAAATCAACAACAAGAAACCCAACAAGAGGCACCTCCAACAGAAACTACGTTGGTTAATTGGAAAACAGAAGACTTTTGTGGAGTTAACCAACCACCTTTTCAAGGTGTGGCTGCTAACACATGGTCAAAGAAGAGGAACATAGAGGAGGGGAAACATCTAATCCAGTTGTTTCTCAGCCCACTCCTACACAACAAGGAGTTAGTAGATCAAATGCAGCACCTGAATGTGCAAAATCAGCCTAAGGCACCCGTTGCAACAACACATGTGCCTATTCAAGCTCTAGAAAATATCATGCCAAGTAAAGGGAAACAAAAGGATAATTCATCCCCTTTCAACATCATCGACCAAATGAAGAAAACACATGTGAACATTTCCATGTGGGAGTCACTGGCAATCCCAGGGAAACGAGATTTTTGTAAGCTGCAATGGCCAATTGGTTTGTCTCGAATGGATCAAACCAAGGACAGGAGAAAGTTCTCACTAATGCAGTGCAATAGGGTGGGGGTCAACTAAGTAAAAATTTAAAGCCTCCACCATTCTATGTGTCATTGATTATTGGGAACCACTTGGTACATAATTTGCATGATCGATTCAGGGGCAAGTAGCTCAGTGATGCCAAAGCAAATAGCAGATCAATTGGGTCTAAAGTATGAACCAGTGCTGAAAGGAGTGGTGCAACTAGATGGAACAACAATGGGAATGGTTGGGATCATCAAAGGTTTAATTCTTACACTACATGCTTGTCCTAATGTCACAGTCTTACAGGATGTGTCTATAATTGACCTTCCACCACTCTTTGTGTTATGTCTATCAAGGGACTTCACAGCAAAAATTGGTGGGTATCTATCTGCAGATTGGTCACACATGATTTTTAGGACGAGGTATGGAGCCAAGGTGACCATCAGATAAGAACCAATTGCAAACTTTCACATTGAGCCTCATGTGCCAAGTCCTATCAATGCAAATTTGCTCAACCTTTGATCAAGAAGAGTGTTCAAATGATCTGGAAACAGGTACCAAGGTTGAGGGTATTTCCAGATTTAACTCTAGATGAATGGGAAAACAAAAGGCATGCATTTGACCCATACAGGGAAATTGAAGAATCTGAATTAGGTGTGTATTGTGTACATGAAGAAAATTCACCCATTCCTAATGTCACTAAGCCCAAAAATAAGGATGACAATGAAGTTTGGAAACTATTTTTCGATGGTTCAAGAAGCAAACAAGGTGTTGGGGGTGGTGCAATGTTGGTTTCACCACAAAACATCAAGTACTATTCAACTTTTAGATTCCAGTTCACCTGTTCAAACAACACAACTGAATATGAGGCTTTGATTCATGGACTTCATTGGGCCAAGAAAAGAGGCATAAAGAACTTGCAGGTATTCAGGGATAGTGAGTTTGATTGTTAACCAAGTCAAAAGACAACATGCCACAAAGAATGACCTACTCAAAAGCTACAAAAATAGGGTATGGGACCTAATTGAAGATTTTGAAGCATTTAATATTGAGTCCATACCTAGGAAGAAGAATGAAGCTGCAGATAGGCTTGCAGTAGTTGAGAGCAAATTTTGATGTGGTTGACAACATCAAAAGAGACAAAATGCAGCCACATATCCATGTGATTGTAAGGCCAGTAGTTCTAGACAATAACACAAGCTGGCAAGTGTTTGAGAATGATCAACAGATCATTAATTTCTTACAAGAAGAGGTTGAATTCTTAGCTAGGAATCAGGAAAAATTAGAGCAGCAGTACGGGGATCAAGTAGTGCAGCTATGAACAAACAAGCTTCCCAAAGGCTTGGTTACATTGGAGTCCATCTTCAACCTGAATGATCAATTTCGTAAGGAGAAAGCCAACATACAGGTCAAGGGAGAAGATTCAAAGCCAATCTTGATTGGAGAGGGAAAAACATTCCAAATTGGAAAAATAGCTACTGAGCAGGAGAAATATGAATTCATACAACTTTTCCAAGAGTTTCCAGATGTCTTTTCCTGGAGCTATGAGGACCTGCGAGGATTCAATCCAAAGTTGGCACAACACACCATAGAACTGGATCCAGATGCTAAGCCCATCAGGAATAAGCAAAGACCAATTAACCCACACATTGAGCCTCTTATGAAAAGGGAGCTAAACAAGTTAATAGAGGCAAGCATTATATTTCCAATCAAGCATTCAAGTTGGGTTGCAAACTTGGTGTCGGTCAGGAAGAAGAACAGAGAAATCAGGTTGTGTGTGGACTTTCGGGACCTAAATAGGGCATCTCTCAAAGACCACTACCCACTCCCTTCAATGGAGAAAATATTGCAAGTGGTAGCCAGATCAAAATATTTTCTCTCATGGATGGCTACTCAGGGTATAATTAGATAATGGTAAAAGAAGATGACCAGTTCAAAATGGCTTTCACCACTAAGTGGGGCACCTATGCCTACAAGAAAATGTCATTTGGATTGTCTAATGCCAAAGCCACTTTCCAAAGGGAAATGGACATGGCATTCAAGGGGTTGTTAAACAAAATTGTACTCATCTATCTTGATGACATCATTGTGTTCTCAAAAAACAACAGATCACCTCTTTCATCTGAGGCAGGTGTTTCAGAGGTGTAGGAGATTTGGGGTATCATTGAATCCCAAAAAATGCATATTCCTAGCTCATGAAGGTAAGCTCCTTGGCCATATTGTGTCAAAGGAAGGGTTTATGATTGACCCAGAAAGAGTTAAAGCAATTCGAGCATTGTCATTGCCAAGTCATAAGAAGGCCCTTCAAAGCTTCTTAGGAAGGATCAATTTTGTCTGTAGGTTTGTACCAAACTTTCCACTCTTGTCAAGCCAATAACGTTGATGTTGAAGAAGAGCATGGAATTTAAGTGGACAACTGAGGGAAAATCAAGTTTTGAGGCTATCAAAGAGGCTATATCCCAAGCTCCAACTCTCATCAATCCAGACTTCTCTAAGGACTTCATGCTCTATGCCTTTGGTGGTGGGGACGTAATTTCCGCAATCCTAGTACAACAAAACAAAGAGGGATCTAAAAAACCAGTTGCCTTCTTCAGCCAAGGTCTAGAGGAATATGAAACTAGGTACTCTTTCATTGAGAAGCATGTCCTTACAGTGATCAGGAGTCTTAAAGAAATTCAAACACCTAGTCTCAAACAATAAGATCCAAATGTTGGTTTCCCATGCGGGAGAATCAAGGACTTTCTTTTGAACAAAGATCTAAATGAGAAACATGCAGGATGGATCACTCGTGTCATGGAATATGACATTGAAATTAAGGTCACTAAGTTGGTCTGTGGGAAGGGATTATGTGAGCAGTTAGCCTCGAGTCAACAAGTTGATGCAAGTAATGAAAATGAAGTTGTTTTGGTACTACAAGATAGTCAAGAACAAAAAAATGATAACATGCCTACTCCTTGTTGGACTCAGAATATGATACACTTCCTACATATAGACCTATGCCCTCAGAAATGAACAAAGCAAAGAGGAGATACTTCATATTACAAGCCATTCCATATGTGCTTGTTGATGGTGTTTTGTTCAAGAAAGACATCAATGGTGTTCTATTGAGGTGTATTGGAACAAATCAAATTGAGAGGTGTTACAGGAATTTCATGATGGAGAACCAGAGGTCATTTTTCTCCATGGGTAACAACTCTCAAGATAATGAAGGAAGGTTATTATTGGCCCACAGTGTTCAGTGACTACTATACATGGATCAAAAAGTGTAATAAATGTGTGTTCTTCACAGGAAAAGAAAGATTAGCAACACTTCCATTACACCCAATTTTAGTTGACCAGCCATTCATGCAATGGGGATTGGACTTCATCAGGGGTCATCAATCAAAATTCAAGCCAAGGCCACAAGTGGATTCTAACAGCAACAGACTATTTCACCAAGTGGACCGAGGCAGTAGCACTCAAAGAAGCAAACGAGTCTAGCATACTAGACTTCTATGAAGGAATAGTGACTAGGTTTGGAGTACCGGCCACTATCATATCAGATAATGCATTGGCATTCCTAGGTTCTAAGATCACAGAATGGGTTGTTAAGAATGGAATCTACTTGAGCACCTCTTCAAATTATTACCCACAGGGTAATGGGCAGGCAGAGTCCACAAACAAGAATTTTCTAAGAATCATCAGGAGGACTCTAGATGAAAACCAAAGGACATGGCATACAAAGCTCAAATCAGCCTTGTGGGCTGACAAGGATCACACCAAAGAGGTCTACATGTAATTCCCCTTACAAGCTGGTCTACGGGAAAGAGGCATCTATATCATTAGAACTACCTGCATTGGAGCTCATAAAGTAGTTGGAGTTGTCTGAGTTTCAAACCAATGGAGGCAGGTATGCAGAGTTGATGGAATTGGAAGAAATCAAAGAACATGCAGTTCAAACAATGGAGAAAGATCAAGCCTTAGTCAAAAGATGGTTTGATAAGAAAGCAAGAGCAAGGACCTTTCAGGAAGGGGACTTAGTTCTAAAGTGGGATGCATATCAGAAAAACAAGGAAGGCATTCCAAGTTTGATGCCATTTGGAGTGGCCCCTACATGGTCACGGGATGTAAAAGTAGTAATGCCTTCCAATTGTCTAACTTGGAGGGAGAGGAGCTTCCGATTCTGGTTAACAGAATCTATCTTAAACATTGCTACTAAAAGGAAAAATTTCACCCTTGTATATATTAGTTTAGGAGTTGTAATTCCTCCAAGTGCTTGTAGCACATCACCTTGTTTTAGTTTAGGTTTATTTTTTAATAAATTTTGTGCACTCTCTGCATATTCTATTTAGAATGTGTATGATGTTTTTTGTTTGTACATAGTTGTGCCCTTGTTGCTCTTGCACTTTTAGTTTCAGGCAGAGTTTGGTGACGAAGCAACCAGTTGTCAACTAGGGGTTTCTTTTCAGAATGAAAATATCCAGTAGTGCACCTCAGAGGTTGGAAGATAGTTTTTTCAAGTGACAGGATAGTTCCATATCAATCAATATGACTCCATGCCCAATGGATCCCCTAAGGTCATTGGTCTTCAAGATCAAGCAGGAAGATCATCCCGCAAGTCACCAATTGTTATCTATTTTTACCCCCTGGTAAAATAGAAAACTTGGGAGGATGGTTTGAGAACTTGAACAGTGATTCATGGATCAATCTAGAATAATACAGTTGGGTTTTCAAGTTTGGGGATCATTGTGAATGTTTCAAGGAAGTTTCGGAAGTCTTGGGGCCATCCATCAGAAGTAAGCTTTTGGGCCTTAAGGAGTTTACAGCATGAAAGAGGACCTGAGATTCAATGGAAGATTCTGATAGTCATGTTAGGAATTATAAGTCCAACAAGGTTCCTATGGAATTCATCTTTTATTCCCTACATGGTGGAAAATATGAGACATCTTGAAACATCATACACTTCCCAAGGCAGTTATTTCTTCTGGCACACAACTGGAAATCCTGAGAGAGAAGGAGAATTTTCAAGGTGATAAATTCAAAATTGGATCTTGATCCTACCATCATTATATTCAATGGGTTTTTTCCATGCGAAATCATATAAAATTTTACCCTGAAAACTCATCTGAGAGCTCAAGTTATTGCCTCCAGAAGTTGGTCGGCTGGAGGTTGGATGGGTCATGGGTTGGATGGGTCATGGTTGGATGGCTGGGTCACATTTTTTGGATGGGTCAAGGTTGCGCGAAGGCTAGGGGTTGGATGCCTCAGGGGTTGTTTGAGTCACATTTTTTGACCTGTTCAAATGGTTTTTGACGTCCGTCGCACCCTTCACACTTGCACAACATCATGGTTGGACGGTACGGCCAGGTTAGATGGGTCATGGAGGTTGGATGGGTCATGGTTGCTTGGCTAGGGATTGCCCACCTAGGGGTTAGTCAGGTCACATTTTTTATGTGTTCAAACATTTTTTGACACCCGTCACACCCCTCATATTTACACGACACACAGGTTTGTCGGCTCATGGTTGGACGGCATGGATGGACAAGTTACAAGCCTCACAAGGGTAGGTGAATGAATGACATCCCAAAAACTAGAATTAATGAGGCATGGCACCCATGACCACCTCGTGTAGGAAAAGTGCCAAAATAGATGGTTTCCCATACCTCTTTAATGCATCCTATTGATTGGTGACCCAATTTTCCCTATATATTGTAAAATTTGCCTCATTTTGAGGGGGATTTTTCCAAAAGCAGAGGAACTCTGTAAAATTTGTTACAGCTCAAGGCCTCGAATTTGGGCTCATTGTAAAGGATTTTGTCTTGTGCTTATGGTGTGATGGATTGTGTATGTCTCTGAGCAATAAAATTCATGTTGTGGCCATTTTCACCCTATCTTGTATGAGTTGCATCTCTTGCCTTCCATTATATTTATGAGTATATTGTGCATGTATTTATCTCTTTAAAGGGTCTATAGTTTGATGTGCTTTATGAATATAGGGAATTTATTGTTGTCTTGGACTGTGGTGGTTCTATCATCCCTCTCCTTTTCAGTTTCTCCCTATTTTTCAGTCACTAGGATTGTCTCACTCTTTCTTGGTGCATCAACTTCACTTAGAGTAGTTTTATTTCATGCATATTTCTATCCTTGTCTCCTTGGAAAACATTAGAATAGGGTTAGTTTAGCTTTCCATTCTATGCACTTTAGAGAAGTTGGCACTAGGTTAGAGGAAGAATCTGGCTTTCTCTAGAGGATTATCCTACTTGCAAGCTCCCACACTGCAGGATAATCTCATGTTATGCAAGTTGCACTAGTTGCCTCGTACACAAAATCACAAGCAATCATGGGTGTTGTAATTTTGCATCAACACTTCCCTATACTCTCTCAAAATTATTATGTTTTGTAGGGTTAAGTGAAGTCCCTTCTTTTTAAGTTATATCAAGGTCATTTTAATGACATTTACAGTCAAAAAATGTAATGAGGTGTTCTTTTTCCTTGTCTAGAAAACACTTGGGATAGGTTATGAGGCTATATTTTTGTCAAGGTATAGTTTTCTCACCAAATCTTTCCCATCCTCTAGTCCTTGAGGAATAACAATAATTTTGTAATCCACCACTTGGGTGAGGTTCATCCTCGAGTAGTCTGGGTGTGGAGTGGGGCATTCAGTGTGATTGCACAACATGGGACCATCTCTCAAGCTGTGGGACTTGCAAAACTTGAGATGGACCTCCAGAGAAAGTCGGTTCTTGCTTCCTAATCTACCTGCCACAAGCTACTCCAGTGCAGGAAAAACCTATTCTATCCTAATCTAACCATTCCAAGGGGACAGAGAGAGAGAGAGAGGGTGAAAGAGCCTACACTAAGTGGTGATACACCAGAAAAGGAAGTGGTTGAATCACAGATCTGACTACCTAAAGTGGAGAGAGGTGAGAAGAGGAGAGGGTGGACAGAATGCACCACGGACCAGAGATAGTTTTCACACAGAGAAACACTTCAAAACCCATTAAGCACAGCCCCCAGAATGTACAACAAACATCATAATATGCACAGTATACCCTATGACAATGAGAGGTAAGAAGAGACAATAAAATGAGCCAAGGATGGACAGATGCATCACGAAACAAATTTTATTGCTCCAAAAGTTACACGGTACATCATCAGTGGGCAAGAGGCAAGAAAACCATTACATAGCCATGGGAGGAGGCTTAGACTCCACATTCTACCCTAAGGAAGAAAGAGAAGGGGGGCAGGAGAGAAAATATCAACCCTTTGAATATGCCCCTTCATTACAATATATAGGAAGAATGAGAGAGAGGAGGGAAGAATTTGAATCTGGCTTCAACCACCTTGAGATATGCATTGAATCCTAATTTGAAATTTTGACCACCATCAATCAATTCCCCCTCTTAAATCCACCTACAATCTATCGATTTTGGTTCCCTATGTCTGCTTGATGTGTTGAAGAAGGAAAATGGTGGATCGAATCGAATCAGATCTGGTAGTTGAAGAAATCAGATTCTGTATTAATGGCCTGGAAGACATTTTCCCATTTTTCACCTACTAAATCCTATTAAGAATGATATTTTATGTTTCCATGGTGTAGAGGGTGTCAAGACATTTCCAAAAAGTCTTCTCCCGTCCAAATCTGAGTTTCCAGTCAAAAGATATGGCCATTTGAAGTTTAGGGTCGCGAGAGCACAATATTTAAAGAGTCTGTCCATACAGGGTCCACGTGGTGGCCTCACGCATCTTGGAGATACACATCCTTCCTTTCACTTCTTAAAATAGCACCAGACTGACATGTGGTGGCTTCCATGGGCTCCATGGTGTTCCTTTGTATTCTTCCTGAGTTTCTTTGCTCGGTGGGGCCAAAAGTCTGACCCTGGACATGTGGAGGCCTAGCGCTTGTTTGGAAACCCACCCCAAATTTTACTTTTGAAATAGTGCCGGACACACATACTTGACATGTGATTCTACCTTCTATGGGCCTATCTCTACTTTGACTATTCAACCCCCCAAATTTTCTGACTCTTTCTTTTTTGGACTATTCAACCCCCTGACTCTGTCTATTTTTAGACCTGGGACACGCGGTGAGCCCGCGCTCATTTGAAAACCCACTCAGGACTTTACCTTTGAAGGAGCGTCGTTAAGACACATGGCACCTTCCGCCTGCACTCTATACTTAGTCATTTTGGGCCTGCTCTCCTTTTTGACCTCTATTGACCATTGGCCATGTGGAGGGTTGGCAAGTTTGAGTCTCCACCCAGAATCCTACTTTTGAATGTGTGTCATTTGGACACTTGGCAGCCTCCGCTGACTCTCTATACTTAGCCAATTTCGGGCTCATTCTGAGTCATTTACAGAGCCGAAGACTTCAAGCCTTCACCATTTATTTTCCTTTGAGCCTCTAGTTCTTTGACACTATTTCTTCTCCTCGACCCTGCTATTCCATTTTAGAGCCCGCCTGTAACTTGTCTGTTGGATTTGAAGCACAGCTCGTTCTACGGGGCCGT
Source organism: Taxus chinensis (assembly GCA_019776745.2). NCBI lineage: Eukaryota > Viridiplantae > Streptophyta > Pinopsida > Cupressales > Taxaceae > Taxus > Taxus chinensis. The sequence continues at coordinate 662,013,744 of CM034152.1, forward strand.
TTCTTGAATTTCTTCTTGCACGGGGTCGTTTGATCTTTTGCAGGCCCTGCCAGTCCATTGTAGAGTCCCTCTATTGCCTGATTGTAGGATTTGAATGTGATTTCTCTAGTTTCTTCTGTGTGGGGTCATGGCTGACTAATTTTACCCGGGGGAAAAATTGGGATAACAATTTGGTGACTCACAGGGGCATCTACCTGCTAGATGAAGGGACCAGTAGCCTTGAAGCATCCATTGGGCATGGAGTCAAGAATGATGGCCTAATACTAATCCTACCTCTGATCCATGAGCCCAACTATTTGCACTCTCAATTTTCATAAGAAATCTTGAAACAAGGCTTCTGAGAGTAGAAAATTGTTTTGACCCGGGGCTTTCATCTGTCCCTAAATGGACTGTTTCGAAGACGGACTTTAGTTGCTCTACATTTGTTTTATTTTGAAATTTGCAATTGTTACAGGAAACTATGGGTCTTTTTCCATGAATACTGAAGGGCATGGCCTTGGCATTCTGGAGCAATACGAACAAAACTTATGTACAAAGATAAAAATCATACATGCTTCAAATGAGACATGCAGAGTGTGCACAAGCACTTCTTCTGCTGAAAACAAAGTCTACTCCTATTGCTACACTAACCAGAGAAAAGGAGGCTAAACAAAGCCTTCTACAGGTAGGGAGAAGTAGCTTCCCTTTCTCAAAAGGGGCAGCCATACAAATGATTTGACACTGAATATGGCTCCTGGATGAGTGAAAAACTGACCATAAGTCGGTCCTCCACCCAAATCATCAAGGTGTCAGCTGGAAACAAGACAAATGCCTCTTTTAGTTGCTCTTCATTTGGATTGAAGAGGCATTACAGCTGATCCTTGGTACATTGGAGCTCATCCTCATGCTTAGAAGCAAGCATGACCGGTTGTGGCTTCTCCCTTGGCTCCAATGAAGCCAGGTATCTTATTGGGCAAGGTCTGATCCTTTGGATGTGCCCCTTACTCTGAATTTCAACTCCAAGAATGGAGTCTTCTTGCTGACCTTCCTGGGTGGATGGTGTGAGAGAGATGATGACATCCTCTTGCTCTTTCCCTTCCTTCTCTTGTGAAGAACATGGAAGACTCATATCTTCCAACCTTGGTCCCAGAGAGCTGTTATGAAGTGCAGGTTGTTGTCCTTGAATGTCCTCCTTCATGGCAGCAGGCTCATGTGCTTGGAAGGTGGATGATGGAGGATCAAATGATGTAATCTCCATGGATCTTCTCCATCAAAGCAATCCTCCAAGTCAGATAGATAATTTGTCTCCTTGTTGTCCTGTTGCATGTGCTCGACCTCCTCCATGGTGTCCTCCTGATCTGCAACTTGCTCACCATGGTTCCCTTCATCCTCCAACATGAAGTTTGAAAGTTCAAACTCTTCTTCAACATTATAGCTTGAAGGGGATGAAGTGGGAGGAAGAACTGAAGGTTCTTCTATGGCCTGCTCCACACTTGGAGCCTCTGAAACTATATGGTCCTCCTCCATCATGGGTTCATCAATCAAATCAAGGCCCTTGGAATGAAATAAAAAATCTTCAATGATGCTTTCTTCATTGAGTGGCTTCAACTCTGATTTGATCTCTCCCATCTGCTCCTCTTCAATGGGACTTGGAGCTGATTGTTCCTCCTCCTCAACTGGTTGTGCAGCTTGGATCAGATCAGCATCTTCTTTAGATAAAGTGCCATTAGGGACACTGCATTCATAGTAAACAGACTATTGATCTTCTTCTTCTTGTTCTTGTTCTTCTTCTGCTGCAAACTTAGCCTCAGCCACCACTGGCTCCTCAACCCTGACCTCCTCTATTGGCTTGACCATCAAGGGGATCTTTGTAAATCCAAATTTGGCAGCCCAACTCTTCAGATTTTCTATCATTTCTCCTCTGTTGGGCTCCACCTCTTGTTGTTTTCCTTGACTGGATTCTTGAGTCTCTTCCCAACATGGGCTTGGGAAAGCAAGAGGAGTGACAGGTTGGGGTTCAACCAGCTTTGCAATTGTTTGTGGTGGGGAGGGAGGTGGAACTTCTTGTTTGTTTGGAGGGGATGACTGCTTGGGAAAGAAAAGGGGAGAAGAATTGAAATGGGGTGGAAGATCAGGAGATGGAGAAGAGAAATCAACACTTGGGGCAGCAACTGAGGGGCTTGACTCTTGACACTGCTGAAATGATAAAGATTGAGAAAGAGAAAATGAAGGACAGGGAGCTGGTGACTGACTTACCCATTGACAAGGTTGTCTCACACTTTTCTCATAAGCCTCAATGTCCTCAATCCACTATGTAAGTTGAGGCAACACTTCAACCATGAAGTCAAGCTTCTCTTGAGGGATGTAATGTCTTGGAAAAGGGCCTCCCCATGGACAAGGTGCCCTACAACCAATCTTGAATGCCTTCATTTGTGCTATGGCTCTTGACTGAACCATGCCAGCCTCCATTTTTTGAATCTTCTCCAGTAGATTGACCTCTTCCATTTGACTGTTTTCATCACATGCATACCCTTGTTCTTGATAAGCTCCATAGCCAAACTGGTTTTGGCAATGCTCATATGGGTAAGCATGATTATTTTGGATCTGATAATAATGCTGATCTGGAGGAGTTGGGAAATGCATTGGAGGTGGACTGCATTACTGCTGTAAGTGTGAGTTCTGAGAAGGAAATGAAGTCATGATTGCACAACTTCATGAAATGGAAGAAAATGAAAGATGTGGAAAGAAAGATGAATGAAAAATGGATGGAAATGGATGGAAAAGGTCTGTAACTCAGAGGATGGGTTATTTGACCAGATGGAGTCACCAGATGTGCTTGCATGTGCCTCAAAGGCTGAACCTTAACAGGAACACACCGACCTGCTAAGATGAAGTGGTAAGGTGCTTCAGACCTATCCCACTAGGTGTGCCAAAACTGTTAGTGCAGAATCACAACACCCCCGAATGGCCTGGGTGTGGAGTGGGGCATTCAGTGTGATTGCACAACATGGGACCATCTCTCAAGCTGTGGGACTTGCAAAACTTGAGATGGACCTCCTAGAGAAATCAGTTCTTGCTTCCTAATCTACCTGCCACAAGCTACTCCAGTGCAGGCAGAACCTATTCTATCCTAATCTAACCATTCCAAGGGGAGAGAGAGAGAGAGAGAGGTGAAAGATCCTACACTAAGTGGTGATACACCAGAAAAGGAAGTGGTTGAATCACAGATCTGACTGCCTAAAGTGGAGAGAGGTGAGTAGAGGAGAGGGTGGACAGAATGCACCACAGACCAGAGATAGTTTTCACATAGAGCAACACTTCAAAACCCATTAAGCACAGCCCCCAGAATCTGCAACAAACATCAGAATATGCACAGTATACCCTGTAACAATGAGAGGTAAGAAGAGACAATAAAATGAGCCAAGGATGGACAGATGCATCACGAAACAAATTTTATTGCTCCAAAAGTTACACGGTACATCATCAGTGGGAAAGAGGCAAGAAAAATCCATTACAGAGCCATGGGAGGAGGCTTAGACTCCACATTCTACCCTAAGGAAGAAAGAGAAGGGGGCAGGAGAGAAAATATCAACCCTTTGAATATGCCCCTTCATTACAATATATAGGAAGAATGAGAGAGAGGAGGGAAGAATTTGAATCTGGCTTCAACCACCTTGAGATATGCATTGAATCCTACTTTGAAAGTTTCAACCACCATCAATCAATGCCCCCTCTTAAATCCACCTACAATCTGTCGATTCTGGTTCCCTATGTCTGCTCGGCGTGTTGAAGAAGGAAAATAGACGGATCGAATCGAATCAGATCTGGTAGTTGAAGAAATCAGATTCTGTATTAATGGCCTGGAAGAATGTTTTCCCATTTTTCACCTACTAAATCCTATTAAGAATGATATTTTATGTTTCCATGGCATAGAGGGTGTCGAGACATTTCCAAAAAGTCTTCTCCCACCCAAATCTGAGTTTCCAGTCAAAAGATATGGCCATTTGAAGTTTCGGGTCATGGGAGCGCAATATTTAAAGAGTCTATCCATACAGGGTCCACGTGGTGGCCTCACCATCTTGGAGATATGGCTCCTTCCTTTCACTTCTAAAATTGTGAGACTGACACGTGGTAGATTTTACGGGCTCCCAGTGTTCCTTTGTATTCTTCCTGAGTTTCTTTTCTCAGCGGGGCCAAAAGTAGACCCTGGACACATGGACCTGGAAATTTCTGTGGGCTGACATGGATGCTCCTTCCTGTATTCTTCCTGAGTTTCTTTGCTCGGCGGGGCCAAAAGTCTGACCCTAGACAAGTGGAGGCCTGGCGCTTGTTTGGAAACCCACCCCAAATTTTACTTTTGAAATAGCACCAGACTAACACATGTGGCAGCTTCCATGGGCCTACCTCTACTTTGACTATTCAACCCCCCAACTCTGTCCCTTTTTGGACCTGGGACACGTGGCGAGCCCACACTCATTTGAAAACCTGCTCAGGACTTTACCTTTGAAGGAGCATCGTTAAGACACATGTGGCACCTTCCCTGCACTCTATACTTAGTCATTTTGGGCCCGCTCTCCTTTTTGACCTCTGTTGACCATTGGCCACATGGAGGGCTGGTGCAAGTTTGAGTCTCTACCCAGAATCCCACTTTTGAATGTGCGTCATTTGGACACTTGGCAAGCCTCTGCTGACTCTCTATACTTAGCCAATTTCAGGCTCATTCTGAGTCATTTGTAGAGCCCGAAGACTTCGAGCCTTTGCCATTTCTTTTCCTTTGAGCCTCTTGGTTCTTTGACATTGTTTCTTCTCCCGACCCTGCTATTCCATTTTAGAGCCCACCTATAACTTGTCTGTTGGATTTGAAGCATGACTCATTCTACAGGGTCTGTTTCTTGAATTTCTTCTTGCACGGGGTCGTTTGATCTTTCACAGGCCCTGCCAGTCCATTGTAGAGTCCCTCTGTTTCCTGATTGTAGGATTTGAACATGATTTCTCTGGTTTCTTCTATGTGGGGTCGTGGCTGACCAATTTTACCCATTCAATGATTACTTTATTTTCTTGTGAGGATAATCTATTATTTTCCCACTCAGGTTTGAATAGGCATATGAGGGGGGCAAAGAAAGTTTCATGCGCCAACCTCAAATTATAGATGTTAATATCCATGTTCAACTATGGGTACACATCATAGACTCTGCAATTGCCAAAACATTTTTCACTATCCTTTCCTGGGAATGGCCTATGGCGAGCAATGTTGTACACTAGATAAGAAGTCATGTAAAATTATATTTTTCTGATAGAACCTTCTTCAATCTGTATTATCATTTTGAGAAACTATTAATGGATGTAATCACTAATGATTTCTCCCTCATGGATGTGTAGTTTTCCAATAAGGATAATATGAATGTATTTTAACATCCAGTCACTATAATGGTATGTAGATTCCTTTACCATGATCTTGTTCAATAACGTAATAATGTCCCCAATTTCTTCCACAAGGTAAGTTCTACTTAACTTCTTGGGAATTCTTGTGGCAATAGTCCTTGGATTTTCAAGCTAACTGTTGTCTAGTATCTTGGAATATTTGAAAATGTTTGCATTTTAGTATTCCTCTGAGCTCTCAAGAGAAATTTCTTCTACTTCAGATTCATCAAGAAGACCTAACAACTCAAATTTTTCAGTGGTGAGGGATAAGACTAGAGCATTGCTTCCATCCCTAACCTCCCTGGTTTTTTGGTTATAATTTTTGCATGTACCCAAACAAATTCTAGATACTAAGAAAATGGGGGGAAAATGGCTACTAGGGGAATTCAATTTCATTCAATTTTCCTCATAGATTCATTCCTATCAACTGTGTGTATCCTTTTCTTAAATTTAGGTAGGTCTGCATTTCCTAGGTTGGTGTTTGTGATTTATCCAAATTAGAGACAATGTGAGAGGTGGTTTAGACACCAACTAATTGAATCTTCATATTAGCAGGGTGAAGGTTTGAAAAATCTACTAAAAGGGGAGATTTACAACAATTTATACATATGTAATCCTTCTAATATTGTTTTCCAATGCACCATGGGATCATAAATTGTTTATAAACACAATTAAAACTCTTACCCATGTAAATGTCAATGTAACTCTCATTCACACTAAAAAAAAACAAACAAATCATCTTTAAAGCTCTAAAACCACCATTCACACAGTTTAAATTCTCAAATATGGTTTCTCACTCATTTTAGGGTTTCAGAGTGCTCTTAAGTTTGAAAATTGGAGGAAAAGTGAAGGTTTCTACAAATTTCAGCCCTATATTGTTCCTTGCATGCTTTCATTAATGAAAACATTTGCCTCCATTGTTTCTTCATGTATGGTCATTGATCCTTTACTTTCAACTTTGAATTTCATCCTTACATGTGATTTCAGTTAGATGACTTGTAAAAAATTTAATTTTCTGGGCTTTATAAACATCCTACGTGGCGTCTTTTCATGCCTTTCTTTTGCTAAGTCACCCTTTTCGAGTATCAAGGATGTGTAGACAATTTACAGTTTTGCAATAATTTTAAAACTACAAGCTACAAGGTTGCTTTTCTTTCTAAGATCTCGGGGACACTGACATGTGTCTTGTTTGTCAGGTTGTTGGAATGGGAGTGTAGTTTGAAATATTACAACAGATGTCACACTACAAACTATAAAATCCTGAATCTACTTTCTTCTTTTGTTGATGCAAAATCATGACGCATGTCCCCTTTTGTGGGTTGCAGGGATAAAATTGTAATTCACAGTTTTGCAGCAATTGTAAAGCTATAAACTGCAAGACTATAAATCTACATTTCTTCAATATAGTTCTATTAGCGTGCCACATGTCCTCCTCATAATTTGGGGACCAAAGTGTAATTTTCAGAATTGCAGCAACTACAAAGTTGCCAACTGATATACTACAAATTTACATGTTTTCTCCATGGTTCTTATATTTGAGGAATATTAATTTTCAGGCCTGTGGAATGGAATCACAACTTGTAGTTTTGCAATAACTTTGAATTTTCCACACATGTGAGCAGGGGAGGGGATATTCCTTTTACGGGGTTCAAACTTGCATTTGTAATTTGTAGTCTTTTGCGAAAGTGAAAACTTAATTTAAGGACACCCGCATTCCCCTATACCTCGAATATTCCCCTTTTACAGGGGTTGGGCTTGGGCATGCAATATGCATACTTACAACTGCAAAAATAGAAATTACCCCCCTGTTGTAAAAATACTTAAGATTTTTCAAGTGGGTATTTTACTTTGGGACTGTGATGGAAATATGATGGTTTAGAGATCATCGTGAAACCTACAACTTTGTAATTTTTCCTTAGAAGTGGATGAATCAAGAGGATAATTGTAGGGGAAAATGAACCATTCATGAATAACCCATCAAACCCACCAACTCTTTTAAAAATGACAATAAATCACTTAGTTGAAACATTCAAATTTACAATTTCATAATAAAACTCTTTCAACCTGCGAGTGAACTCTTATGAGCACCTTTAGACCCCCTCGAATCAATGTAATAAGCATTTTCATAGCACCAAGTAACAAACGAGGAAAATGGCAAGGTTTTAAATCATCATGCTTCACTAGGGAATCTTGTAAATATGGTGCCAAAAAATAATGGGATCAAAATGGGAACTAACAGGCACCTCCCTTGAATACATTGTGTAATATCTCTCATAAACAGAACATATCTTTATCCCAATCTCATTCTGAAAAGTATATAGTATATTTACAGAGAGATCATAGCATAACAGCAGTACAAATGATTTTCAATTATTTCCAATACAATCTTCATATTACAAATAACCATTTAAATAGGAAAATAACTCCCCTAAAATTTAGGAGGTAACTATAACCACTCACCAACCTACTGAGTTGTTAAAACTCACTTAACCCAATTTATATTTTTTATTGTTGTTTTATATAACAACTAATAATAAATTACTAACTTACTAGTTTACTAACTTATATCGACCTAGATAATAATTACATACGTAATTATTGTTCACATACATAAATTAGTGGAGCACTAACCATAGATTTCCTAACATTCCCCCCTTAGTGCGAATATGGGGAAACCTCCCTTTGTACTTACATCTACTTTCATGATTTCGTGATTTTCACGAGATGATCACAAACCTGACGGATGGTTTTACATATGGTTGACCACGAACCGAGAATGGTGGTTTTACAAAGTGGAGTACCAGAAACCAAAAAGTGATGGTTTTGCATCTGGTTTACCAACAACCAAAAGAGGTGGTTTTGCAAAGTGGTTTACCAAAAACCAAAAATGAAGGTTTTATAAGTGGTTTACCCACAACCACATCATGATGTGCCAAGTACTCTTATCAACCCTCGTCAATATCTCACTACAGGGAATAACATAGGAAATATTATTGAATTTTGCTACTCATACATACCTAGAAAATGTTGACATAATGGAAATAGAACATTAGGATCATGTTCCCCCCCTCAATGTGAAATTTCTACTTATTCAAATAGGAACACTATAATAAACTGAAGTACACAGAAACTGGAACTTTGAAAACACAGCAGAAAGCACACTATAAAAACTAAAAGTAAATAGTCACACCACAACAAAATGTCACCACAGGAAAATGTGGTCCCGTCGTTAGCAACTACCAAGAGGTTGATGATTGACCTCCAACCTTCGTTTGCCTTCGTCTTTCAGTGTCATGTTGTTGGTTTAGTTGGATGTGATCATGGGGATCAATTACAACTTCTGACATCGGATTCCATCAAAAATGCGTCCGTGAGGATTTTGTTTCATTTCTACAGTTTTGACAACTTGACAATTTTGACTAGACAATAAAAAATATCATTAAATCACCTATTTGATTAACTTGACAATACAATCACGCTTTTTCTACATTGACAACGTAAAAATAATTTTACTATTTTTTTGACAAAAAATGACACATTTTGAAACCAAATCTTAATACATATACAAAACTATATTGATTATACATAAATGACTTTATTTCCTATAACAATATATATGAAAATTCCAATATTGAATTTTCATAAATAACCACTAAAATTACCACTTATAACTATTTATGCTAATAAAAATGTGACCTTTAACACAAAGATAAAGACAATTAAAATTAATCAACTCTTTACGGTATGAATGTTTTGATTCCATAGGAATTTACCGTTGTGCATGCAGGGATCTATTAAGCACAATATACCAAAGGTTTATAGGTGGCTCGAGTTGAGCACAGAGAAAAGAAAAAATCCATATTAATATGAGACAGGATACCCTCGAGTACAAATAAAATTGGATACCAAATGAGATGGTTGGAACTCATGCATGTAAAAAAAACTGTCATTTTAGCAGTGTCGATGTTGCATAAAGTGAATGACAACATTTGATTGAAGATGGAAAAAACACATGGAATGTGCAAAATGATATACGTATACCTGATTTAAAGCTTGATCCATACATGGACCACACACATTACAATCTTCTCAAGTTTCAACACAAACATAAATTATTTTAAGAATCAAAACTCTAGATTTCATGGCCTTGGATAGTGAATGCAACATGTCAATCTTGCCTTTGATAGGAGGACACTCGGCACGAGTGTATAGATCTAATCTCAAGGTTGAGTGTACCTGTAGAAACCAACAAATTATCTTTTATTTAATCAAATCATCACTAAGATAAGCCAATTATCCATAGAAAAACAACATGTCTTGGTGAATAGTGTGTTTCATGTACAAGAACAATAATAGGGTGTATCGCCCTTCAATACTTGTTATACATCCATCACAAATATGCTCAAGATCAACAGAACTCTAATACCAAATGAAAAACATATAACATTTTTACTGAGAGATTGTAGCACAACAATAGTATGAATGATTTTCAATAATTTCCAATACAATCTTCATATTACAAATAACTATTTAAATAGGGAAACAAATCCCCTATAATTTAGGAGGTAGTTATAACCACTCACCAACCTAGGTGATTTTTTAAAACTCACATAATCCACTTTATATTTGTTATTGTTGTTTTATAAAATAACTAATAACACATTACTAACTTACTAAATTTACTAACTTATATTGACCTAGATAATAATTACATACGTAATTATTATTCACACATATAAACTAATGGAACACTAACCATATATATCCTAATCCTAATGACATGATATTGCAAGATGCACAAGAAGAAAACATACAATTGTGCAAGAACCAACTATTAACTATCAATGTTGTGTAAAAAGGATCAACATCCAATTGGCTCTCAACCAAGGTTGTGCCTAAATAAACCTTCAAGGGTAGGTTCAACAATTTCTTGAGATTATTCAACCTCGTTTTCAACAAGGGGAGGTGTTTCTTTGTTTTCAATATGATTCTCAATCCCAATTATTCCAATGTTTGGTGTTTGTGTTCAAGGATCCTGAGCAATTCTATCAAATGAACAGGTTATTTTCAATTAGTTTTAACATTTGGCCCATGTCACAAAACATTGTACCTAGGCAATATGCATTAGGATGGAGAGTAATCACCTTAGCGAATAATATACATGTTTTTAAAACAAAAATAGTAGAAGGTGCATTAGGATCAGGCTCTTAAATAGGGTTTTGCAAGGTAAACTTTTCTTAGGAACACCTTTTGGGACATTGGTGAGTAAGCGCATCTTACCTTTAGAAGCATAAGTAGAACTCTTTTGTTTAATTGGATTATAAGAAGAAATACAACTTACCTGGTGCACTAGAACCTTTAACCATTTACAAGTGTCTCTATTTTTATCCCCATCTTTTAGATCAGTTAAAGGGGAATTTTTTTGTTTGTTTCTCAGGTTGTATTCCTTTTCTTGAGCCACTACTCTGCATTGATTAATAATTTCCTATCCTCCACTTAAGGGACCCCCATCATATTTTTTTATCATTAAAGTTTTTAGATACTCAAAGTCATGATTGGGAAGATCAAAATCTTGAGTTATATTAATTTTATAATTAACTTCAATAGGATAATAACACACCTTATTCACAATTGTCTAAAAACATCCAGAGTCTTGGCACATAAGAGATCTATGAAAGTAGCTCCCCCTTCATGATCTAAGAGATCCCCCATGATTAATGCATCATCAAAACCCTAATCAGATCCAAAATCCTCAGCATCAGTGATCATGGCCACTTGCTCACAAGGAGCAATGGGTAAGAGGCATTTGTCACATCATTCAATGAGGGATGCTTCGTCAACTTCTTACACCTGAGCTCCTAAAGGATCAGGGGCTCCTTTAGTATCCCTAAATGTTTATTTCATATCATCCCAACCCATAAGTCTCTTTCCTCTATCATCCCCTATAATATTCAAGGTGATGGCCTATTTTGATTATGATTCTGAGGGCCCATAGAGATCCCCTTTCTTGCTATAGCTAGCTTATAAGAAATCTATTTGAACAACACCAGCTAAAGTATTCACTGTTTCTTCTAAAGTAGATGGCTTATCAACTTGTTACCTTTCAAGGTTCACCAAATTGACCCCCTCTCTCTTAGGAGGCTTACCAACAGCCTTGATTTTGTTCTCAATTTATATAGCCATATAAAAAATCCTTCCTAAGATTGACAGGGGCCTTATCTCTTAGGTAATAAGTTGCTTCATTATCAAAAACAACACAATACTTGATTAAACAAGACACATTACTTGGCCTAAGAGTGGTTGGAAGTCTTATTAATGTGTTATTGAACTTAGTATTGAAGTCTTGCACCAACTCATTAGGATTCTTCTTAATATTCTCAAATTCAGTGAAAAGAAACCTAAGATATGTTCTATCACCATATATAATTCTAAACACATTCATAATCTCCTCCCAATAGTCAATACTCCCCACAAGGTAATGCATTGAACCATTCTCTAGCATATTTTCAAGAGTATGCACAAAATACTTCAAATAAACATCCTCATACTCAATCTAATAATCATTAATGATATTTAGAAAGGATCTAAGATGTTGTTATCCAAAAATAGCATTATTCCCTTGAAACTTGGGTAGTATATTTATCTACTTCATTAGGGACCTCATCAGGGTATCCATACATGTCCCTAAAATTAATAGGTATGAAACTTTAAACTCTAAAGGGAGATGTACAGGAGGATGATCCAATTTTTGGTCAACAATATTTTCAAAAGGATGGTCAACTAGGTTTTGAGCAAGTGGTATATGCACCAAAGGGGTAGGGTTAATATTGTGGAGATTTCTCAAAGGAATGCACACAAAACCAAAGGCCGTATCCTCAATTGTAAGTTGATGGGTGGGCTTGGGACAAATTTTAGAATATTTAGGCACAAATTCTTGTTGAAACAAGAAATGAAGATGGTAAACAAGGCTAGTTGGTCCAAAACTATCAGAAGAACTAGAATAGTTTTCAATCAAAAGAGAACCACCAAGAGCAGAATACTGAATATCCTTACATTTTTATCCTTGGCTTCTCACTAATTTCCATATTTGCTTCCTTCTTCTTTGCAACACATTCAACTCGGGAAGAAGTTTCTCAGAATGATATGAGCTAAAATAGGACCCTCAATCCTTCCATATTTACATATCACTAACAAAATATAACAAATAATACAACAATGGTCAAACCCAAAACTTAAAAACGGATTCGCCACCAAATATTACACTCTAGACAAGGCGAATCAACATAAAAATAAACTGAATTATGCTTTAACAACACATAAATGAATAAACATTTCATAAACTTATGTGAATCATATAAAGATCATGTATTCTTGAAACCAAAAAAGCATTGAGAGGATAAACCTCTCTTAAACCTTGTCAATGCTAAAAGCGTGTTAATAGGCTAATATAGTTGGATTAGCTTCAAATGTTCCGAAAAATGATGCTAGTTTCTTATTGGCTTCCAATTTTACACCGTAGAGACTCAACTACAATTATGAAAGGGAAATTATAAGAAGAATGATAGATGTTTGGTGTATATCGTTTACAACTGGGGATAAATATAGCATTCTTCCATGATCGAGTCTTAGAAATGACTGAGAGGCATGTATAAAGGGAGTGGCTAGTCTACTGCTATTTCTAGATCTTCTTAAACCAGGGTGAGAGGACCCATATGGTAGCTTGAAAAAAGGGGGAGGGATCTTATGGTTCAATATCCCCTATGTTTCTTAAGAAGTAAATCTAAAGAAAGTATAGCCACAAAATGCAATGCTCACTCGAGAGAGTTGTCACAGAGGCACTGCACATACTTTGCATTCATACACAAACTACTAAAGACAGATTTTATGTGATTATAAACATCATTCAAAGGATGTTGTTAAAAAATTGGGACGCAATGACGTCAAGAATACTTAGCTTCTAAAATCAGGGGCAAGCTCACTTAAAATATGTAAAGGAAATGTGGCTTGCAGGGGGTTAGGGAAAAGTGGTACTACAAAAATTAGGTGAAAAGGGGATAATGGGGATCTAATGGGGAGAAACAATAATGTTCGTCATATTATTATGGTAACCCTATGATGCACAAGAGCTAGAAACTAAAATGACATGAACTTTCAGAGTTTATTTACATTCATGGATACCCAATTCATGCAAACACTTCCATGTAATCTTTGAAAACTTAACACAAACACGTGTAACTAAAAATTCATGTATCTATTATACCAAATCCATAAAACCTAAGATGCCCTTGAGGGTAAAAAATATTCACTCCCGAATTTCCATTGCAAAAAGGATTTTTACAATTGAAACAAATATTGCTAAGTAACACTACAAAAACAACCATTCATTCAATAACCAAACTAACACAATGTTGTGAAATGTTCTTCTTTGTATTTCATTGATTTGATAGATACAAAAATACAGTAGAAATATTGCATGCTTCTTAATTTTATTTGTACATACATTTGGGAATACCAAACTTATACATAACGAATTGGTTTTGTGTATTCAATTTGACAAGGGAGACATATACAAATTATCTCAATTCCTACTAGTGACTCTACAATGCGCAATCACCCTAGCTAAAACCTAAAACTAGAACCCCTAAAGTGAAGAAATGCCTTCACTTTTATACATAAATTTCCTAAAAGGGAATATACCTATATACCACATGGAGCATTGAAAACAAGATACACATGTGTCTATGGTACCTAACCTTTAATCCAAATGGGAGAGGTAAACTGACTAAAAAGATACCATTTTAATTTGCTTATTTGGGATGGTTGTGATTCATGATGAAACTTGGAGGAGTGGAGAATATTATTTTCCTTTTCATTAAACTATTTTATCTTCTTCTGAAACTATCATCATTGCATGTACGTCTCATAAAAGAGTTGGTTACTTATTAGATTATATGCTTTTGTTTGGAAAAATTAGAGAAGAATAAGGAATAAAGAATAAGGATGGGGGACAAAGAATAAAGAATTATTTTAGGGGGGAGGATATAGATCTATTTATTTTCCCTTTTCCTTTTCTTCTATCTTATTTCTATAAATATCAAATATTTCAAACATTTCTAGAATGGGATCTTCATCTGGCCTTGCATGGTAGAGGAAGATTATTTCTTGTTTAGAAATAATGTTATCAAACTCATTAGAAATAGTTTTCTTTTTTCTTGATCCTTTTGGAAAATTTATTGAGGTATCCTTCCAAATGAATGAGATTTTTTACAAAAGAATAATCAAAATCCTTTGCAGGCTCCAGCTCCCTTGCAATATGTTGCTGAAGAATTTCTATTAGCCTATCTGTATTTGCAGATCCCTAGGTGTATACATCTTTTAGGGGAAGAAAATTTTTGAATCTATGTCATCCACGTATTTCCCTTCTTTCTCCCTTATGTCTTAGAGCTTTCTTATGTACCCCTCTAAGGTTTCAATCCTCAACTTGACAAACCCTCTATACTCATATTCTCCCTCTGCAATCTGAGAATATTATTCCTTCATTCTCCACTACTTCATCTCCTAAGTCTGTTTTGGCCATAAGTTTGGGCAGCAGTCCATCCCAATAGTTAATTTGTGTCTAATACTTATCAATCAAGGCCTTACTTTATTCTTTTTGTTCCAACACTTTCTTATAGCATCCAATGATGTCCTTGATGACCTTGTTTCCTTTTATTATCAGCTCATTCTCCCACTTCTTAGTTTTATCCCCTCTACATATTAGATCCTCGATATCTTTCATGACTTTTGAGGTGAAGGATGTGGTTATGTCTTGATCAACCAAGGGATTTTGTTCCCATTTTTGCACATAGGCTTATAAGATATCAACATTCTCTCTCAGTTTCTTCTTGGTCTCTTTATCCCTATTAATATTTTGAAAGAGACCACCCACCACCATGGTAACATAATGCTTCAATCCCTCAATGGTTGGCTTTCGTAGTGGGATTTTGGTGATTTCATAATCAAAAGTGGAAACCTCGTCCCTTAAAGAATAAATTTAGGGGGTGAATACCTATATAAACCTCTCTCCTTGAGACCCCATCATTGTTCTTGACAAGATTCTTACTTTCTTTATTGGTCTAGATGATGTTTTGAAGGTCGGCTTCCTCTACTTGTACCTTCACCTTTCTCTTCCTTGGGAGGGCTGCTCCTAACTAACTTTCAACATGAACATTACTTTCTCCTCATCCTTGTTATTGGGGAACACTTAGCACTATCATTTTCTCTTAAGGAGCAAGGATAATAAGACTACAATCCTCAACTTGTGTTACTATTTGATCAGTCGACTCAACATATTATACTTGAGCTCTTCCTTATCCTACCCCTAAGTATTTTACCTCTTCCTCTATCATAGGTGAAGATGGTTGAGTATCTGTATATTTCATTTTTGTGACCTCAACCTCTTCTTCTCCAAATGGAGAAGGTTCCTTAGTTGTCTCAACTTATGGTTATTCTTGATGCTAAGATTCTTGTTTTACAAGTTCACAAGTTACAACCTCCTTTTCAAATACCTCCAAAGTTGGTTGAGTAGGCTCCATGACTCTTTATTTCTCAATCTCAATTAATGATACCTCTTCAACATGGGTTTTCTCGATTTCACCTGCAACAACCCTTTCTTTAATAAGTTTCTCCACCTCAACATCTTTAACCTTCTCTGTGATATGTGTTTTCTTGTGATGCTTGGTATCCCTCCTTTTTCCTCAACTAATGTATCTTGTGTGGTCTCATGGGGGAGGGTCACCTCAATATCCTGGTCTAGCCCATGAAATAACTCAATAAATGTTTGTTTAAATTGACGGGTCCTGGTATTTTTTATTTTTCTTCTCCTTAGGTTTAATGTACCTAAATTTCCCTCAGTACATTACAGGTCCCCTTGAATAGGTCCACTAACTTTTGTCTCATATTTTAGAGGGGGTGAGGCATTGAGTACTAGATTTGGGACATGGGAGGTTGTAACATCTACTTGAACTTCTGGAGTTGTCCCTTGAGTTGTTTCACATGTGGTTGCTTCTATTGTAGGTGTTGTCACCTTTATTCTTTTGGTCCTTAAAAAATTCAAGGTCACAAGTTCTTCCTCATTTTTATCTTCTTCATGGACAATTTCTAATATTGGAATTGTCCCTAGCTTCCTTGCGGAAGTACTCTCTCTCATTCATTTTCCTTTACTGGATGATTTTTGTAAAGAAGAGGCTAACATATCAAATTGGATGGTTTTTTTTGCCACAAATGCCTTTTTCCTTGAAATAGGGTGTGGGAATGCTCAAAGAGGTGTGTTGTTTTAATAGGGGCAATCGTCATAGTTTTCTTAATATCTCCTCTACATATTAGATCCTCAATATCTTTCAATGACTTTTGAGGTTGAATGTGGTTATGTCTGATCAACAAGGGATTTGGTACCATTTTTGCACTAGGCTATAATATAACAACATTCTCTCTCAGTTCTTCTGTCTCTTTATCCCTATTATCTTGAACGAGACCCCCACCACCATGGTAACATCATGCCTTCATTATCCCTCAGGTTCGCTTTCGTAGTGGGTTTTTGGTATTTCATAATCAAAAGTGGAACCTCATCCCTTAAAGAATCAATTTATGGGGTATACCTTATCACCTCTCTCCTGAGACCCCCTCATTTTTCTTGAAAAGATTCTTGCTTTCTTCTTTCGCATCTAGATGCTGTTTTTGAAGGTTGGCTTCGCTACTTTACTCTTCACCTTTTCTCTTCCTTGGAGTGTTCTCCTACTTAAATTTCACATGAACACTTTTCGTCCTCATCCTTGTTATTTGGAACACTTAGCACTATCGATTTTCTCTTAAGAGCAGATTAAACTACACTCACGCACTTGTGTGTTACTATTTGATCAATGACCACCTTATTAAATACTGAGCGCTTCCTTATCCTACCCTAAGTAATTTAAACTCTCTTCCTCTATCATAGGTGAAGATGGTTGAGGTATCTGTTATACGTTTCATTTTTATGCCTCACGCCTCTTCTTCTCCATATGAGAAGTGTCCTTAGTTTCTCAACGTATGGTGATTTCTTGGTGTTAAGATCTGGTTACAAGTTCCACTTACAACTCCTTTTAAAATACCTCCAAGTTGGTTGAGTAGGCTCCATGACTCTTTATTCTCAATCTCAATTAATGATACCTCTTCAGCATGGGTTTTCTCAACTTCACCTGTAACAAACCTTTTTTTAATAAGTTTCTCCACCTCAACATCTTTAACCTTCTCTGTGATATGTGTTTCTTGTGATGCTTGGTATCCCTCCTTTTTCCTCAACTAATGTATCTTGTGTGGTCTCATGGGGGAGGTCAACTCCAATATCCTGGTCTAGCCCATGAAATAACTCAATAAATGTTTGTTTAATTGACGGGTCTGGTATTTTTTTTTTTCTTCTCCTTAGGTATCATGTAGCTGAATTTTCTCAGTTTGGTACATTGACAGGGTCGTTTTGTACAGTTCCACTTACATGTTCTTCATGCTGCACAAGGGATGAGGCAATGAGTACTACCTCTGGGGACTAGGGAGGTTGCAACATGTACTTGAACTTTTGGAGATGTCCCCTGAGATGTTGCACCTATGGTTGCTTCCATTGTAGGTGTTGCCATGCTTGTTCTTTTGGGTCTTATAAAATGCAAGGTCACAGGGGTCTTCCTCCTCTTCCTCTTCTTCATGGACAATTTCCAATGTTGGACCTGTCCCTCGCTGCCTTGGGGCAATACTCCCTCTCAATTTTTTTCCTCTACAGAATGACCCCTTTGAGGATGAGGCCGACACTTCAACCTTGGTAGTTTTTTTTGACACAAATGCCTTTTGCCTTGAAGTTGGGTGCGAGACTACTTGGAGAGGGTGTAGCTGCGGTAATAGGGGCATCCTGCATAGTTTTCTTCAGTAGCCCCTTTGCCGTATGTGTCAATTTTGATATAGGGGTCCTTGTCTTGCTGGTTGCAACACTAATCTCCTCCACAAACCCCGAAGTTGGCCCTCTAATTGAGAGGTGTGGGGGTTTTCCCTTCAGGGAGTCCAAGCTTGCAACTCCCTTGTTGAAAGGGGAAGTATGTCCTTCATGACCCCACTTGCCCTGTTTTCTCTCAAAACTGCTTGTGTTCTGCAGGGTTAAGTCAAGCCCCTTCCTGCTTATTAGCCAGATCAAGGTCATCTTAATGACATGTGCAATTCTGCTATGTAATGAGGTGTTCTCTGTCCTTGTCCAATCAACGCTTGGGGATAGGCTCTGAGGCTATCTTTGTTTACAATGCATAACTTGCTCACCAAATCTCTCCCATCCTTTAGTCCTTAAGGAACAATTGCAATTTTGTAATCCACGACTTCGGTGAGGGCCATACTAGAATAGTCCATTAAATTGACCTCTTCCTCATCCCTACAATCCATCCAATAATCCTCATAACGAAGCTCGTGTTCATAGGAATTCCCCAAAGCTCCCTGAAGTATCCACCTAATGTCATAATTGGGCCTAGAGAGAGAATTTTTGCAAAGTTATTCTTCCTAGATCTGCTTCCAAGAGTCTAGCCTTAACCAAAGTAGGGCAAGTATACATTCCAATGCTGATTGGGAACTTTATGTTTGCCTTGTGCTTACGTGCAATCATTTTGTGCACTGCCACCAACTGCCTTGATATCTCCAAATGTGCCCATTTGTCTTCTAGGTACCTTGGCAACATGTATAGGGGCATCATGAAATCCTCTTATCTTAATATAAGTGAAGGTTTTGAATTGGATGAAGTAACATCCATATCTAGTAATTAATTTTTTTGCTTATGAGGATATTCTATTTTTTTCCCACTCATGCTTGAATAGGCATATGAGGGGAGCAATGAAAGTATCATGCACCAACTTGAAATTGTAGATGTAATTGTCCAGGTTCAACCGTGGGTACACATCATAGACTCTATAATTACCAAAATCTGTTGTGCCATCCAATCCTGGGAATGGCCTATGGCGAGCATGTGTTGTACACCATATAAGAGGTCATGTAAAATTCTGTTTTTTCTGGTAGAGCCTTAATCAATCTGTATTACCATTTTGAGTAACTCTTGGTGGATGCAATTACTGATGATTTCTCCCCAATGGGTGTGTAGCTTTCTAATAAGGATAATTTGAATGTATTTAAACATCCAATCACTATAATCGTATGTGGATTTTTTTCCCATGACCCAATTCAATAATGAAATAATGTCCTTAATTTCTTCCACAGTCCAGCTCTACTTAACTTCATGGGAATTTTGGTGGCAACAATCCTTGGCTTTTCAAGCCAGTTCAATATTTTGGAGCATTTGGCAATGTTTGCATTCCAATATTCCTCTGCGCTCTCAAGAGAAATGTTTGCCACTTCAAATGCGTCAAGGAGACCTAGCAATTCCTCAAAAGTTTTAGTGGTTAGGGACAAGGCGAGAGGCATTGCTTCCATTCCTAACCTCACTGGTTGTTGGGTTGTAGTTTTTTTGCACACACCCCAAACCAATTTTGGATACTGAGTAGATGTGGGAAAAACAACTGCTAGGGTAAGTCCATTCTAGTCAATTTTCCTCATGGTTTCATTCCTATCAACTGCGTGTAGCCTTTGCTGTAATTTAGCTAGGTCTGTGTTGCCTAGGTTGGTGTTCGTGATTTTATCCGAATCAGAGGTAAGGTGAGAGTTGGTTTGGATTCCGACTAGTTGAATATTCATATTTACGGGGAGTGGAGGTCTGAAAAATCTACTAAAGGGGGGCTTTACAATAGTTTATAGATTTTTTAATCCTTCCAATACTGTTTGCCAATGCAACACAGGTTCATAAACTATTTATAAGCACAAGTAAAACTCTTACCCGTGCAAATACTTCTGTAACTCTCGTTCACACCAAGAACGACCAATGTAGTCTTTTGAAGCTCTAAAAAACCACCGTTCACACAATTCAAATGCACAAATATGGGTTTTTGCTCATCTTAGGGCTTCAATATGCTCTTAAGTTTTGAAAATATTGGAGGCAAAGTGAAGATTTTTACGAATTTCAGCCTTATATTGCTTCTCGTATGCTTTCATTAATGGCGGCAGGTGCCTCCATGGTTTCTTCGTTTGTGGCTGTTGATCCTTTGCTTTTAACTTTGAATTTTGGCCTTACATGTGCATAGATGGGCCACACGCGATTTCACTTAGACGACTTGTCAATTTTTTATTTATCCGGGCCTTATAAACATCCTACGTGGTGTTTTTGCCATGCCCTTCTTTTGCTTAGTAACCTTTTCGGGCATCGGGGATGTGTAGACAGTTTGTAGTTTTGTAATAACTGCAAAACTGCGAATTGTAAGGTTGCTTTTCTCTCCAAGAATCCTGGGATGTTGACACTTGTCTGGCTTGTCGGGTTGTGGGAATGGGGACGCAATTTGTAATATTGGCAGCAAACTACCAAGTTGTAAGATCTGCTTCCTCGATCTATTGTTGCCAAATCATGACATGTGTTCCCTTTACGGGCTGTGAGGATGAAACTTAAATTCGCAGTTTTGCAGCAATTGGAAAGCTGCAAACTGCAAAACTACAAATTTGCATTTCTTCAATATAGTTTCCGGTAGCATGCCATGAGTCCTCCTCAGACTTTGGGGAACAAAGTGCAATTTGCAGAATTCTAGCAACTACAAAGCTTCCAACTGCTATACTGTGAAGCTATATGTTTTCTCCATGGTTCTCAGATTCAGGGAATATTCGTCTTCGGGCCTCAAGGATGGAATTACAACTTGCAGTTTTGCAGCAACTTTGACTTTTCCACATAAGTGAGCCGGTGAAGGAATATTCCTTTTCCGAGGTTTGGACTTGCATTTGCAATTTGCAGTCTTTTGCGAAAAGTGCAAAATTGCTCTAAGGACCCACATTCCCCCTGATACCTCGAATATTCCCCTTTTGCAGGGGTCGGGCTTGGGCACGCAATCTACACACTTGCAACTGTAAAAAACAGAAATTACCCCCCATTGCAAAGATACTTAAGCTTTTCAAAATGGGTATTTTTAGTTTGGAACTGAGATGGCAATATGATGGTTTAGAGATCACCGGGGTAACCTGCAACTTTGCAATTTTCCCTTAGAAGTGGTATGAATCAAGAGAGAGAGCGATAGGGACAAATGATCCATGCATGAACAACCCTGCAAACCTGTCAACCCTCTTGAAAATGGCAATAAAACACGTGGTTCAACCATTCAAATTTGCAATATCATACTAAAACTCTCTGAACCAGTGAGTGAGGTTTTTGTAAACACCTTCAGGTCCCCTTGAATCAATGTAATAAGCACTGTTAGAGAACAAAAGAAAAAATGAGGACAAAGGAAAGGTTTTATATCATCATGCTTCACTGGAGAATCTTGCAAAGATGGTGCCAAAATACTATGGGATCAAAATGGGCTCAAAATGGGCACCAACATAATGAATGTTTCATGTGGAAGCACACATCATGCTAACATAAATCCCAACTTGAAACAAATGGTACGTGATATATGTGCACCTTACGAACGATGCAAACTAAACCTCTAAATGACATAACTTATTGTAACAAAGATGAAAGTAATTAAGTGTCCTTTGTAACTAAACCTTTTTAATGAAATGGAAAACTTGCAATTTTGAGACGCGAGCATATGTTCGTGCATATAAATGTTGTTTAACCAATGATGTTAAATGAAGAAATTTAACTAAAAGGGAAATGTGAACTAAATAACTTATGTACGTTGTGGGAAAAGGGATATCTTCTTATTCCCCTTACGAGGTAATTTTATTGTATTGTGATGCACTTGTCTAAGCGAATGTGGTATTACTTATTGTGGTCTCATTCATGATAAAATACATGCTTAAGAATATTATTTGTCATCTAATCAAATTTTTAATACAAAAGGAGTAATTTGTAATAAGATGCAATTTGACAAATATATGTATATGGTGAATAAAGTCCGTATTCTACCTCTCCCTTGTGGTTTATGATTATTGTTTTTGTTTTGCTCTTTTTGGAGCCAATGTGAAATTTATTTGTTGTTGTTTTGATTGTGTGGATGTATGAAAGTATGGGGGTGGGGTACATCATTGTTTTATGGAGGGATAAGTGTGATGTTAGTGAAGGGAGGAATAAGGAGTTTCTTTATATAAAGGAACCAAGCGGGTTCATGGATAGCCTTAGTGGAGCGATAAGTATTGTCTCAAGTGGAGGGATAAGTGTATATTTGTTATGTTATATTACATGTTTAATGGGAGGAACTAAAGGCTAGCCAAGATTTCCTAGTGGATCAATAAGTGGTAATTGCAATGACGACTTCTCTCCTTGTAAGTCTCATATGTAGAGTTGGTAGTGTAAAGTGTTATCTGGTGAAATACTCTTCTTGCTCTCTCTTTAACTTAATGATATTTTATTACACTTTGGTTACTCATTGGATCATGTTTCATCCATTTGATGGCTATTGTTTTGCATGCATTCATATGCTTTTGTATGTATAGTTGTTGAGGATTTTCATTTCCATAGTTGAGGGATAAGTGTTAATATGGTGTATGGGTTTGCTTATTTTTGGGAGGAAACAAAGGTTGGAAAAACTAGCCTTAGTAGAGGGATAAGTGCGGAGGGATAAGGGTGTTTTCATGCATGGTTACATGACTGTTATGGGCGAACCAAAGGATAGTCTTCCTTACTTATTAGAGGGATAAGTGGAAGTGATGCAATCATTTTTACCTTGAAAAAATTATTTGATGGCTTGGTTGTATTATACATTTTCAATTTTTTTTATTTGTTGGCATTACTTTCTCCTTGTCTTGGAGATGCATGTCGTGTTATGGTTTAGACATTGTGTTGTTGTTATGTGGGCCTAAGTGATATTGTTGTTTTAAAAAAAAAATTACCCATGGTTTAGCCATGTGTTGATTGTGGGTGTTACAATCCAAGTGCATTTAATGTCTATTTTTCAAAATGAGAAATCTCAATAAAGTTGACTAGACATGTTTCACATATCAACTATGGCTAGAAGTTAACAAAGAGTCACCTATATATACAAATAACCTCATATGTCATGCATCACCTCTTACCTCTCTCACTTTCTTGGAACACTCTTACATACATTGAAAATCATTACACAAAGGTTTGCACACACCTAAAATCCTTAAGGAATAACTCTAGCGTGGTTCATTAGGTCACATAGGAAAATAAGATGTCAAATTTGCATGGTACCAAGTGTCAAAGTTAAAATATGGGACTACATTGAGAGTGATCATGGTTGTAGACATCCACACACACTCATAGGAAGGAGAACTATGTGGTTTTGTGCTCTCTTCATAATATTGGTACAGAGGCAATGCTCAATGGTCATGTAGTGGTTGGGGCCATTCCAACCCAAAAGCAATAACCCATTTTAAATGTCTCATATGATCAAGCATGCACAATTAGGATCTGAAAAAAGGAGAGAAAACATGCATTATCGCATGGGTTTCAAAATCTTACAAACAACAAAAACCAAATTGTAGACAGAGCTAAAGGTTCAAAACAATTTTTAGACCCCTAAAATCCCTCAAGGACATTTCTAACAAACTTGGTGAATGACAACAACTACACACATACAACATTAGCTACAACATACAATCATATTCTTCACCTTTATCTTGCACTTGAGCATTTGATGACACCTTTATGAGCAATTATAGACTCTATGAAAGTTTTTACAAACAAAAAAATCAAAAAAAGTAATGTATATCATTCTTATATTGTTTTATCAAATTTAAACCAATCAATCACACTTCCATTATTCCTAAACAATTAAGATTTCTCATATTTCATGCCCTTATTTCTATATTTAAAATTAGCTCATGTTTTAATCACATTTCATACCCTAGTCCCTTATATATGAAAAATATTTAAAACAATTACGCTTTATCCCCCTTACTATTGTAGAATATGTATGAACATTGCAATAAAAACACATTAAAACATTAATAAATAACCAGTCGAGTACCAAATAGGCATGTAAAAATAAATCATACTTTAAATTAATTACGTTGAAAGGAATTTCATATTTGGAATCGGCATGGTTGTCTTTGACAGCTGTCAGAAATTAGAGGGACATGAACATCAAAGTACATGCATTGAAAATCTTGTGGTCTACGGTGATCCACGTCAGATTATCAGATCTCGAGGGCTGAGGGAAGAAGTAGCCAATTAGAATTGTGCATGCAGATTGTTCTTTCAAAGGAGAAAAAATTGGTTGTTAATCAGTAAGATGGGTTGGTTTGTGGATGCCATATATGTTTTGGTTTTTTCCGCCAACATGATGATGAATTTAGTGTTCCATCATTATCAAGTTCGGGGTGATCGTGGATTCGTTTGGCTCCTATATCGATGTAAAGAGATCTTGCAAAATGTTGGATGGTAGTTGTATTCCCCCTTCCTACAATAATTGTTTCCATCGCATTTAATTGTAGGGGTTAACTTGTGCATGAAGGGAAAACTTGGGGGCGCCATTGCACTAGGTTTAGATGCTTAACTCACATTTTTTTATGTGAAGAACTTGCTTTTTTTCCCTAATTTTTAAAAACATTGAGAGTGGCAAAATGAATAATATTGGTTTGTGGCTGTCTGTTGGTTGGTTTTTCACATAATATACATCTGGGCTTGATGGAGTACACATTTTATTGTGACGATGATTTTCGGTGTAAGATGTGGGTTTTTGGACCTAGTTGTACATCCGCAGCACTAGAAGGTCGTCTGTTGGGCATGCCGTTGGAGTGGGTTTCATGCGTGCTTGAGTTCCTTTGGATTTCGTTTGTCAGCTGTGGGTTCCTTGTTACGAGGTTTTTGCTTTTTTGGCCAAAACTATGTGTGTTCCTTTGTTTTTTGTTGGGTTAACATTGAGATTGTCATTCTTATTTTATCGCCAACAAACATGGGTGTGTATGGATGGGAACTTGGGGACATCAGTCCGGTCAGGGTGCGGACACCCAGGTTGTTGGTTGGGGGTATTGTTAATACTTATGATTGTGTTGAGGGCTTGGCAAGCTTAGTTCAGTCAGGGAGGAGAAAACCCTCATCCAATGGGTGTTGTGGTCATTTGATGAAAGGTATAAACAGAAGGAGTCACCGTTGTGATGCGTTACCTGTCAATATATTTTCGGATTATAGAATCCTCAGCAAATGGGGGGGGGGGGGGGGGGGGGGCGCAGTGGGGATGCAAGTTAAGAAAGCATGGGGGTACCGCTTGTACTTTTTTACATTGACATGATGGGTCAAAAAGTAGTCCCTGTTGGTTTTGTAAATATATTTTGGGTGTGGATTTTATATGAATTTGGAATCACACGCCTGCTCCAAAATATAATTTAGCTCCCAAGAACACTTTCCACAGATGTGTTGATGAAAGTCATTATGTTTTACGTTTTTTGGTAAGACAACGCACCTCTCGTGTAGAATCCTAGGAATTGTAGTCATTAACTTTTTCAAAGGAGGCATGGTAAAGATGCAAAAAATTTTTCTTATTCGCAGAGCATGTACCTAATGTTTTCCAGGGCAGCAGACCGTAAATGTCTGAGTAGAAATTTGGTTGTGTAAAAGAAGTACTTTTCCCTCCCGTTTTGGCCGGTAGTGCAGGATGTTGTGGGCAGAAGGCAGGTATTGTTGAAGAATTTGTGTCATGATGTTTTATTGGTTGCTGGCTTCCTCTGCTGAAGTATTTTTTAGGGTAATACAAATTGTCACTTTCTAGCCCAAAAATTGTTGTACAGGCTCAATGTGATAGATGTAAAACATTTTCTTAAATAAATGATGTTTTGTTTGTGAACCATATATGTTAGCCATATTATGATTTTTTAAAAATTAAATTGGTTGTTGCAGTCCTATAGTGTATTCTTTAAGAACATATGTTGGTTTGTAGTGTTTACATTATAGTGAGGTTATTGCTATAAGTTTTTGTTTTACATTTGTTAGCAGACAAAGTATGACACTAAGGAGAAGCACGGAAATTCACGACGGGGGAGCAAGGAAAAGATTTAAAGCCAGAAGGATAGAAAGGAAACACCTGCGAAAGATCAGAACTTATTCGGCTGTAAGAGCCATTTGTTCATGATGACAACCAGGCTATTTTTGGAGATAGCGTGCAAGCACACAATGGGGTGAGACCTGCGACACATCACTACTATTTTGGGATAAGTAGCTACTAAGAGGCGCATGCAGGTTTTGGGCTAATAATAGGATCCCTAACTACTGCCAGTTAACTGTAGGGTTTGGTTATCATACACTTGTCCCAAACTTAAAATGTCGTCTTTTGGCATCCTTGATTTTTTTTTTTTTTTGCTTGCTTGATTTCTTGGATTTCTGTTTCATGCTTATTTTGGTGTGGAGCCTTGGTAAGGTTGTTTCTTTTGGGCCAACAAACTATGTGTGTTCTTTGTTTTTGTGTAACTTTTGATAGTCATTCTTGATTTATTAGCAGGCAAAACAAACTTATGGATGTGAACTTGGGGACATCTATTCCTGTAAGGGTTTCTGACACCCAGGGTTGTTGTTGTTTGTGTATTTTTAATACGATTATTATTGTTTGAATTTCCTTTCAATCTTATTTCATGGATTATAAAAACCCTCAGTCAAATGGGTTTTTTGGTCATTTGATGCAAATGTATAAGAAAGCAATGGAGTACCGTTTGTAATGCTTTACCTTTCAATATTATTTCAGGAATTATAGAAATCCTCAGTCAAATGGGGTTTTGTCTCATTTGATGCAGATGTGTAAGAAAGCAATGGAGTACCGCTTGTAATGTTTTACCTTTGAATTATGTCAAAAAGTAGTCCTGTTGGGTTTGGTAAAATATATTTTGGGTGTTATTTTATATGAGAATTTGAATCCACACGCCTTCCAAAACAATATATTTTAGGCTCCCAAGAACACTTTTCCACATATGTGGTTGATTAAGTCATTAGTGTTTAAGTTTTTATTGTAAGACACCACCATCTCTTGTAGAATCATAGTAATTGTAGTAAATTAACATTTTTTCAAAGGAGGCATGGTAGAAGATGAGAAAAATTTTCTTATTCGCAGATCATGTAACTAATGTTTCCAGTTCAGACCGTATGTCTGAGTATAAATTTGTTGTTAAGAAGAAAGTAACTTCTTTTGCCTTTAGTGCAGGATTTTGTGGGCAAGAAGGGCAGTTATTGTTGAAGAATTTGTGTCTATGATGTGTTATTGGTTTGCGGGCTTCTCTGCTAGAAGGTATTTGTAAGGTATGACAAATTGTCACTTCTAGCCCAAAAATTGTTGTTAACATTGGTTCAATGTGATAGATAGTTAAAACTAATGTGTATTTTCTTAAATATATGAATGTTTTGTTTGTGAACCATATATGTTAGCCATACTATGATTTTTTAATGAAATTGGTTGTGCAGCTAGTAGTGTATTTTTTAAGAAATTATATGTTGTGTTTGTAGTGGTTAGCATTATTAGTGAGGTTATTTCTATAAGTTTTGTTTTACATTTGTTGAGCAGACAAAGTATGACACTAAGGAGAAAGCACATAGAAAATTCATGTGCAGGAGTAAGGCACATTCGAAGGCATGAAAGGATAGGAAAGGAAACGCACGCGTAAGACAAGTACTGATTCATGACTTAGCCATTTTTATGATTACGAGTTATTTTTGGAGATAACGTGCAAAGCACACAATGGGATGGAGACTTGCACAACATGCAACTGCTATTTTGGGATAAGTGTCTACTAAGCACCATGCATGAGTTTCAGCTGATAATAGGATTACTACTATCAGTTAACTGTAGGAGGTCTGTTATTAGCGCACTTGCATGTGTGCCTATTATTGTAAAGGCGCATGGCTATTCTCAACATGCGATATAGTTTGGGAAGTGCATAAGTGGTGAAGGGAAAGTTCCCACCCTTATAAATATGTACTGGACTATGTGGTATAGATAAAAGGGTTAGATGATATATAGGAAGAGAGAGACATTGTGTATGAGAGCTATGTTGTCAGATCTTTTACTCACATTCACTTATGGTATGATATATGATGTAAGGAGTTTTTTAATTTACTACATTTAATAAAAATGAGTGTATTGGCTGAATTATGGTGTTAAACATGACTGTAATTGGTAATTTTATGGTTGATTTCATTATTGTTATTGTTTAATTCATCATTATTTAAGATCTAGATCTGGAATATGATTTGTGGAATGTTTATGCTATTTATGGATCTACATGCTTTATATCTTCATAATGTTAAAATCTTGCACAAGCAACCCTAAAGAGGGGCCTGGTACCTTTGTGCACTTCAGGTGAGTACTCAACTCAGGCTGAGTGATGTATCAATGTGCCTGAGTTATTCGTGGTAGATTCTAGGCTTCATCATTGGTTCCGTTGTCGGGACCTTTTTTCAGTTGTTTTCAACATGGTTCACAATGAAGACATACCAGTTGACCCTAGCAAGTGTTGAGGAGTGGATAAAATATCTTGAAGAAGAGTGCGCATGAAGATTCAACATTAGATCTGAGTTTGAAGCATGCGCATGGGTGGAACATAACCTATACAAATGTTTGTATGAGAGATTCTTTTCTATCTTTCTGGTCAAGATGTACGAGTAGTTGGTTGCTTATGTGTCTAAACAAAACTGGAGGTATCACACACTTGTCTAGACACAGGAAGAATTTCAGGCCCTTTATGAAGCTGCTATGATTTGGACACGCATTGTGGATATGTGGTTCCATTGGTTATTTGAATAGATATATCTTGGAGTACTTCATTTCCACTTATTCTTTCTTAGAGGTAGCTGAATTCCAGTTTTTACAATATCCCAAAGGAACTTACTTGCAAGGCATTCCAATGGTGATCAATATATTGATGGTAACCCTAAACTTAGAAGACAAACCTATGGCTAGCTAAACCCCACCATGCGCGAGGGCAGGAGCAGGTTTGGTGAAAGATGGAAGACCTAGCGGTAGAAAGGAAGAGAGAGTAAAGGCAACTTAAATATAATGAGACACGTGAGAGGGATATAGAGAAACACTGGGATGTTGCAGAGCAGATGGTTTTGTAGAGAGAGATTGATCATGAAGGATTTTAAGCTTGCATATAGGGGGTGTGGATCCGAAGCATATAGAACTCCCCCATTTGGGTAAGCATGATAGGGAAGCCTCCTCAGCCTCATGTAGAAGTCCAACAACTGAGACAACATGGCCCATGGGAATGCATCTAAATCTACCTAGAAACCTCACCCTTGCACTTGGTTTTCTAGTATCCAGTATATCCAGTAGTCAGCACACTAGTTTGGGAAGTAGGAAAGTAGGAGTAAGTCAGGTGACCAGTATAACTATGGCAGGGAAAATGTATTCTTTTTTATTTCGAGGTACCTTTTTAGGCACATCATCCACATATAATTCAAGCACATAGAGTTTTGGACTCACTTCTAAGAGAAATACCACCTCATAGACTGTAGGATTTCAGTTCAGATCTACTATTGGGACACAAGGAAATACATCTTCTGTTCTAATTCTGGATATAGATGGAGGATCAGGTGGTATAGGTGGCTCTAGTTCTAGTGGAATGGGTGGTTCTGGAGGAAGAGGTAACACATGATGTTCTGGATCAAGTGGGCAAGGTCCTCACCAACCCTAGAATATTTACATGGAGATGTATCTTTGTCTCCCAAAGTATAGGGGCATAGAGGATGTTGTTGAACATGTACAAATGTGTGAGATACTATGGCATGCAAAAGGGATCACGGATTATGAGCACAACACAAGTCAATTTTCCACTAAGTTATAAGGATATACATACAACTAGTATATGAAGTTTGACCCTAATCAAACTTGCGTAGACTATGCAGCATTAAAATATGCTTTCCTTAAGGATTTTCACATCCCTGAGTTTGAGAAGAAGAGTATAAGCGCACTTAAGGATATTAAGCAAGGAACTACTAAGAGTGTTAGGGAGTATGATTCCTGCTTCAAGACTCTATTGTCTAAGATTTCTTATGACATTCATGTAAGTCAACATGCACAATGGTTCATTGGAGGTTTGATCACACCTTTTAGAAGGGAATTTTCACACAAGACATGCACTGATCCATGCGAAGCCCTTGAATCAAATTTACGTGCTGAGGCAGTTGGAAGTATAGACACTGGGGTAAGCCCATTCTTGGAAGCACAGATTGTAGCTATGAAAAAGTAGTTAGAGAAATTATCAGAAAATTCAGCCCATGAGACGTGCACTAGGATTTGGTGTATAGATTGTGAAGTAGAAGGGCACACCAAGGATAGTTCTCCCCGCAGATCAGTGCATTCATTATTACTAGACTGTGAGATATGCTATTTGAACCATGATGTCAGTTGTTTCCCACTATTACAACAAGTTATAAGGAAGAATGTCTCCTATTATTGTAATGTTTTCTTGTGCATGAATCACGATACAGAAGACTACAAGTTAATTGTTAAGATCCATGATGCTATAGATATTGGTGACTGACATACATGAGTATCTGATAACTATAAAGGAAAGGGTGAGAATCAGGATCACAAACAAGTGTGCTATGATCAAAATGAAGGGAGCTTTGAAGGATGTTGTGGTAGAGGTTGAGGATACTGAGGAGGATTCAGAGATCGAGGCCATAGTGGTGGATGAGGTGAGTTTCCTCACGGGACTTGTTTTACATGCAGATCTCCTGACCACTACAGGCATGAATGCCCTCAGAATATTACTTATTATTTTTGTGGGAAGAATCATAGCTATGAGTAATTACCAAATCTATATGAGCATGTTATCAAGAAGCATAAATATGAAAAAAAAGGCACAGGGATGGTTAGGATACAACGTGCTGTGGAAAATCAATGGATGCCAAAGTTGAGACTAGAATATGAAGTATTACCTGTGAATATTACTACATGTGTTGAATTTGTGCACACCAGAGACGTGTTATAACAAAATATTACCATCACTAAGGAGGAGGTTTTACATGCTTGGTACCTAGATCCTATGCATCAAAATAAGGTTTATCAAGAAACCATAGAAATACTTAGAAATATTCAGGGTGAAATACAGTGTTTAAAGGAGCAATCATGGAAGATGGAACAAAATAAGGCATCAGATATGGTCCAATCAGATATTGATGACTTGAAGGAGGTATGCAGAATGTTGCACCAGGAGAATATCATTCCATTATTAGGGAATTGGCTAAAGGGAAACACTCCATGCGCAGGTATTGAGAATGGATGGTAGATCCTGCATGCAAATCTTCCCCCACATAGCTTGGATTATGACAAAGAAATCAATATGAATGTTGTTGTGGATGGATGGATTTTGAGTAATATATTGATTGAAACAAGTGCGTAAGTCAGTTTACTTACCTTAGATGTATGGGTACAGATGGGGATACCCCCATTGTAGCCATCTTCCAATGTGTTGTTAATGGCTAATCGAACTAAGGCTACTCCCATCGGAGTTTTAAAAGATGCATCCATTACTATACAAGGGGCCAAGTTCACAGGGATCTTTGAGATTTTAGCACTTGTAGAAGAATACAAATTCCCAACTCTACTTGGGCGCCCTTAGTGCTATGCAAATAATGTCGATCTGCGGTTCAACAAGGGATATATATGTTTTAGAACAAGGAGGAAAGAGTTGTTATCCCTTTAAAAGATGGTAAATCTTCCCCCTATGTTGATCCTTTGAGTGAGGAATATTTGAATAGGATTTATGTACGTGCCATCTGGGACCTAGAAGTACTCGAGCCATCTAAAGAAGGAATCCTTCAGTGGGAAGATGCACAGTCCATTAGTGATACAACAAGTATTGCTTGGAATAATTAGGCTCATGGTACTTATGAGATTGTTGGTTGCAAATTAAGGAGCACATTTTAATGAAAAAGTAAACCTCGTTGCATCAGGAGGATACGTAACAAACATGTACCTCAGTATAATGGAGAAGAAGACCCTATGGTATTCCTACGCGCCATGGAGGAATAGTAGCTAGACCAAGTTGGAAGAATAAATATGTTAGCATATACCCTATGTGGGAAAACAACACGCTGGTGGATGGTTCACAAGGATAATCTTATAGCCTGAAATGAAATCGAAGTTTCTCTAACTACTCGCTTCTTTAGGAGCAACGCACCCACTCAATTTTTCCCATATTATGGTAATAAACTTGTTCAACACCACATTCAACAGTGTGAGAAGCTCTAGATAGAGGGGTAGAAAGCTTTACCACCTTCACTATGGATGCACAAATTCTACTACACTTTACAAGGCTGTGTGTGTGCTTGGTATGTGTATGCAGAGCTTCATAGAGAAACTGGAAATTGGAAAGATTTTATTGTAGGAATGGTTCATATGTTTGAATACTTCTCTACTAAACCTCCAGTATATGAGGCATTAAGGGATATAAAGTGCTTAACTATGGGAGACAGTGCTAAGGTGGAAGAAATTATTCAGGATTTATTTGGTGAGACAGACTCAGGAGCACACTTTAATGAAGAAGAAGAGACAGATGCAACGCTACTTAAGTGCGGTTGCTTTGGGAAAGAAAAAGGAAAGATGGTCTACATAGTGGATGATGAAGAAATGAAGATGGTCTACATAGTGGATGATGAAGAAATAAAAAATTTGGATGTTGATCATTCAAAAAGTACGCACGAGGTTTTGGACAATGAAGATAAGAACACACACGCATACCAAGAACCTATGAAGAGAGAGAGTAAATATTGGCATGGATGCTGAACCTAAGGAGGCAATAATTAGGGATTATTGGTTTGACTCTGAAGTGGCAAAAATCATTGAGTTACTATGAGATTTTTAGGACTTATTACCTAGGTGATACCATGAGTTAAAATTATTTCATGAATCATTAGGAGAGATGAAGATCAAGCTTAAGGAAGGTGCACACCCAATCAGGAAATACCTTATAGGATGAACCCTAACCTGTGCATAAATGTTAAAGAATAAATTGACAAAATGTTGAAGTCTGACATCATTAAGCCCTTAGAAGAATTAGAGTGGGTTAGTCCCATGGTTATTAGTATAAAGAAAGATGGTCGGATTAGGAGTTGTGTGAATTAAAGAGAACTGAATGTTGCATGTGTGATTGATCCCTTTCCTACACCTTTCACAAAGGAGATATTAGAAGGCATTACAGGGCGTGAAATTTATTCTTTTATATATGGATTCTCTGGGTATCATCAGGTTCAAATTTCATAGGAAGATCAAGAGAAAACCACTTTCACCATTAAATGGGGAAGTTTTGCATATATTGTGATGCCTTTTGGTATGAAATATGCACCTATTGTATTTTCGCACATAGTTGTTCAAGTATTCCAAGATTTTATTCACATTTTCCTGCAGGATTACTTGGATGATTAGACAATATATTGACTTGTTAAGGATCATTGTGACAATTTTTGCTTAATGTTTGAACGATGTAGACAATTGAGCATCTTGGTGAACATCAAGAAGTGTGTGTTTGCTACACCGTTTGGCACTTTATTGGGGCACATCATCTGCAAGGAAGGTTTGTTAGTGGATCTAGCTAAGGTTATAGTTATTGTTGGCCTAGAAGAGTCTACCAGTCAGAGTGAGGTATGCAGATTTTTGGGTCACACTGGGTATTATAAATTTTTTATCAAAGGATATGCTAAGATTGTTGCACCGTTAGAAGAGCTACTCAAAGGAAAAGGGACATTCTATTGGGGAGAACAACAACGACGCATATTTGAGGCATTAAAGGAGAGACTTACTACAATGCCTATTTTGTGCTTTCCCTCATTGAACCAATTGTTTCATGTACATGTGGATGCTTCTGGCATGGCCATTGGCATGGTGTTATCTCATCCTGGAGAAGGTATCATAAATCATCCTATTTGTTTCGCTAGTAGAAATTTGACTCACATAAAGAAGAATTATACAACGATAGAGCGCGAGGCCTTGTCGATGATCTACACACTACATAAATTTAGAAAGTACTTGCTAGTAACACCTTTTTGTGTTTTATACTGATCACATGGAATTAAAATACTTAGTAAACAAGCCCATTTTATAGGGGCGCATATGTTGATGGGTGCTCTTATTCCTGGAATTTGATTTCACAGTTGTGTCAGACCAAGTAAAAGTAATTCTTTCCCAGACCATTTATCAAGGATTCAATCAGGGGAAGATGCGAAGATAATTAAAGATACAATGCCAGATACATAGTTGTATAGGTTACAACACACGCCTTTGGAATTGGTGGACATTGCTATCTTTTTACGTACAGGTATGGCGCCAAAAGGAATGAAATATTTAGAGAAGAAACAACTTGCAATTTGTGTGGCACCTTATATCTTGATCAGTGGTGACCTATACAAGTTAGGCTGTGATGAAGTACTATACTGGTGTCTACTAGAGCACGAGCACAAAAATATCATGGAAGAGGCTCATGGTGGTATTACAGGTGGGAACTATTTAGGTAATGCCACTGCGCACAATATTCTACTAGTTGGATTATGGTTAGAGACCCTATATACGGATTGTAAGGCCTATTGTAAGGTGTGTGATCACTGTCAACATGTTAGTAAACCTGGGCAAAGAGATGAAATGCCATTAAGACCTATTCCTAGTGCAGAACCATTTGAGAAATGGGCTATAGAATTTGTGGGACCTATTTCACCAGCCGCGCATAGAACTAGATCGCGCTACATCATCACTTACGCAAATTATCTTACAAGGTGGGTAGAAGCAACACCTACCATGGATTATATAACAACTAGCAACAGTAGCCCAGGTTTTTATGGTAAAACATTATTACAATGTATGGATGCCCATTGATTTTGACAACTGATAGGGGCACACACTTTTTGAGTGAGACAATCAGAATTCTATTGGATGAGTTCATTATTGTGCACCATAAGACTACCTTGTATCATCCTCAAGCAATTGGGACTGTTGAGGCCTTCAATAAAATTTTGAGCCTGACATTGACAAAATTTTGTGATGGTGGATGGAAATATTGGGATGATAAAGTTTCTGTCTATGCTTTGGACGTATAAGAACATCATACAAAAAGTTGAACAAGGTCACACCCTTTTAGTTGGTGTTTGGCACCGAAGTAGTTCTTCTAATGGAATTCATGTTACCTTATTTGTGTATTACATGTGCTAAAGGTCTAGCTGATGAGAAAGCATTGGAAGAAATGATTGATAGATTTATACAATTGGATGATAGGAGAGCCATAACACACTATAGTCAAAAGTAGGAAAAATCCAAGCAGAAGGCATGGCATGATCAGGCACATCATGGATAAAAAGCTTGAGATTGTGTAGATGGTGGCTTCTTTATGATTCTAAGTTTTTATGCCATTCAGGAAAGCTTCAAGTGCATTGGTTGGGACCATATGTTATCACTCACATACTTGAATCAGGCGCTTATTAGTTAGAGGCACTTGATGGAATATGGTTACCTGGTTACTTCAATGGGAGTAGGTTGAAGCCCTACTATAAATAACTCTTCTTGGTGTTTGTAATAAGGTAGTGTTGCCATTTAGACTAGGTTTTCATTTATGTATTTCCTTAATGTATTTCTTTCTTCGTCACTATGCTATGTTAATCTAGGTTGGTGTTTTGTGTAATAAGCACATGTGCACACTGGAAGCTAATTACTATTTAAAGAATTTTTATGCCCAAAGGGCTGCACATACCATTGGTGTGGGCTGACAGTTGTTATTGGAAACTGGGTACACATGAGAACAAACTGTTACATGTCTTGTTTAAGTCTGGAGAGGATTTGTTGGAAAGGAGCTTCCTTTAAAAATATGACCGTAGATGGAGATAAGTGAGGGAATGGTATAACGTGAGGTAAGCAGTGGCTGTCGAGACTACCAAGGGAAGGTGTAGTGGTAAGGTACTCGAGTGCATGATAGCACATAAAGATAAGTATGTAGCCAGAAGGTAGGAAGGTGTGCTAGAAGGTTATAGCTGGGGTACGAAGATGTACCACATGAATATTGTGAAAATGGTCAATTAATGAGAGGATTGTTGGTAGGTGGAGGAGAAATAAATGCACTAAATTTTTGAAAATCTACATAAGGACTTTATACAATTTCATTTTTACCATTGGAATCACAAGTATTTGATTGAGATAAGTGCAACAAGCTAAGTGAATCGTGTTGAGGTGCGGAGAGTTGTGAAACTAGACGTGGAGAGAAGACTATTATGTGAAGAGGTTTGCATCCCCATTAGTGAAGGGTTTGAGCAAAATCAGAAGCGTTGAGAAGGATCTAGGGCACATTGTTTCAAATTAGGGCATACGGATTCGAGCTAGGGTTTGAGTTCATTTGCTACAAAAGACAAAAGGTGGAATTTTCAAATAGCACCAAAGAAAGCACCTTCCGCAGGCACCAAAGGAAAGAAGAAAGTAGAAGTAGAAGTTGAAATTACTCCCAAGAGTAATTTCTCATAAATACAGTATCTAGAAGGTGTGATAATTGGACAAGAATGGGATTCCCACATCCACATGTGCAAGATAAGTTACTACAATCACCGCACATCTGACAACAAGAAATAATTGGACACATTATTGAGTACAAAGACCAACAAGCGCACGGTGGAAGACATGCCAGTATATGATGACGCTGGAGAAAAATTGTGAAACCAGGTAGGATTCTATCAGTTGTACGAGCTCCCATATTTTGGAAAGTATGAACCTTTATACCAATGGCTGATGAGTAGAGTCCACGAGGACTTCTTCTATTTTTCCAGACGAAGGGTTAGAATCATAGCAGCCTTGATTTCGACACTGACAAGATTAAAGGGCACAGGGGTGAACCTGGATAGTGACCTGACTGATAAAGTAGCAATCATGGATACATTGAAGGAGTTAGGATATACAAAGGGTCCACGCGGAATGGACATTGATAAATTGAAGAAGTACCTAGTGGTAAAGACAGTTACACATCTAGTGACTAAGTTAAATGATCAAGAAATATGGTCGCAAGTGAATACCATGTGGCTACATATCGCGAGGAAAATATCTCAAGGAGTAGTCTATAACATAGTAGGCTACATTGCAGAAACCATTATCGAGGAAGTGTGCATAGGTGAAAAGATTACTTTTGGTGCTATATTAATTTCTCCAGTATTTATGGAAATTGGAGTGCCCCGGCGGGCCAAAGAACATGATCTGGGAGTATCCCATGAAAAAAAAGTCCCTTGCGGAAAGATTTGATAAGTATTTATGTGAAGGGTCAATTAGTGGGCCATTCAAATAGAGGTCGGAGATGTGGTACAATCGAATCTGAGTGGAATTTGAAGAGGAGTGACACATCCCCAAAGAGCTACCTTCGATAATTGGCAAGGCATTACAGTTTGTGGTGTACTAGCACTTTAGCATCGCATTGTTTGCTATGAGGGATGGGACATGGAGCCCATGGTGCAAAATGTCATATACCTTCATGGCGCATTACTCCCAAGCATTAGTCCACCGTTTTGATGATGTGCGTCGTCTGAGTTTTATTACAAACAAGGTAGACTGTGATTACCACACTCTGAGGAAGATATTTCTATATCTAGGTCAGACTGCCTATATTGAGAGGCTCATTTGAGATGTTATAAACATGAAGCATGTAAGCTTGGCAATTGGGGACATTGGAGCAGCACTCGTATACCTTTAGCTTAAGCCCAAGCTGGAGAATAACCATTATGTGGAGAATAAGTTCACACTCCCAAGACCGCCTAAGGGAAAGTATACAGTGGAGAACGTGACAACCCCAAAGCCCACAGAAACTATAGAGGTAGATGTTAATGTAGAATCACATCACCCCCAAATGATTTCTAAAAGATCTAATTTTCTAAGGCATACTCATTTGGTGTGATTGCATAACATTGAACTTTTCCCAAGGTGTGGGACCTTGAAAAATGGGAAAGCTCTCCACATTGAAGGTTGGTTCCTTATTCCTCTATTTAGGTGCATACGTAGAAACTTTCAGAGGGTCTATTCTTAATCCCAATCTAAACTTTACCAAGGAGACAAGGATAGAAGGAATATAGAAATTAAAACAAAGCTAAACTACGAGGTGATGCACAAAAGGAATGATGAACACTTATTTTGCTAATAGACACAAACCAAAAAAATGCATACAATAAACAAGCACAGATAGCCAGATATATAATGGGAGACCAGATGAAAGCAAAAGAGACAAGAGAGGATCTAAAATTGATCACAGACATGTTCTATTACTCTGTAGATTGATATAGTCCATTACAAAGTAACCAAGAGGTAGAAACGTAATGTAATTTTTAATGGAAGGCCTGAACCCCACAAATCCCTTTGCTAAGAGGAGAAGGGAGCTTGCAAAAAAAAGAATGTCCAACCCTTTACAATGAATCCTGCCCCCGTATTTATAGATTCAACCTAAAAGAAGAAGAAAGAGAGAAGCAGGAAAAGTAGATTGAAGCTCAACCACTATTGTTAATGCCTCCGATTAAATCTCTTCCCAAATTTGTCTTTATTGCATCAATCCTTGGTTCGGCACCTTAAAGGAAGAGGAAATGGCGAAATAGATCAAATATGTTCTAGTTGTTGAGGCAAGAAGATCCTACATTAAAATCCTGAACATGTTTCCTCTATTTTTCTTCACCTAACCTCCTCAAAATTAAAGTTTCAGACCTCCATGGCATGGGTGAGGCCGAGATCTTTCCAACGGCATCAGATTTGTAATATTTTGAGCCCTGAGTCGAAAGATATGCCCCTTTGAAGTTTGTATCAGGTCCTTACATGAGGGCGGGAAAACAGCTTGAAAAATGGGTCCCCTTTTGATATGGGACATGTGGCAGCTAGATTGGAACAAAAATTGGGCCTACAGGTCCGCAATTTATCTTTTACCCTTTCCTCCAATTCCCCGCTTGGCTTTAACTCGAGCCCGAATGCTGACTTTTTCCTTGGGTGGAGTTGAGGGCCATTTTACAACTTTTACCCCTTTTGATAACAAGGGGCAAAGAACCAACTTTTTCCCCGACAGTCCACTTTCCCTTAGGACACACAGTAGTCTAGCACTCGTTTATAAACCTTTTCTCTATTTACCCCTTGAATCAATGCCATACTGACACTTGGCATTCTCCGCTTACACCTTTATACTTAGCCAATCTTGAAGCCCTTTTATGTCCTCCTTTTGACTCTGTTTCCTCCTATGCGGGATTGTGGTTGATCCAATATTTTGCCCAGGGGGAAAAATATGGATAAAAATTTGGCGACTCACAGGGGTGTCTACCTGCTAGATGAAAATACCAATTTCCTTGTCATATCCATTGGGCATGGAGTTGAGAAAGATGATCTGGTATTGATTCTACCTCTGATTCACGAGCCCGAATGCTTTCACTCTCAATTTTCATAAGAAATCTCGAAATGAAGGTTTCTAAGAGTAGAAAATTGTTTTAACCCGGGGTTTCATCTGTCTTTCCAAATGGACTACATAAGAGCCACAAAATAGCACCACACTATATACAAAATTGAAATCATACATGCTCCAAATGGAACATGCAGAGCATGCAAACCACTTAGGAGAAAATCAATCTACACTATAGCAAGACAATGTGGATAAGCACTTAGAGGAAAGAGAAAACTAAACTAATATGTACATGGTGAAAACTCCCCTTTTAGTAGCAGTGCTTAAGATAGATCTCATTTACTGGAATCTGTAACTCTTCACCCTCCAATGTAGACAATTGGAAATCATTGCTACTTTTGCATCTTGTGCTCATATAGGGGCCACTTCGGATGGCATCAAATTTGGAATGCCTTCCTAGTTTTGCTCGATCTGTGTCCCATTTCAAAACCAGGTCTCCTTCTTGGAAGGTTCTTACTTTTTTCTTCTTGTCAAATAATTTCTTAACTGAAGCCTAATTCTTCTCTATTTCTTGGAGAGTGTGCTCTATGGTTTCTTCTAATTCTATCAGCTCCACATACCTGGCCTCCATTGGTCCAAATTCAGACATCTCTAGTTGCTTCACGAGCTCCAATGCTGGCAACTCAAGTGATATAGGCAACACTGCCTCTTTCCCATAGACAAGCTTGAATGGAGAGCTACCTGTAGATCTCTTGGGTGTTATTCTATCATCTCATAAGGCCGTTTTGAGCTTTGTGTGTGAGGTCCTCTGATTCTCATCAAGATTCCTTTTGATGATCTTTAGTAGTTTTTTGTTTGTGGACTCAACCTGGCCATTACCTTGAGGGTAATAGTTTGATGAAGTACTCAAATAAGTCTCATTCTTAATACCCCATCCTATGATCTTGGAACCTATAAATGTTAATACATTGTCTGATATGATGGTGGCTGGCACTCCAAATCTGGTCACTATCCCTTCATAGAAATCCAGGATACTAGACTCATTTACTTCTTGGAGTGCCACTGCCTCGGTCCATTTGGTAAAATAATATGTCGCTATAAGGATCCATTTGTGACTTGGCTATAGTTTGGATTGATGACTCTAATGAAGTCCAATCCCCATTGCATGAAGGTTGGTCAACTGAGATTGGGTTCAATGGAAGTGTTGCTAGCCTTTCCTTGCCTTTGAAGAATACACAATTCTTACACCTTTTGATCCATGTGTAGCAGTCACTAAACACTCTGGGCCAATAATATCCTGCTTTCATGATTTTGAGTGCTATCACTCTTGGAGAAAAATGGCCTCCAACTGCTTCAACATGGAATTATTGTAGCACTCTCTCCACCTGATCTATCTCAATGCATCTCAAAAGAATGCCATTGATGTCTCTTTTGAACAAGACACCATTGATAAGAACATATGGGATGGCCTGTAACCTAAAATGTCTCCTTTTTGCTTTATCCATCCCATGAGGACACATGCCTATTCGAAGGAAGTGCACCATGTCTTGGGTCCAACAAGGAGTAGGTACATCATCTCTCCCTTCTTCTTGATCATCTTGTAGAACAAGAACAACCTCCTTTTAATTGTCTGTTTCATCTTGCTGACATGAGGTTAGTTGTTCACACAACCCCTTCCTATGGACCAGCTTGGTGACTTGATCTCAATGTCATATTCCATGACATGGGTGATCCATCCTGTGCACTTTTCATTCAAGTCCTTGCTGAGAAGGAATTATTTAACTCCTGCATGGGAGACCAATAGTTGGATTTT
Source organism: Taxus chinensis (assembly GCA_019776745.2). NCBI lineage: Eukaryota > Viridiplantae > Streptophyta > Pinopsida > Cupressales > Taxaceae > Taxus > Taxus chinensis. The sequence continues at coordinate 662,055,292 of CM034152.1, forward strand.
GTTGTTTGAAACCAAATGCTTAAACTTCTTCAATCCTCTGATCACCACCAGGACCTGCTTCTCAATGAAGGAGTACCTCACCTCATAATCTTCTAGACTTTGGCTAAAGAATTGGCAATTGGTTGTTCTGTACTTTCTTTGTTATGCTGCACCAAGATTGTAGAAATTATGTCGCTGCCACCAAAGGCATACAATATGAAGTCTTTGGAAAAATCTAGGTTCACAAGAGTTGGGGCTCGTGATATGGCTTCTTTGATAGCCTCAAAACTTGCTTTTCCTTCACTGTCTAGCTGAATGTTAAACTCTTCTTCAGCATCAACGTTATTGGCTTAATAAGGGCAGCAAAGTTTGGAATAAACCTGCGGACAAAATTGATTTTTTCCAAGAAGCTTTGAAGAGCCTTCTTGTGACTTGGCAATGGCAGTGCTTTTATTACTTCAACTCTCTTTGGGTCAATTGCCAGACCCTCCTTAGACACAATATGGCCTAAAATCCTACCCTCATGGGCCAAGAATATACATTTTTTAGGTTTCAAAAATACCCTAAATCTCCTGCATCTTTGAAACACTTGCCTTAGGTGAAAAAGGTGGTCTGTTGCATTTTTGAGAACACAGTGATGTCATCCAAATAGATCAACACTATTTTGTTAATTAGCCCTTTGAATTCCATATCCATGGCTCTTTGGAAAGTATCCTCATCATTAGACAGTCCAAATGGCATTTTTGTATGCATAAGTGCCCCATTTGGTGGTGAAAGTTGTTTTGAATTGATCATCTTCTTTCACCATGATCTGGTTATACCCTGAGTAGCCATCTAGGAGGAAGAACCTTTCTGACCCAGACACTACTTGCAAGATCTGCTCCATTGAAGGGAGTGGGTAGTGGTCTTTGAGGGAGGCTCTGTTCAAATCCCTGAAGTCAACACATAGCCTGATTTCTCCATTTTTCTTCCTGACTAGGACCAGATTTGCAACCCAACTTGAGTGTTTGATTGGAAATATGATGCTTGCCTCTATCAGCATGTTCAACTCCTTCTTCATCAGAGGCTCTATATGTGGTTTGACTGGTCTCTGCTTCTACCTGATGGGTTGAGCAGCTGGATCTAGTTCGATTGTGTGTTGTGCTAGTTTTGGATTGAACCCTCTTAGGTCTTCATAACTCCAAGCAAACACATCAGGAAATTCTTAGAAAAGTTGTATGAATTCATACCTTTCTTGCTTGGTGGCCACCTTGCCAATTTGAAGTGTTTTATCTTCTCTAACTGGGATTGACTCTGAATCATCTCCTTTGATCTACATGTTAGCCTTCTCTTTTCTGAACTGATCATTAGGATTGAAAATGGATTCCAATGTCACTAAGCCTTTGGGAAGCTTGTTCGTATGTAGTTGTATTATCTAATTCCCATATTGTTGCTCTAGTATGTTCTGGTTTATAGTTGAGAATTCAACTTCTTCTTGTAGAAATTTAATGATCTATTGATCATTCTTAAACACCTGCCAGCATGTATTATTATCTAGCACTACTGGCCTCACAACCACATGGATATATGGTTGTTCTTTATCTCTTTTGATGTTGTAAACCACATCAAATGTTGCCCCAATTGTAGCAAGTCTGTCAGCAGCTTCATTCTCCTTCCTGGGTATGGACACAATATTGAAGGCCTCGAAATCCTCCATGAGATCCCATACCCTACTCTTGTAGTTCTTAAGTAGGTCATTTTTGGCAGCATTAAGTCCTCTGACTTGATTGGAAACCAACTCACTGTCACTGAATACTTGCAAGTTATTGATTCCTAGCTTCCTTACCCAATGAAGACCTTGGACTAAAGCCTCATATTCAGCAGTGTTATTTGAGCAAGTAAACTAGAATCTGAAGGCTGAATAATATCTCATACCTCTGGGGGACACAATCACGGCTCCTCCTCCAGCTCCTTGTCTACTCCTTGAGCCATCAAAGAAAAATTGCCATACCTCATTGTCATCCTTGTATTCTTGCTTGATTAGGTCGGGAAGAGGATGATTCTCTTCATGTAGATAGTAGACACCCAGTTTAGATTCCTCAATCTCCTTATAGGGGTCTAAAGCATGTTTTTTGTTGGCCCACTCATCTAGGGTCAAGTCTAGAATGCATCCCACCTTGGTATCTGTTTCATTAGTGTTTAGGAGGTCTTCTTGATCAAAAGCTTAGCGGTTGGCATTGATTGGGCTAGGCACATAGGATTCAATGTGATAATTAGCAATAGGTTCAGATCTGATTGTGGCCTTCGCCCCATACCTTGTCCTAAAGAGAATATGTGACCAATCACTAGATAGGTAGCCTCCAATTTTGGCAGTGAAGTCTCTAGACAAACACAAAGCAAAATGTGGTGGCAAGTCTATGATTGACACGCTTTACAAAATAGTCACATTAGGGAAAGCTTGTAGAGTGAGACTCAGATCCTTGATGATTCCCACAGTAGTCACGGTTGTCCCATCTAATTAGACTACTCCTTTAGAGATGACCTCATATTGGAGACCCAACTGATCAACTATTTGTTTGGGTATCACAGAACTACTAGCCCCAGAATCGATCATACAATTGTGCACCAATTTGTCTCCAATAATCAATGAGACATAGAAGGGAGGAGGTCTCAGGTTTTTACCTCGTTGTTCTCCATGGTTTCTCCCTAGTTGAACTGCATTAGTAAGCACTCTCTCTTTCTGGCTAGGGGGGTGATTTGAACTTGACCAATTCTGCATGGTAGTCTACAACAGATCCCTCTACCTTGGAATGGCCAGTGACTCCCATAGTGAAATTTTCACACTTTTCCTTTTCATTTGCTCAATAATATTGAATGAGCTATATTTTTATTGCCCCTTCCTAGACACATTTCTTTCTTGCACATGGGTTGTTACAACTGGTGCCTGAATGGGTTTGGAAGGTGGTCTGGATTGGTTCAGCATGTTGGGAGTTGCACTTAGAACACTAGGACCTTGTGGAGTGATGGAAGGTTGAGGGTCACTTGAGTTCATTGGTTGGCCCTCTCCAATACTTCTCTTTTTGGACCATGTATTGGCAGCTACACTTTGAGAAAGGAACTGATTCATCCCACAGAAGTCTTCAGCCTACTAATTTACTAGCATAGTTTCTCTTGAAGGTCCATCTTGTTCAATTCTTTGCTGTTGATCTCCCTCTTGGATAGGTTCTTGTGGCACCATACTGGTTTGCACCATCAAGGCCTGATTTAGAGCACCATTAAAGCACATTGATTGGTTATATGCAGCTAACTGCATGGAAAACACCAATCATATTCATGTGTCATTTTGTTCTGTGCTAGGACTAATGCTCTTGATGTTTAAGTTGTGTTAGGATCATACGGCTTGAAAGGTCTAGTAGCTTGGGGTTGTCCTTGGTTCTGGCTCTGATTCACAGTCTAAGGGGGTGGCCTATTGTGTTGATAATGGGGTCTAGCTTGATATTGAGCCTAGGGCTGGTATGGCCTGGAACTCTGAGCTTGTTGTCTTTTGATGGTCACTAGCTCATTCCCAAAGTTCTGAAGTTGCTTCATCACTTCTTGAAGCTCTTTAGAGGTATTAGATGATGAATTGGAAGCTTCAATTGAGCTTTAACTCCTGGGGGTGGGTATAGGAGCTAATTTAGGCGCTTGGCTAGTATCTGGGCTTCCTAACTCAGGGTACATAAGCATGGATGACCTAGGAGCAATTTTTCCAGCTTGAATCAAACGGTTCTCAACCCCTATGGAGAGGCTATAGGCTGTAGGTAATGCAGTGCCTCCCATTGACTGAATCATCAGAGAAATATCAAAATTTAAAGCCCTAAGAAAGTATAAGAAGGAACATTTATTAGTGGGATTTACTATTGTTGGAATCCTATCCCAAGTTTGCTGGAATCTGAGGTTGAAATTTTTCAGCTGCTCATTCGGGGCTCTCTTGATTGTTGTTTAGTTGCTCCAACAAAGACAAGTTATCACCTTTTTCCCCAAACTAATTATGAAGAGTCATGCACAACTGGTTCCAGTTCTAGATAGAGCCTGCTTCAAGACTCCTAAACCATTGTGAAGCTTTCCCTTTAAATGAAGAGGCAAGCAGCTTGACTGCAATGTCCATCTCATGGATCTTGTGGATTATACAAACATTTGCAATATCTTGGACATGGTCACCAAGAGAAGTTTGATCTTCCCTAGTGAAATATGGGATGCTCTTTAATGCTGCAATCAGAAACTGGGTTTTTTGCATTCAAGGTGAATGGATTACTGCTGGTGAAGTTGACATATGGATTCGGTTGTGCCATTCTGATTGGTCTAAGAACCCCTTACAGACTGAAAAAAAGGCCTTGCAGGTGGAGGTGTTGACAATGTTCTGCTTGGTGGAGATATAGACCTCTGAACTCTTCTTCCTCTCCTTTCTTTTCCCGGGGATAGACGCAAGTATTCAAATATACCTTCTTTTCTTGCTCTAGACCGGGTTTTTTCTCATGAATCTCCCAAGCTTGGGCTGCTAAAACCAGTAGATTTTTTTCTTTTAGAGTCGCCATATGTACAATTTCAAGGCTTCTTAATAGCCAGAATCACAGCAAGTGTACATCAATCCTTACTGTAATAAGATGGAGACTTCTTAGTCCCACCGGGCATGCCAAAACTGTTAATGTAGAATCACAACACCCCTAAATGAGCTCTAAAAGATCTACTTTTCTAAGGCATACTCATTTGGTGTGATTGCATAACATTAAACTTTCCCCAAGGTGTGGGACATTAAAAAATGGGAAATCTCTCCACATTGAAGGTTGGTTCCTTATTCCTCTATTTAGGTGCATACGTAGAAACTTGTAGAGGGTCTATTCTTAATCCTAATCTAAACTTTACCAAGGATACAGGGATAAAAGGAATACAGAAATTAAAACAAATCTAAACTACGAGGTGATGCACCAAAGGAATGATGAACACTTATTTTGATAATAGACACAAACCAACAAAATACATAGCAATAAACAAGCACATATAGCCAGATATATAATGGGAGACCAGATGAAAGCAAAAGAGACAAGAGAGGATCTAAAATCAATCACATGACATGTTTTATTTCTCTGTAGATTGATACAGTCCATTACAAAGTAGCCAAGAGGTAGAAACATAATGTAATTTTTTATGGAAGGCCTAAACCCCACAAATCCCTTTGCTAAGAGAAGAATGGAGCCTGCAAAACAAAGAATGTCCAACCCTTTACAATGAATCCATGCCCTCGTATTTATAGATTCAACCTGAAATAAGAAGAGAGAGAGAAGCAGGAAAAGTAGGTTGAAGCTCAACCACTGCTGTTAATGCCTCTAATTAAATCTCTCCCTAAATTCATCTTGTAACTGCATCAATCCTTGGTTTGGCGCCTTGAAGGAAAGAGAGAAATGGCGAAACAGATCAAATATGATCTGGTTGTTGAGGCAAGAAGATCCTGCATTGAAATCTTGAACAATTTTCCTCTATTTTTCTTCACCTAACCTCCTCAAAATTAAATTTTCAGACCTTCATGGCATGGGTGAGGTTGAGATCTTTCTAACGGCATTAGATTTGCATATATTTTGAGCCCTGAGTCGAAAGATATGCCCCTTCAAAGTTTGTATCAGGTCCGTACATAGAGGGCGGGGAAAACAACTTCTTTGAAAAATGGGTCCCCTTTTGATATGGGACATGTGGCAGCTACAATTGGAACAAAAATCAGGGCCTACAGGTCCGTAATTTATCTTTTTCCCTTTCCTCTGATTCCCCGCTTGGCTTTGACTCGGGCCCGAATGCTAACTTTTTCCTTGGGCAGAGTTGTGGGCCATTTTGCAAATTTTACCCCTTTTGATAACAAGGGGCAAAGAACCAACTTTTTTCCCTGACGGTCTGCTTTCCCCTAGGACACGCAGCAGTCTAGTGCTCGTTTAGAAACCTTTTCTCTATTTACCCCTTGAATCAGTGCCATACTGACACTTGGCATTCTCCGCTTACACCTTTATACTTAGCCAATTTTGAAGCCCTTTTATGTCCACCTTTTGACTTTGTTTCCTCCTATGCGGGATCGTGGTTGATCCAATATTTTACCCGAGGGTGAAATATGGATAACAGTAGATGAGGAGGATGAACATGGAGACAGTGGTGGCTTAGCTCATAGAGGTCAAAGGTAACCCATAGACAGAGTGGAGACTGAGCGCGCGGATACTCCACCTCAGGCACAAGAAGAAGACAAGGGTTTGGACATGGATGCAGCACATGAAGAGCATCAGTTTAAGAAGGTGTTTAGAAGAACTAGAACCCAAGGCATGGGAACTCCACAGCCCGTATGGAGATCACCACGACTCTCTCCCCAGAAAGAGACAGCTGAGAAGAGAAGGAGAAATCTAAAGTTGAATGAGGAGGTAGAGGAGTCTACAGAAAGAACGTCTGGCACCCCTATACAACCAAAATATGTGGAGGAACTTAAGGATAAGGATATGAAGCATGAAGAAGAGTAAGTAAAGGAGGTAGAGGAAATAGAAACATGGTATTTCTCAAAACATTGAAGATCCAACTCCAAATCTTGGTGCTCAAATTCCTAAGAGGCCAAAAACAAAGAGAGCAAGTGGGGAGCTTACTACACCGAGTATGGGCTATGTTGAGGACACAAGTAAAATTGCCTGCACCTAATTCTAGAATACAGTGGGGCCTTAAAGGATTGTATGGGTGGGAGTTGATGGACCCAGACATGGCTACTACATACGCGAGGAAACAATTTTCCTTGTTCATGGAAACTCACATGGATGAGCCTGATTTTGATGCATGTGAAGAGTCATGTGTGTCAAGGAGAATGAAAAAGGCACCACAAAATAGGCACATAACTATAAAGCCCACTATTATGTCTGATGAACAGGTAAGCAATGCCTTAGTTAAGGTATCTACATAAGTGGCAAGGAGGAACATAGATAAGGCTGCCACTATTAGAGTGTTACGAGAAGATAACAAGTCCAAAGCTACATAAATAGCATGTCTACAAGGAAAAAAGGACCTGGAGCAGAAAAATAATGAAGCCTTCATCAGTATGGTAGAAGAAATTGGTGACCATGTCATGAAAGCAAGGCTGCACTTGGAATCTAAAATACCTAAAATGTTTCCTTCAGCAATGCACTATGTGTGTACCTTAGTAGATTTGGTGCTTGAGGAAGGACCAATTTGCATGCCAGTGCCAAAGGACCCTGAACAGGAAGCGGAGAGAACAAGGGCCTCAGTGGTTAGAAACATTTCATCTTACGAGGCATTGTTCCATACTTTGCAAGAAGAACTGAAGAAAGCAGACCAGGCATTGAACATTTGTGTAGCTCTAGAATCAGTAATCAAGACAAGGATTATATTAGAAGATAATGAAGTCCTAAAAGTGATGAAGGATGAGAGTTTAGGGCACACAGAGAGATTAGCACTACTAAAGCAAAAGCACGAAGCCCTTACAGCAGCACAAAACCCTCATAAGGAGAGGTTGGATGAGATTGGGAAGCTTATAGTGCAAAAGATGGATCTTCTGGAAGGAAGGATGTCAGCAATGGCCAACATTGTCTTATTACTACATAATGGAAAGGGAGAAATAACCCAGGACAAGTTGGAGGGCATCGCTGCAGGTGTCCCAAAGAAGACCAGGAATGTGTTGGATGATTGGAAAGCTTTGGAAGCTAAAATTAAGGAGGAATATCCAAAGTTAATTCTCCCAGTGGAAGAGGAGGGTGTTGACGAGTAAAATTTTATTCTTCATACAACAATTAATTATTTACATTCTTCCATTCTTATTCTTTATTTATTAAAGCATCAAGAGGCAACCATTTCCATGGCGATAATGCAGTTTAGTGTGGGGTAATGTTGAGTAGATGAAGTATGACACTAAGGAGAAGGCGCATAGAAGATTCACCCACAGGAGCAAGGCACATTCAAAGGCATGGAAGGATAGGAAAGGAAACGCATGTAATAGACAAGGATTGATTCAGGACTTAGCCATTTTCATGACTACATGTTATTTTTGGAGTTACGTGTAGAGCATAGAATGGGATGGAGACTTACGCAACATGTAATTGTTATTTTGGGATAAACATCTACTAAGCGCCATGCATGAGTTTGGGCTAATAATAGGATTACTACTGCCAATTAATTGTAGGAGGTTTGTTATCAGTACACTTGCATGTGTGTCTATTATTGTAAATGCGCATGGCTATTATTAGCATGCGACCTATTTTGGGAGGTATGTAAGTGGTGAAGGGCAAGTCCCCACCCTTATAAATATGTATTGGACTATGTGGTTAGTGTGGTTAATGTTTGGTGAGAGGGATGACTCTATGTATGAGATTTATACCATCAGATTTGTTACGTGCATAAACTTATGGTAATGATATATGATGTAAGGGGACTTCTATATGTATGGTGTTTAATACAATTGAGTGTATTGGCTGAATTAAGATGTTAGACATCACTGTAACTAGTTATTGTATGGTTGATTTCATTATGGTTATAATTTAATTCATCATTCTTTAAGATCTAGATCTATAATATGCTTTGTAGAATGGTTATGCTATTTATGGATCTGCATGCTTTATATCTTCATCATGTTAACATCTTGCACAAGCAACTCTAAAGAGGGGCCTGGTACCTTTGCGCGCTTTCGGTTGAGCATTCAGCTCAGGCCAAGTGATGTGCCAGCGTGCCTAGGATAGTTGAGGTAGATTCTAGGTTGCATCAACATTGGATAAACACACAATTACTTTACATGTTATCTATCACATTTCCTTTAACCTAAATGGACATATGGGGGTATGTTCCCTACTAAGGTCAAGTATCAGAGTGTGCTGAGAGGTTATGATCCTCTATGAGGCCACTTCGATATGCTCAAATTTGGGCGTTAGACTGCGCTTTGGCAAGGCTGATAAAGTTTCTTGTCACCTCGATTTTTAGTCTTTATTACTTATTTTATTAATACTTCGTTATTTTTTATCTCGTTCAGATTGAATTGATGAAAACAAAGAAGCATCATTTTCATCCCTCTTGTGGGTGTTAATCTCACAACACCGCACTTGAATAAAGATAAAGAATACAACAAAAGTTGATTTGTTGTTAATGTATTGCATTGCAGGCAGTTGCATCCAGAAAAACCAAGGATTTTTGCAATGCTCAAGGAGCACCTTCGGCTACCAAAGAAATGTTTCAAGTACCTTTCAAAATTTTGTGTAATCGGTTCTTTCTCAAGAGGGTTTGGTCTCGCCTATGACACAACTGTTGATGCACAAAAATGTGAGCCTCTTCGAAAATTGAAGAAGATGGGTGTGTTTGTTGACAAGGAAAAAAAGGGATATACGAAAAAAACACACCCTTAAATTCCCTAATGCTTACAAAACAAAATTTTAGAAAAAAAAAATGATGTTTAGCTTTGTATATATTCTTTTTGGCTTCCTTAATATCTTGTCTAAGTGACTTGTTGTTATTATTATTGCTCCATTATTTTGTCATAAAGTGGTTTATGTGAATACAAAATATGTATCATTTTAGCTTTAATTGATAGAATGGCTATTTTTAATGTGTCGTGCCTATTTATTAGATATAAGTGTTTTTGGTCTAAGACACGCGACAACCTATATTCTTGATTTTTTTCATTAATACAATTATGTTTTCAAACAAATAAATTAATATGTATCAACTCTCTTAATTTTATTTACAATTTCTTAAATAAATTATGATAAATATAATAAATTTGTATACATAAAGAATATGTTTTTATTTTTATTTTCATTTAACTATAATATAGTAATTAATTATAAAAGTATGTTTTTCCTAAGGCTATAATTATTGGGTCTTCCATCAGTTCTGGTGATAGAGGACACCAAAAATCAGCAGGGATTGGTACTCCATATTGTGATTGTGTTTGATTAAGTTCTAATATATATCCACACATTTGTGTGATTAAATCAATAACTCGATTAATACACTCCTCTTCCTACTCACTTTCTTCAATAAGGATAAAGCCCTTCTCTATTTCTAGAGCACATGCTTCCGTCGACACTTCTTGGTTTGTTTAAAGTTTAATTTCTCTGCAATGATTTTTATTTTGGAATGACAAACTAAATATTTCTCTCTTAGATCTCTTAGTGCATTTTCAATATCGTTTGTTCTCTCATGAAAAGTGCATCTACCTCTTCACAACTCCTTAATGCACCTTTCAACCTAGGCCATAATTAATAATAAAAAAGTCTATTCTTGAATCTCATTTGTGCATGAAAATTGATGGCCTAAAGCCTTAAAATATTAGAAAATAAAATATCAAATTGAAACGAAGACTTCAAATTTTAAACTACACCTCTAAAGGAAAATATTAATAGAAGTAGACAATGCTAAGACTAGTGTTATTCATATTACCGATTTTAATGACTTATTCGAAATATCAAATGAAATTAGATGTGATGCACTCAAGACTTGACTGATGTCTAATGAAATTTCTTCAAGATTTTCTATACTTCATGGGTCAAGTATTGCTTGCGAAAGACAACACGAATTTATTTAAAACATATACAATTGTCTTTTATTAAACCCCTTCCCTTTTAGGATGATGTAATATACATAACAACCTCTGAAAATGAATTACTAGCACATTTTCCCATTAAATGATAGAAATGTTCCACAGGAAATTGAACATATGATCATGTTTAACATGCACATAGTTCAATATCCTTCACTATGGTTTTGCTTTAGATTAATTGAAGATTTTAGAAATCATAGTTAGACCCAAATGACAAGTGGAGGGATGGGGGTGCCCTTACATTGGTGTTGGACATATGAAACTACAAACTTTAGGTGCCTAAAGCACCAAGCACAAAAAAAAAATAAGAAAGAAACTACACAAATAAAAACGAAAGTGGGATTACCAAGAAATTATAAAACCCAACAACACAAAGAAACTGAAATAATACATAGCATTAAGAAAATCAGGTCGTGATATACGAGCAGAAATCCTAATCTTTTCCAATACTAGAAAGAGGATATACTTATATGCTCAAGTATTTGACCTTAGAAAGCCAAAAAATTAAACTCCTACGGTCAAGTGCCTACAGTAAAAAGAGGGTCTATAGTCATCAAGTAGATCACCTATAAATATAGAGTTACATATAAAGAGAGATAACATTGTTATGACACTGCCATCAACAATTACAATAGAATGGCCTCAAGTTTAGTGGGAAGATTTTGAAACCACATTGTACTAATGAATTGTGGCCCCAAATTTTATCAAATTCCTACTCCGGTCTCCACTTCTTATGGACTATTATGTTAGAGTGAATACATATGCAATCCATTTCTGTACATTTCTTTAGACATAAGGAGTACAAGGGAGGAAATCATTTCTAATTGGGAGGGTTTACAAAACAATTATCAACCGTGGCATGTCGTTTAGGTTTCTACAACTCCATACTCATCTTCCAATGAGGATTCAGAAAATGAAGATGACATGATGGCCAATGTTGCTCTATTGCATGAATGGGAGATTTTATCCCCACTCCATCCTACAGATCACATATCCGTGTCCCTTGGTAGCATTAAAATGTTGGGCCACCGAGACATTGATAAACATCACAATTGGTCAAAAAATATTTTATTGAAGTATGCAATGGTTTTGTCACAATCCCTTTCAATTTAATTTATTTTTGTAATTAAAAAAACACCACCTTTTAAATACCATTGCAGCAGCTCAATTATCTATAAACGTGACCTTCTATAAAATTTAAAAATAATAAGTCACACTATTAGATTTATGAGGGTTTCCCAAAAACTAGACACTTTTATACCATGGACGGTCGCATCTTTGTATGAGCTTCTCTCTTCTTAAACAACATCTTAGGTCCCCCAAGAGGGCTTTCAACTACATTTCTAATATATTAGTTATTTTTTGACATACAACCATACTAACCAAAAAACTAAGAGTACCTAATATATCAATTATTCTTCGACATACATGTCAAAGATCTTCCTAATTCCCAACCTTCTCAAACTAAACTTCCTAACTTTATAGTTGAAACAATTATTTTAGCATTCTTTCTCTATTGCATATTTGTAATGTTTACGCTAATGTGTGGATGAGACCAAAAATTTTATTGTCCTTATCTTCCATTTCAAGTTAATGTAAATATTGTAGTTATCTTGTCTCTCTTTTTAGTTTAAAAAGAAATGATTTTCCTATTTTTTGATGTTGCATTTCATGAACGCATTTCCAGTCTCCTTTGTTTTGTTTCCAGTAGTTGTTGCGTGGTTGAAGCTATAGCTAGATTTCTAGGTTTTTATCTTTCACCTCTTGGACACTTGAGGCAACACTAAACTATGTGGATCTGTGCCCTAGCTTTGTAGTGTTTGTTAAGAGCAAGAGATATTTTGACATGATGAAAAAAAACTTGACAGAAGGAGGAATTCTAAAAATCGTTGAAGGGTCGCCCCATGTAAATTTGACCCTACAACTATTGAACGTTTCCCCACTCTGCTTGGCATTAAACTCTACAAGTCAGTATCATGTTGACTTGTCCGATGGAGAAAATATTCAACCCACCTTGCTTCCCTCAAAATTTGCAATTGGTGTCCAAGACAACATATTGCAAGAAGGCTCCCTTATCCTTCTCTAGAAATATACTTTTAGGATTTTTAATAATGAGTTATAAGTCACATCTTTGCTTTTGTTCAGGCTGTGATTTTTTTTTGTACGATTGTGATCATTATGTGTCTTGCTTTTTGTTGTAGGACCATTATGATTAATGAGATGGATAGCATTGTGTCGACCCGCCCCCGACAAGGAACACTCGTTCCGGTTCCTAGAAACATATTGCAAGGGAAAGATGCCACTTTCGATACACTGTCACTTGTAAACACCCATATGTCTCCAACTGCATCTCCCTACCATAACTACAATCCATTAAATAATTCAAATCTTCATATAGAGATATTTGCGTTGAGTACCATAACAAAGAACTAGACAATAAAAGGAAGGGCTCTAGGTAAGATGACACTTCAAGAATATCAAAATACAAGGGGAAGTGACATCTTTTTTTCCTTTGATTTTTTGGATAACAAAGGGGGGAAATAAGGGTCACTTCCTTCAATGAGGCTGTAAACAAATTCTATGTGCAGATAGAGAATGGAAAGTTGTACAGTATATCAAATGACAGAGTGGGTAAGGAAAATTCTCCTTATAACCATTTAAACATCCTCCATAAAAAATTTCTACAACCCTACTTTGTTGTGACTCCTACAATATAAATACAAGATGAAGTGCCTCTACATCACTTCCATTTCATAGAAATAAAAGATATGTCATCATCCCCTGCAGTTTCTTTAGTGGATGTGATTGGTGTTGTTATGGTCATTTCACCTAGCTTGACCGTTCACCGTAGAGATAAATCAGAGGCTATGAAGGGAAAATTGCAAATGTAGGACATGTCTAGGTTTATCATCTTCATCACCTTATGGGGAAATCATTTAGATGACCTTTGTGAAGATTTTTCAAAGATACTCTCAGTTCCAAATATACCAATCTTGGCAATAAAAATAGGGCGTATTACAGATTTCAATGGCACCATAGTCGACATCATTTCAACTTCAAGGTGCATTGTCAACCCTCATATTCAAGAGACAGAGGCTCTCTATGAATGGATAGCTTCACCTCATTCACATGTTTCATGTCCATTAGTCACTAACAAGAAAGCTAGACCTCCACAGAATATGGTTGCTAACGTCACTTTGTCATGGGTCCTAGAAATGGGAAACCTCAAAAACAATGAGTGGGCAACAGTTGAAGCCAAAGTGTCAAACATTAACATGAATACTTTCTTTTACATGGCTTTCCCAAGAATGATAGGTGACAAATAATGTAGAAAAAAGGTGCAAGAGCGAACAAATGATGAATGTTTTTGCAACAAATGCAATATTCATGCACAACATTGTAATTACAAGTACTGTCTAAGAATGGACTTAAAAGACGGTGCAGGGGAGCTCATAGGCGTTATTGTTTTTGATGAGGCTGCAGAAAATATAATGGAATTAAAGCTGTAAAATTTTAGTTCATATTGATTGATAATGATGCCACACACGAGATTTTTGATCACATCATTGCTCGTGTCTTAATTTTCACTCTTTCGATAAAAAGGAAATATACAAGGGAAAAACACAATTGAAATGTGTTATTCTAAAGTCATGGAAAACATGATCTTGCAAAAAATCCCCTTTTGTAACTACTCCCTTTTTCCTTTCCCCTCGTGCATACTACCTTTTACATGTTTTCCCTTTTGCAAGAATGATGTAGTGTGTTTCCAACATATATACCGACATTGTAATAAACTATTATCTTTATGTATACCGCCTATGGTTTGCCACTAAGTTTGAACTCCTACGCAATTATTTTTGTATCCCTCCATATATGATTATAAATGAAACTTTTTGTTGTTGGTTTTGTGCATATTATTTCATTTTTTGTCATTACACATTAGAACAATTCAATTTTTTCAGCTTTCACAAGGAAAAAAATATTTTTGATATGGTTTCATCCTAATGCTTTGATAGTTTCACTTTCTTACATGCAAAAAATTAAATACATAGTTATTTTTCGTTGCTACTCTTGCAAAATGATAACACAAAAAAACCTTGTTGAATTTCATATGTCTCCTCTTGAAGTTAGGGTACGGTGACATGATTATTATTCAAGAAATAGATTGCAAATTAATGAGAAACAACATTGTAGATACCAAGCGCGAAAGGCATCTAGTGCTCCGAGATGGTTGCAATCTTTACATCACTCACAAACTCAAGAAACCATGTTGAATGTTTACACCTCCACATGTAGCTCTTTCTAGGCAAGTTCCAATATAATTTGAATAAATGTTTCCTTCTCCAATTTCATTTCCCGCCCGCAAGGTGGCCCATGCGGTGCCTCCTCTTCCACTTCAATAAATAGTATATATCACAACACCATACCCCATGAATAATTTACCTTTGATTTCCCTCAAATACACAACTCCACCCGCCCTCTCTCGTATGTTGCACATGTTTTCAATCAAACCTCCCTCTTCCAAACATTCAACATTGTTCCCTTGGTATCTACTACCTAAAGAATATTGTTGGTGCTTTCATCCTTTTTTTGCAGCACAAAGAAAATTCTGTATAAGGATGGATAACTTGGCAAAGATGAATACTTACTCCATATGTATGGAAAAATACCCGAAAATGCTTGGAAAAATGAGTAAAAATAGGTGCGTGTGCAATAGGTGTTTATCTGAGAAAAATGGTAACCTCTTCTCTACATGGAGCAACATGGATCCAGGTCATCAACTAGAGGTTCTTAAATGCCTTAAACAGGTGGAGGAAATGCTTATAGCAAGATTCAATCCTATTCTGCAAGTTAGCCAAGCACATGGCGGTTGATACAAATACATGGGCCACATTATCAGCTTCCCATAAAACATTAAATATATTATCAAATCCCTTTCTTGTCATCTTGGAGAACTAGACATCTTTCTCTTACAAAGAGAGTGGCCGAACCAAACAAAGTATGATTTCTATGTTAGTAAGGAATGCGTATGAGAGGCACTACGATTCAAAATAGCTCACAATCCATACTAAAAATATGTTCTCATTGACTATGACGCCTTGTCCTCCTTGCCACCTAAAATAACCAATGTCTCTTCCGTCTTGCAAACTATTCAAATCGATAACCCTCCCTTCTAAGAAGATATCCCCTCGTTGTTTGTTACTGAGGAATTTACATCACCCAGTAAAGAAACCATTCCATCATCCTTTGTCTCAGTTTTTCCTAATACAGGTACTGAATAAGAGGAGATACAATGTTTCTTGTTCATTTTAGAAAATGGTCCTCCATTGTCCTTGCTTTGGCCTGAAATTGATCTCTCCTTAGTTAATGAATACAACATTGAAATTTTTCTTTCGATGTCTTTTCCAACATTATTTCTCACAGGAGTAACTATGTTTAATCAACCTCACATGAAAGACGTCCAACTTCATGAATGTGCATTACATTTGATCCATTACTATGAAAAATTCTTTGGTCACCACCCCAAGCTCAGATATTACTTATAAAATTTCATTATACACCGTCGTAGCTAGGCTAATACTTCCATATTCATGGGACTAGATATTATCTAGAACATTCCACAAACTATAGGAGAGCTTTTTCAACACCTTTGAGTTAATCCTAATGTCTTCCTCACATATAATCTTATGCAATTTGACACCACTCTCTGCGGAATAAGATATTTTTGGTCAAAAAGTATAGGCAAAGTTTCCGACATGATCGAACAACTTGGAACACCAACATTGTTCTTCACTTTAAATGATGTTGACACTAAATGGCCAAACCTGCATAGTGTAATGCCTGACACCAGCCTTGTAGATCCTTGGGTTGCACAAAGGTGGAGGAACCATAACATTACTTCCAACCCTCATCGTGTTTCAGTGTACTTACACCATAGATTCACAATATTTTGTGAGGAAGTCTTGCAAAAATACCTTAGGGCAATAAACTATTGGTATAGGTAAGACTTGTCTCTTTCTTCATTTCCCCTGCACATACCTTCACCGTACTTACTCATCTTTTTCTAGGTATGAATGACAACATAGAAGCTTTACACATGTTCACAATTTTCTTTGGCTTCCAGAAGCACTTAATGTTGACACTATTGACTAGAGAGACACTTCTAATGTGGACCATGTTAGACACTACGTTGACAAATTTGTTTCCACATGGAACCCCCATCATGTTTCTTACAGGTCAAACTACATTCATCACCCCCTCTATGACGATCCATGATTATTGACCACATCACATATTTTGGCATCCAACCCTCTTTATGACATGGAGGAAATTTTGAATCGTGTGCAACGACATACCAAATACACTGAATAGACATGCCTCCAAAAGACAGCAAGTGGATTGCATTGTCACTACAAAGCACCTTGGGAACTACATGGAAAATCATCCCTTGTCATTAATGATGCACAAAAGGTCTAGTACATTCCAGCAAGAGACGACGACAGATTAAACATCCACAACCCTGCAATGTCGTTAATCTGGAGAGTCAATTTTTAATGTTATCTCGTACTCTCCAAACATGCAATACTCAAATATATTAATAAATATGCTTCCAAGGTAGAAAAAAAATTCTAGATCCTACCATTAGATGCTCTCAAAGATTTTCTTGACCTTCGATCTTGATCAACCAACCAAGGTTGCATTCTGTAAAATGCTTACATATAGTGTTGTGGATCATGACATGACCAACCGAGAAACATGTCATATGTTGAAGAAGTTGCCTCTTGTTCTTTGTAGCCGATATTTTACTACCCTGAATGTTACAAAGAAAATTCTACGTCGCATCTTTGAAATTGCCAATGTTGATAACGTTCCAACAAACTTTTCTGATGCATACATGAGGCGGCCTCTGGATATGGAATTTGTTCCCCTTATTAAGGCCACTAGAAGTTAAACTTATAATAAAATGTGTGTGGGTGTCAAAGGGAAGCAAAGAAAAACATATGCAATTGTGCATGTGTCCCCCAGATTCTATTCAATCCCTCGAAATGATTACCCCTCCTTTGAAATTTTTTGTTGGAGTGAAATCCTCCTCTACAACCCTTTCTGCAACATCCCCATAGATATTGGAAGTACATCGGAACAAGTCATTTCTAATTGGCTATTAATGAAATAAATTTACCACCTTTGGCATGTCATGTGGGCCTCTACTGCAAATGAATCGTCTTGCTCGGAGGAATCTGAAAGTGAAGATGAAATCCTAGGGCTGTAGTGCCCACTTCCCTTTGACACTTTTAGATACTGATTTTTGATACTATTGATCGTATTATGGACACTATTATGTTTTATTTCAGTATGATGGTTAGATGTTAGATCATGGATTATTATTGATCTGGATTTAGTTACTATGCATGATGATTACTAGAGACATTTTTATACGTGGTTGATGATATACTGTTTGACATGGACATATTATGGATGTTGATTTCGACTTGTGACATTGGATATTTTGAGTAGACCTAGTATGGTAGATTATTGATAATGATATAGTTGATTATTTAATTAAAAATGATAATGTTGAATTCTTGATATTGTTGTGATTCATATGTTTAGATGATCTTGAGATGTCGCTTATATCATTTTGGATGTTCTGATACGGCCACGAGGCTGAAGGAGGTATTTGCATTTTTACAGGTTAAAAATCACAACAATGTCAGGGGACTGGAGACTAACCATATTGGAATTCCGAGTGAATTCAACAAGGTCACCATGGCAACTGTGTTATGTGTTTGTGTGTTGAGTTATGTTAGGACTTCCCATGGGGGGGATTTCCATTATATGTGACCATGGGATATGTGTTTTATTTATGTGTTCCTTTTAATTATTGTTGTATGTATTTTATTAGTAATGTGTTCCTTCTTGTAATAAATTTAAATGTGGAAGATCAATGTGTGAAATCCTATAGTTAAACTTTTATTAAATTTAATTGGGACATGGAATGTAATTAATAAAGTTGTTGATTTTAAATAATAATGTTGGAAGAGTGTGTAAGTTAATATGTAAGAATGTGTAAGAAATATGTAAGAGCATGTAAGAAAGATTTTTGGAGTGATAAACACTTCATCTCCTTAGGAATTCAAATTTGTCCTTGGAGGCCAAATTTGGAGGCTTGTGGGACAAGTTAAACTTGTCCCACACCTCTTAAAATGATCCACCAACCATGCCTATGGTTTGGAGGTTAAATTTAGGCATTTATAATGCTTTTTGAAGTGACAACTTGTAAGTTTTAATTGCACTTCCCTTACATATTTTTAATTCAGTCCTTTTGGAGTATGGGTCATTTTGGAGTGTGTAAGTCATTTTGTCATTTTATTTATTGTGATTTGGTGAGGATGTTGACTTTCCTCTTGGGGTTGAGGAAGAATGATGTGGCATCCCACATGGATCCACATCATCCTCTCCTCTTCCCTCTCCTTTAAATTCAAAGCTTCTTGCTCATTTGAGGTTGTTGAAACTTTGTTATTTTCCTCTTGGGGGTGCATTTTTTGTTGTTGTTTTGGAGCTTGTTGTGGAGGAAGCTTGGAGTCTTTTTGCATGCTTATACTTTTCTGGTTTTGGACTGCACTTTGACATTTTGGAAAGCTTGTGAGCTTGGAACAAACTCCATTATGGAGAGGTAGGCATCTTGAGCTGTGTTTTAAATGTTTTCCTTCTCTTGCATGCATGTTTAAATGGTGTTTGTGTTTGTGTTCTTGGCTGGTTGGGTAGATTGCTTAGGGCATGGTGTAGGAGAAGGCTATGGGGATTTCATATGGGGGGCATAAGGGATTGTCAATGGCACTGTTTTATTGTGGAGGGAGTTTTGGTTTGGGATCCACCTTGGAAAAGAAACTGCTTGCATTTCTTACTTTTGGGGGGGCATAAGGGATAAAATTTGGGGGGGGCATAAGGAGGGGTTGGGAGATATAAGGTTTATGGGTTTTGATGTGTTTAATGGTGGTATGATTTTGGTGGATGCCCAATTCCAAATTGGGAGGCATAAGGAGTTCCCCATAGTTCTTGCTCTTGTTGGCTTGCTTGATCAAGCCTATGTGTTGTATGAATAATTTCAAATGTAGTTGGGAACTGTTGTCTTGTTTGGACTGTGTATTTTATTGTTTTATGCATGTGAAAAGAATGTTGCTTGTTTGTGGTAGAAGCCATTGTTGCCATGAGTTGTCTCTCATTCTTTATTTCAATATGGTTGGGGCTCAGGGGCCAATGAGGAAGGATGGCTTCTCCCTTCTCATTGGATGTCTTGGTTGGGTGGAGAGCGTTGCCTTTCCCTCTTCCTTGTTGTGATCAAAAAGAAATGATGGAGAGAAACTAGCATGTTGATTGTTTGGAGAAGGAAGAATACAATTTTGACAGTCCTATTTCTTTGAGCAAGTTCTTTGTAATCCCTTCCCACTTTGAGTGGATGAGTTGTGTAATTTTGTAATGTGAAGTTATTGTCTTGTAAATGGAAGTTTGAATTTGAATTGAGAAATGTAGAGAGTTGTATCCAATTTCTGTTTTGTAAAGAAATGAGAAGAATGTATATGTATCTTGTAAACTGTATTTTGAAATCAAATAGAAAGGAAAGTTGTAAAATTGTATTGAGGATCAATGAAGGATTGCATTCCTTTCTCAAAAGTGTTTTACCTTGTTCATATGTTATCTTCTCTATTGGAAATCTGAATTTTACTTGCAATAAGAAACCTCTGTTTGGAATGTTGAAAGATGAAATATGAAAGAATGTATATGTATTGTTACTGTATTTCAAAATTAAAAGAAAAAGGAAAAGTTGTAAGATGTAATTGTTGATCAATAAAAGTTTGCAATATCTATTCAAACTTGTAATGTGTATTGGATTTGGAATTGCTATTAAAGATTGAAAACTACTGTTGAGAAAGAAGAATGCGTGAAATGAAAGACAATGTTATTTTCCTTGCAAAATGTATATTAAAACTGAAATCAGAAATGTATTTTCAAATAAAATTGGATGGATGATTTAATAAGTAACGTATTTGACTAAGTTAGGAATCATATGCATTCTCAAGAGCCAAAATTGATTTTCCAATTAAAAGAAATAGTTCACTATAATATACTTCATTCTGGCAATCCATGTTTTATTAAAAATGAGCAGTTCAATCTTACACCAAATAATAAGATAAGAAACATTGAAATTTAGACTTATTAATACCTAAGGAACTCAAATTCACTATAACAGTCAAGAAAGAACCTCCCAAACTTAATAAAATTCAATTCGGAGCTTGCACAGCCATTTTTTCCCGTCTATTGCCAGAAAAATACAACCTTAAATAAATTGGACAAAATTGACTTCCTAAAACACTCTAAAATCTCCCTAGACCGATCCTCCATGTCTGTTTGACATGTTGAGTGAAGGAGGAGATCTAATTTAATCAAAATTGAAAGTTGGAAACTTGCCAGTTCACTAATTAAAAGCCTGCAGATCCTTTTTGTAAAATTGACCCTTAAAACTTATCAAAAAGTAAAATTTATGTTTCCTTTGTAAAGAGGGCATCAAGAGATTTCCAAAAAGTCCTCATTTTCCCAAAACTGAGCTTTCTAGCTCAAGTTATGGCACTTTGAAATTTTTGAGCTTGAGCGGGAAAATTTGGGAAAATTTTCCCTGGCGGGCCCGCAAGCCAAAAATTTCCCGTCTTTTTGGCCTTAGGAATTTTTTTTTAGAAATTTGAACTTTGGAAAAATTTCCCAAAAGGTTCACGGCCCCATCTTTCCGCAACCTATCAGGGGCCTGCCACGTGGCACCCTGGGAGGGGCAGGCCAATTTAAAAACTTATCCTTTTGAAAATTCACCTTGGGAAAATTTTCCCATTTTACTCCGCAAACCCGCCGGCCTGCAGCCAATCACATGCTACCACATGGCATGGTGGAAGGGTGGACCGAAAATAGAAACTTATGCTTTTGAAAAAATTTGCTTGGGAAAAATTTTCATTTTCCCTCTGCCAGCCCGCAGCCAATCAGAGGGCACCACGTGTCCCCTTGTGGCTACGGGTGGAGGTGCGTTTTCTTTTTTAAACTTAACCTTTTCAAAAAAAATTGGGAAAATTCCCATTTTGACCTCGCCGACTTGCGGCCAGTAAGAACGTGCCACGTGGCACCTTGGGGTGGCGACGGGTAGAGCGGGACCCTTTGAAAATTTTGGTTTGGGCGTTGGGAGAAATTCCTAACTCTTCCCCGCGGCCCAAAATCCCATGCCTTCCCATCAGGATTTGTCCTTCCATGGGTGTGTGGACCCACGCACCTTCTTTCCCCTTTTCTTCCTTCATTTGGTGCAAAGCGCTAGTTCCACCCGCCGCTCCCCCTTCCCTTTCTTCCCTCTTCTGCTTAACGCATTAGGGTGACACGTGTCCACCTAGGGACCCGCGGGGGCATGGAGTGTTTTGTGCCATTGAGCCTGTGTTTGGAAAATTTCACAATGCCACCCCGTGACCCGCCAATCCGCCCAAGGCGCATTCCCCCTTCTCTTGCCACGTGTCCCTCTAGGGAAAAATTTCCCTAGGAACTCCGCCCACTCATAACTTGAGTTCTGTAAGGAGTTAGAAGGACTTCTTTATATCACCGGAAAGGTGAGAAAATTTCCTATCCATTGGGAATGGTTTAGGGAAATTTTGGAAGTGTTAAGTGTGAGAAAAAATCTAGTTGAAGTTCTGAGCCTGTTAGAGAGCAGGTATGGGGTTAAATTACTCCCTGAACCTAACTTAAACATGTAACCCTAAAATTGAAACCTTGTGAACTTGATATAAGTAAATGAAAGGAAATTTGTGTTTTGGTAAATAGGTTTTGTTCCAGAACCTGCCAATGGCAGACTGATGTCTTGCAACTTTGGTTGTAGATACTTCTAATAAAAAAAAATTATCCCATAATTTTTCTAGCTAACCCTAGGTTGTTTCTTTGGTCTCAAGTGGTTGTTTAAATGGGCACTACAGTTTGGTATCAGAGCAGTGGTTCAAAATCTTGGACCATTGGGCACACTAGAAAACTTGAGACATGAACTGTAAACCTAGTACACTTTTGAATCTAAGAAAACAAGCTTGTTCAAAAATTGAAGAAAAATATAAGCATGAAGAAATATTACATTACTCTGTTCATTTGAACTGCTAGAATTAAAATGATAATAAAATAATAATAAGTTGTTTGAATTTTTGTGCTTGCTTAGTGACATTTTGTCTAAACCCAGTGGTAACTAAGAATGTCAGATTAAATTGAATTTGTGAACTTCTAGTATAATGGAAAACTTGGTTCCCCTTTGAAAATGTGTTGTTTTACAAGTCCTAAAACTTGATCTAATTGTATGATGCATTAAGCCCGTTGTGAGACCCTTCTTTATTGGAGTTGTTGGAATGATGAGTTGTATGATGTGATCCTTGTGGTTGGACAGTAGTGGTTGTGTTCTGGGTTAGGAAGAGTTAATTAGAAGTTGTTTAGAGCTTCCTTCCTTGAGCGGTTAAGAAAGAGGGTCTGGTTGTCAGTTTTCCTTGTTGTTACCCGTATGCAAGGGTGGACACTAAGTCTGGGTGTCATCTAGGACCCAATTTTGTGTATGTGTTCTTGGAACTAACCTCGAGGCAGAGTACCCCTATTGGCGGCCATGAAAGGCTACAGAGTGAATGTGGTGTTAACTTTTGTGTTTTACTTTCGTAATCTTGTGTATTTTATCAAGGACCGGCATCTTATTTTATGATTGGATTGAGAAGCTCTGAGAATATTTTATTTATTTATAATTCTTGCAAGAATTTTCAAATGTTGCAATGCGGCTACTTAGCCACTTTTATTGATTGCCGATATTTCTTGGACTTTATTTGATTAATGACTCGGAGATCATGATGTTGTTGGCTACTTGGCTAAACGTTACGTGGTTTCCTTCTTGCATGTTGTTGAGTTGGTTCTATGCTTCATGTATGGTGACAATTTTCATGTGGGGGTACACCCTGGGTGTCTTGAAGGTCCTTTTAGGTGCTTAAAGTCATGCCTTGGTTATGGATGCACTGAACCTTGAGTGTGTCTAAGATCTTAGAGTGACCCTTTTTGTGGCTTGACCTTGCTAGAAAGAAAGTTTGTCATGTAGTGTGGTCTAGAGGGCAGTCTGACAGTGGTAGTGGTGATTCTATTTCAATCTGGTAAGAGCTTAACCCTCATCAGAATAGAAGTGTTTAATTATGGACTTTTAGATTTTGTTAGGATTGGATTGCCTTGGTTGACTGTAAATGTTACTGGAACAGTGTTTGTTTTGATAGTGACTTTTCATCGATGGCATGTTAAATTGTATCTTGGGTTCCTGGTTACATCATAGAAAGTTTTGACTCGTGGAATGTATGCATCTTGGTAATTATGGATAGATTTAAGCTTTTCAGGCAGTGTGTTTATTTAAGTGTACTTGTTTTACCCTCTTGACTTATAAATAAGTTTACACACACCTTAAAATTCCTTTACTATGAATAACATTCTATGACCTATTAATCTTTGGGTTACTTGGAAACATTTATGGATGCTTTGGGTCTTTTGGACCTTTCTCTTAGAGATGTTAGTTGGGTAGATCTTAATAGTTAATCTCGAAGGGTGCTTATATGGTACTTCCTCTTTTAAAAAAAAAAAAATGTAACTCTTGGCTGTTTAGTTCATGTTTTTGGTAAATTATTTGGTTTGCCCCATTGCATTGGATGCCTTTTGTGTGGATGTGGTTCCTTGGAGTATAGTTGCATTGTCATCTAGTTTCTTGGCTGGTGATATCTTGTGAGACTTGCAGAGACCCACTAAGAATGTTTAATGATGCTTGAAATTATTCGGTGAAATTTTGAAATCTTGGTGTGATTCATGTTGATTCATTGTTTCCTAGTCCTTACAGAAAATTAATAGTGTGTTTTCTATGTTGAATGTCTCTTGTTCCTTTAGAATCAAAATGTGATGTGTTGATTTGTATCTCATTCCCATAAAAGTAATGTTGTGATGTGTTTGAACCTTCCTTCTCATCAAAAGTTGATTGATAAGACGACTCAACCAAAACACCATAAAACTATAATTAAGGAGGTTTGACCTTGGAACTTAACAAATAAACTGGAGCATAGAAAAGGGAAGTGACCCTTGTTATACCTTTGGTAGATTAATAGAAGAAATAAAAACCATGTAGAAGAATAGAAAGGAAACCTTTTTCCACCCACCTTCCTTGCAAGTAAACTAAATGCTCTCTACCTATACAGAATGGTGAGGCATCATGCCCACCTTAGTGGTGCTCTTTATAACGTAAACTGATGATGTCATAAAGGAAAGAAATTTGTAACTAAGGGAGCATGAAAGGAATGTTCTTATCAAGAAAAGCTATAACTTTTGACTTAATAAGTTGATTTATAAAATGGGTAAAATTTATGTGTTTGAATGTAATATATAGTCGAACTCGTAGTTCTGTCACCTACCTGAAATTGTGAAAACACCCGGTGGATAGTAATGTGTTCTGGTTGCTTATTACTTCTTGTCCATGGATGTATGTGCCTTCTTGTGGGAGTTTTGGGTCATCACACCCTTATTGTCCCGTAGCTCGACGGATGTGAGTTGTGGTTCCTTTTGGATTGAGACTTATCTGTTGTTTGAGAAGCAACCTCCTTGCATGTTATCTTGTCCTTGGAGACCTAAGTATTGTAATTTTAAGGCAACATATGTTAAGGATATAAAATAACTTTGGGAAGTCTTCTTTTCTTCATATTTTCTTGGGTCACCTTGTTGTTGAAGCCCTTCTTCCCATTAGGATGGAAAGTGCAAGATGATGTTATTCACCTTTGGATTGATTGGACCCCTTGTTACTTGCTCTTCTCCCTAGCAACCTTGAATGGTCCTTGGTGTTCCTTGTGCTCTCTTTATGGTTATTCCGAGATTGAGTAGGAAATAAGATAAATAATCCTCATTGTGATATAAGGTATGGAACTTGTATTGATATGTTAGTTGCTAGGGGAGATATAAATATATATAGATATATATTTCTTTTGATATATAGTTGACTTCTTTAGATTTGGTTGTTTGGTGTGCTCGATTCTTAAAACAAAGTGTAAAAAAAAATCAGACTATAGGAAAACCTTGTGGTCTTGACTTCACTTGCATTACCATGAAAAGTTAATTGTGCCCTCTCGAGTTATAGAAGTGCTTTCCTTGAATAGTTCCTTGATTGTAAATGCTTGCTGATTTAGGTGTTCTTGTTGATTAACCTCATCTTGTGTGATCTTGATTTGTGGGACCTTGTGTAGACTTGTTCCTCGTGTAAAATTGGTCATAGTTGATTTTGCTAGCCTTGTATGGACAACGAACCTTGAAATCATGGCTTAAACATGTAGAAACCTTAACTTTTATTAGTGTGGCATGTGTATCAGTGGGAAACTGTGTGGTCATCTCAAGTTTATGGAAATTTTCCCTGTAATTCCCTCCCTTGGTGGTTACTCTTGATGATCTTTTGGGAACTCTTCTTGTTATATTGTTATGTGTGGTATCTTGTTGATAGCGTAAAGTTACTCCTTAGATTCTTATGTTCGTAGCCTTGCATGCTGAAAGTTTAGAACTCATCCCTTGCAATCTCCCTTCTTCTGCTGAATTATATTGGACCAAACTTGAGTTCTGTAGACCCACACTCGTTGAAGCAAAGCAATTCCAAAAAAAGGGCATGATCCTTTCTCTATTGCATTGTTCCCACATCGGTTCTTGTGACTTCCAGGAGGAAGTCAAGTCTAAGGGGAGGGGGATGTAGTGCCCACTTCCCTTTGACACTTTTAGATACTGATTTTTGATACTATTGATATGTATTATGGACACTATTATGTTTTGATTTCAGTATGATGGTTAGATGTTAGATCATGGATTATTATTGATCTGGATTCAGTTACTATGCATGATGATTACTAGAGACATTTTTATACGTGGTTGATGATATACTGTTTGACATGGACATATTATGGATGTTGATTTCAGACTTGTGACATTGGATATTTTGAGTAGACCTAGTATGGTAGATTATTGATAATGATATAGTTGATTATTTAATTAAAATTGATAATGTTGAATTCTTGATATTGTTGTGATTCATATGTTTAGATGATATTGAGATGTCGCTTATATCATTTTGGATGTTCTAATATGGCCATGAGGCCAAAGGAGGTATTTGCATTTTTGTAGGTTAAAAATCACAACAATGTCGGGGGACTGGAGACTAACCATATTGGAATTCTGAGTGAATTCAACAAGGTCACCATGGCAACTGTGTTATGTGTTTGTGTGTTGAGTTATGTTAGGACTTCCCATGGGGGGATTTCCATTATATGTGACCATGGGATATGTGTTTTATTTATGTGTTCCTTTTAATTATTGTTGTATGTGTTTTATTAGTAATGTGTTCCTTCTTGTAATAAATTTAAATGTGAAGTTTTCAATGTGTGAAATCCTATAGTTAAACTTTTATTAAATTTAAATTGGGATATGGAATGTAATTAATAAAGTTGTTGATTTTAAATAATAATGTTGGAAGAGTGTGTAAGTTAATATGTAAGAATGTGTAAGAAATATGTAAGAGCATGTAAGAAAGATTTTTGGAGTGATAAACACTTCATCTCCTTAGGAATTCGAATTTGTCCTTGGAGGCCAAATTTGGAGGCTTGTGGGACAAGTTAAACTTGTCCCACACCTCTTAAAATGATCCACCAACCATGCCTATGGTTTGGAGGTTAAATTTAGGCATTTATAATGCTTTTTGAAGTGACAACTATGTAAGTTTTAATTGCACTTCCCTTACATATTTTTAATTCAGTCCTTTTGGAGTATGGGTCATTTTGGAGTGTGTAAGTCATTTTGTCATTTTATTTATTGTGATTTGGTGAGGATGTTGACTTTCCTCTTGGGGTTGAGGAAGAATGATGTGGCATCCCACATGGATCCACATCATCCTCTTCTCTTCCCTCTCCTTTAAATTCAAAGCTTCTTACTCATTTGAGGTTGTTGAAACTTTGTTATTTTCCTCTTGGGGGCACATTTTTTGTTGTTGTTTTGGAGCTTGTTGTGGAGGAAGCTTGGAGTATTTTTGCATACTTATACTTTGCTTGGTTTTGGACTGCACTTTGACATTGTGGAAAGCTTGTGAGCTTGGAACAAACTCCATTATGGAGAGGTAGGCATCTTGAGCTATGTTTTAAATGTTTTTCCTTCTCTTGCATGCATGTTTAAATGGTGTTTGTGTTTGTGTTCTTGGCTGGTTGGGTAGATTGCTTAGGGCATGGTGTAGGAGAAGGCTATGGGGATTTCATATGGGGGGCATAAGGGATTTCCAATGGCACTATTTTATTGTGGAGGGAGTTTTGGTTTGGGATCCACCTTGGAAAAGAAATTGCTTGCATTTCTTACTTTTGGGGGGCATAAGGGATAAAATTTGGGGGGGCATAAGGAGGGGTTGGGAGATATAAGGTTTATGGGTTTTGATGTGTTTAATGGTGGTATGATTTTGGTGGATGCCCAATTCCAAATTGGGAGGCATAAGGAGTTCCCCATAGTTCTTGCTCTTGTTGGCTTGCTTGATCAAGCCTATGTGTTGTATGAATAATTTCAAATGCAGTTGGGAACTGTTGTCTTGTTTGGACTGTGTATTTTATTGTTTTATGCAATGTGAAAAGAATGTTGCTTGTTTGTGGTAGAAGCCATTGTTGCCATGAGTTGTCTCTCATACTTTATTTCAATATGGTTGGGGCTCGGGGGCCAATGAGGAAGGATGGCTTCTCCCTTCTCATTGGATGTCTTGGTTGGGTGGAGAGCGTTGCCTTTCCCCCTTCCTTGTTGTGATCAAAAAATAAATGATGGAGAGAAACTAGCATGCTGCTGTTTGGAGAAGGAAGAATACAGTTTTGACAGTCCTATTTCTTTGAGCAAGTTCTTTGTAATCCCTTCCCACTTCGAGTGGATGAGTTGTGTAATTTTGTAATGTGAAGTTATTGTCTTGTAAATGGAAGTTTGAATTTGAATTGAGAAATGTAGAGAGTTGTATCCAATTTCTATTTTGTAAAGAAATGAGAAGAATGTATATGTATCTTGTAAACTGTATTTTGAAATCAAATAGAAAGGAAAGTTGTAAAATTGTATTGAGGATCAATGAATGCATTCCTTTCTCAAAAGTGTTTTACCTTGTTCATAAGTTATCTTCTCTATTGGAAATCTGAATTTTACTTGCAATAAGAAACCTCTGTTTGGAATGTTGAAAGATGAAATATGAAAGAATGTATATGTATTGTTACTGTATTTCAAAATTAAAAGAAAAAGGAAAAGTTGTAAGATGTAATTGTTGATCAATAAAAGTTTGCAATATCTATTCAAACTTGTAATGTGTATTGGATTTGGAATTTCTATTAAAGATTGAAAACTGTTGTTGAGAAAGAAGAATGCGTGAAATGAAAGACAATGTTATTTTCCTTGCAAAATGTATATTAAAACTGAAATCAGAAATGTATTTTCAATTTAAAATTGGATGGATGATTTAATAAGTAATGTATTTGACTAAGTTAGGAATCGTATGCATTCTCAAGAGCCAAAATTGATTTTCCAATTAAAAGAAACAGTTCACTGTAATATACTTCAAATTGGCAATCCATGTTTTATTAAAAATGAGCAGTTAATCTTACACCAAATAATAAGATAAGAAACATTGAAATTTAGACTTATTAATACCTAAGGAACTCAAATTCACTATAACAGTCAAGAAAGAACCTCCCAAACTTAATAAAATTCAATTCGGAGCTTGCACAACCATTTTTTCCCGTCTATTGCCAGAAAAATACAACCTTGAATAAATTGGACAAAATTGACCTTCCTAAAACACTCTAAACCCTCCCTAGACCAATCCTCCATGTCTGTTTGACATGTTGAGTGAAGGAGGAGATCTAATTTAATCAAAATTGAAAGTTGGAAACTTGCCAGTTGGCTAATTAAAAGCCTGCAGATCCTTTTTGTAAAATTGACCCCTTAAAACTTATCAAAAAGTAAAATTGATGTTTCCTATGTAAAGAGGGCATCTGAGAGATTTCCAAAAAGTCCTCATTTTCCCAAAACTGAGCTTTCTAGCTCAAGTTATGGCACTTTGAAATTTTTGAGCTTAAGCGGGAAAATTTGGGAAAATTTTCCCTGGCGGGCCCACAAGCCAAAAAATTCCCATCTTTTTGGCCTTAGGAAAATTTTGGAAATTTGAACTTTGGAAAAAATTCCCAAAAATGTTATGCAGGCTCCATCTTTCCGCAACCTATCGGGGCCTGCCAGTTATTTGGCACCCTAGGAGGGGCAGACCAATTTAAAAACTTACCCCTTTTGAAAATTCACCTTGGGAAAATTTTCCCATTTTACTCATAAACCCATATAAGCTTGCAGCCAATCACGTGTTTCCATGTGGCACAATTTTGGTGGACTGAAAATAGAACCTATGCTTTTGAAAATTTTTACTTGGGAAAAATTTTCATTTTCCCTCCGCCGGCCCGCAGCCAATCAGAGGGTGCCACGTGTCCCCTTGTGGCTACGGTGGAGGCTAATTTGGTTTTTAAACTTAACCTTTTCAAAAAATTTGGGAAAAATTCCCATTTTGACCCCCGCTAATCCACGGCCAGTAAGAACGTGCCACGTGGCACCTTGGGGTGGCGACAGGTAGAGCAGGACCCTTTGAAAATTTTGATTTAGGCGTTGGGAGAAATTCCTAACTCCTCCCCATAGCCCAAAATCCTGCCTTTCCTTCGGGCTTTGTCCTTCAGCAGGTGCGCGGACCCGATGCGCCTTCTTTCCCCTTTTCTTCCTCATTTGGCGCAAAGCTAGTTCCACCCACCGTTACTGCCCTTTCCTTTCTTCCCTCTTCCGCTTAACGAAATAGGGCAAACACGTGTCCACCTAGGGACCCATGTAGGGGCATGGAGTTTTTTGTGACCTTTGAGCCTGCATTTGGAAAATTTCACAATGCCACCCCTGCCCCAGCCAATCTACCCAAGATGCATTCCCCCTTCTCTTGCCATGTGTCCCTCTAGGGAAAATTTGCCCTAGGTCTAAAACTCCGCCCACTCATAACTTGAGTTTTGTAAGGAGTTAGAAGGACTTATTTATATCACCAGAAAGGTGAGAAAATTTCCTATCCATTGGGAATGGTTTAGGGAAATTTTGGAAGTGTTAAGTATGAGAAAAATCTAGTTTAAGTTTTGAGCCTGTTAGAGAGCAGGTATGGGGGTAAATTACTCCCTGAACCTAACTTAGAACATGTAACCCTAAAATTGAAACCTTGTGAACTTGATATAAGTAAATAAAGGAAATTTGTGTTTTGGTAAATAGGTTTTGTTTCTAGAACCTTCCAATGGCAACTGATGTCTTGCAACCTAGTTGTAGATACTTTAATAAAAAAAAATTATTCCATAATTTTTCTAGCTAACCCTAGGTTGTTTCTTTGAGTCTCAAGTGGTTGTTTAAACGTGGCACTACATAGGGCCTTCTAATGATTATATAGATGAATGGGGATTATCCCAGATCATTACCAATCCTTTGATAAGTGTTATGGCATTCTTAACTTATCAATATGCTTCCATCTTGACTGATGAATCTTCTATCACAATGAGGAGATCCATATGTAATGATTTTATTGAACCTCATGAATCCATAATCTCCTACTTTCATTGACATTTACTCACTACAACTTGTAAGATACCTTTGAGGATTTTAATTCCCCATCTAGAAAATAATCCATCATTTTCTTATCCACTAGTGGATCTTGAGGTTAAGGATTATTAAAATACAATTCTCAATCAACCAATTAGGAAGGTCTCAACTATTCTAACTTCTCCTAAAGTAATCCAAGGATACATCAATACATTATCCTAAGTATTCTTCGCTTGACTAAACATTTATCCACTGCTGCAATTTACTCTTGACTGAAGGCACCTTGACTAGAAGAAATCTCCCATCCTAGTGTTCTATGATAATCATAGGATTCCTACCTGCTTTCACATACTTCTTCTATGTATTCCTTATACTTATTTGCATTTTATTTCAAAGTTTGGATTGAAACCTACTCCATAGCATCATAAATGATCTCTCTCCTCCCTTCAATCAATTAGATAACAGGAAGTTTACAAGTCATTGTTACATGATGTTCATAGATGATCATTCATAAGGGACCCAAGCATCACTTCATGGTAGTTGACAACTAACATTCTTGATTGTGATTCCGGCCTTCAATAATTCAGGTCCTATGACATTTGGTAAGGAAGATTATAAATCTATTGGATATACTGGGGATCTTGAGGCCTCCCTAGACGAGAGGGCGACATAAGTGCATGAGGTATTCATGTTCCTCCTACGAACTACACTTTATGAGGTGATTACTCTATGTTCTTCAGAAGCTTTAAAATGAGCTTTCGTTCTCATCCCGGTACCCACACTAAATCTTTTAGTGATCTTTTGGGGATGGAATCTTCCTATGGGAATTTCAGACATCTAGGTCTAGCACCCTAAAAGGTACAAACATTACACTACTTGCTTCTTCCTCATCAGGCCTTATTTTCAGTGACCCATTTCAATTTACGTTCCCATCTGCAATCATAAATTAAGGCTCATGTAAAAGTTTTTGGCTTCCATTGCATAGTGCCCACTACAATATGTTATTTCACTTTCTTCAGACCTGTCACAAGAAAATATAGACTTTGGGAGTTACATATTCTAGTACCTTTTTAGGTGGTGGTCTAAACTTCCCCCACTTTCTATGAAATATGCCTTATATTAAATGGGAATTTTATTTGAAATAGTTACACTCAAAATTGGAAGATGTTGTAAGAACATGAATCATAGCATTTTGAGTCTAGTTTCTAAGCTACTAAATTTTATTGAAAACGGTTAAGTTTAAGTGGGTCAAATAACTAAAATACCAACAGGTGCTCCTATTTTTGTTCAAAAACATAATAGAGTGACTTTCGTGCCCCCCACCATTTTTTGAGCACCATTTAGTATTTTTGAAAACCCTTTGGTAGAAAGATAGCTAGGAGCATCTAGTTTGGGCTCCATTTTTTTTAGATTTTTTTAGCGAGTATTTTTTTTTATGATTTTTCTAGTACATAAATTTTAAATTTTGAAAAATAACAGAGCTCTGACCATGCCCCCCCTAACTA
Organism: Taxus chinensis; assembly: GCA_019776745.2. Lineage (NCBI taxonomy): Eukaryota > Viridiplantae > Streptophyta > Pinopsida > Cupressales > Taxaceae > Taxus > Taxus chinensis. The sequence continues at coordinate 662,088,046 of CM034152.1, forward strand.
CCTCAAAAAATATCAAAAATTAGATTTTTTTTTTAATATGTATAGAATTAGGCCTAGTTTGGGCTAGTATATTTTTTTTCAATTTCGATGAGCCAAAAAAAAGATACACGATGAAAGATAGACGTGTTTAAACTTCAAAAAATAGCTACAAAAAGGCATAGTTAGAAAATAAATAATATGGAAACCTTATATTAGTCAAAGAAAATTTAAAAAATTATATTTTTAGAAAGAAGAAAGTTTGCTCTACGTCTTAGTCATATTTTTATTAAATGAATCAATTGTTTTAATTTGATTTATGATGGGTGGAAGTGGCATTTTAGCATTTTTCTGCAAAAACACGTTGTTTGTTGTGTTTGTGCAGGTCCATGCCTCAGGCTTGGGGATCCAAACTGGATCCAAGCCTTGAGGCATGCCTTGGAAAAAGGGGAAAACATAACACATACAAGTTATGCACATTTGTTCTTTACATATATTATGGGCCCCCAATGTCCTTTTCACCTCTTTCATGGGATTTATGTCCTCTTTCTATCTAGTCTGTAGATTCTATACATTCTTTGTGAATTTTGAGTAGTTCATCTTGTCCCCTACCCCACTATATATATTTTTTATAATCATGGTGACAAAATATGACGTAAGGACAAGAGGAAAGTCAAGAACAAGACACCAGAGAAATTGGAAGAGATGAGAATAAAGAAAGTGAAGAGGATGCAAAAACTTCATGCAGGGCAAGGTACATCTGCTATATCAAATGTACCTAATGTTTTAGAAAATGAGGATGAAATACATAATGAAAATGTAGAGAATAATGATTTTGCAATGAATATTGATATTGAATTGAATGATAATGTTGGTATGGATGAAGAAATTGATATGAATCCAAATGTTGAACCTTTACCTGAGAATCCAAATGTTAATCCTGAAATTTGTATGGAAACACTGAATGAAGAAAGTAACCTTGTTAATGAATCTTCACCTCTAAGAACACCTCCTTCCATTTTGTGAAGAAAACCAATTCACTTAATTGAAATTGATGAAAACATTATAAAACCAATGCCTAACAAAATGTCTGAAAGAAATGCGAGAAGAAAAGCTAGGGGAATTTGGGATAATTACTTTGAGAATTTAAATGACACACAAAGATGTCAATTATTTGTTACATTGATGAAATTAATTAAGATGAGACCTACAATGAAGACCCTGGGGTTAAGAACATCTAATGTTGTTGATCGAAATGCGTCAATTGTTGAAAATATACATAAAGCATACCAAACTGTAGGTGTCAACAGATGCACCAAAGATAGTAATGCTACATGACATGCACTTACTAATTGTATAGTAAGTGATAAAATAGTTAATAAATGCTTGATTAGAAAAACAAGTAGAGCTTTGAAGCTAAACAAAAAAACACTAACGAAAGCAATAGGGAGACGCAAAAGTCTTGAGTCAGTCAATAACACTGACTATTGGGCATTCTCTAGTAGAATCCCATGGAAAGACAAGAATACGTATGATATTCTAAAAGAATTACTTGTAAAGTATTGGAATGAGAACACAAGGGTGTCACCGAATAGAAGAGATACAGTAAAAAGAAGAATAGGTTCTCGTAATCGTGAATTATGTGCAAAACATTTCTTGGATATGACTCAAACACAATTTTTCTCTAAGTTTAAGAATGAAAATCCACAAATTAACATTAGCCAAAGATTCTTTGAAATGAACAAACCCTTTTATGTGAAAATCAATCACTCACGTACCACTTGTTGTTGCAGGCATCATGTTGAATTTTCAATGCATTATGATGTTTTTTTGTCAAATACGTTGTGTTTTGCATACTGACATCATGTTGCAGGAGTGTGGATTAAATGTCCCACCAAAATCTGCAAGGGAATTTATTCCTATGATATTTTGTGAAAAATCAACTAGACAATTTTTTTTATAACAAAGCATGTTTGGATGGAACGTGCAACGTATGTGGTGGCTTGCCAAAATTGAAAATTTGTATCCATGAGGAGAGTACAGATTCAATAGGAAAATAATTAGTTGGTTTCAAAAATATAAATAGTGGCATATCAATTAAAAGATGGAAAATAATCTAAGAGGTGTGAGCTTGTTACAGAACAATTACCTGTATCAGAATATATGGTCAAATTCAGAGAGGAAATTGTTTATGAGTATGCAAGGCACACACATAGAGCTCGATGGTTGGATGAACAATTCAAGTTAAGAAAGGACACATTCCCACTTGGTACTATTGTTTCAGTAGTTGACTTCACAGAGAATTACACATTGCAGCCACAAATGGAGGTTCAGTCTCAATACTATAACTCAGTGCAAGTTGTTATTTTCGTGCATATAACATTCATGCACTCTCCAGAAAGCACTAAGAAAGATCAAAAAATATTAAGAGAGTATCATTTCTACATCAGTGATGATCAAACACATTCTACAAAATATGTGCAAGGGTGTTTCTAGGTGTTTTATGTGAACTTGAATGAGAGGAACATTTTTTTCAATCAACATTACATTTGGTCAGACAACTGCACATCACAATTCAAGAATGCACAGATGTTTTATTGGCTAAGAAGGATGCACAAAGAAACAGGTGTACAACATATCTGGATTTTTACTGAGGTAGGACATGGGAAAGGAGAGCATGATGGTGCAGAGCATGTGTGAAAAGAGCACTTGCAAGAGAAGAGTTAAAGTTCAAGGATGGTGCTAAATTTACAGGTGTAAAAAAGCATTGTTGATTGGTGTGTCAAGAACATGGGCCATGAATCTCAAGAGAGTTCAATGGTTCATAGATATTTTTGGTTGATAGAGGAACAACATTTGGCAAGCTATGAAGATTGTATGACAGTTACAGGATCAAGTGATATGCACTCATTCCGTAGTTCAGATGCAAGTTCTTGGACTATTTATACTAGGTGCATGACATGTTTTTGTATATCATGCATTGATTTTGCATGGAATGAATGTGAGTCACAGTAGTGGGTGGATGAATGGACTTGTAGACCTCTAATTCCACTTGACACATATCAAGTTCCATGAGCATTACAACTTGCAGTGTCTTCAGATCATATGACAACATCACCTGACTTTGACCAAGTCTCTGATTTAGTGCAACAAGGTACATATGTATGTCATGTTTTAGATTTATAAATTATTAAATGATCAACTCTTAATGTATTTTAAATTTGACTTGAGTTTTACTTTGTGATGTAGGGCACATTTTTGTAGTTATTGCGACAGAATTTAATGAAGAGGGAACAAACTACTTCTTGTCTTGTTGTGTAGAGGGGAAAAAATTGACTTCCACAGTCATTGATGGTGAAGGCCTTGAGTATCCCACTGGGTCAGTGGTAGTCACTGGAACTTGGCTTCGAATGATATCCTATCAAAAAATCAAATACTTGGTTGTTTGAAGACTATGAAGTACATCGAAAGATACTTCACTATTCACATTTGGTTCTTGCAACAAATATTCAATTGATCAAATATCGAGGTAGGCCATTAAACAAGAATATGTGGAAGGTTCGTGAATCAAGATCATGAAGCAATTCTTGCTACTGTCAAGAGTAGAGTTGATCCTTGCGGTTCATTGGATTGAATTTGCAAAGGTATGTTCTTCATGAATTTAATTTGAATATTTACTTTAATGATTTTGTTAAAATTTTGTAGGATTTAAAATTCTATTTAATTTCTTACTAACATGTTTATGTAGGTTAGTGGTGCCAAAAAAGCTTCCACCTTCACGTGGTTGGCACTGTTAGTAGAGAATTTATTATTCTTGAAGCCAAGAGAAGCTAAGGGAAATTAAATATTAGAAAGGAACAATAAACATAAATTCTCATTTCACCACCTATATTGTAAAAATATCTTATTAAAATTCTCATTTCACCACCTATATTGTATGAACCACCTATATTATTCATGTGGTTGGCAATGGACAACCTTACACTGACTCAGACTGGACTATTTGGACACTTTTGCAAACAATAGGACAACGAGAGGACCAAATTGAGATGGAGAAAACTGAGATGGGATTTTGTAGAGGGTACCAACACGAGGTGTAGGATCTGACGGGACCTTTCTAGGTGCCACAGAAGTCTGAGAAATCACCCGGTGAACTTATAGCATTTTTTGGTCTCAGGGCTCTTAAGGGACTATGCCTAGACGAAGTAGCCTAAAAGCACCAGGAGTGTAGGGAACCAAAATGACACCTCCCTAAGCATTTACCAGGCCATCCCGATGCATGTGTGTAGTTGGTTTGGTCCCATGAGCTTCATTTGTAAAATATAGCATCAGACAACCTTACACTGACTCAAACTGGACTATTCAACACTTTTGCAAACAATAGGACAATGAGAGGACCAAATTGAGATGGAGAAAAATGAGATGGTATTTTGTAGAGGGTACCAATGTGGAGGTGTAGGATCTAATGAGACCTTTCTAGGTGCCACAGAGTCCTGAGAAATCACTTGCGAACTTATAACATTTTTTGGTCTCAGGGCTCTTAAGGGACTACACCCGGATGAAGTAGCCTGGAAGCACTGGAGAGCATTGGAACCAAAATGACTCCTCCCTAGCATTTACTAGCCATCCTGATGTGTGTGCATAGTTGGTTTGGTCCCATGAGCTTCCATTTGCAAAATATAGCATCAAACAACCTTACACTAACTCAAACTACACTATTTTGCTTTTGCAAACAATAGGACAATGAGAGAACCAAATGAGATGGAGAAAACTGAGATGGTATTTTGTAGAGGGTACCAACATGGAGGTGTAGGATCTAACGAGACCTTTCTAGGTGCCACAGAATTGAGAAATCACCCGTTGAAGTTATAACATTTTTTGGTCTTAGGGCTCTTAAGGGACTACGCCCAGACGAAGTAAATCTGGAAGCACCGAGGAGCATTGGATATTAAAAAACACCTCCACTAGCATTTACCTAGCCATCCTGATGTTTGCATAGTTGGTTTGGTCCCATGAGCTTCCATTTGCAAAATATAGCATTGGACAACCTTACACTGACTCAAACTACACTATTTTGCACTGTTGCAAACAATAGGACAACGAGAGAGAATTGAATGGAGATGGAGAAAACTGAGATGATAATTTTGTAGAGGGTCCCAACATGGAGGTGTAGGATTATGACGAGACCTTTCTAGGTGCCACAGAGACTGAGATATCACCCGTCGAAGTTATAACATTTTTTGGTCTCAGGGCTCTTAAGGGACTACTCCTAGACGAAGTAGCCTAGAAGCACCGAGAGCATTTGGAACCTAAAATAACACCTCCATAGCATTTACCTGGTCACTCTGATGTGTGTGCACAGTTGGTTTGGTGCCATGAGCTTTTGTTTGCAAAATATAATGTTGGACAACCTTACACTGACTCAAACTACACTATTTTGCACGGTTGCAAACAATAGCACAACGAGAGAACCAAATAGAGATGGAGAAAACCAAGATAGGATTTTGTAGAGGGTCCTAAAATGGAGGTGTAGGATCTGATGAGACCTTTCTAGGTGCCATGGAGACCGAGAAATCACCTGTCAAAGTTATAGCATTTTTTGGTCTCAGGGCTCTTAAGGGACTCACCCAGATGAAGTAGCCTGGAAGAAAGGAGCATTGGCTACAAAAAAATACACCTCCACTAGCATTTACCTAGTCACCTCAGACATGTTTGCATAGTTGGTTTGGTGCCATGAGCTTTTGTTTACAAAATATTGTGTTGGACAACCTTACACTGACTCAAAGTACAATATTTCACATTGTTGCAAACAATAGGACAATGAGAGAACCAAATAGAGATGGAGAAAACTGAGATAGGATTTTGTAGAGGGTTCACAACATAGAGGTGTAGGATCTGATGAGACCTCTCTAGGTGCCACAGAGTCTGAGAAATCACCCATCGAAGTTATAACATTTTTTGGTCTCAGGGCTCTTAAGGGACTACGCCCAGAAAAGTAGCCCGGATGTACCAGGAGTGTTGGCTACCTAAAAAAACACCTCCACTAGCATTTACCTAGCCATCTCAATGTGTTTGCACATAGTCAGTTTGGTTCCAAAAGCTTCCATGTTTGCAAAATATTGCATTGGACAACCTTACACTGACTCAAATTGTACAATATTTCACATGGTTGCAAACAATAACACAGTGAGAGAACCAAATTGAGATGGAGAAAACCAAGATATTGAATTTTGTAGAGGGTCCCAACATGGAGGTGTAGGATCAGACTAGACCTCTCTAGGTGCCACATGAGACCAAGATATCACCTGTCGAAGTTATAGTCATTTTTTGGTCTCAAGGCTCTTAAGGGACTACGCCGGACAAAGTAGCCTAGAAGCACTGGGACCATTCTAACCAAAAAAATCCTCCAACAAGTGTTTACCTGCAGTCACCTAGATGTGTTATGTAGTCGGTTTTTGGTTCCAAAAGCTTCTGTTTGCAAAATATTCATTGGACAACCTTACACTGACTCAAACTACAATATTTTGCACTGTTGCAAACAATAGGACAACGAGAGAACCAAATCGAGATGGAGTAAATTGAGATAGGATTTTGTAGAGGGTCCAACATGGAGGTGTAGGATTAGATGAGACCTCTCTAGGTGTCATGGAGACTGAGATATCACCCGTCGAAGTTATAGCCTTTTTTGGTCTCATGGCTCTTAAGGGACTACACCCGGATGAAGTAGCCTTGGAAGAATGACACCATCCGACATCAAAATGAATACCTCCAATAGCATTTACCTAGCCACCCCAAACATGTTGGGTGTAGTTCATTTTAGTGCCATGAGCTTTTGTTTACAAAATATGCATTGGACAACCTTACACTGACTCAAAACTGCAGTATTTTGCATGGTTGCAAACAATAGGACAACGAGAGAACCAAATCGAGATGGAGTAAACCATGATAGGATTTCCTAGAGGGTCCTAACATAAAAGGTGTATCAATTAGATGAGACCTCTCCAGGTGCCATGGAGACCGAGAAATCACCCGTCAAAGTTATAGTCTTTTTTGGTCTCAAGGATCTTAAGGGACTACTCAAAGTATCCCAAAAAGGCAAGAGAGCACCTCTGACACCAAAACATGAAGCCTCCAAAAGCATTTACCTTTTGTATCACCCCTTAGAGTGTTCACGAGATTTCATTTTGGTTTCAGTTCAGTGCTTATGTTTGCAAAATATCATTGGACAAACCTTACACTGACTCAAACTGCAATATTTGCATGGTTGCAAACAATAACACAACGAGAGAACCAAATCAAGATGGAGTAAAAACTGAATCAGGATTTTGTATATGACTGACATGGAAGAAGAGAAAATAAAATGAAACCTTAAGGAAAATTAGAAGGACAATGATCCCCGTAAATTTATATCTTTTCAACAAAGGACTAATATGGCTATTAAGGGACTACGTCCTCGAGGATCAATTCAGTAATCACTGTACCTAGGGAAAGTAAGCAAATTTGGTCACTTGCTATTCAATATAAGAACTTGAAATTCTGTCACATCAACTAAGCCTTCCACTATTTCCTTAATTAGTAATAGAACCATCAACAAGACTGATATGGCTTAGGACCACATGATTTTCTTGTACAACAAATAATCATGAAAAGTAGCAAGGGACTTTGGCCATGCAAGATTACACAAGAAAGGGTTATCTAATATGGGAGTGGTTGGAGTACAATCTTACTTGACTCATATTCAGTATTTGTACACATTGTTACAAAAAAAATAGTGGACTTCAATGAATGGATAAGAACCAAAAGAGGTTGATAAATGTAGAAATTTTAATTTCATGGGTACCTTAAAAAATGATAGGGGAGTCAACAAGCCTAGTGATAGGCTTAGTGATGTTCCAGGAATTGATAATTCACCTTCTATCATTATAAATGGAAGCTTCAAGGAGCTCCTTAGGACTACGCCCAGAACAAATAGTCTCCATGTATCAACAAGGACCTAGTGAAGGGTGTTATGTGACCTTCCAAACAACTTGAAAGACATTCCTATTTATGATGTCATAACACAGGAATTTGCCACAAAGTCTCTATCTGAAAATGATACTGGTGTCTGGGTAGTTCAAGCCTTCATCTGAAAAGTATCATTATGTGCAAACAAACAATCTAAACATTGATTTAATGCAACATGAAAATAAAATTGAACCTTAGAAAATCCTCTCAAATTTCCAGGATCTAAGGTCTAGGTCTAGGTCGTGTTCCTGGTCCTGTCATGTTTCTATTTTTGGTTCTAGTTTTAATCGTGGTCATCAAATATGGAAGTTTTAGGAAAGGAATCCAAACTTGAAGAATTATTCCCATTTAGATTGTTGGCAATCCAATGGAGTGGACACTTGCCTGTGGAATTTGGTTGGTGGAAGGTGGGGTTGTTCCCTTGTTGGTTTTTTCTCATGGCGTCATAGGTAGCCTTTTTGGTATTATTGGAGAGAACTCCCCATGCTTGTGTGATAAGTTTAAAATCTCCCTCGTCTCCTGGGAACTTGTTTTTATCAGGATGCAATAGCAAGGCTAGTTTTAGCGGGAATTAACAAAAAAAGAAAACAAATTTGACTGGAATTACTTACAAAATGCATTCCTTTGGCTTATCTTTATAAATGCAATTCGGCTTTCCAAGTTCTCCATATTTGCCAAATTTGGGGTGAATTGACATTCTGGACCTCTGAAAGTGAAGAAAATGGTGAGTTCATTTCCCCCAACCTTTCTTGAAGTGAATTTAAATGAAATGAAATTTGGAATTTGGAGGTGGCACATGGTAGACATTGATTTTCCTACCACCGATTTACTTATTGATGATTAATTGTTATTAGTTGGATTTATTTGCCATTATTATGATAAGTACATTTTTGAGATTGCCAAATCACCATCAGGTTTATTCATGAGAATACAATTATTATTGTGGCACGGTGGAGGAAACTCCTTAAATCCTCCCATAATTATGAATACCTCTCCTACATAACCTCATACAAGTGGATATATGCTACACAGTACAGTGGGACAAGGCTAGTTAGTGCTTCAAGAGTGAAAAGTGAAAAGGTGAGCTCTAAGGAGTTGTAGAAGGAGTTGGAGTCTAAGATTTTGGGAGCACCTTAGGGATGGAAAAAGTGAACTAATGAAGCTTGTAAGACTTTCTGGGTATCCTTAGATCCTTCTATCCATGCTTGTTGCAAAAAACATTGTCTTAAGGGGCATAGTTGACAGTTTTGGTAAGATGAACAACAATGGTGTTTGGAGCCTTATGAATCAAGTTAGTGATGGTCCTAATGATTTTCTGAGGTGTTTTAATAGGGGAGAAGACTAAGAAGCATTGAAGAATGTAGTAGGTGCATGATAAGATAGGAACCAATACAAAGAGACCATGAGCAAAGAAGAAGCACAAGTAAGGTAAATACACATATACACATTGATAAATTGAACGAATAATTACTCAGATTAGATAACTCTTTATATACATACATTATATAAATATTGATTTCCAAAGTTTCATGCATATTATACATTGAAAATGCTAGTATACAACACCAATAAATGAAAAAATAATCCATAATGTCTTATATTGTCAAGTGCACATCATATTAGTTTCATACAAAAATAATCTCAGAAATGTAAGGTCTCATACAAAAATATTGAGTTCCAAATTGTATTAACGTGCACAATAAATATAAAAATGCATGAATAGGTCATATAATATCAAGTGAATGCCATATAGGCATACATACAATGTCGAACGTGCATACAATGCCATGCACATAGGCATACATAAGAAAAAACATGTCATAAGACATATATATATCCTAATCATCAAAATATATCCCTCTCTTGGCCTTGCTCGAAGAAGGCCCTCCCTTAGACATAGATGGAGATCTGTGAGATGACTTCGGATCCTCCAAGTGCTCCATACTATGAGTCCTCTTCTGCTCAAAATATCACTTGTAGTTGAACCTGTAAATGCAAACAATTTTTTTGTCAAAACTTAATATATAAGTTTTCAACATGTATAAGACCATGCTAATGAAACTATTTACATTTACATGCACTTACCGCAATCTCTTGGTCATGCTGAATCTGCATCTCATGCTCAGATGAGTCATCGGGAGCTCCTGGAGCATGAACGGGGGTATCAAAATGATGAGCTCGAGGAGTTCGTGCCCTCAAAGTAAAAATGGAAGGGGTTGAACCCTACATACACATAAGATCACAAAATCAAACATCAAAATTAGCCAAAATAGAACTATGTTAACAATAATTTTTTTGAATGCAGATCAAAAAATTTACACCAACTAAGTACATGTATGTGTAATGACAATATTTTAACTAATTTTATCAATATACAACTATTTTTTTATTGTGCCATGCCTGTGAATCATATGAACAGGGTTGCTACCTGTCGCAGGTAACTCCTGCGTATACACAATGAAGGACATTATTAACATAATTTAATAATGCTACAATGAAGGACATTATTTTAAACATAATTTAACATAATATGAATTACATGAGCTATTTAACAAAAATACATGTAGTTTGAATACCTCAGTGAGTTGTTGCGCAGATGAAATTGCAACGGAAACACCTTTCTCTACTCCTCGCAGAGATGGTGGTGTGTCTAGTGAGGTCATCAACTTTATCAAACATATATCACGTCAAGTTAGTTGAACATATATAATATATATACAAGAACATACATATATATAGACATATATTTGAGTTCAAAAGTTGAGTCTAGTTTCATACATGAAAATTTTACACAATTAACATTCTAAATTACCTCTGTGAATGTATGCATAGGCATGGTGCTCGCAGCCTGTGGTCGGGATGATGACATCCCTCCCACACTGTAATATCAATGCATACATGTACAAATACAATTATTTCAAAAATTTAACATATATAAGTAAATCAAGTACTCAGATCTTTTTGTAACATACATAATAAAAAATAACAAATACCTGCGAAGGTGTCACTGATGTCTAGAATCCAAATGTATCACTCAAAAAGGTGTCTGACATAGCAACATTATCATGTGTACCACCAAGCGAAAACTCCACCAACACCAGTATGCATGAAAGTATCATCCTCCTTGGGCCCCAAGCATATGCTACCACATGACGAGAAAAGATGTGGCCTCATGCTAGTACTTCCTGAGGGAATACTCTATGTACCTCCATGAACATCTGGATCAGAAATGTCCCTTGTATGTCAGACAAGGGTATCAAATAGCCCCTGAAGCATGTGGAGTGTATCAATCTCTATTGTCTCCTTCACTGCTAGAGGGACAGTCTCAGGGTGAGGGGGATTTTGTGTGGGGACTCTACCCTGCTGAATAGGTGCATGTTGTGCACCTGGTTGATCCTGTGCAGAGCCTTTTCCTTGGCCTTGGAAATCCAAAAATCAAAATAGTTCAGGATCTCATTGAGGATAAAATCACAATAGAGTTTCCTCAAAAATTATAGTGGAACCTCATTGTTATTGCAAGGTGGAAAATCAAACACCATCCACCATTGGTCCCAAAAATTATTTTTAATCAAATCACTATTGCACCAGTGGATTGGAAACCATTTGCATGACAACAAAATAGGAAAATTGGTTTGGGGGTCCGTGAATAAGGCACATATGAGGTCTTTTGTAATTTATTTTTTCTTTACATCCGCATATGACAATTTTTGGCGTAATATTCCCTACAATGCTCTCTATAAGATGTCCAAATGATCAATTTGACTCGTTTCCACGTCAACTTGAGCCACTAATGCCTCCAATGTGTTTGTAAGAGAGGCACGGTGGGGGTTTGTAGAATGGGAATCCCTCATTTTTTTATTAATTCCTCAATTTCAATCTTTTTTCCACTATATGGGCTGCTAAATCCTCCTGACTACCCAGGGGATGTTCAACAACTGTAGGAGGGCTAGGAGGGTTCACAGGAATTGCAGGGTTTGGTTGTGGTTGAGGTGGAACTGTAAACAATAAAAAAATGTATTCAATTCAAATTCTACTATATAATTACCAAATTTCAATGCAATTTAGAGAAAATAATTTTTCCTACCTCTTCTCTGTGGCGCCATTGTCGATTCTGATCTTTCGCGGCGATTCTCAGACGATCGTGGGAGCTAGATGCAGCTAAATATAAAACGTGAGTGCAGGGTTTTGTTGTCAAACTCATTTGGGGGAAAATAAAATGAATAGGGCTCGAGCCCTTTTTTATTTATAGTTTAGTATAACGCATACGCGTTATAGGTTTGTGAATTATCGAACCAAAGACCACTCAGGAAATACATGTATTTTCTTCTTATTCCAAACCTTCCCACTGCACCAAATATTTGTTATAGCTCCCATGTCTAGAAGTGATTATCTTTTGGTCGAAGACACGCATTACCCTTTCCTTTTTCTTCTTCGACATATGTTGCTCCCAGTTAATTTCTTCCTCCTCCACAACATTTTCCTCATGACCAAGACACTTATATAAGTCATAAACTTTTAAAAACTGATGAGATAACAAAGCTATTAGGTAGTTCCACCTTATAGGATGGCCCAATCTTCTTATACTTTTAATTTATTATATGTCCCCTTTGGAAACCTCTCATTTTTAAGATGAACCATCACCATATCTCCTTCTTCAAATACATTTACTCTCCTAACTTAGCATCTACAACTACTTTATATTGTGCATTATTGACTTTCAACTTTTCCCTCGCTTCTTCTTGTAATTGTAGAATGTGTTCTGCAAATGCTTCTGCATCATCACTAATTTTATCTTCACCAGGTAACACAATCAAATCCAGGACCCCCCCCCCTTAGGGTTCCTACCATATACAATATGGAAAGGACACCTTCTTGTTGACCTGTTTACCAAGCTGTTATAAGCAAATTCAGCTCATGGTAAAACCAAGTCTCCGTTGTTTCAACTTTTCTCCAACTATGCAACATAGGAGATTTCCCAAGCTTTTGTTCACTACTTATGGGGGTGATATGCACTACTGAACTATAGTTGTGTCCCCATTTTCCTCCACGGATTCTTCCAAAAGTGACTCAAAAACTTTGTGTCCCGATCTGAAGTGATCATTCTCGAAACTCCATACAACCTAACCACTTTTGAAAAAAACAAATCTGCAACCCTTGAAGCATCACTAGTTGTCTTACAAGCAATGAAATGTACCATCTTAGAGAACCTATTTCAACCACAAAAAAGATAGAATCATTCCCTCGTTGTGTGTTAGGAAGCCCCTAACATGAAATCCATACTCAAATGAACTCATGGCCTTGTAGGGACAAGTAATGGCGTATATAACCCAGTAGTCTGTGCATGGGCCCTTAGCCATTTGGCACACTCTACATCTTGCTACAATCCTACTTATGTCCCTCTTTACATTTGGCCAATAATAATTTTCTACAACAAGAGTAATTGTCTTACTTACACCAAAGTGTCCAGCCAACCCCCCACTATGCAATTCTCTTATAATATTTTCTCTCATTGAACCAAAAGGGATGCACAATTGTTTTCCCCTAAATAAATAACCATCCTACATCAAATAATTAGAAGAACCACTACCCACTGTAGGGTCCTTACATTGTCTCACAACATCACCAAAATATTGGTCACCTTTATACAATTCTTTAACTGCCTCAAACCCTACTACCCTCATTTTCCATTGTTGTCAAAAGTGCTACACACCTACTCAAGGCATTAACAACTTGATTTTGCTTACCTGACTTACGCTTTAAGAAAAAAGCCTATTCTTGCAAAAACAAAACCCATTTTGCATGCCTACTATTTAGTTTATTTTGCGTTCTTACATACCTCGAGGCTTTATGGTTAGTAAAGAGTACAAATTCCCTAGCTACAAAGTAGTGTCTCCAATGCCTTAATGTCTAAACAATAGCATAAAATTCTACATCATAAGTAGAATATTTCCTCTTATTCTCATTTAGCTTTTCACTGAAGAATGCCACAAGCCTTCCTTCTTGACTCTGTACAGCTCCAATCCCGACATGTGAGGCATCATAATCAACCTCAAAGACCTTGCTAAAATATGGTAATACCAAAACACGTACCTCTGACACTTTCTTCTTCAACAATTCAAAACTATTTGTTGCTTCCTTGATCCATACAAAATCCATCCCCTTTGTACACTCTGTTATGGGTGCATCAATGCTACTGAAATTCTTGATGAACTTCGTATAAAAAGTTGCTAATCCATGAAAACTGCGAACCTCTGTCACATTCCTTAGAATAGGCCATTCCAAAATCACCTTTACTTTTTCTTCATCCATCCTCACTCCACCCTCTGAGATGACAAACCCCAAAAAGACTATACTTTTTTCAAGAAATCTACACTTCTTTAAGTTTGCATACAAATTCTCTTTGCGTAACAATTCTAACACCAATTTCAGATGTAATAAGTGTTCTTCCACTGTCTTATTGAATATCAAAATATCATCAAAATAGACAACAATAAACTTACCATTATATTCTTAAAGTACTTTATTCATCAACCTCATGAATGTACTGGGTACATTAGATAGCCCAAATGGCATCACCATCAACTCCTACAATCCATATTTTGTTTTGAAAGTTGTTTTCCATTCACTGTAGGTCAATCTTGCTAAAATATCGGGCTCCTGCTAGCACGTCCATCATATCATCCAATCTTGGAATTGGGAATCGACACTTAATCTTGATTTTATTTATGGACCTATTGTCCACAACACATTCTCCAGTCTCCATCTTTTTTGGGATTCAATAGCATTGGAGTTGCACATGGACTCGTGTTTTCTCTCAGTAACCCTTTCTATATTAGATTTTTCACTTTCCTATTCAACTCCTCACTCTGTGTCAGACTCATCTGATAGGCTGCCTGATTTGGAAGGGATGATCCTAGGATCAAATCAATGTGGTATTGTATATCTCGCTTCGAAGGTAACCCATCTAGTAGCTCATCTGGTATGACATCTTTGTAGTCTTTTAGTACCTTTACTGCTGCAACAAGTTATATTAAATTCCTCTATTTCCACCTTCTTTGACATCAACGAATAACACCAGCCAACTTCTTCCATTTCTGTAACAAACTCTTTTGTAGCCAACAAACACTCACTCTTATCTTCTTCCTTGATGGGTAACAAGACCACCTTTACGTCATCCTTCCAAAAATTATATGTATTTTTCCCTCTGTCATGCGTAACCTTGCTATCATATTGTCAAGGCCTCCCTAATAATATATGGCATGCATCCATTGGGATAACATCACAACACACTTTATCCTTGTAGGTGTTCCCAATCAAAACCTTTATAAGGCATCTTTTATTTATGGTTACTTTGGTCCCTTTCTTGAACTAGGGTATACGATAGGGATATGGGTGCTTCTCACATTTTAGGTTGAGTTTATCAACCATCAGAGTTGAAACCATATTTTCACAACTACCATCATTAATAATAATTTTACATACCTTTCCTCCAGAGGTGCATCTTGTTTGAAATATATTTATTTACAACCAAGAATCAACACCATCAACAACTCATTCTTTCTCCTTCCTTGGGAAAATCATCATCCTCCTTATCATTAGGGTTTCACCCAAGTTTGTGGAAACCTCCATTTCTTCTTCCTCTTTAGCTTGAACCAAATTTACTTGTGGTCATTCTCCTTGCCATCAATCATGTGTAGGATAGTGCAGACACTCAAAAACTATGTGCCCCTCTTCACCACATCGATAACATGTATATTTCCTTTGGGGGCTATTCCAGGCCCGTCCTCCATTATAACTTGTTCCCCTCTGAAACCCCCCCTACCTCTCTGGTAGTTACCATGGCTTTGACTAGAATCTTCACGCCCTTCTACATTAGAGGATTCATCTTTTGTAGACTTAAATCTACCTCTGCCTCTCATTAGAGATGATGATGTCCCCTCTCTTCACACCTCTTATAATATTATTCCTCTTGTTTTTTTCTTCTGATTTTAAGGTGAGTTGATAAACATCATCCAGGCTATGGATCCGAAGCACACTCAACTCATCTTGTATGGTATAACTCAACCCATTCATATACCTTGTAGCTTTATGTTCTTCAAACTCTCCTTGTTCCACCCTAATTGACAACTTGTAAAATTCATTGGTATATTCTTCAATGTTGAGACCCTCCTATCTAAAGTTTTGAAACCTTCGAAAGAGTGTCTGAGCATAATCCATAGGAAGAAACTTTTATTTCTGCTTCTTTACCATTTTATTCTAGTTTCAGATCTTGCCCTTTCCATTCCTTTGTCTTTCATTTTGCAGGTGATCCCACCAGATCAATACATGTCCAGCCAACTTAGTGTATTCAAACTTAACCTTCTTCTCATCTGAAAGGGTTTTCCACTCAAAGAATTTTTCCATGTGATTCAACCAGTCAATCAACTCCTCAGGTCGTAACCCTCCACCATAATCAAGAACATTAATCTTGATGTCGTCATTCTTTCCCTCTAAAGCTTGGATCAATCTCTCCTCAAATGGTCTCTCATTCAAGGTGTCTTCATCTCTCTCATTTTCTTCTTCAGCTCCTCCTTCATTCATTAATGGAGGTACTTCTTCAGTATCACTATCTGGGTCTGCATCCCCATTTACATGTCTCCTTCTAAGGCGGGTAACTTCTCTTGTGAGCTCAACAACTTGTCCCAGTAGCTTCTACATATGCTTATTCATCTGGGCATAACCTCCCCTCCCGCATCTAGCCATGTTTATATAAAATAAAGGCAAAAATTACATAGAAAAATGTAATATATTACCTTAACTATTCCTGCAAGATCAAAATCCCGCTTTAATACCAAATGAAGTGGATCCAACTGCAAGAGGTTGAAATACCTCCAAAACACACACAAACAATTTGCAAATAAAAACTAGAAGCTTCAAAATAGCTTTCTTCTCATTCTGGAATCCACACTAAATATTTTGCATCATTACAATCTTCCTTGTATTTCACATCTACTATAAAAACCACTAAAATGCCAAAAATTACCTACCAGCAAAACACCTCGGATGGGCCCCAAAATTTGCATGCCAAATATGCCTTCATAAATTAAGGCTCGCGCAAAATTTTGATTTATTCTAAAAAGCACAACAAAAGTTATTAAAACTCTAAGACCTAGTCAAAAGTGAAAAAAACGTTCAGAGCCAATTTTAGACCACTAGATGAAGGAATCCAACCCCGAAAATATGTCGGAATGGGCACAATCTGTCAAGAAAATTGGCCCCAGCATATTACTAATAAATATCAACCACCCTATAAAATTAAAGAAGATCCAAAGCTTCAATCAAATTCCCCTCATTTTTCAAGTCAAGTTTTCAAAAATTTTGAGTTGGTGCCTTTGAGAGATGTTTGAGCAGAGTGAGAAGTCTGGAGAGATAAAAAATTCATGCTTTGAAGAAGTTGGTGCTCATTTGCAATCTCACCCTGTTAATTTAAAATCTTGCAGTCTGCATGGTTTGATAAAATTTCTGTCTTCCCATCTGGATGCTTGAAAATTGTTTCCTTCATTCGAATGAAATTGTCAAATCCTTTTTCTATGGCGTGGATCGCATCGAGCCTAGTATTGTTTACAGTTCTTCTTTCCACGAGGAGCAATTTGTTATTTGGGCGTAAATGGTGGAGTTTTTCCCCTCTGTATTTTTTTCTACAGTCGTGAATGACGGGTGTATCTTCCCTGTCAATTTTTTTCCAACGTCCATGGATACATGGACATCTCTGATTGGATGTGGCGTGGCGGGTTTATTTGGTGAACTTGTCACTTTTGTTATTTTTGCAAAAGTGTCAAATTGGCCCCGTGGCCCGAAGGATCCTGATTGGTCTAAATCAAGCTATGGTGGAAAGGCGGGTCCTTTTTGTGTTTTGAGCACTATGGCAAAAAGGGGTAAAATTGTAAAAGTGAAGCGCAACCCCACTGGTGCCCAGGTGAAGCCATGTGTTGATGACCACGTTGAAAATTCAAAAGTGGAAAGGTGGGTCGTTGGGGCACTTTGAAGATTTTGGCTTTGTTTCGGCAAAAGGAGTAAAGTTATAAAGTGAATCAGTGCCCCACTCATGCCCAGGTAAAGCCATGTGTTAATCTCATCAAAAGTGGGAAGACGGGTCATCGGGGCACTTTGGAAATTTTTGGTTTTGTTTCCAAAAGGGAAAAGTCAAATGTTAAGCCCACGTCAAAAGTCAAAGCAGGAAGGCAGATCGTCGGAGCACTTT
Organism: Taxus chinensis; assembly: GCA_019776745.2. NCBI lineage: Eukaryota > Viridiplantae > Streptophyta > Pinopsida > Cupressales > Taxaceae > Taxus > Taxus chinensis. The sequence goes on from CM034152.1 coordinate 662,106,266, forward strand.
TGGAAATTTATCTTTGTTTCCAAAAGAAGTAAAATTATAAAGTGAGCCACGACTCCGTTACCACTCAGGTAAAGCCACGTGTCAGACCTATATCAAAAGTGAAGTTGTGGGCTTGCGGGGTTTGAGGGAGGTTTTTATAATTTTGCATTTTTTGCAAAAGGTGCAAAAGTGAATTTCGGGCCCGCGGATCCGTTTTGCAAAAGACTGCATTTTTGCCATTTTTGTACGGATTCAAATATTCAAATGAATTTCAAATGGCCATATCTTTCAACTGGAAGCTCAGATTTGGGCAAGAGAGGACTTTTTGGAAAGCTCTCGATGTCTGCTACATGGAAAATGACATGGAGAACTGACTGGATGTCTTGATTTGGGTGAAAATATGGAAAACATCTTTCACGCCATTAATATGTGATCCGACTACTTCAACTAGATCAAATTTGATCTGATCTTCCATCCTTCCTTCTTCAGCATGCCAAAGACATGCAGAACCAGACTTGACAGATTGTAGGTGGATTTGCAGGGGCATTGATGGTTGGTGGTTGAGCTTCCAAATCAGATTTCTTTCCTTCTCTTCTTCTCCTCTCTTTGCTTCATCTATAAATGTAAGAGCTTGGCTCATTGCAGTTGTTGGACTCTGATACTTTTGAAGTGTAAATAGAATCGAAAGCAATCAATACAGAAGAATTTCCCCTTTCTCTCTATCTTCATCTATTGTCTCTTCTTGCTTTCCTAAAATCTGTGGATCATTTATCTTCTGTAATAAGAAACTTTGTGTTCTTATTGATATGATTTCTAGAACTTTGTGTCTATGGAATGATATCTTATGTTGTGAATGAGAATGATTTTGTTCTGTATCACCTTTTCTCAGTACGTATAAGGTTATACTCTGCTATCTATATTTCCTGAAAGTACTGTTATATTTTTCTCTTTCCTTTCTTCAGTTTCTTCCATTCGTTTGTATTGATAAGCTATTTTGGTAAAAAAAGCATTTCAAGATGTCAGAAGTCCAGCCTTAAGATGAAAGTTGTACATTTGTATATAAGCTTTGTTGCTTGCTTTCAATAAGGGAACCTCTCCCATAAAGAGGAGGGACTTGTTGTCCCCTGACTGTGGTTTTGTTAAAGTACCATTTTAAAACCCAATAGTTTTTGGTGACTCCGCTGGGGATTTTGTTTCAACGTATCCCTTTCTAAAACAACTTCAAGATCATTTTTTTGGTCTGGTGACTCTACGATATACACATGGGAAGAAAGCTCTGGGGTTGAAGATTCTCATTTTCAACTTCTGGAGCAACAAAACTTCTCTCTTCTTCTAGCAAGAAGGAACAGAGGAACTCGTTCTGCAAGCACACCTCCTGTTAAAGACAGAAATTCCAAGAATAACATTCCTCCAGAACAACTCAGCCCTAATCTTCTTGCTCTGATACTTGCTGGTGTTTCAGTTCCCCTTCAGACAATCTTCCCACAGATGGCAACACCTCTACCTTGGGGACAATGGATTGGGCCTCTTGCTCTTCCTCAACCATTGCATGAGTTACCCAGGAGTAGTAGGAAAGGTTTTCCTAAATTCTGAGGTGATGGGAAGGTACACCCAGATGAACACATTGCAGCCTTCAACGTTGCATGTGGGATTCTTGGGATTGAGCATGAAGACATTTCTGTCAGGCTCTTTGTAGAAACATTGCAGGATAATGTTGTTGATTGGTTCTATCATCTTCCTGCTGGGTCAATTACTGATTGGACCACCTTGACAACTCAGTTTGAGCAACGTTTCAAACCTGCTGAAGATGTGCATGCTCTCTTGGCTCAAATTTCTCATATCAAGAAGGAACCACATGAGCCCATGAGAGAATTTGTGGCCAAATTCAACAAGCTCATTCATAAAATTCCACAGAACACTCGTCCTGTAGATCAAATCCAAAAATTCTTCTTCCTCAATGCTCAGTTACCTGAAGTAAGCTATGCACTAAGGAGAGCTAACCTTGCAACTCTGGATGTTGATCAGCATTTGGCTATCAGTGTTGAGGATGATTTAATCATGTCTGGTAAATTGAAAAGAGAACCCTCCAAGTCTAAAGCATCCTCCTCTTCCTCTCCTGGAGCCAATTCAGATCAGTTAGTGCAGAAGTTGGCAAATGATCTCATTGCCATCAAAAAATAATTGGCTCAACATACTCCTTATCAAGATATTCCAAGAAGGAATTTTCAGCCTAGGAACCGGTTACCTCCTTCTCAGAATAAATTGGCTATTGAAGGCCCACCTATCAAGGTTCCAGTCAATGCAACTTGTGAAGTTCAAGAACCTGATGATGAGGAGTTTAATGAACTCTATGAAGAACCAGAAGAAGAGGTTGATGAAGAACTGGAAGAGCTTGGTGGATCTCAAGTTCATTTCCTTACCACTGAAGGTATGGATGATGAAGATGAATATGATGAAAGAGTGGTAGAGATGAATAGTGAGTCATATGTTGTTATGACTTGGGAGCAAATGAATAGAAAAGAAAAAGTGATGCAGCCTGCTAAGAAATCCAAGGAGTTTCCTATAACTATTCCAGTGGTTGCAAGAAGAGGAGCTCCTATTCCCACTGCCTCCACGCAAAAGGTGAGTAATGCTAATCCTCCTCCTTCTACCTCTGTTTCCAAAACTTCTTGTCCTTCAATTCCTAAAGTTGATAAATCAAAAGTTTCTCCTGTTCCTAGTAGTGATGCCCCATCCACCTCTGGGTCTTTTGATATCATTGATCACCTCAAAAAGACCAAAATCCAAATTTCAGAGGCAGAGTTTTACCAAACCCATCCAAAAGCCTTTGCTAAAATGGTAAAATTTGTCAATTCCAAATCCAAAGCCTCATCCAATACTTCTAAAGGTATTTTTCCCACTCCCTCTTCCTCACCTCAACCAAGCCTTGTGGCTGCAGTCACTTCCCCTAATGAGAAAATTGAACCATTCTATGTGACTCTCCTCATAGCTGGCCATAAACTCAGTAATTGTGTTATAGACTCAGGAGCATCAGACAATGTAATGCCTGCAAAAGTAGCTCATGCTTTGGGCCTGACTCTAACATGTACCTTTGGTTCCTGCTATTCCATGGAGAGTAGAGAAGTGCCTTTGGTTGGGAGGATTAAAGATGCACAAGTAGCCTTCGCTGCTTTTCCAGAGAAAAGGGTTACAACCACTATTTTGGTTGTTGATATTCCTCCCTCATATGGTATGTTGCTGAGTAGGAATTTCTGTAAAGAGGTAGGAGGTGAAATTCAGATGGACTGGTCACATGCTTTGATCCCGGTCAATGGAAAAATAAGAAAGTTGTTACCAGAAAAGCAAACTGAGTATATTGTGCAAAAGACTGATGATCCAAAAGCACAAATACTCTATGAAGATATAGGGCATGACAACTATATGATCATGTCAGAGGATGAGGCAAGTCTTCCTAAGGGAGTGATTCATGATCCCAATGGCATTTGGACTTTGGAGTTTGATGGAAGCTTCTCTTCAGCTGGTTCTGGAGCTGGTGTGGTGTTAATCTCTCCAGAAGGGAAGATTCATCCATTTTCTTTCAAGCTTCATTTTGAAAATACAAATAATACAGCTGAGTATGAGGCTCTCATCCTTGGGTTGAGCATGGCAAAAGAAATAGGAGTAAAGAATCTTTGTGCTCGTGGTGATGTAGAGTTGATTGTGAAATAGGTAAGGGATCTTTACCAAGTCAAGAATAGGAGATTGAAACATTATAGAAATCTTGTTTGGGATTCCATTGAATTCCTTGATGCTTTCTCAATTGAAGTTGTGCCAAGAGAAAAGAATACTAGAGCTGATTCTCTAGTTGTCTCAGGATCTTTGTTGATTCCTCATCCAGATTTCTCTCAAGAGAAATTTACCATTGAAATGATTCATAGGCCTAGTGTGCTGGATAATGCAAGCAAACTGGCAGGTTTTCAATGATGATCAACACTTTCTCTCTTTCTTGGAGCTTAAAGATAACTTCAATCAGTTATATTTTGAAGGAAGTGAAACTCTTCCTAGAGAATATGTGCCCTCTAATGAGGAAGATATCAAGGAAGAGATGGATCAGGATGGCTGTATTAAGTTGAAGGGTAACAAGATTCCCAAAGGACTGGTGAGTCTAGAAGATCTGTTTGACAAACATGATAGGTTCATCAAATCTGAAGCTTCTCAAGGGACTCGACAATCTGTTGAGTATGAGAAGGTCAATATTGGAAGCAATGATGAACCCAGGGTGGTGAATATTGGAAAATTCTGCACTCAAGAAGAGAAAAAGAAAGCAGTAAACCTATTAAAAAAGTATGTCGATGTTCTTGCCTATTCATATGAAGATCTTAAGGATTTTCAACCAAAGGAGATGCAACACTATATCCCTCTGAAACCTGGGATCAAACCTTTCAAGAAGAAGCAAAGGTAGTACAATCCTAAGGTTGTTGATACTATTTTTCAAGAGATCCAGAAGTTACTAAAAGCCAAGATTATTTTCCCTATACATCATTCAACATGGATTGCCAACATTGTGCCTGTCAGAAAGAAGAATGGTGAGATTCGCATCTGTGTAGATTTCAGGAATTTGAATCAGGCCTCTCTAAAAGACAACTATCCACTCCCCATGATGGATCAAGTTTTGCAAGCTGTCTCAGGCTCTGAGATGTTGTCTATGCTAGATGGATTCTCTGGATACAATCAAGTGGAAGTCAGTACCCCAGATCAGCACAAGACTACTTTTACTACCCCTTGGGGCACCTTTGCCTACAAGAGAATGCCATTTGGTCTTATCAATGTTGGTGCCACTTTCCAGAGGGAAATGGATTTAGCTTTTGGCAGTCTAAAGGGAAAGTGTATTGTTGTGTACCTTGATGATTTGACTATTTTTTCCAAAACAAGGGCAGATCATCTTCAGCATCTGGAAACAGTTCTTCAAAAATGCAGAGAACATGGAGTTTCCCTCAATCCTAAGAAGTTCTGTATTTTGTGTTACTGAAGGCAAGTTGTTGGGGCATATTGTTTCCAAAGAAGGGATCAAGATAGATCCAGAAAGAGTTCAAGCAATCCAGTAGATTCCTCTTCCCACAAGCAAAAAGGGTGTTCACTCTTTCTTTGGCAAGATAAATTTCCTGAGGAGATTCATTCCTAGATTTTGCAGAACTGACTATGAGTGTTGCTCACATGATGAAAGGAAAGAAAAACTTTGGTTGGACTTCCAAAGGTAAAGAAGCATTTGAAGGTATCAAGAAATCCATTGCTAGAACCCCCATCTTAGCATGTCCTGATTTCAGCAAAGATTTTATTATCTATTGCTATGCTACAGAGAGTACCTTGGCTGTTGTGCTAACTCAAAAAAATTCTGAGGATCATGAACTTCCAATTGCCTTCATGAGCTATGTTCTGAAAGCTCATGAATTGAAATATACTATGATGGAGAAACATGCTTTTGCAGTGGTCAAAGCTGTCAAGCAGTTTCATTTTTATATTCTTAATTCTCACTCTGTTGTGCTTGTACCTGATACAACCATCAAGTCTATTCTTACACAACAGGAGTTTGGAACTAAGAGAGGCAATTGGGTAGCAAAAGTCCAAGAATATGACCTTGATATCAAGCCAACTAAGCTAGTTTGGGGTAAAGGCTTGTGTGAGCTTATTGCTGAAGGGGTTGATGAAGAATTGTCCACAGAAGCAGTTGATGTTCCTGTTGTTCTCTTCCTCAGTTCAACAGATGAGTGGTATGTTGATATTGCACATTTTCTTACTTATGGAGAGTGTCCATCCCATTTGAGTGCCAAGGAAAAGAGAGCTATTAAGCTAAGGTCTGCACAATATGTATTATGGGAAAATGCTTTGTTCAAGCGAGGCATTGATGGAAGATTCCTTAAATGTGTGGACAAAGAGCAACAAAAGAAGTTGTTTTCAGCTTTTCATGATCAGGCTTGTGGAGGGAATTTCTCTTCTACTGTCACTGCCCATAAAATCCTTCGTGTAGGGTACTATTGGCCTACATTGTTCAGAGATGCATCAAAATGGGTAGGTAAGTGTGAAGCCTGTCAGAATTTTGTTGGGAGACCTAAGTTGGCTGCTTTACCACTCAAACCAGTAGTGATTGATGAGCCTTTTCAACAGTGGGGATTGGATTTCATTGGAACTCTTAACCCACCTTCCAGTGTTGGACATACTCATGTACTAACTGCTACAGATTACTTCACAAAGTGGGTAGAGGCTATTCCAGTCAAAAGCACTACTTCTGAGGTGGTGTGTAATTTCATCAAGGAGAACATCTTGATAAGGTTTGGGGTACCAAACAAAATTGTGACTGATAATGCTTCAAATTTTTCTTCTTCTGAGATGATGGATTTCTGCTATGGTTATGGAATTTCCCTTGCTCATTCTTCAGACTATTACCCCCAAGGGAATGGACAAGCAAGAATCAACAAATAAGAATTTGGTAACCATCATTCAGAAGCTTGTCAATGAATCTCAAAGGAATTGGCACAAGAAGCTCTATGATGCTCTCTGGGTAGATAGAATTACACCCAAAAGAGCAATTGGGATGTCTCCATTTTAGGTGGTGTATGGTGTTGAAGCTCAGCTACCAGTAACAGTGGAATTACCAGCCTTGCACTTAATGAAGGCTATTGAGGATTCAAGTTTCATCAGTTCCTTGGACAAGAGGATCATGTATCTTCAGAAGCTGGATGAAGACAGGATGCAAGTTTTTGATAGGATCTCAGCTCATCAACTGAAGGTGAAAGCTTTGTTTGATAAGAAGGCTAGGCCCAGAGATTTTCAAGTGGGAGACATTGTTCTGCTGTGGGACAAAAGACATGAACCTCGAGGAAGCCATGGTAAGTTTGATTCTCTTTGGCTTGGTCCTTTCAAAATCAGACACTTTGCTGGAGAAAATTCTTTCTACTTGGATTATATGGATGGATCTTCTCTCCCACTTCCTTATAGTGGGAAATATTTGAAGTTGTTCAAGTCCTAGGTGATTAGGCAGTCCTTTTGTATATACTTGTGTGTGTGTTTTTTTTTTTTGTTTTTCCTTTTTGGTTTGTTTCCCTTCCGTGTGTGTTGTCTTCTGTATTGCTTCACCTTTGACTCTATTTTCCCAATGGATAAGGCACTGGTATGCTTTCCCAGAAGTTTTTCTATGGTTCTTGATCTTGCCTCGTTCCTCTGTCCCAGCCAAGTCATCCCCAGAAAGAGCCAGCTATTGTCACCCTCAAAATTCCCCTCATTTTTCAAGTCAAGTTTCAAAAATTTTGAGTTGGTGCCTTTGAGAGATGTTTGAGCAGAGTGAGAAGTCTGGAGAGATAGAAAAATTCATGCTTTGAAGAAGTTGGTGCTCATTTGCAATCTCACCCTGTTAATTTAAAATCTTGCAGTCTGCATGGTTTGATAAACTTTTTGTCTTCCCATCTGGATGCTTGAAAATTGTTTCCTCCATTCGAATGAAATTGTCAAATCCTTTTTCTATGGCCGTGGATCGTATTGAGCCTGGTATTGTTTACAGTTCTTCTTTCCACGAGGAGCAATTTGTTTTTCAGGCGTAAAGGGTGGAGTTTTCCCCCTCTCTGTATTTTTTTCCACAGTCATGAATGACAGATGTATCTTCCCTGTCAATTTCTTTTCCAACGTCAATGGATGGATATGTGGACATCTCTGATTGGATGTGGCGTGGCGGGTTTATTTGGTGAACTTGTCACTTTTGTTATTTTTGCAAAAGTGTCAAATTGGCCCCGTGGCCCGAAGGATCCTGATTGGCTAAATCAAGTATGGCAGAAAGGCGGGCCCTTTTTGTGTTTTGAGACACTATGGAAAAAGGGGTAAAATTATAAAAGTGAAGCGTAACCCTGCTGGCACCCAAAAGGACGTGTTAATGCCCACGTTGAAAAGTCAAAAGCGGAAAGACAGGTCGTCGGGGCACTTTGAAGATTTTGGCTTTGTTTCGGCAAAAGGAGTAAAGTTATAAAGTGACCGGAGACTCCACCAGGTAAAGTTGAAACTGCATCAAAAGTGGGAAGATGGGTTGTCGGGCACTTTGGAAATTTTTGGTTTTGTTTCCAAAAGGGAAAAAGTCAAATGTTAAGCCCACTAGGTAATGAAAAGTCAAAGTGGGAAGGCGGATCATCGGAGCACTTTTGGAAATTTATCTTTGTTTCCAAAAGAAGTAAAATTATAAAGTGAGCCGCGACTCCGTTGCCACTCAGGTAAAGCCACGTGTCAGACCTATATCAAAAGTGAAGTTACGGGCTTGCGGGGTTGAGGGAGGTTTTTATAATTTTGTGCATCTTTTTTGCAAAAGGTGCAAAAGTGAATTTCGGGCCCATGGATCTATTTTGCAAAAGACTGCATTTTCACCATTTTTGTATGGATTCGATGTAGAATTTCAAATGGCCATATCTTTCAACTGGAAGCTTGGATTTGGGCAAGAGAGGAATTTTTGGAAATATCTTGACGTATGCTACATGCCAAATGACATGGAGAACCAACTAGATGTCTTGATTTGGGTGAAAATATGGAAAACATCTTTCACACCATTAATATGTGATCTGATTGCTTCAACTAGATCAGATTTGATTGATCTTCCATCCTTCCTTCTTCAGCACACCAAAGACATGCAGAACCAGACTTGACAGATTGTAGGTGGATTTGTAGGGGCATTGATGGTTGGTGGTTGAGCTTCCAAATCAGATTTCTTTCCTTCTCTTCTTCTCCTCTCTTCACTTCATCTATAAATGTAAGAGCTTGGCTCATTGCAAAGTGTTGGACTCTGATACTTTTGAAGTGTAAATAGAATCGAAAGAAATCAATACAGAAGAATTTCCCCTTTCTCTCTATCTTCATCTATTGTCTCTTCTTGCTTTCCTGAAATCTGTGGATCATTTATCTTCTGTAATAAGAAACTTTGTGTTCTTATTGATATGATTTCTAGAACTTTGTGTCTATGGAATGATATCTTATGCTGTGAATGAGAATGATTCTATTATGTATCACCTTTTCTCAGTACGTATAAGGTTATACTCTACTATCTATATTTCCTGAAAGTACTGTTATATTCTGCTCTTTCCTTTCTTCAGTTCTTCCATTCATTTGTATTGATAAGCTATTTTGGTAAAAAGCATTTCAAGATGTCAGAAGTCCAGCCTTAAGATGAAAGTTGTACATTTGTATATAAGCTTTGTTGCTTGCTTTCAATAAGGGAACCTCTCCCATAAAGAGGAGGGACTTGTTGTCCCCTGACTGTGGTTTTGTTAAAGTACCATAATGAATGCCACTTAAATTGCTCCTTTCCTTGTAGATCCTCATTTGTTCGCAAAAAATGAACTTGTCAAGCAACACAATCTCCACATGCTCGTATCACTCAACACTCCAGTGAATACCGCAAATGCTGAGGTTACTATAATCAATTCCAGAGAGGAACCTAATGAAGAACAACTAGAGCACAATGTTCTACTTTGGAGAGAACAAGGAGTTATGCTGACTGCAAATCTTTGGGTTGATGTTGGACTTGTTAATGGCTCTATAAGGACTATTTTCGACATTGTCTACTCCCCTTCTTCATCTCCTCCAACTCTTCCTCTTTTTGTAGTCGTCAACTTCAACAGATACAATGGTCCTCCCCGGGATCCAAATAGTCCCACTCATGTCCTCGTACCACCAATCTCTAGAGGGAATCACAGACAACTTCCTCTAAAAATGGCTTGGGCCCTCACAATCCATAAGTCTCAAGGCCTTACATTACCAAAAGAAATAGTAGATATAGGTTTTTCGGACCGTGTCGACCTTACATTCACCGCCTTGTCTAGAGTCCCCTCATTATAAGACCTTCGCATCTCTCCTCCCTTCTCATTAGAACGCTTCTCTAGAATGTCCGTCTCCCGACACCTCCTCAAAAGAAAGCAAGAGGAAGCACACTTGAAAAGTCTATAGTTTTCCACTAAGTACTACACAATTCTCCGTTCCATCTTCCCCCTGCTCCTTGCAACTTTCACACTCATGTACTCCTTGATTCAAAACTCTTGTAATCAAATTTTTTTAGTACTACATATATCTTTGCACTTACTTTCAATGTTGGTCTCTTCTACTTTCATTGATTTTGGTTCCATTCGTGGAATAAAATTCACAATTAGAAACCACTCCCCATTCCCTTTCAACGTCCACATCGCACGGTTCGACGCTCCATTGTTAGTTTTAAATCATAACCAATGACTAAAAATGATTGAACCGTAAATCGAGCTAGGAGAGCATATAAATACCAAAACAATTAGATTCGAATATACCAGTACAGTATTTTTAATGCAAACAATAAACCCTACACCCAACTCTTCTCCATCTCTGTAAACAGATCACTTCCACATCACTGCCAACACGTCTCTGTGAAACATTCCGAGCGCTACTAATGGCGGCATTGTTGAGACAAGTAGGGCCTGCTGTGTGCAGATTTTCCTGGAATCCCATTAGGGGTTTTGCAGCCTCTGTAGGAACAGATATTGTGAATGCAGCCCCTGATGTGAAATTGCCGAAGGCCAGATCATGGGACGAGGGGGTCTCCTCTCAATTTGCCACAACTACGCTCTCTGAACTCTTTCGGGTAATTTTTCTTTCGTTCTGTATTTATTTTCTTACCTCCTCTCCGTCTCAGGACCGATCCTTGCGTGGTCCCCAATAAATATGGCCTGTTCACCATTTTCCTTAAATAAACCAAAAAACTCTTTAGATGCTTACACTGAGGGGCACATCTTTCGTCAAATTTACCTGAGATTGGAAGCCGGCCTCGTCCATTAGGTACACTATATACGTAGTATTTTACTCAATATACTTCATCAATTTAAATACCTTTATCATGTACATGGGGATTTCAACTTGGGACTCATTTATGAAAGCTGAGATGCTTTTACCATTTGAGCTCATTGTTCAGACAATTTTTATTTTGAAGGATTTGAAGCTTATTAAGAGAGTTTCCCCCGGGAAAATTTCAAAGGACGACGTTTGGCCCGAGACAACGATTCTCAAAATCCTCATGCAAAATTCCAGGAATAATATTTATTTTGTTAATTATTGCTTGGCTTTTATACTTTTCTATATCAGAGGATCAGAAATGATTAATGGGCATTTTGTGTATTGTTTTTGTTTGTTTGGCAGGGTAAGAAAGTGGTCCTATTCGGGCTCCCAGTAAGTGTTTTTTTTAATAATAATTTTAACATACAATTAAAAGGTTATGATGCTCACATGGTTTTTAACTTCATTTAGGCCATTTTCAAGTCCTATTCAATTTAAAAAATAAATACCTCAAGATCTGCTGAGACGATTTTTGTTATTTATATCGACTATTGTTTCGATGAGTGTTTAGTTTAATTTTTTATTCAACCATCTCGATTTAAGATTGCAAATACCTTTTTAATTGTGGCTTTATAGCGGGCAGATTTAAAGAAAATGTACTTCATCTTCTACTTTATTTAAGTTATTTGCTTGCCATATTCTTTGGGCATTTGAAAATCTATGATATAATGCTTGATTGTTTGCAGGGTGCTTTCACGGGTGTTTGCTCAGCTCAGCACGTGCCAAGCTACTTGAAGAATGCTGAGAAATTCAAGGAAAAGGGTGTGGATTCTATTGTCTGTGTTTCTGTAAATGATCCATATGTCATGAATGGATGGGCAGATAAATTGCAGGCCAAAGAAGTTGTAAGTATTTTTTTGCCCATCTGGTTGAAAATTTGAAATCACAGATAAATTGTCATTGCTAGGAATGTAAAAAAAATTGAACATCAGTATAACTTGAAATATAGAATTTGGACTACTATTCTTTCTGACATGAACGTTGTTTAGAAACATGCCTTCGTTGTTTAGTAAACCTAAGGCCTAGACCCGAAACAGTGGTTGGTGGAAAGATTCCAGTCAAGTTTCAACTTACTTTCCAACCGAGGATTTCTGGATTCAATTTGATTTCACAGTTTAAAATCAAATAATGTTGCAGACAAGTTATGAAGGCCAGTGTTAGGTTTAGACACAATTACTTCATGGATGGCGTCTAGAGCTCAGAGTTCAGATTTAGACAATAGACAGAGGGCTTTGTTCTGATATTTGGTCTGTGCCCACCAGATCAATGTTTATAGACTCTTTATTGGGAATGTAGGCTTTGATGGAAGGGATTATGGTCTTTTCCACTACTAAAATCAATTGAGTAACCCTAATTTTTGTTTTAAGATAGACGAATAATTTTTTAGTAGCTTAATAAAAAGACCTTAATTTGGTCTGATAAATATCTTTTCCTGTTTGGCGTGCATCTCTTCAATGATAATTATTTGCGAGGATGAAAATATGCAATGTTTTACAAGGTTTTGGGGATGCAAAATCACGGGACATGTTTTGTGGACATCTAGAGAAACCTCAGAAGTTACACAGCTAAAATTCTAGAAAATATCTTATTTTTAAATATTTGTATTATAACATATGATAAATCACTGGTTCATTAAAGATAAACTAGTACAATCATTTTAAATATGTCAATCTGAAAAATACCTTGAGATATCAATCTTAAGGCGCCTATTGTGGATTTTTCACATACCACATTGAGTAATAATGCCAATACCTTCTCTGTGGGTTTCCTATTGACTAGTGACAGATGGCCTCAATCTATCTGCACCACTGTGTTAGGATGGAAAAAAAACTCCACAGTATGGCGAACATATTACGATTTTCCGATCTACTTTTTTAAATTAGAAAAAAACTTCTAAATGATGGCCAAATGGATGTCAAGTTTAAGGTTGAGATTGCCCTATGGTAGTCCAATGGACGTCAAACCTAAGATGAGCCATTAATTGTTAACATCTCATGGACACTACAGTCCACCACCACCATCCAGCTGCAATTGGCATAAAAATATGGTAATATAATACATCATCAAAATGTTAAAACTTGTCATTTACGATCCAGAAAATGATTCACAATTCTAAATTTACTATTTTATAGAAAAAATAGATTTCATACTTATTTAAAATTTGTATTCCTCACTTATTACAATTTAGAGAAATTGCATACCAATGGATGCGGATTTATTTTTCAAGTAAATGTAAACAATTTCTGATGCACAGCGTTATTAAGAAAAAAATATGCAAACACATGTCCACCATGGAAGTCTAAAATAATTAGTGTAAAACATAGTTCACAAACAAATCATATTTCAGCTTACAATAAAAAAGCAACTCAATCAAAAGTTTAGCACTATTTAAGCAAAAATCTAAATCAAACATATGGTTAAAATTTCAGTAACATCAAGCATGACGGTCAGAAATAATTTTTTTAAAGGAAGATACATGTGTGTGTATGTGTGTGTGTGTTGTATATATGTATGTATATTTCTTTTCTTGCTTTAGATCTCCCCTTTCTGGATGACCATGTCCTGAAGATGTCTCGCGTATATCCTTTCTGTTGTATTGACATCCAAGGATATACTTAAGACATACACTGCAGGAACTGTGTCCAAGACCTTGCTTATGCATCCCATCAGAGACACTGAAAGTATGTGACAAGCATACTTTGAAACTATGTCACAAGGTTCGGCGAACATTTCCCTTGAAGTTCGAAATTCGCCGTATTAGTAATGGCAATAAAAAATTCGTCCAAAATCATCAAAGTTCGCCAGCAAAATCTCAGGAAAAAGACTCTAAACATTTTCAATTCGTTTTGTTCAAACAGCTACAGGCCCTAACCAAATAATCAGATCTATATATCACGAAATCAAAAACTAGAAAATCGAGCTTAAAAAATCAACTGGGATTGTTCTTCGTCTGGTTTTAGGGTGTTGTTCGAGGCAAAGTTGCATCACGTTGACCAGTTGGTTCTTCGTCTGCTACCTGCCGTCGTTTGTATTGTCGGGAGCCATCACGAGCCTGTTGCGATATGAGCCTTTGCTTTGCCCTTCTTACCATAAAAATAATTGCGAGGAAGTTTATTAATAATTATTTATGTTTTTTTTAGTTTTATTTGGCCTTTTATGTTTATGTTTTTTAATTTAAGATTTTAATTACATGAATTGTTATAACTTATGAGTACTTATGAGTATTTTTTATTTTTTTTTGTGTTAATGTTTATTTTAGTGATTTTAATTTTTTTTATTTGTTTATTTATATTTAATTTTTTTTTATAAATAATTTTTATAAAAGAATGTATATATTTTTTAATTTTTAATTTTGAAGTGTATATTTTTTTCATATTGTCTATTATTCAAATTTAATGGTGATTTTTTTTTCGAACTTTATTGATTAGGCAAACTTGAACGTTTTTTATCCTCGCCGAACTCGAACTCGAACTCGAACCTTGTGACTTAGCTTTGAAATACACAAATATTAAGTTGAAGTTCCAAAGACGTGAATGAAAACATTGCTGTCTGAATTTGGCAATTTGAATTATTTGCATTGAAGGGTGAAGAGGAGGTTTATAATATATACATAGTTACGCGGGGATGCGTCCCCCCCTAAATTGACACGTTCTGGATGTCCTGGGGACGTGGGGACATGGGGGAACGTTTCCCCCACGTTTCCCTTTCTTTTTTGGGCTGGGGGACGTCTGGGGGACGTCTGGAAGTGTTGGGAAACGCCTGGACAGAAAAACCACAAGGACGGAAAAAAATTTGCCATTTTTGGAAAGGGTCCGGGAAGATGTAGCAGCAAAAACTTGCATGTGCCATAACTTTCATTCTGTGGCTCTGTTTCAGGTGTCGTTTTCTCTAAAAGTGCATATTTTCTTGAGCTCTATGCATTGATGGCAATATTTTTCTTATTTTCATAAAATCAATTTTTGCACCTTTTTGGACCAAGCAACTTCTTGCAGACTTCTGAAAGAATCATGAGTATTAAGGAATGTATTTGATGTTTATGAGTTCAAGTTTCACCTTATTTAAATCTCAAATGGTTTTATTTCAGCTTATTTATATAATTTAGTCACTACATCTTTATATTTAGAAATTTTTTGCCGTCCTGGAAACCCCGTCCCCCTGTCCCCCCGTCTCAGGTAACTATGAATATATATCACTTTACTTGTGGAAGGCAGTTTCTGAAAATAAAAGTAAAGGTCAAACAGCCTTTGCTTATTGTTTTTTATTATTGTAACCATTCAAGGATTTAGAGACTACCCTATTTCAAATATAAGCAACAGTAGACAAAATGCAGTGTTATGCATTCCCCTAGATTTTGGTGATGTCCCAGATCTCCCTAATGTTTCGGGGACTTGGACGGGACGTGCCCTATTTTTTTTTAAAATTTGAAAAGCTTTCTGATGTATTTACGTTTAAAAAGCTGTTATTTATACCAAAAACATTGAATTCTAATCTCGACGTTCCCTATTTTAAAAAAAAAATTTAAAAAGCTTTCTGATGTATTTACGTTTAAAAAACTGTTATTTATACCAAAAACATTGAATTCTAATCTCGATAGTACTTAAAACACATTAAATATAGTTTGAATCCCTAAATTTCATTGATTAAAGACTAAAGTCATAATTATTAAATACTCATTTTTTATATATTTTTTAATAACTGTTCCCCTGCTGTCCCCAAAATTTGGGAACTTTTTTGCCATCCTGGAAAACCCGCCCTCCATCCCCCTGTCCCCAACACTTAGGTAGCTATGAGAAAAGCTTCTGCCCCAAATCTGCTTGAAAATTTTCCATCTTTAAGCATTGATCTAACATTATCCTCAGTGTGCGGTTCATTCTTTCAGCCACACCATTCTGCTATGGATTGCATAGAACCATCTGTACCCTGGAAATTCCATGTTATTGGCAATATTAATTAAAATTTCTTGAAGTACGTTCCCCTGCATTATAACTCTGAATAACTTCTATCTTCCTACTGCTTAGATTTTCAACAGCATTGTGGTAATTCTGGAAAGCTTACCTAAAATTATCATCAAGAAAGGTTGCAACAAACCTAGCCCCTCCAAGGGAACTAACAGACGTTGGACCATTAATGTTAATGTCAGAATGAAAAAGATCCAGGATTCCAATGTCTCTATTTTCTGAGACTTTAGGAAATGGAGTCTGTCATTTTTCAAAGAGCACATGCTGCACATGGCTTTAGTTTTTCCTCTTTATCTAGCTTGAGTCCAATAGCTGTGTCAGATCTACTTATCTGTTCCATGCTTTGAAATTTTAAGTGACCAAGTCTACGATGCCAAATATCAACAACAAATGCTTGTTTTTCATTGGATAAAGAACATCTTTGAATTGCTTCTTGACTACATCAGGCAACAAACTTTCAACTATGCTTTATGCCTTCAACAGCATTGCCACTATCATTTCCTAATCTCACTTCTTTGTAAAATTTGTTTAAATCAATAAGGCAACCCTTTTTTGAAGTCATGTATTTTGATGCTACTAAATCCAAATGCCAGTTAGACAACACACTTTTTGTGGGTGATGAGGAGGCCATTAGAAGAGATGAATCCATCCCTTGAGAAAGTTTCATGTCATGCTTGATTTGTTTTGTGCTTTCAACAACCTTCTTCCAACAATCCTTTTGTAAGCGTCCAAATTTATGGCAATACTTGCCGTTTACCTTCTTTTTTGGATGGACTGACTGTGGATGCAATGCTGATTTTGCAGCTTGCTCCAACCTTTGCTCCTTTGAAGAAAGTGATTTCTTTTTTGTGTTTGCAGAAAAAAACAATTGTTCCATCCCTTTTTGTATCGTACAGATTCTGTTTCGTTTCCTCTTGCAGTAGTTTGTTAACTGTATTATCACATTTCATCTTACTTTAATTGCTGATGCAGATGACCATACTCTCGTGAGAATCAGGAAGACAATCTATTAATAACTTCCTTCTCTATCTTAGACCTAACATCTATTAACTGGTCTGAAAAATCCCTTCATCTTGTTGATATGAGTCCACCAAAATTTTCCTTCTGACATCTTCCGGTGAAGAAGTTTTCATTAAAAGAGCCAATTCTGCAGTCTTAGTTTTTGCCTCATATAAATACTTTAATTTTTCATATGCTTCTTTTGCTGTTGTAGATCTGTTCACTCGTGCTTTATTGAATTCTCAAGATTCAATACAATAGCCAGTAGTGTTTTTTATTCCATTTTTGTGCTGCTTCTGGAGAAGGTGTAGGCATAGGTACTCTGCTTGATACGACACCCCACAACCCTTTTTCCTTTCAGCACCATAGTGAGCTTGTAGCTCCACAAGCTAAAAACTTCTCCATTAAAGCACTCTATAAAACACGTCTGAACTAGATGCAACCGTAGATGCATGACCGTTGTTGAATTTTCCATGGACTAGTCATGACTCTAACCTGGGATGTCCCAGGTGCACAATGAGTGCTCTTACCACTGAGTTACTAGACCTTTATAGTGTATTGAATGTGGAGTTGCTCCGACAGACCCCTCAAGCCACATTTCTATGTTTGGGGCTTATAACATGGCAAAGATGCCATGTTGAATTTTCTATGGACTCGAACTTAGGACCTCCCATGTGCACAATGGGTGTTCTTACCACTGAGCCACTAGCCCTCTATATGGTTTGATATGTTGATTTCTCCAACACAATTGGATCTTGAGTAAAGGAACTTGAACACAAACATGTAAAAGAAGAAAAATCTGCATTGTTTATGAATAATCCTTACATAACTTGCTCTGATACAATGTTAGAAGTCCCAAGAAACTATAATCAACAAGAGGAGACGTGCATTAATTTTTGGAAAGAGGAATATATGATAAACTATATTGCACAAAGAATAAGTGCGTACAATGCTTTGATTCCAAAAGTATTATGTATGGCGAGGTGGGTTGTATGTCAAATGAACATCAAGAAACTGATAACTGGATCAAAGTATACAGCTCACAAATTACACCACAAGATAGTCACACAACACCATTTCAGTCCATCATTCCTCAATAGAACATGGAGGCATGACATTCGCGCTAACAAAATGTGTTCCACGAAGCTTGTAAACATACTTGCTATACCACTTGGCCAGCTTGCCATCTTGCCTATACCAACCTATGCACACTAACCGCTCTTCCCTTAGTACGAACTATAATGCAGTTATTTCTAGCTACTCTGTGCTATTAGGACTCCATTCTTCTAGAAGACTCTTGCAGCCAACTCCCTTTTCTCAAAATGGAGTCTCTTTGTTCTCTCTTTGGGTGGACTACCTTTGCATGATCTTATCTTTGCCTTATATTGGTGAGGAGGCATTACAAGAAACCACTGATGTCAAGGAGACTATATTTCCACTTGAATAGTTAAAACCCACGTTACAAAAACAATTTGGGAGCAATAGATCAGTTGTGGTGAATCATGCCGTATGGTGTTAGATTCCTACTGTTTTTGAAGGTTCAGACATGCTCTGTGGATACATGTCTAATATATCATACAAGTTGTTGGTTTCACCTTCTTGCGGAAAATGCATCCAAGAAGCAGTTGGTGGCATTACTTCTTTGATTGCTTATGATGTAGAATATCCTCACCTGAAAGAATCTTCTGGGCTTGTCAGGAGCTATGCTCCCTTGGGTGGAGCTAGGATTGATGTCAGTAACAAGTGATACAACGCCGTACGAGTTGACCTTGGCAGTGTGGCTGGTAGGTGTTTTGGGGCCCTAAGGCAGTCACAAAAAAAACCTGAATTAGGGATGGCGGTGCGCAAGGATGGTGCCATATCTGAATTGCCCACGTGGTATTGCGCCATTATAGAACTCTATATGGCTTCAGTTGAAGATAAATCAATGATCTCAGGAGTACTGTGAACCTTTAGAGGTGGTTCTGAAATACTCTAGACCATTGAAAAAAAGAAACAATCTCACTCCATATGAACAGGCTTTTCAATATCATGGCCTATCATGGCCTTGGTGGTTTGTGAATCTAATTGCAGGCCTTACGGGCCTTGTGAAGCTCCCATGGGGGTGTGAGCCCTTTTACGCTTGCAAAGTTCTAGTTTTGCACATTTCCAAAATGAACTACCAAAACTTTGAAGCTCAACTTAAGTTGTGTAGGATAGCTTAGAGATCCAGAGATACCCGTGCATCAGACTCCCCTGGAAATTTGATTGTGAGCATGGTGCTCTCAATTTAAGGGCTGCAACAGATGGTCTTGGCCAACTCATGCGGCCAAGTTCCTTCTTTGTAATCCACAAATCATCCTCAGGTTCTTTGTTCTTCCATCAACAAAGCACCCTTTGCACTCTCGTTCCCTTGTTTCTTCCCAACTTGTTCTTCTAAGACTTCTTTCCTCCCTTAACACTTCCTCTTAGGAATTTGAGCATTCCAACCTGCATTTTTTCCCTCTTCTTCGACTTTAACAATTCCATGACAAGGATACATGTTTGAAACATTGAAAATGGGTGAAATATACAATACCAGTGCAACTTTCTCTCATATGTATTGTCTGAAAGTTTTCATAGTCGCAAGACTGGTCTTCTTAAATTTCAACTTGTCATACGTTTCTCTCGGGAACATCTCCTTCCTCAAGTGCACTAGCACCGAATCTCCTTCAGCAATTGTTTCCACTCTCCTCTGTCATCTGTTTTCTCCTTATACACCAGGTTACTCTTTTGTACCTTCATTCACACTTTCTCTTGTAACTTGTAAGTTGTGCATATACTTTGCAAAATCCTTTGTATCTGCACTCTTCTTTTCTATTGTCACTCTCAACAGATCTGTCACTCCCTCGGGTGATCTTCCATACACAATTTGAAATGGGTTCATTCCAAGTTTTCAACTTGTTTGTTCACTAAATTGTTATAGGTAATTTCTGCTTGAGGCAACATCATACCCCATTGTGCTGGTTTACATGCAATCAAACACCCTAAACTTATGTTCACAACCTCGGCTTGTCCATATGTTTGTGGATGTTATGTGGAACTATACTACACTTGTGCCCAACTTTCTCCACAATGTTCTATAAAAGTGACCCAAAAATCTAGTGTCTCTTTCCAAAGTAATACTCCTTAGAAACCCATGCAATCCAGGGTTTGGGCTGATAGGTGGTCAATCTTGATTCCTGGTATGGTGGTCTTTCAAGTGAGGGGAGTAGCTAGAGAGATTGGCTAGCAAGGGGTGGCTTTAGCAGTCGGCAGACAGTTTCGTTCCATTCAGATTGGTGCCGTGGATCTGTATCAAGTGTGGACTTCGATTTCACATGAAAAGTTGGGGAATGAAACCTGGGTTTTTGGTAGTGTCTATGTCCCTCATTGTGGGCATGGAAGTTGCAGAAAGCAGGTGTTTGGAAAGATTAAAGAAACAATGAGCAGTTTTCAGAGGTCCCATAACCGGTCCCCCATGGTCATTCTAGGGGACTGGAACACCTCCTTTGATAATTTGGATAAATGGGCCCGTAAAGTTGGTTTGCTAGTTCTCCTAGTGGCCAGAGACCGTCGAACCTTCCACTCACGCCTAGGTTGTGGAATTAGTGCACCGGATCACATCATTGTGAACTAGAAGGCCTATGAACTTGTGATACATGTTAAGATGCGTCAGATGGACAGTTTAGATCATTGGCCCTTACAGGGGAAGTTTAGGGACCTTAAGTTTGTAGGGGGGTCAACTTGGTGGTGGTGAAGGCGGTAGGAGAGTTCTCAAGGATAAAGTCACCATCAAGTAGGATGTGATAAGGTTGTCTAGTATGTGGGAAGCCTTGGAGAATGTGGATCTGGAGGCAGAGGTTGCGAAGTTGGTGGAGAATAAAGTTAATAGCTTCAAGAAGATTTCTTGGTAGGTTGCATAGGATGTGGGCGCGGTGGGGGCTGAAGGGGCCCCCAAGCTATAATTTGGTTTTCAAATAAAGCCTGGAATCAAGTAGTTCATTGAAGGTGGATAAGGTGCTCTAAAAAGATGCTGAAGAGGAGAAGAGGCTCATAGCCTCATGTGGAAGTTGTGAGAGCTTGGAAGGAAACTAGAGAGATGGTGAAAGGGCTTGGAATAGGGAGAACTTGGTGGTCTTCCAAAAGAATTTGGAGAATAGGCAAAAGAGCTTTGGAATTGGTTGAAGGCGCTCATGGGTAGATGGGATAATGGGAAGTGTAATGCCCAACCGATGAGGAAGAAAGATGCTGATCTCATCACAAACCCCTCAGAGGTCCTGGAAAGCTGGAAAGATCATTACACTAAGCTTCTTTGCGACCCCTCGGTTAAAGATATGTGCCATTGTGACGACATTCGTCGAGAGGAACACACTTTGTTGGTGTTTATCAATTGCCCCATTGAGTGAAAGGAATTCAAAGCAGTGGTGAAGAGCTTAGAATATCATAAAGTGGCGAGCAAGGGTGGTCCCCCTGTAGAGGTTCAAAGCGGTGCTCAGGAGAAGAAGGCATGGATGGTAGGGGAGGAGGAGGAAGAGCAAGGCGAATCAAAATTCCTTGGATTATGCTTGTTTAAAGGTTATGAACTGCATTTGGGAGAATGGGGCGATTCACAAAGATTTTAATGCAGTTGTTCTAGTCTCCATCCCTAAAAAGGTGAGACCCGATGCTCGATGAGAATTATAGGGATATTTCCCTCATAAATGTGATGCTTGAAATCCTCACAAATGTGGTCATTAAGAGAATCAGGGAGGAGCTCGAGGAGCGGAAAAGTTTGGTTCACGAAAGATAAGGAGTGTATCAGGTAGGTGGTTCCGCTTTATGAAATTTGCTACGAGACGTATGACCAAGCTCAAAAAGCCTATGTACGTGGCGTTCATTGACTTCAAAAAAGCTTATGACATGGTCTCGCACGAGGCGAATAAAGCCTCGAGCGTTGGGAGTGGGGGGGGGGAAGGCCCTCCACTTCTTTCAAGAATTGTCCAATGAATTCTTAGTTCGTGTTAGGCATGAAGGTTTGTTGTCATCCCCCATCCTACCGAAAAGAAAAGATAGAGTTGCCCGGCCTCACCCACCCTCGTTAATATCTTCATAAATGACATAATGAAAGATTTAGAGCGGATGGGCTTGGTGATCCCTGGCCTTACTGAATTGATTGCCAAGTTGATGTTTGATGTTTGCGGATGAACTAGCGGCGATGGTTGGGTCCGTGGAAGACCTAAAGGAGATGCTTCAAAAGATTCAGATCTGGAGTGATAAGTGGGGGATGGAGTGTGGGTAACGGGAAGTGCAAGGTTAAGAAAATCTTTGGCAATCAAGAAGAGATTGAGCAACACAAGTTTTTGATTGGGAACCAAAAGATTGGGGTATGCAACAACTATAAGTACTTGGGGATAGAGACTGATCCACAATTATCTATTGAATGAGTCATTGAAGAAAGGGCATTGTCAGGAAGTAGAACCCTCCATGGGGTTCGCCACTTCTTGGCCTCTCATAGAATCCCCACTTAGGCAAAAATACCCACTTTCAAGGCGCTAGTGTACCCAATACTCACTTTTGGCATAGAGGTGGTCGGGATGTTCGATGTGGCCCAGCGGAATTGCCTGCAGAGAGTGGTGGTGGAGGGGATGAAATGAATCTTTGGGAAGTCCACCTCTAATCTTATTGGGAAGCGGTTATGCATTGAGAACACAATATTTGTCTGGTTCGTGTTTTCAATGCATGTTTTCAATGCAGGTTAGTGGGCTCTGGGCCTTGGAGAAATATGGAGGCCTTAAGATTGTCATCGCCGATGGTTTGAACCATAACCCACCTTGCAAAGTGGGTGAAATTTGGACATGGATCCATAATACGACCAAGTAGCTCAAGAAGAATGTCCCTAGTGTTAGTAATAGCCTTTTAGTGCGTGAAGAGGCTTGGGTGGCTTGGGAGAATGATCCATAGGGATCTGAAATAACTCTACTTCATCAGAAACAGTCAGCACAAAGAAGGAAAACAATGAAATGGAGGTTCTGTCTTTTAAGTAATAGGACCGCCGCCTTGTGCAGGGCAGTGGTTTACAGAACCGTCGCCCAGCGCAGGGCGGCGGTTCCAGAACCGCCGGTCTGCACAGGGCAGTCTACACAGGCGGTCCTGGCCATTATGGACAGAAAACTAAAATCGAAACGAACAACCTCTGAATTTGAAAGGATGTTCGTTTCTCTTCTCCTTCATGACCTTTCCCATTCTCCAGTGCACTGGGAGGACATGAGAAAGGCTATAAATACATGATTGAAGAAGTGTAGAAGATCATCGAAGCATGGGAGCAAGTGAGCAAGAAGTCTTGGTGTTGGAAATTGTATTTTTGTAGAAGAAAGGAGTGTTGGACAGAGCAAGCAAGTAACTGAAAGGAAGTGTTGAGATATTATCTACTTCTCTTTCTTACTTATTGTAAATTCTGTACCTGTTGATTTGAATTGGCCAATAGAAGTGGGAAGAAAGAGCAATTGCCCTTCCCGACTGGTTTTTCCTCCATTGGAGGTTTTCCAGGATAAAATTGTTGGTGTTATGAGCTTATATTCTTTCCTTTACTACAATTATTGATTCTAAGCACAATAGTAATTCATTCACTAGCTATCTCTGTTATTTTCTAATAGGAAGTAAACAACAACGATTAATTTGTGATTTGTGAATAATTCCAAAGTTGAAGAGTTTACAGATCATTTTGGTATCAGAGCTAACAAG
The DNA here is from genome assembly GCA_019776745.2 of Taxus chinensis. Taxonomy (NCBI): domain Eukaryota; kingdom Viridiplantae; phylum Streptophyta; class Pinopsida; order Cupressales; family Taxaceae; genus Taxus; species Taxus chinensis. Next base: position 662,129,782 of record CM034152.1, read on the forward strand.
TATCCAGGACTGTGGTATTTCATTCTTGAATTTGTATGACAGTGACAAGATCTAAAGGTGAAGAAGCTTTACCTTGCGATCCGGAGATTTCTACAAAGAAGTGGAAACAGAGAATTCGGGGAGAAATGGAGGAAGAGAACTTGGTCCGTAGAATCGAGATGCTGGAGACCATGATGGATAGGATGTTTAGAAGGCAAGAGGAACTTGCAGATTTGCAGAAGACAGCTTCCGTCAAGCAAGACTCCATGGACTCGGTGGTTCGAGGCTTAGCCGAAAAGTTTGGTATAGGCAAGAGTCACCATGAGGAAGATTATGGGGAAGAGCATGAAGAAGAGACTTCTAACACAAGAGAAAAGGTAAAATCTGAACATACTCCTTTTAAAGTTGAGACTAAAGTCGAAATCAAAAGCTTTGAAGGACAAGTAGATGCAGAATTACTGGATAAATGGTTGAAACAATTAGAAGTCTATTTTAGCGTCCATAATGTCACTGAGGCACAAAGGATCACCTTTGCACGTCTCAAAATGGAGGGACATGCTCTAGTTTGGTGGGAAACTCATCTAACTACTTGTGAAAAGAAGAAACGTCCTATTGTGAAATCTTGGCAAGAATTTAAGGAATTACTTAGAGCTAACTTCTATCCTATTGGCCATAAAACTGACCAAATGATTAAATGGCAGTATTTTAGACAAGGCAGTGGTTAAAGTGTGCAGGACTATACTACGGAGTTTCGGAGGCAAGCCATGTTGCTGAACATGGATTTGGAGGATGAGGATATTCTGACCAAATATTTGGGAGGACTTCACACTCACCTTCGAAGAAAAGTCATCTCCACAAAGCCCAAGGATCTCAATGAAGCATGTGTACAGGCATACTATATAGATGATGAGAAAAAGCAAGGAGAAGCAGAGCCGAGGGTAAAGCAGTCAACAAATCAGCAGAAAAAGGATTATGGGCAAACAAGTAACAAGAGTAAGTGGAAAGGGAAAGGTAAACAAGCTGCCACTACTTTAAATACTTGTAAAGATCCCAAGAATTTTTGCAAGAATTGTGATATTAATGGTCATACTGACGCTACATGTTGGAAGTTGCATCCGGAGTTACATCCAAAGAACCGAATCGAAGGACTCCAAGAAGTCCATGACAGCTGTAAAGACAGAAGGGGAGGTGGAAATCGAAGATGACTCTGATGTAGACGAAAGGCTTGGATGCACGGCCACCAACAATGGACAGCGAAGAGGAGATGAGTAGACTATTCCAGATCAAAATCCAGATCAAGAGGACTAAGGTAAATGCTTTGGTTGATACCGGTTCTCAATCTAACTTGATTTCTAAGGCAGTTGTAAAGAAGCTTGGTCTTGAGACTTACGAGCATCCGCACCCATATCCTTTGGGTTGGGTGAAGAAGAGTGTTGAAATTCAGGTAACAAGAAGATGTAAGGTCAAGTTTGGGATAAATTCCCAATATATAGATGTTTTTGAAGCTGACGTTATTCCACTTGATGCTTTTGATGTGGTATTCGGGAGTCCCTTACTTGTATGTTAGGGATGCTATCTTTATGAGAAGGGAAAACCGATACAGATGGGTCAAGGATGGGATCAGCTACAACATTCGGGCACACCAGCGTAAGACACGGGTTACTATGGTAAGTGCTAACCAAACAAAACGGCTTATTCAGTCAAATCATAATCAGTTTTGTTTACTTTTGTTAAAGGATAAACAAGATGGGGTAGAAGTTTCAGAGATTTCTAACCAAGGAAGACAAGATTTGGATAGTATTATTCAGTCTTTTCAGGAAGTATTTCAGGCTCCTAGTGGATTACCACCAAAACGGGAAGTAGAGCATGAGATTCAGCTGTTGCCAGAGTCACCTCTACCGAACATCAGGTTGTATAGGCAATCCTTGCTGGAGAGTACTGAGGTAAAGAAACAACTCCAAGAACTAATAGACCAAGGGGTGATACGTCCGAGCACCTCACCATGCGGTTCGCCTATTGTGATGGTGCCAAAGAAGGATGGTTCTTGGAGAATGTGCATCGACTACCGCACTTTGAACAAGATCACCATAAAGAACCGATATCCACTTCCCCGTATAGATGATCTCTTGGACCAACTTCAACATGCCAAATTTTTCACGAAGTTGGATCTCAAGTCAGGTTATCACCAAGTCAGGATGAAGGAGGAGGATATATGGAAGACTGCCTTCAAAACAAAACAGGGTTTGTATGAATGGTTAGTACTTCCTTTTGGATTATGCAATGCACTCGCTACATTTATGAGATTGATGAATGATGTATTGCGGGATTTCATAGATTCATGTGTCATTGTATACCTAGATGATATCTTGATTTTTAGTGCCACATGGGAAGAACATCTAACGCATTTGCAGCAAGTCTTGCAAGTTCTCAGGGAGAAACAACTGCTTTGTAATATGAAGAAATGTGAATTTGCCAAACAGTCACTTGTCTATCTTGGGCACGTGGTTGGAGGAGGAGAGCTACGAGTGGATCCAAAGAAGGTGGAAGCCATCACAAATTGGCCAACACCAACAGGAGCCACAAAGACTAGAAGTTTTGTGGGAGCAGTACAGTACATGCGGAAATTCATTCCGGGTTTCTCGGCGATTGCAACACCTCTACACACAGTGGCCGCAAAGAGTAAGGGTTTTGACTGGGGTAAGGAACAAGACAAATCCTTTGAGTTATTGAAATACAAGATTAGTCATGCTCTAGTACTTGCTCTTCCTAGTTTGCAGCAGCCTTTTGAAGTAGAGACAGATGCCAGTGATTATGCTATGGGCGCAGTGTTGCTTCAAGGAGGTAAACCCGTATGTTATCATTCTGAAACCTTCACTTCAGCAGTTAAAGGATATTCAGTATATGATAAAGAAATGTATGCACTAGTTCAAGCAATTAAAAAATGGAAACATTATTTGTTGGGTAAAGAAACTATTGTGCACACTGACCACAAACCTCTCCAGTATTTGCAAGCACAGTCTAAATTGCAGCAGGCAAGGCACTACAAATGGATGGGGTTTCTTCAGCAGTTCCATCTAGTGATCAAATACAAGAAAGGTAGTACAAATTTGGTGGCAGACATGTTGTCTAGGCCACCCACACAGGAAAAGTTCTCTTGTTTGGCCACTATCTCTCAGATCGAGCCCTTCACGAAGGAAGCTTACGAAGAAGCATATGCCCAAGACAAAGACTTTGGGGTAACATTTCAGAAGTTGCAGTCCCAAGGGGCTGAAAAGACGGGGATTGAAGATTGTTATCTCAAGGACGGGCTGCTCTACCGATGGGGGAAACTTTGTGTGCCTAAAGAAGAAAGACTTCTATTGATGAGGGAAGCACATACCTCGAAAGTAGCGGGACATTTCGGTGTTGGTAAGACCTTAGCCCACTTGCAAAGGTATGTATATTGGCCCAACATGCAAGAAGAAGTATCAAAATTTATTCGTGGATGTAAACTTTGTTGTACTAGCAAGCCTAAAACTAGGAAGGAAGGTTTGTATATGCCTTTACCAGTACCTACTCGTCCGTGGGAGGACATTTCTATGGATTTTGTAGGAGGATTACCTATGTCTAAACATGGCCATGACTATCTCTATGTTGTTGTGGATAGATTCAGTAAAATGTGTATTCTTATGGCATGTAAAAAAGACAGTTAAAAGCACATGAGGCAGCAAATCTTTTCTTTGCTAATGTATGGGTGCATTTTGGTTCGCCAAAGTCTATTGTCTCTGACAGGGATTCCAGGTTCTTGGGGAAGTTTTGGACTACTTTGTGGGACAAGATGGATACCAGGTTACAGAGGAGCACAACTTTCCATCCACAGACAGATGGACAAACAGAGGTGGTAAATAGGACTTTGGTACAGTTGATCAGAGGGTATAACAGTAAGTACCCAAGGACTTGGGATGAGTCCTTAGCCTACATTCAACATTCCTATAACCGGGCAGTACACACATCCACTATGAAGTCACCATTTGAAGCATGCTTGGGATATCTACCTACAAATCCGCTAGACATAGCAGTTGGACAGCAGGATGAGGAGGATACATGAGACACAAAGGTGACTAGAGCCAACAAGTTCATTGAGAGGATCCGGCAAAATCCATCTCAAGGTCAAAGAACAGCTAGAAAAATCTCAAGCAAAGTACAAAGCTAGGCACGATCAGCATAGGAGGGAACACAAGCTTCATGTTGGAGACAAAGTTTGGCTTTACTTGAGCAAGGAGAGACTACAAGGTCAAGCACGGAAGCTCAAGCCACTACGATATGGACCCTTCACCATATTGGAGCAGGTTGGGGAAAATGCTTTTCGACTTGATTTGCCATCATTCATGAGGATGTACTCTGTAGTAAACTGCGAGAACTTGCACCTATATGAGCCATCCATGCTGGATGAAGATGAAGAACTATAGTTGCTACCTTCCATTGAGGATTGCGTCTTGGACTCTCGAGGCGAATTGGAGGAGGATGTAGTGCTACAGCAGAAGGTCAGAGAGACTAGAAGAGGTCCGCAGGAGTCTTGGCAGATTGGACTGAAAGGAAAGACACCAAGGCAGGCCCGGTGGTACTCGAAGGAGCAAGCGAGGGAATTGTTCCCTCATCTACTCCCCCACTAAGCTTTTGTGGGACCAAAAGCCTCCTAAGAAGGGGAGGTGTGATCCATAGGGATCCGAAATAACTCTACTTCATCAGAAACAGTCAGCACAAAGAAGAAAAACAATGAAACGGAGGTTCTGTCTTTTAAGTAACAGGACCGCCGCCCTGCGCAGGGCGGCGGTTACAGAACCGCTGCTCAGCCAGGGCGGCGGACCCAGGTCCGCCGATCTGCACAGGGTGGCGGTCCTGGCCATTACGGACAGAAAACTAAATTCGAAACGAACAACCTCTGAATTTGAAAGGATGTTCGTTTCTCTTCTCCTTCATGACCTTTCCCATTCTCCAGTGCACGGGAGGACATGAGAAAGGCTATAAATACATGATTGAAGAAGTGTAGAAGATCATCGAAGCATGGGAGCAAGTGAGCAAGAAGTCTTAGTGCTGGAAATTGTATTTTTGTAGAAGAAAGGAGTGTTGGACAGAGCAAGCAAGTAACTGAAAGGAAGTGTTGAGATATTATCTACTTCTCTTTCTTACTTATTGTAAATTTTGTACCTGTTGATTTGAATTGGCCAATAGAAGTGGGAAGAAAGAGCAATTGCCCTTCCCGACTGGTTTTTCCTCCATTGGAGGTTTTCCAGGATAAAATTGTTGGTGTTATGAGCTTATATTCTTTCCTTTACTACAATTGTTGATTCTAAGCACAATAGTAATTCATTCACTAGCTATCTCTGTTATTTTCTAATTAGAAAGTAAACAATCAGTGATTAATTTGTGATTTGTGAATAATTCCAAAGTTGAAGAGTTTACAGATTAGAGAACAAGTTTAGGCTTCAAGATTCAGCTAAGATTCTTTAAGCAGGCCAAGTTGGAAGAAACTCAAAGCTACATCAAGCGGGCTCAACGGTATGAGAATGTGTCTGTAGGCGCTATCTGTTGGCTCCTCAATGCTAGGGTGGGAGGTTTTTCTCCTTAGTAGTTGTGTTGTTAGGATTGGGTTGGTTGATCTTTCCCTGGGGGTAAGTGCCCTTTATGTGAGGATATTGGAGGGGACTCTCTCTTACACCTCATCCTTAAGTGCTAAACACATCAAGCTGCGTGAGTGTAAGGACGCAAGCTGGTTTTCAAAACATATTACAAGAGCTATGGTGTGTTGCCCATCGAATGTTGGTAAGATGGGTTTGCTCTCAATACTCCTTTGTGGGGAGTGTGGCGAATGTTGTCTATCGTATTGGTTAGGCGGTTTCTCTCATCAAAAGAGAATTGTAGGCTTTGTGCTTGTGGCGAACTTCCTTTTTGTGGCGCTCCCTCTCTATCAAAAAGCCCTCTATGGTTGGACGGTAGAGGGGGACACGTTGCAGGTCGGCCCCTCAGGGACCTCAGGGATACCTAATCACTATCGAGCAAATACACAATTGTGTAGGGCAAAGCCTTCTTGTCAGGCGTGTTACTGAAAGAGTTTCTCCTCCACTTGGCTCTTGTTCTCAGTAACAGGGGAGTTTACTGGAAGGCCTTCGTATGGCTAAGTAGAGTCCAACGACTTCCATAGGAGTATTCCCTGGAGATTCTAACCTTAAGTGGGGGATCGGTATTACTGGAGTTATCACTAGCTGGTATCCGTCGCTTGATCCCTTGAGTAAGGGGAGCTATGGAGGCAAGTCGCTCTACAAGGCTCGAACTTGGAGTTGAGGGGTGATTCCCGAAGATAACGCTTGCCCCTGAGCTGGCCTGAATAACAGGACTCTTCCAGTTCAGGAAAATCAATCCAACTTATTTGAAAAACAAACTTGCAACATTTGAAGCATCACCAATATTATTGCAAGGAATGAAATGTGCCATCTTCAAAAATTTATCAACCACAACAAAGATATTATGGTGTCCTCGGCAATCCAAGAATGAAATCCATGGTCCTTCTGGTAATGGCAATTTTCTATACAAACCGATATTCCTGCATGTTCCTTTTTCCGGTTAACATGTTTTGCATCTCTCAACACACGTGCTAACATTCTTAGCCATACCCAACCAATAATACCTTTTCTCTAGCAACACTAGAGTCTTGTCTCTTCCGAAGTGACCTGCTAATCCACCACTATGTAACTCCGTGATGAGGTTCTCTCTCATTGTTCCTCTTGGGATACACAACTGTTGTTTCTTGAGCAAACATCCTTCTTGGATAATGTAGTCCTCATATGGGCTTCTACCTCTCACCACGGTTCTTTGCATACTTTCCAAATTTCTGCTAACTCTGCATCATTTTTATACAATTCCTTCAGGTTACCCAACCCAATCATCTCTATGAACTCATTGTTCAGCAACACAATTCTTCTACTTAAGGCATCAACGGCCTCATTTGACTGTCTTGATCTATGCTTGAGCACAAACGAATAACTCTGCAGGTACTCAGCCCACTTCAACTGCGTTTGATTCAATTTAGTTTGGCTGTGTATGAACTTCAAGGCTTGGTTGTTTGTGTACGACAGACACTCTTTGGACAGTGAATAGTGCCTCCATTTCTTCAATTTTTGAAGTGCAATAGAAATCTTGATTATACTCTGAATATTTTTTCTTTGCACTATTTATTTTCCCACTAAAATGTGCAATTTTTCTTCCCTTGTGAGTCAACACTGTACCAATTACTTTATCTAAATTTGGCTAGGTTAACACATCCTTTGTTTTGACCTTTTTCAATAGCTCAAAACTATTCACAGCTTTGGGATTTCCACTTGAACAATCCTTTCTTCATGCATGCAATTGATGATGCACTCTATCCACTAAAGTTCCTTATAAATTTCCTTTAGAAACTTTTGAAGCGATGAAAGCTTTACCTCAGTAGCATTCCTTGGTGTAGGTGATTTTAATATTGCTTTGACCTTCCTTGGGTCCATCATTAATCCTTCTAACAAAATCACAAAACCTATATATACCATCTCTTCCTTCAGGGATGGACACTTCGTGAAATTTATTAGCAGCTTCTCCTGCTTCAGCTTGTCTAAGGTCCGTTTTAAGTGCATCAAATGCTCCTCTTTTGTTCTACTAAAAGTCAGTATATCATCCTGATACACTACAACAAATCTTCCAATAAATGGCTTCAACACTTCATTCATCAACTTTATAAATGTACTAAGGGCATTGGTTAGCCCAAATGGCATTACTAACTATTCAAACAATCTTTCCTTGGTTCTTAATGCAATTTTCGACTCATCTCCTCCTCTTATATTAATCTCATGATAACCACTCTTCAGATCAATCTTGGAGAAGTCCTTCACTCAAACAATCCAACGAGTCATCCATCCTTGAGAATGGGAATTGTTAGTTGACAGTGATCTTGTTGATGGCGTTGGAATCTGTACACATTCTCCATTCTCCCTCCTTCTTAGGCTTAAGTACTGATAGAACTGCACATGAACTCAAACTTTCTCCTGTAAATCCCTATTGAACTAAACTTGAACCTGCTTGTTTAATTATTCAATCATAGGTGGAGTGATTCTATGCGGGGCCTTGCTTTTAAAACTTGATCCAGGCATCGAATCCATATGATGAGAAATCGTCATCATTTTTGGCGATACACTAGGTAAGTCACTTGACAGTGGACACTACCTCTTCATATTCTTTCATCAAATCTTCCACTTATGCTGGCGTTTCTTTCTCTTCAACTTTTTGTTTTGGCGTGGGAAAGACACTAAAAGTTAATTGTGACTTGGTGTGAATTCAACCGAAGTAGGTCATATTTTCTAATTCGTACATTATCTAGATGGTATTGCATTTAAGCATCCTCATTATTGTTTCTGACAACATATGTCCAGCGAACTTCAACATAGACAAAAAAGAGCTTTGTTACCATTAATTAAAATTATCATTTGGGCAAAAAATATAGGTCGTTATGTAGATAGCAAATTCTTTATTGGATTCTGGAGATTGCCATTGGTAATTATTGCTTGAAAGGGTTTGGTTTTCAACATTTTTGATTGGATTTGGTTACATCTGAGTCAACTTAATTTGGTCTATGATGCAATTTGTGGCAATCCCAATATTTGTTCAACTAACTGATGCTGACTTTTTGCTTTACGTTTCCCAATTTAGATTGAATTCTATGGAGATTTTGATGGGCGGTTTCACAAAAGTTTGGAGCTAGATTTGGACCTATCTGCAGCTTTGCTTGGTCCTCGCTCTCAGAGGTAATATGCATATATATTTATGAAATGGTGCTGTTTATTTTGGTAATTTATAGTTCAAAATGTTTAAATTTTGTCCTTCGCAACACATTTTGGCTGATCGAAACAGATCATGAGATATTAAGAACCACAGTAGACGTAATGACCAATTTGAAAAGTCTCCATTGATTTGATCTTCAAATTAACAGTGACTTAATTTTAGAGGGAGAGGATACTATTTCGAATTCATAGAAACCTACTGTGGACAGATTTTGGAAATTTCCTGTAAACTAATGAAGTGGTAGCTGTATTTGTTATAACAGTCCTATTGTAAGTTGCCCAGAATTGTGAAACCCTTTGTACTTTGTCTTGAGTTTCAATTTTATATCAGGGGAAGGGCATTAAATCTGCAAGTGAATTGTAAGTTATGTTCTACAAATTTACAGTAAACCAATGAAGTAGTTGTGAAATATATCTTTATAAGTATTGCTGCACATGTCTCTCTTCTCGTACATTTCTCTTGATGTCAAGTAGGTAAATGCGTATGCCAATACAGTAAAGCATTGGACAGGGTTTCTCAACCAAATTCAATTTGAAAAACAGGGAATCCACTTAAGAAATTGAGGGCTATGCTTCTTCTACACAATCTCTCTTAGCAGCAGAAAAGGAAGCTTTACTTCGTGTGCCTTTGTTGTATTTAAACTATGATGGCACATTGTAGAGAGACTGTATCTTCTAGTCAGAAGTATATATGCTGATTCTAATATGTGAATGCTGAATATGATGAAGAGTTTCTAAAGAATGATTCTCAAAGGCAAATGCTGTTTTCTATATTAAAATTACCAATTTTAAATTTCAGGGGATGTTCTCCATATATGGCTTCAAATTCTTTTCTTTAGCAAGATTATACTTGGAGTTTATCTTGATTATTGTGGGTGTGGACCTGTGTTTTATATTTTCATCTTTTATGCTCAAGTTACTTTGTTATAATTCGCTACCTTTCTTTCTTTAGCAGAATTGTGGATTCCAGATGGTGACTCACATCACAGAGACAGGCTAGGGCCATACATCAATACTAACACAAATCAGAAATCCCAATACCGACTCTAATAGAGATGATGAAATTGGGAAAAGCATTTCAATATAAGATGTTTTTGGCATATGTTTTCCTCAATTTGAGGCTTGTAGATTGGTTATTGTTTAGAATTCATAGTTTTCACCATGGGAGGGCGTCCAAGTTCAATAATAGATTCCTCCATATTTGCATCTAGAGTTCTGTCTGCGTGGTTGTCATGCCATGTATATCTTTTTCGTTTGAAGTGTCACTGTGGCATCTTGGTTCGCTGTTGGTTTAGTGTTTGTGTAGGTGATGGGAGCTGAGGCTGAGTTGTTATGGGAACGAGAGAAAAATTTGTTTTTATTTTATTCTTTGGATCTTGTCTCCTTACAGATCTATTAATTTGTCATTAAATCTCCTTTATATTTCATTTGTTCTATTTAAACTCAATTTTCTTTTATGTCTTTTCCAAACTGGATAAGGAAGCTCTCAATTTATTGGAAATCGTTGTTTCCTTGCAATATTAGAAGTATCAAGATGCTCAATGTGCTCCAGAGCGCATGATTCTGAATAATGGTTGTATGTGCAATCATGGTATTGGCACCATTTTCCCCTTGTAATATAAAACGAGTTCCTCCAAAGTTCATCTCTCATCCATTTTTATAGAAATCCATGCACGTGTTGATATAGTTCCATGCTTGTTTATTTTTTCCACAATTGAGAATTTCCCAGAGTTACTGTAAGGACAGATTTGGAAGCTTTATGTAAAGAGGGGTTGATGAAAAGATGTGAGTTGCGGGGCTGAATTTTGGAGCATGTGGTTACATTGGCAGTGTGGAGTTGCCCTAGAACTAGGCTACTTCTTTAAGAACCTTTAGATGGTCCTCACCATTCAAAAATTCAGTCAGACAGAATCCGTTTGAATGTGACTGCCATTGGCAATTTATTTGAGGATTCTGTGTATTGTAAAACCATTGTTCCATGGTCATAGAATTAGCCAAAACTTATTAAATTTCAAATGTGAGAAAGATCTAAGACCTAAAATCAGATGTTACCAATTTAGTATGTAACATTGCCATTTGGACAGGTGTGTAATATGAGGTAACGCTATCTCGATTTTTGTCCATTTTGGACTATCTATCTATCTATCTACCTATATACATATATATAATTTTTGAACTTTTTATAATTTATTTATAAAAAATGACTCTTGTAGACATTTCGATTGAGTAAAACCATTGTTCCAAGCTTTTAGAATTAGCCAAAAGTAGTTAAATTTCTTTGTTGCACTGAAATGCTCTCCACTGCCCCCGTTTCTACCCTGAAACATTTAGGAAGGGAAACACTGCCTGGAATGCCCTGGAGATGCCCCAGATATGCCCAGGCACGTGCTGGAAATGTACGCAATGTGCCTGGGCGCTTCTAGCGTGTTGCCAAGGCATTTCTGGCAGCACAAGTCTTTTAGAAAGTAAAAAAAATAAAAAAACAGCTAAAAATTAACCATGAACCAGCAAGTATATTCATAAAATAAACATTTAACTGTAAGCTTATACTTTAAGTTATATTTTATGTATATACTTCTAGGATGTTTGAGAGTGGTTTTGTACGATCTACGAGCTTGTAAAATCTAGGAGCTATAATGCAGATTCTAAGTTTCGGAGGGCCCTATGAGATTTCAGACTAAGCCAGGTTTCAGGTTTTCAGACTTAGCCAGCTTTCAGGGTTTCAGACTCGGCAATATTCTGGGTTTCAGGATTTCAGGGAGACATCATAGGAGGTATGAAATTAGTATGAATGAATAGATAGGTATAACGGTTAACCTAAAATCATATGGACATCTCTCCTAAAGTACAACGAGCCGACCCCACCTCTTTCCCAATATACTTCTTAGGGCATGCACTCAAGGAAATTGATGAGTTGATGAGTCTTGCAAGAGAGATTGTCATTAACTGAAAAATATAGGTGTAAACCTGTATAAACTTGCAATGGCAAAGCACACATACACACTCCTTTATGTCACATGATTCACAAACGTGTGAAATTCTAAGCATGTTGAATGTTTTGAACATTCATGGATACTATATTTTTTAAGTGCTTTACTTTTTATGGATTAGAAATGAGTATTATGCAGCTCTATATATATTCGTATATTTTTATAATATAATGTACGGATGTGTCCATGCCAATTTGTACCCAAGGGTTTTATGAAAATCAGCATTTCCGCATTTTGGATCCATGCCTGTTTTTGTTTCTTGGCAACATAGTTAAATTTCAAATAATGATTTTTTTAATGAAGCTGTTAAATTAGACATTATCTTTTTAGTATTTTACACTACTGTATGAAGTTATGAACAGTATTTGTGTCATGTGATGTGACTCCATCTTGATTTTACTTTCGTCGACTATTTATATACAATTTTTTTTTATATAAAAATGGATATTTGAGGCATCACCATTTAGTCCTGAATTGTCTAACACCATAGAGTGAAATAAGTTGATAACACTTAGGACATTTACAAAACAAGGGATGATCATAAGATACTTAAATGACCATCATAACCAAAAATTACATTGCATTCCTTACAATGAATCTCGTCTCCTTGCAGATTAGCTAAGTAGCTGAAACGTTTTGGATACGGAAGCGGGTACGGAGTATCCGATACGCGGAAATGGCAAAATTTTTTTTGACCCCGGATTTAGCGTAGGATACGGCAGTACAAAAACTATATAAAAATTTAAAAATATATAAATTTTAGCCTTCTAAATAGGAATTTAATTATTAATCACATATTATGCATATGAAAGACAAGATAAAAGACAATATAAGCTAAATAAGTGAATAACCACAACAAACAAGCTAGGATACCGATAAAACTTAGAAACTTAAAAGCTTAAAAGTTAAATTAAAATACTTCAATCAAACACTATGTGAACGTCATGAATCTCATGATATATTAAACTCAATCATAGATCAATATTCAAAGTTCAAACTATCTTTCATTGTCAACATTCATCATATTCCTCTTCATCAAGAGGATCAAGATCAACTACATCATCATCATTACGTGGTTCATTAGAACCACATGGGCTCGAACCACTCGCACTAGGGCTTGAACCACTCGCACTAGGGCCACTGCCAGTTGCACCCCCTTGTGCATGTAGGTCTTGTGGTCCCACAAAACTCCCCCCATCATCATATGCTCCATGGTGGGAAATGGAAGCATCCAAATCAACTATTTCTAGATCAATGTCCCAATGTCTTGTTGACCCTTATTTGTACTCCGGCTGCTTGTGGGATAAAAGGCGCAAGTTGGAATGTATGTATACCAAATCTTCAGCCCTTTTAGTCCCCAACCTGTTGCGTTTTTGTGAGTGGATGAAACTATATGTACTCTAGTTGCGCTCAGAGAAAGATGAACTTGCAACCTAGTAAGGCAACCCAAACTTCAAAGTCAATGCAAAGTTCAACTTTAAACTTAAACACTCAAACTTAAATTTTAAAAAACTAAAAGAAAAGAGAATAAAAAAATTAAAAACTTACCTATGCTAAGACCTTGATTGCAAAAGGCTGCAAGTAAACCGATGAAGTACCATGGAAGTACCACCACATATGAGCATCCATCTTGTATTTGCTCCGAAAAGCGAGAAGGCTATGACCCGTTTTTGCTATGAAATTGCCAAACTCTACCATGACCTGGTCTTGGGCCTCAGGATCAAGGAAGAGCCTAGCCAATGCCGCCATATATCCCTCACTAACTTCCGCATCCTTGTATGGTGCTACCCTCCCTGACAAGGAAAGGATCTTTGTGCTATAAAATCTAGGAGTCAATGCAAAAGCCAATAGATGTAACGGGGTGGTCATTTTGTTCCACCGCTCAATGAGGATTGACTTCACTTGTTTGAAAAATATTTCCTCGGGATCTTGTTCTTTTGCATTTATGACGGCTTTTATCTTTTCAATCATTGAGTCGATGCTGTCATATATCTCTCCTAGACATGGCTGATCCATGTCAGTAAACCGGATCATGCTCATAATGGGCTCCGTAAAACTTAACAGATAATCCACTCTATCACACCAAGGGTCCTCTAAGATCATGTTCTTCACTTTTTGAGCCTGTTGAGTGTTTGATTGCCTCCATACAGACCAAAGATTGGATGTTACCATCCTCATGAGTGCCTCTCGCACCTTCACTAGTCGTCTCAAGACGATTGTGTGTGATGCAAACCGAGTCTTAACAACCTAATAAGAATGAAGAACAAAAATTAAAAATAAAATTGAAAGCTAAAATAATACTAAAAAACTTAAATTTAAATTTAAAATTAAAAGAAAGAAAGAAAACTTTTCCTTACCTTCAGTAGCTCCAATTGCGAGAATGATCTAAAAATTCCCTGTAACATGTGGTGGTTAGTGACAAACATTTGGATCTCTTCAGCTTCTGCATACACTTGCTGGATCCATTCTATTTAGTTTGCCATCTTCTTTAGCATTAAATTCAATGAATGCACGACACATGGTGTCCAAAAAATATGCCCATACCATGCCTCAACTAGCATCCCCGCAGCTTTGCAATTTTTGGCGTTGTTCGTTATGACTTAGACAACATTTTCAGGCCCCATTGCCTCAATGGACTCAAAGAGAATGTTGGCTATGAATTGGGCATCCTTCACTTGCCCCTCACAATCAACCGCTTTCAAAAACATTGCCCTCTCAGGGCATCCTACAATCACATTGATTAAAGGGCGGTTTCTTGCATCTTTCCATCCATCAGAAACAATGGACACACCTGTTTTGGTTCATGAGTCCCTAATTGGTTGCAAGGAGGTTTCCACATATTTTTTTTGTTTATCCAAAAGGGTGGTGCGGATCTTCTCATATCTTGGTGATTTATACCCTTTTGGTGCCTCATTATCTCATGCCAATAAGGTGATCTCACAACATTAAAAGAAAGCCCATTAATATATACACACCTTGCAATGTGTTCATCTGCAATTTCCCTGCTCTCATTCTGAAAGGCCTTTTCCAATGGCCCTCTTGTCTTACTTTTCTTTCGTGCAAGGGAAACATCCTCATTCGTGGAGATAGGAGCCACAAATGGATGTGGCATGGCCACAATTGAGGATCCACTAGGTGATGGAGCAATTGGAGGCTTGAACGAGATGAACCTCCTCTTTTGGCCAATGGATGACTAGCTCTCATAGCCACATTTGCCTTTGCATCTTCCTGCTCTTTGATATATGCCAAAAATTTTGCTTTTGGCACCCCAGCATTATTTCTCCCCTTGCATACTCTTATACCATTACCCGTTATGGCACAAGTGGTTTTTCACCCTACTGTAAGAGCCTTTGAATACTCCATCACAATCATTGCATTTCCGTTCAAAATAACCACCACCTGCAATTTGTTGAAGTATTGTTACATGCCTCCATAACGGTGAATTTGGGTCAAAAGCCCTGGCCAAAGATTGTCCAGAAGAAGCAGAGCTTGTTGTTGCCATTGTAGAAATACCTAAAAGGTTAAAAAAAAAGAAGCAAAGGAAACAATGGCATGCAATTGCATTGAACAATGAAAATTAAAAAAATTAAATAGAGAGAACAAAAAAATGATGAACATAAGCAAAAAAATGTAATGTGTGAAAGATTAAACCAAAAAAAAAAGAGAAACAAGGTTAGAAATTAAAAAAACTTGCCTTCACTTCGTAAACCACAAATCCTTCACAAATCTTCCTCCTTTACAGCTCGTCACACTCCTACAAGTTTAGCAATAGCTCCTCAAACTCTAGACAAACACAATGCAATTTTGGAGAGCCAAAGGTAAGTTTCTTTGTTTTATGTTTTGTTTTTGTGTTGTTCTTTTGTTTTTTTGCTTAGAGTTATCTTTTAGGGTGTAAATTAGAAGAATATATATTTTTTTATGTTAGGCTTTTAAAACATGCAAAAAAAAAAAAAAAAAAAAAACGTTTTTTTGGCGGCGGGAGCGGGTAGGGAGCGACGAGGGGCTTGCGGAAAGGGCTGGGTACGGCCTGTGCCGTACCTGGCCGTTTCCGCAGGCCCCTGCCCGCTCCCTGCCGTTGCTCCCGCTCCTTGCCGCTTCCGTACCCGCTCCCAGTGCCCTAGGGTGCCGTTTCGGCAATGTAGCAATTTATCACTAAATCACTTTATATTTCACATGATGAATTCAAGCTCAAACTGGGGAGGAAGTGCTAACTTCCTTGGAAATATTTCTCCTTGTGATATTAGAAGTATCAAGATGCTTAATCTGCTTAATGAGGGCATGATTCGGATAATGGTTGTATGTGCAATCTTTGTATTGGCACTATTTTCCCCTTGTAATATCAAAATGAGTTCCTCCAAAGTCCATCCCCCATCCATTTTGATTTAAATCCCTTGCACATGTTGAAATAGTTCCATGCTTGTTTATTTTTCCATGAACGATAATCTCCCAAGATAGTGTAAGGACAGGTTTGGAAGCTTTATGTATAGAGGGGTTGATAAACAGATGTGAGTAGTGGGGCTGAACTTCAGAAACTGTGGTTGCATTGGCAGTGTGGAGTCATTCCAGAACTAGGCTCCTCCTGCAAGAACCTTTTAGATGGTCCTCACCATTCAAAAATTCAGCCAGAGAGAATCCTTTTGAATGTGACTACGGTTGGTAATTTCTCTGAGGATTCCATGTGTTGTAAAGCCACTGTTCCAACTTCCAAGGTTGTAGGACCAGCCAAAACTCATAAAATTTGAAATGAGAGAGATCAAAGTCCTAAAATCAGATGTTACTGTTTAACGCTTCCATATGGACAGGTGCGTCATATGAGGTAACACTATCTCGATTTTATCCATTTGGACTATCTATCTATCTATCTATCTATCTATCTGTATATATATTATTTGAACTTCTATTTATAAAAAATGACTATTTTAAACATCTCTATTGAGTAAAATTATTGCTCCAAGTTTGTAGAATTAGCCAAAAATTGTTAAATTTCAAATGAGGAAAAGATTTAATGAAGCTCTTAAATCAGAAATTATCTTTTTAGTATTTTACACTACTGTATGAACAGGATTTGTGTCATGAGATGTGACTACACGTTGAATTTACCTTTGTTGATTATACATATACGAATTTTTTATATAACAAATGACTCTTTTAGACATTGCTGTTTAACCATGAATTGTCTTAACACAATAGAATGAACTAACACTTAAAACATTTACAAAACAAGGGATAATCATAAGATACTTAAATGACCATCATAATTATAAATTACATTGCATCCATTACAATGAATCTTGTCTCCTTACAGATCGAGCAATTCATTATTAAATATCTTTTATATTTCATTTGTCCTATTAAAATTTTTAAACACAATTTTCTCGTATATCTTTCCCCAACCCAACAGGGAAGCTTTAACTTCGTTGGATTTTTTTCCGTTGTGATATTAGAAGTATCAAAATGCTTAATCTGTTTCTGAGGGCATGATTCTGAGTAATGGTTGTATGTGCAATCTTAGTATTGACACCATTTTCCCCTTGTAATATCAAAATGAGTTCCTCCAAAGTCCATCCCTCATCCATTTTGATAGAAATCCCTGCATGCGTTGAAATAGTTCCATGCTTGTTTATCTTTTCCATGAACAAGAATCTCCCAAACATAGTGTACGGACAAGTTTGGAAGCTTTATGTATAGAGGGGGTTGATAAACAGATGTGAGTAGTGGGGCTGAACTTCAGAAACTGTGGTTGCATTGGCAGTGTGGAGTTACTCCAGAACTAGTCTCCTCCTGTAAGAACCTTTTAGATGGTCCTCACCATTCAAAAATTCAGCCAGACAGAATCCTTTTGAATGTGACTACAGTTGGTAATTTCTCTGAGGATTCCATGTGTTGTAAAGTCATTGTTCCAAGCTCATAGACTTAGCCAAAACTCGTTGAATTTCAAATGTGAGAAATATAAGTCCTAAAACCAGTTACCATTTTAATATTCAACATTGACATATCGTCAAAACGCAAGAGCGCCTGAGTTCACATGCTATCTTGTGTCAACCAAAACCATTTAGGAGTTGGTCAAATATCCACAAAGCATGCTGTACAAAACTTGATGCCATGCAATACTGCACATTTCCATAAAAGCCAATCTCTACTGTGAATGCATATCCTTAACATATAGAACCATGAAGGATTATCAATGGGGTGCAAAGCTACGAAGTGCCTAACGAAGCCGCACAAAACCACAAAGCCTTATCCTAGGCCTCACAATGCAACCCCATGCGATGCTGCAAACAAAGCTCTACGCCTCACACACCTTGCCAAACTCGTGTGCAATCATAGAATCCTTGTTCTACCCCACTCTTGTGTGCAGAAGTCACGAAGAACTTGCGTGATGCCACAATGCCTTACTAATGCCGTGAAGCCTTAGATGTTACCGCATGCTCTTAGGATCACTTGCTTATGTTGCCATGATGAAATCTTGTGTCTTATAGAGTATCCTGTCAACATCAATATAGTTATAAAGGATCACACATGGACCTTCATCTGTCTCTTTCACCCAAGGACAAACTGAGCAACCTGGTAAAGCTTGATCCAACAAAGATGACTTCATGGGAAGCTAGCAGCAAACTGGTTGTGGAGATCAATGGTGATTTGGGGCACATTGAGGAATCTTTGCAAGGTATCTTTCAGTGTTACATGGGGATGCACACCCCCCTTTTCCAGTTGTCCCGGAGGTCCGGGGACGTCCCGGGAACTTGAGGACGGAGACGGGACGTTTCCCTAGCGTCCCGAATTTTTAAAAAAAAGAGGGGACGTCCCCTAAGGTTAGGGGACACACCCGGGACGTCCCGGGTGCAACAATGTTTAGGGGACGCCATGACGTCCTCAGGACGTACGAGAGATGTCACTGCGTTCCCTACGTCTTACACACTAAAACATTAAAAAAAAACGAAAGAAACTTAAATTTAATGCTTTAAAAAATGATGTATATGGTAATCGTTATCAAGAAGTAAGAACATGTATATAGCTTTATAGTTACCTTGCACATGAGACAAGGCGTCAATTTGAATGTGTGGATATCTACTAAATTACTAGAGAAAATAACTAGCCAAAGGGACAAGTATCATCTAATGTATTTATAGTGGATTAAACTCTTAATGATCCGTAACTAGCTTAGTTACATGGTACACCATTGTCTAATTCATGAACATGGATTCTACTAATTCTATAACTGATTTACATAAACTATGAGCAAGTTTGTACTTTTCTTATGCACCAACATTCGTAGATTTGTCCATACTGCAGCGTATTATGAAGGTTACGAGGAATAGAATGTGACACGTGAAAAGGAGATCGCAACAGCAAACACACACACACACAACAACAAAACTTGGAGAAACCCAGTGCGGGTAAAAATTCCAGCAAGAGGTACTAGGCCTTCTTTCACTATCACCAAAAATGCAAGGTTACAAGCTCGCGAGGCCACTGTCATCTACAACAACCCATCTTAATTGCTCTGCACCCAATTCCCTATGCTCACTTCAAATTACACCTTTTCCAATTCGCTGCAACTCAGAAATCAACTGTACATCATCATGCAAGTTCATCTAAGACCTCTGCTTAACCAATTAATGTCATAAACTTCAATTATTCATCACATAAGCCAAGGTCCAAAATGCAATATCTTCAAACTTTTAATTTTAAGTCTGAGTTTATTGAATTATTCATGTTATATTTGTAAAATTAATAAATTATATAATTTTTTTTAGCCATCCCCTCCTTGCCGTCCCCCTGCCAATCCCGAAATTTTCAAAAAAAAATTGCCGTCCCAGAAACCCCGTCCCCTACATCCCGACGTCCCGGGAGTCTTAGGTAACTATGGTATCTTTACTTGCAAAGGCTATTTTTGGTTGGCAGTTCCATGCAAATGGATGTTAAGACAGCTTTTCTGTATCACTTGACTGAGGAAGAAGTATAGATTAATCAACCCTAAGAATTTGAGGTGCATGCGGGTGAGAAATGAATGTGTGTAAGTTTAAGAAAGCTCTATTACAGGCTATGCTAGGCATCCCATGCTTGGTACATCACCGATTGATGAGTACCCATTAGGTTTGGGGCTTCACCAAAACAGCTTAGCAGAATCCCAATCTGTATCATTTATTTGATACATATAATTTGTTGGTTTTGGTCCTACATTCCTTGATGACATGATACTGTACAGGGAGTCTCATAAGAAGTATCATTGCAAGTGTGCAAGCCATTGTGCCTAAGTCTAGAATCTTTCCTCATGATTAGGATATGGGACCGATGCACTATGTTTCTTGGGTCTAGAAGTGTGGTAGAGGACAGATGAGGCTTTCGCTTGGGTGAGGTCTAAATACGACATTGTGGATGCATGGTTTGAAGGGGTTCCATATGATTGGATTACCAAACCCTAATTGCCGCTAGCTATTGATACTGGCATCACAAGAAAAGATTTTACAGTGCTGACTTGGATTCAGAGTTTGGTGTGATCCTAGGGTGTTAACAACATCAGCTTCATGTGAGTGATCCTTGATGTATATGTTGCTTAATGCCAGACTATGATACATATTTTGCAGTGAAGGTACTTTGAGCCAGTTCATGGTCTGAGCATGAGGCAGATTCAGTTGGGTTGCTTTCAAAGCATGTGTGTCTGATTCTTAAAGGGCACAGTACATTTTGAGACATCTTCATATGCATTTGGGATGATGAGTAGATAGGTGTAGGCCACTAGAGTTCGTAGAGAGTCCTGATTTGGGTAGGAGATACCAGTGTCAGGAAGGGTACTTCGGGATGTTGCTTCAATTTGGGTTCAGGAGTCATAGCCAAAGCAGGGAGAGCAGACTTCAGTGGCATTGATGTTCAGAAAAGTTCAAGCTTGTTTGGAGGCTATGGCAGCTAGCACTACAAAAAGTTGTGGTAAGCCATGATGGTTTCGCAAATTGATTGCATGAGCTGACAAAGTGAGCAAACTAGAGGACCTACAATCATTTACCGTGGCAGTCTAAGCATTGTGATCAAACTCTTAAGAGGATCTAGTATTTCATGGCTTCTCCATCACGTTGACGTTGGGATTATCAATTTCTCAAAGACTGGAAGTTCAGAAGTTAGCGCAGTTGCTGCTAGACCATGTATTCGTGCATAGTGATCAGCAAGTTGCACAACATTGTTTCTAATGAGATGGTTCCGGGAGAGACTAGGATTGTCTGAAGAGAATTGCACATTCCTTAGTCCATAGAAGGAGTCATGGCTAAGATTGAAAGGTACATTCAGAATGCGTCCTCTGAATGAGCAGTGTATTGTGTGCATATGAAGATGAAGTCCTATTTGATGTAATGCCCATGGACGTATGCCATGTGTTGCTTGGCTCGACCTTGACAATGTGATACATGAAGGTGTTATATGATCTTACACTTTGGTGAAAAGACAAATTGAAGTATACTCTGAATCCTTTGAAGGGTGCAAGTGTAGAGGAGGAGAGGAGTTTGTAGATATTGCGATTTCAGGGGAAGAAATGCTTGAAGAGGTGAAATGGGATAGTGACTATTTTGTGTGCATACCAAAGTTCGCGCATAAAAACAAGGGAATGCCAGTTGTACAAACAGATGAGATCTCGCGAGAAGTGAAGAAGATGCTAGGCGAGTTCGCGGATATCATGTTGCAAAGAAATTCCGGATGGTTTATCATCTAGTGCAGTATCAATCATTAGATGGATTTGATACCCAAGTCTGGTTTACCCAAACAAGGACACATATAGGTTGACACCTATTGAGAACGAGGAGATGAGAAAGCAAGTGCAAGAATTGCTCTAGAAAGGGTTGATTATAGAATATTTTTGCCTGTGCCCAGTACTTGTAGTATTAGCACCAAAGAAATGAGGTGAGTGGAAGATGTGTACTGATTTCAAAGCCATCAACAAAATTACCATCAAGTACAAATTTCCATTGCCCGTGCATGGATGATTTGATGGATTGTTTGAGTGGAGCAAGATATTTCACGAAGATTGATTTGTAGAGTGGATATCACTAGATCATAGTCAAAGAAGATGAGTGGAACATTGCTTTCAAAACGTAGAATGGATTATGTAAGTTGTTCGTCATGCCATTTGGGTCAATTATCGCGCCCCATTGTGCCTAAGTCTGTAATCTTTCCTCATATTAATAGAAGGAGCTTTCATCGTTTCTTGTTAAAGTTGTTCTTGAGGACTTGCTTTGGTGAGATCCAACTCTGACGTTGTGGACTGTGTGGTCTAAGACATCTCTTCATTAGGGTGATTGAATTGTCATTTAGGTAATGCTATCTTGACTTATCCATTTAAACTATCTATGTATCTATCTATATGTATAATATTTCAACTTTTCATTTATACAAAAATGACTATTTTAGACCTTTCTATTGAATAAAACCCTTGTTCCAAGTTTGTAGAATTAGCTAAAAATTGAAAAATCCTAAAATTTCAAATGAAAAAAGTTACCGAGGTCTGATTCAGTGAGATCTAACTCTGACATTGTGGGCTGCGTGGCCTAAGACATCTCTTCATTGGGGCGATTGCATCATCATATGAGGTAAACACCATCTCAATTAATCCATTTGGACTATATATAAGTATTTCAACTTTTATTTATTAAAAAATTGACTATTTTAAACATTTCTATTGAGTACAACCATTGTTCCAAGTTTGTAGAATTAACCAAAAATCCTTAAATTTCAAATGAAAAAAAGATTTGTGGGCTGCATGGTCTAAGACATCTCTTCATTGGGATGACTCCATCATCCTATGAGGTAATGGTATCTCAATTCATCCATTTGGACTATCTATCTATCTATATGTATATAATATTTCAACTTTTATTTATTAAAAAATATGGCTATTTTGGACATTTCTATCGAATAAAAACCTTTGTTCCAAGTTTATAGAATTAGCCAAAAATCCTTAAATTTCAAATGAGAAAAATATTTAATGAAGCTGTTAAATTAGAAGTTATCTTTTTAGTATTTAATATAACTGTATGGACAGTATTTGTGTCATGCAATGTGTCATGAATTGTCTAAAACAATAGAATGGAATAAACACTTAAAAGACGTTTATAAAACAAGGGGTAATCATATCATACTTAAATGACTATCATAATTATAAGTTAAATTGCATCTATTACAATGAAGTTATATGCTCTACAAACCTAATGAATTAACAGATACATTTATAACCCTTAGAACATAGGCCTGCTAACCCCACGGTAAGAGACTTGATATCCACCTTGTCATAGTCAATCCTCTCAATGAGAACAAATCCCTTGAGTAGGTATGAAACTTATAAATAACATAGAAATTTGCCATGACAACGTCCAAATTTTGTTGGTAGTCGCCTCAATTTTTCCACAGAACATGCTTCCATGGTTAAATCTCCACAGTTCTCTGATGGCAATTTGATTTCAATTCTCCACAAATGCAGAGTACCTTCAAGTCACTGGTAGAGTTTTTTACTTACAACATTTGAGATAGCTGCCTACTCAGGTCTGCCAATGAGCTAAATACCCAATCTATTGTGCACAGGAGCTATATTTTATGCTTCTCATTTACCATTAAGAGTCTAAAGGGTTACCAGTCCCATCGAAGTATGCTTCATCTGCCATCTAAAGTTGGATCCATTCCGTTTTTCCTGTGGCCTCACGTGTAGTAGCTTCTTCTGTTTGTGAACTTCATAGTCGGTTATTTCTTCCATGATTTTCTGGAAAGAAGTATTCGGTTAGGCCGGTCAATTTTTCTGGATCAAATTCTGTCACTTGGGAGGAATACTTTGCTATGATTGCCACAGAAATTCTTCTGACCCTACACCACCCCCCCGTATCCAGCCTTGCAAATGCCTTTCTGGTCCCGTATAAACTTGATCTCAAGAAACGTTCTCCCCAGCTATGTTGCCAGGAAACGTCCCAGAAACTTGCTGGGGACGTTTCTGGAAACGTTTCTGGGAAGTTTCAGGGACATTTCCGGGAAGTTTCTGGGATGTTTTCGCGGATTATATATTATAAGGAAGAGTTTATTCCAATTTTTTGTTGTGTTACTCCACTTAATCTTTTCAAACATAGCCTATAATTCTGCTTAGAGAATTTTCCTAACCCAGGAATAAGTTACAGTGTGCTCGGTTGTAAAATCTTATAACATTAAAACTATACTAACAAGGAGGCACGCTAAACAAGCCTAAAGATAGTTTTTTGTCAGAATAGTAATCTAAAGAAAGTAGAAAGAATCTAGCAGAAACCAAGAAATGTCAGGCTAGAAAGCAGGTTTTTGACTCAGTATATTACTGCTCCTTACAATAGAATTTTCCATTGGAATCCTCAATCAAATGAATACAATGAAGCAGGTTACAACAATAATTTTTGAAACATGGATGCATGAAAAATGATTATGAAGAAAATCTAGATGACATATTCTAGAATCTAGATTATAATCATGTATATATGAAACATTTGAAATTGTAACCATGTTGAATGATGAATCTTTAGAACTGTCAATGAATACAAAATATTTTGAGTGCTTTATCTCTTATGGTCCATGGGCTAAAGTTTTTAAAATGAGTACTATATATATAAAACATTTTAATTTTTTTTATAATATATTGTACAGACGTTTCTGTAACGTTTTGTACCCAAGGTTTTTTGAAAAACGGCATTCGTTTCGGACCCGTACTCATTTCTTGGCAACATAGCTCCTCAGTATCTCCGGTATACCACATAACAACCTCAATTTGGCCATAAGTTTGCAGATGAAATGAAATGGAGAAATTTAACTGACAAGCTAGAAACTTCCGCAATGATCTTCAAATGTGACTCAAGAAGTTTGTCATGACATGAAGTGGTAGTGAGAGGCAACCGGAAATCGCTTGAGAACTGCTTGATGGTCAAGTCTGCATCCCGTGGAGCATCAACTATCTTCGTTTGGAGCATAAAGATTGCCATTTTGGAAAATCTACAGACAACCACAGAGATGCAGTCATGTTGATGTTGAGTGGTAGGCAGACCACTCACGAAGTCCATGGAAATTGATTCTCATGGTTGAGAAGGTACCAATGATGGTTGATACAGTGCAAGACTGAGAAGATAATGAAGCCACTGCTTGAGCGGTTGGACCAAAGAATAAAATTCCTTCTCATAAGTGCTTGGCATGTGACAAGGCTTTTGAATGATAAGCCACTGGATGAGCTCCATACTTAAGTATTATGCCCATGGCATATTGGAAAGCATATGTTTCAAGCACAAATCTCTGCTGCAAGTCAGGGAGAGCAAGGTAAAAGAGCCTCTTTCAAACAGCTAAAATTGGGCCTGATCATTCATACAAGACCTCACTTATCATGATTGTTGTGGCTCTGCGATGTTTGGCTGTCTTGAAAAATGCCTATAGACTTTGATCTAAACATTCAAGTTGTCCATCAACTGTGCTGTCAAAATGGGAAATGGATGCCTTGGCATCCAACTTGAGAAAGCAAGTTGGCAATCATGCTACTCGAAGGAATGGGACTGGTGGTCTTCTGTTGTCCCTTGAGTTGTTGGAAGATGCTCGTTATCTATTATTGCACAACTTGCAGATGAAATGCAATTTGTTGTCGTCGTTGGTCGTGAAGCTCCTGGGTGAGCAAGTGGACCAAGCCTGGATTCTTGGTGGTGCTTGAACGATCAAAACTACAGACAGAGATGACACCAAGAAAGAGGCATTTTTAAACTTCTTTTTGCCTTCCTTTAAAAATAAGCAATGTTACTAGGAATTATGATAGAAGGTATAAAGAGGACCCTTAAGTAAGCTTCCCCCAGGCACAAGCATTTGAAAGGGACTATATAAATGACCCCTAAGACTTTTAAGTATCTCCCTGGACTAGCAAGTAAAAATAAGGGCTAATATTCTCAGCTAAAATTGTACAATAGAGAGATAACTTCCTAGACTAATAGCAAGAGGAAATAAAGGCAATGCCCCTTTCAGTTATCATATTAAAATTTATAAAGAAAACTAATACATATCCAATGCATGCCCCATTACAAGTTCTTTTTAACTTAAAATTGACCCACTAAACATAAAGAGGTGGACCTGAAGTATAACCTATACTTTGATTTTTATTTTAAAAATGCCAAGATAGAAGAATATTCAAAAGAACGTTTTAAATCTAATATAAAACCGAACTTTAGAGAGATTTTGACTCATCCCCTCTTCTTATAATTGGCGGTGGAAGATGAGTACTTCTACATGCAAAATGGCTCTTGATCAGAAAAGCACATGAAGGATAGAAAATATAGCAACCATCAATTAAGAGGAAGGATGGTAGACAGACCGTGGGGAGTTTCTCCTATTTTGTGTCTTTTTTAACTATAGCAGAACCATAGCAAAGCCATCAAATGCTGGGTAGAAAAGCAGATATCAAACAGACGTGAGCAGATCTGAAAACAGGGCACAGCAGGACAATGATCAGATGCCAAATAGAACAAAGGTTGGCACATGAAAAGATTGTGAAAAATGGAGGCAGCAGATGAATGACTGGTTTTTTCAGGAGCTGAACAAATGTTATTAGGCTCCGTGTATTGCTAAAGAACATGCAAGAAACTTGCAATCAGAAACGGAATCAGCAATTAGACAGTAGAAATTTGAAATTCGTGATTTCTGATGCTAATTGATATGATTCTATTCTAAATGAGCATTTATGTAAAAGAAGCCTATACTTGCATGCCAATTTTTTTTATAAAGGCATTTAATTTTTTCAACTCTCTACTTCTAACTATGTATAATTTTAGCCTATCTTCGGGTTCCAGCATTATTTGTGTGAGGCGTCAAAGACACTGTTATTTTGTAATATGCTGAACAATAAAATGCTCGGTATCACCTGTTATTATTAGTTTGAAAATTGTTTTGGAAATGTCACGGGACTTGATTATAAATGTATGTATGGTAATTTATGAAACACACAGGATGATAAAATATCTGGATTTGTTTTTTTCACATGCCAATGTAATTTAGTTGTACATCTTAGTCATAGGAATGATATATCAATGCAATATCAAGATGCAATAACTGTGCTTTACATACAAATTTCTTGTATTTAGTTTATACGCATGATTTTAATTTATGTGTCATTGTTCACTTGCTCTGAAGCCAACTGTAGAAAATGAGTTACTCCCTTGCTGCTGATTACAAGTGTGCAGTTTATTTGTTTTGTTTTTTAGACCTTAATTTGTTTCTTGGTCTCTGGTTCTGTATGCCTTTTTAAGATACTACCATGGTAAACTCTGCTTCTTGGTGTGTAGCAAAGCATGCAGTATTTATAATAAAAAATCTGATTTCATTCTCTTGCATTCTACCAGGTGGTCTGCATTTGTGGATGATGGGAAGATCAAAATTTTGAATGTGGAGAAAGTGCCCTCTGAGTTTAAGGTTTCTGGCGGGGAGACTATTCTAGAACAGATTTGAGTTATTTGACCGTAAGGCATAAATATGTTTTGACTAAACATTTGTCAGGACATCATTGATCGCTCTTAATGTATGCGGTGCTAATCTTCAAGATTTTTAGTCCATTAGAAGTATGAAGCGTGGTGGTAATATAACTAGGTAAACATTGGGCTCCAATATTTATTAATTAAAATTTTGGCATATGGTATTCAAAATATGTTATGAGTAGGTCTGTGTCCTTGAATGGCTGAACAAATATATAAATGTATGAAGTAATAATGCAATATTTTACGGAATTGTCATCATTTTGGTGGTTTCTGTGGATTTATTGTGGTGTTATGCAGGGACGCATCCCCTAGATTTGGGTGACATCCCAAATGTTTTGGGGACTTGAGGGGACATTTCCATTTTTTTGTTTTGTTTTTTGGACGCTTTTTATTGTCAAAAAACAGTTTTTCTACAAAAAAACATTGAATTCTAATCTTGAAAGCACCCAAAAAACATCAAATACAGTTTAAACCCCTAAATTTGATTGAATAATGTTAAAATGTTTTAAGATTAATTTTTATATATTATTTAATAGCTGTTCCCCCGCCGTCCCCAGAATATGGGAGAAACTCCATCCCTTTGTCTCCCTGCCTCTCCATCCCTGAAACTTAGGTAATTATGATTTATTGTTAGTGTGCTTCTATTTTTAATGTATTGACACTTGACAAAAGCATCCCCTCTCATAACATTGTACTTGCGGAAATTCTCTTTACAAATGGTAACATGGAAGCTTTTGTAGATGGCGAAGTACCTTCTGTATTCACATGGGGAAGTATAAAATGCAGGTTGTCTGCAATGGTTGGATGGTAAAAGTTCCACGAGTTGGTATTCACATGGGGTAGTATAAAATGCAGGTTTGTCTGCAATATTCAGAGGTTTGATGGTAAAAGTTTCATGTGTCAGTTTAGGGATTTTTGTTGCGCAATTTTTATGATTGCTCTTCAAAGTGGGAGTCTTAATCATGGGCTGCACAAATTGTGCTGAGGTCCATTTCTTAATTTGTTTGCTTTCTTAGTTGGACTGGTAATGAATACAAAGGTTCAGATGTTGCTTGCTAGATTCATTTTAGGCTTTTTATGTTTGATGGTTTCTTAGCTTCATAGGTTTAGAAACTTTGACTAATCTATTGATAGGCTAGTTGTCTTGAACATCAGACCGCAAGACCAATTTGTAGTCAACTAGCAGGGCTTGTGTTCTTGCTAGGCATGTTAGATAATGATTGCAATTCTCTTTCAAGTGAGCAAAAGTAGTTGCGCATTATTACTCCTGCGGTTTACTATTTTATCACAATTTTGCCTAATATAGTACAGAAATGGACCATTAACTGAGATTCTTCTTCTGAAAATAGTATTTGGTGTATGAGACTCCAAAATTCATTCTTATGATTCATCTTATTCGAAATCGCCATTGATTATTCTGTTGGAAGACTGACCAAAGTTAAAGAAGTTAAATGTACATGCGTTACTCTACATATCTTCCAATAGATGATGATGACACTAGATAAAAGAAATTTCCTCGTATCTATAATTTTAACGTAAATGATTTACATGGCTAACTCCATATAGCATGGTATGTACTAGGATTAATGTTTTTGGTTGCTGAACAGTTTTATAGATGATCAGGAAGAAATTGGTAAGTGTGGTATGGAAGGAGTAGGTAGTAAGAAGATCACTTTTCATAGAAAGGAAGTAATAATTACAGAAGTACTATGTTATGAAATGATGAAATGAAATGAAAGATTTTAATGACATCCATGAGACTGAAGAGTCTATGGGACCAAACGAAACTGATACATTAAGCAGTTTTCAGGACTCTTTGCCATATCAACTCTTCTACTGTGAATCTTGAGCACTAAACCAACGATCTTTTGAAGTTTTGTTTCTGCAAATAACTCATTTAAGTTGTCCACTTTTAATTCGTTTTCGTACTGGATACGGATATCATCATATGCTGAACACTCCATAATGAAATGCCATTCCATTTCAACAATCCCTTTGCTGCAAAAAAGACAAATTCTCCTTTCCCAAACCTCTTTGGGAATAGTCCATCTACAGATTTCACAACGAAGATGATGTGATCTGTCCTCAACTGAGCCACTAAAATCCTTTCCTTACTTTTGATAACTGCCCCAAGATAAGCTTTTTCATCATGTTCCCAAGTGGGGTTGAATTCTTTGATATAATGTGCTTTCTTACGACCCATCTGTTCTGTCCACATGGCAGTCCTAAACTTCTCCATCACATAATTTTTTATTTCCCTGTTGTTGTCAGGACACTCCTGAAAATTGATGCCCCATTTGTTCATCCATTTGTTGTTTTGTTTCATCTAGGTTTTCTTTTTGAGCTCTAGATTATCCTCTGTAACCATTTTGGGCCAGCGAAGATTGTCCATGCTTTCAACTTTTTTCAAATAGCTTATCAGTTGAGTTATTGCCGATGCTTCCATCGGGAAGGTACGCGCTTCAGCTAACAAGATCTCATAAGGAACTGTTGATTTAACTTTGAGAGTGCTTGTGATTAGATGTTTCTAGATTCTTTCTAATTGTCGTCATCCATGCTTTGATACGAAACTTCCCCAAACCTCGCAACCGTAAAGAGCAACTGGAGTAACCAACAAACCAAAGAAGGTTTTCTTAGTTTTCTAGTCCCAAAGCTCAGCTTTCCTACACCTATTTTGAAGTAGGTAAGATGCTTTCCAACCTCCATGTATCCTTTTTGCTCTGCAAGTCTCCTAACTCATCGTGTTGTGGAAATCAATCCCAAGATATTTATATTCTGTAACAATTTCCAATGTACTCCCCTCAAAAAGAAAGTTAAATTGCCTCTCTTTTCTTTTCAGGGAAAAAATCATGATTTTTGTTTTGCTAATGTTCACTCGCATCCCGACTTCTGGCAAAAGAATTCTAAAGCTTTTAGATGCTCCCTCAATCCTTGAGTTGTTGTTGAAATTAAGATAAGATCATCGGCATATAAGAGTAACTTCACCACATACTCGGCCAACTGAACACCCTCTCCATCGGTTTTATGTAACCACTCTTCAAGCTTATCAATGTATAAACCAAACAAAGTGGGAGAAAGAGGGCAACCTTGTTTGACCCCAATGTCACAACCAAAACATTCAGACATACCTTCTCTGGTTCTGATTTTAGCTCTGACCTACTCATAAAGTCTATGTACTGCTGCTCTAAGCTCGTCTGGAATCTCAAGTTCCTCCTTCCTGTTCCACAATTTGTCTCTAGGAACCGTGTCAAAGGCTTTCTTAAAATCAACAAAACAACAAAAAGCTTCATCCCCTTGGGTATCCCATACCTTTTCAATCAAGTGCCTATAGAGTGATGCAATGATCAATGGTTGAATGTTTAGATCAGAAACCTGCTTGTCCTTTTGCTCTTTTGCCCTCTCTTTCTGCCCAACTGTTGATTCTACGCTCTATCATGCCCCCAAATAACTTACCAAAAAGAGGATTGATCATAATAGTGTGATAGTTAGAAGGATTATTGATATCCCCACTTTTAAAAAGAGGAATAACCACACTAGTCGTCCACTCTAGTGGGAACCCAACCTGAGTTACATCATTGAAGATTTTTCTGATATGCGGAGTGAGCACCTCAACCCCCCACTTTAAAAATTTAGCCCGCAACCCATCAACATCTTGAGCTTTACCATTTGCTAGATTCTTTATGTCATGTTTGATGTCTTCCTCTGAAGAAAGTTCGATCGAGGTATGAATGATGGGAGGAATATCCTTCTATTGAGACCGAGCTCAGTAGAGAGTCTTCACATATTCTAACCAATGAGCTTCTGTGATATTATTTTCTATGTGTGTTTTCTTTTGTTGTAGCTCCTTCCAAAATCCCTTGGGATTGTGTTTTCCAAGAGAAATTAATTTAGACCTTCTTCTATTCACATAGCTTTCTTTTTTTGTTGTACCAATCTTTTGTATTTCTTTTTATTTTCTTCTTTGTTCACGTCACTTTCCCTCGTAGCTCTCTTGGCAGCCTTACAATCTTCGTCATACCACAAATTTGTTGGAAAAGTATTTGCAGCCCCCTTTCTAGGCTTAGATTTTTTGCAAGCACTTAATGCCTTGTGGATTAAAGGTATCAACAACTTACTACAAACATAACCCCTTGCCTCCTTGTTTGTATTGCTCTCGATATCATTTCTTGCCATCTGAAATTGTTGTTCAAGGGCAACCACAAAAAATTCTTGATTTTCTTTATTTAAAATGATTTTACCTTGTTTTGGAGATGTCTCTTGCATGCGATGAACTTGTTTTCCTTGTTGCTGATTTGAAATGATACCAAGCTTGACCAAGAGAGGATTATGATCAGATTTGAGCTCAATAGGACAATCTCCAATTTCAAACTCGAGCAACCTACAAATAGAGCTCTGAGTGCATATTACATAGTCCACTACACTTTGTCCATTGTAAGTTTTGCAAGTGATATTGCCAGATCTGGGCCAAGCCTTCATGCCATTACAAATAACCATGTCGTATAAGCTACATAGACCTAGAAGCTCAACCCCGAAATGAGTCACCCCTCCATTACCATCTTGCGATAGTCTTTCCCAAAACTTGTCCTCTGCTTCGTTAAGCCAAAGCGGATTGTCATCTCCACCTTTTTCGCTGCCCAATTGAAGAGATTGATTATTTGTAGTCCTTGCATTAAAGTCCCCCATCAAAATAATTTCCCCAGATGCACTAAACACAAAAATGTCTTTTTTTAACGAAGCATATGGGTCTTCCATATCCAAATTTCTTTTCTTATGTCTTTGAGCCTTTCGGTGCAAAGTAGCAAGCAACCAATCTGGATTGTTGCCTTGTTATCTAATATTTTCAGCCAAATGTATTGCTTATTTGCATCTTCCTTTTCCACTTTGATGATCCCTAACCATGCTTCTTTGATTAGCATTGTAATTCCCCCGTGTCCTTTCTCTGTTTCACTTCCTTTGTTCCAAACTGAAATTTTCTTGTACCCCTCGAAATCAGGGACTTTGCAACCATCATGTGTTTCTGTAAGAATAATAATATCTTTCCCCTCTGCTATGGGCCCCAAACCGGGTCCTAAACCAGGTCCTCTTCTCCATGGATACCCCCTGCAATTCCAACTTACTATGTGCATGGGATCCCGTGGGGCCCCGGATTCCTATTTCTTGTTTGACCAATGATCACTGATTTGGGCCTTTCCATTCTTTAATTGTGCCCATTTTCCTGCCTCTCTTGTTTTTTTCACTTTCTCCCATTCCTTCTTTCGGTCTTCTTGTTGAGTAAATGTTAAATCCTCATCTAGATGTGGATGTGTGTGTGTGTGTGTGCGCGCGCCTCAAAGAAGTCCCCTGCTTTTTAGGATAACTTGTTTGTCTTCTAGGGTTCTCATGACAACTCGCACATGCCAATCCTTTCCTCCCTCTATTCTCCTAGCCAATCCTATTAGCTTGTTGTATATACCCTGTCCATTTCAACTTGTCTCTAAGGAAGTCCCTTGCCAGTATGTCAGTTCTCTCTTTTTCACCAAAATCTCTTAAGCCTTTGATAATAAAATTTACCGCTTTGTCCTG
Source organism: Taxus chinensis (assembly GCA_019776745.2). Classification (NCBI taxonomy): domain Eukaryota; kingdom Viridiplantae; phylum Streptophyta; class Pinopsida; order Cupressales; family Taxaceae; genus Taxus; species Taxus chinensis. Next base: position 662,162,641 of record CM034152.1, read on the forward strand.
CTGGTCTTTTTCTTCTTTTATCTGAGTTTTGATGTGCTTCTCTATGACTTGCCTTTGTTCGTTTGATGATCTGCTTACCACTTGTGACCAAGTTTTGACCTCTTCTATCTGATCTCTTAGTTGGTTTTCTTTTATTTCCATGTTTTTAATTGCTGATTGGATTTCATTTATTTGAAATGTTTCATTTCCTTTTACCGTTTCGATGTTTTTCTCTCCCACTGCTTTCAAATGTCCTAAGTCATGTTTTAGAACGACTAACTCTTGTTGTCCTCTTTCCATGAGGTTTTGAAGATTTATCACCTACTCTTTAAGGACTTTATTTTCCCTTTCCAACTTGTGTCTATGTGTTGCACATTCTTTTCTCTCGTTGTCTTCTTGCACCTTCCGATTTTCTAAGGTTCCAAGTCTCTCTTTCATGCTCATGAGCTCATTTACATACAATTCTAAAGACCACATCAAAGGGGTAGATGTAGGGTTGTATAGTTGTTTAGGATCTTGCACTACTTCCTCTCTTTCATCCTTGTTTGTTGCAATTTTTTCTATTTTGCTTAGTTTTGGATACTCTCTACCCTCCTTATGTACTAATTGTTTTCCTTGTATTTGATAATCTTTGAAAACAAAATTCCCTTTGTTGTTCATTGTTTTTGGTAGAATCAAAGTAAGATTTTTCTTTTGAGTCTGCCTTAGCTTTTTGGCATGCCTACGTCGTAAGATCCCCTTATATTATTTTGCATTCACAAAAAACAACTTTTTCCCTGTTCCCAGTGCAAGAGTTTGAGAGTTTCCTGTATTTCCGTCTGTCATTGGTAAATGTGCCTCTGAAGCAATGTACCTCTATAACTCCAAGTTCGGATTGTCTTTGAAACCCTCATGCTTAACCATGGCTTGCCTGTGTTTGTCAGCTTGTGCCCTAGAGCACCCCACCGCTTTATAAGTCTTGTCTTTTTTGCAAAACTCAAATCCCAAGTCATTGTTACCCCTATCTATGTGTGGGACCTTCACCGCGTCTTGGATTTGTCTCTCCACGTTGCCTCTAGCACCTTCAACGTTGCCTCCACGATGCCTGTCGCTGCCTCTGAAACCCCTGTCCCCACTGTATCTCAACTGATCTCATTCATGCACAACCGATCTCCTGGTATGATTCTATTTACAATCTCCAATCGATCTCTTGGTAATGGATTGATTATCAAAGCAAAAAAAAAAAGGCAAAAAACCACTGTCCAAACAAGCCTGCCACAGGCTTCAAAACCTAAAATTAATACATGCTTTCTCGGCCATCTCTATAAATCGCAGTGTTTAAACCTTGTTGTTGCTGCTGCTACTGTTTTGAAACCCGTGGTGCTTGTTAAATATGCAAAGTGGCAACTAGTTTTGCAGGTATTGGAGGATGGTATTTGAACTTGTCATTGTGCAGGCAGAACTAAGGGGTGGGTGGGGTTTATAATAACACACTTGGCTTTTTACTTACGATGAAATAGGGCATGTTCATGTCACTCTCACCATTGATTATCCTTCAAGCATAAAATCTATATGTTTGAATGATACGATGAAATACCCACACCTAGTGAATGATATGAGGAAGTAACTATGCCTGGTGCAAAAAGGATAAGGTCAAGTTGTATTGTGTTGACCATGTGCAGATGACGAGAAAATACTATATGAAAAAAAGACCCGAATTTGAAACATCTAAAAACATGAAATTGCAACTTACAAATTCTTCTCTCAAAGTTGGTCTAAGGCATGGGGCCTTGTCTAAGAAACCTTTAATTCTCAACTCCTGGCTAACTCTCTCATCTTGAGCTTTAGTGAAGATGGCTTAGTTGCTCTGCACATGTATTCTTTTAACTTCCAAATTAATAGATGACCCAAGGACATCATCACCTTAAACTATGATATTCAAATTAGTATGCAAATCAATAACAAGCATTTCATTCTCAATTCTTGGCCAACTCTCGTCTTTGAGCTTTAGTGGTGAAGGCTAAAGTGCCTTTAAGAGGTATCCTTTTAACTTTCAAATCAATAGATGACCTAAGGATTTTCCTTAAACTATGATATTCAAATTAGTTTGCAGATAAATAACCAAAAACAATTTTTTTTGAACTCTTCAAGGTAGATGATAACATAATCAATGATGACGATGAGTCTTAGAGCTTAGAAATACTAGAAAGTTATTTATGTGTTAGTCACTTCAGGAAAGAGTATGCAATTCAAAATGAGTGTTCACAAGTTGCATAATTATTTATTACAAATACACAAATTTTTAATCTTGAAATCACATTAGAAACCTAAAATAAGATTACGTAATTAAGGTGGTTACATGATGCATTATTATTTACTACAAATATACAAGTTCCTTCTTTAAGGTTTCCTTCATTCCCCCCATTATCAGTGATGTTTTTCCTTTTTGCCATCATATCGACCATATAAAACTTATAGACTCTTGAAAGCTAACATCATCCACACCACAACTCAGTGCATTACAAAAAGATAAAGAGAGGCCACATTTTCCTTTGAATCTTCTATTCATAGCCAAAATGTTGACTCACAACTTCCAAATGTTATTTGAGTCCATTGACATGCACTTTCGAGTCAATTTTACCCCCTCTTATCTCCTTGGGCGTCTCCCCCACTTCACCATGCACATCGAATCTTGTATCAAGAACATCCTATACTGCCCTAAAAGCCAACCTTAGGTGCCATCAGTGTTTACAATCTCTTTGTCAATTTACAAAAAAATAGAGAAGGACCAACATTTTCCCTCAATTGTGATTTCATAGTTAAAAAGTAGTTGATGTGCACACCTAGGGTCCAAATTTTGAGTCCACATTGCACTTCATACACAAGTGTTGTAATCATTTGGACCTCCCCCAGGTTCACCATCATATACGAACAATATAAAACACCTTTACACTTGAAAAACCAACACCACCCATCATCACAGCATTCATACTTTTACAAAAGATAAAAAAAATCCAACATTCTATCCTGTGAATTACTAATCAAAATCCTACTATAGGACAGTCATTTATCTGTATGCAAGTTATGATCCCAACCCACTACTTAGGACAACCTTTTATTAGAATTGATATTTTGTGAGACAACCTTTCCCTATGTAAGAAAACCCGAGACTTCATCATTAATCCATAACTCAAGCCCCCAATACTTATCCATTGGCTTCCATATACGCATAGACATTTGAACATTGGAGGAAAAGTTAGAAACAAGTGAAATAGGAACCAAGAAACAAACACATGGCTATTAATACTTTTCCTTGTCATTATGGTACCTCACATGTCCTCAGCATGCATAAATCAAATAAAAGACATTTGACTCTGTGAGCCCAATCTCACACGCTTTAGGTAGGCCAAGAGATGCTTTTTAATTTTCTCGTGTCATGTCAAATGCACCGCACGCCGCTGGTTGGTGTCAAAAGTTGGGCGGATCCCATGCTTCTGACTGCCAGGTTGACCTTCCAAAGTGTGAGACCATCATTTCTAGGTTGATATTGGGAATAGTTATTCCTATTTTTAAAATAAATATTAGTATTATACATTCTTAAATACATTTGGATAATGAAAAATGCATTAAGATATATAAATATCTTGTTATTGTGAGTGTTTATTTATATGTAGTTTCAATCTTATTTTTTACTAAAATTTAGTTCACCTCCTTAGTTGCAACTGATAAATAGCTTTCATCTTTAGGGTGAATCCTATTCCCTTAGTGTCGGATTTATATTCTAGACCCATAAAATTGGTGCTTGGCCAAATTGATATCGTAATTGTCTAAATATACTTATGATTTTCAATTATTTCTTTGGGAATAAGAAACAACGCTCCTCTGTAGGAAGTTAAGGTCAACCATTTTTATGAATATTATATTATAGACATAAAAATCAATGGTCAACCATATGTCTTATGAATACATACGTGAACATTACACTCCACCACCCAATGTCAATCATGATGCTTCCATCCACATTTACATCGACATGTAGACTCGACTCGCAGCACTACCCAGTGATTGCTATCACTAGGTGTTACCTCTGGAAACTAATATTTTGTGTTACATTATCGAAGAGCTTGTCATATGATGTGTTCAAGTGCATAACCATAGTCTTCTAACCTTATATAAGTGGTTTCATTGTATGATCTTTGCTACTTTCAATGTTCAGAGCACAATTCCTTTTAACTAAGAATGAATGATTTTAATGACGTCCGCGAGGCTAAGCAACGTATAGGGCCCGAAACCTCAAAACAAGCCATTCCAAATTACACCAAAGTAAACCGACCCAGGAAACTATTACTTGGTTTTTGCATGTCGATTTATACATTTATGCTAATCTTGAGCCTTCTATTCCTAAATGATTTAGTCTTATATATGTAACTTTGTTGTTTTTGCACATCTTGTCCTTGATTCAAATAGGGTTGTGAGAGCATTTCGGATTTTTAAAAAATCAGCGTAACTACTCCTAATGTCCTCATATGCTACACACTCCATTAGAAATTTATGCCATTCACCAACAAAACCGTTAAAAACTTTTTCGATGACCATTCCTCTTTCGATGCTGTCCATCTTGGCTTAGTTTCATCATCCTGAGATGATGCGATACTAGATTTTCAGCTAGACAATTAACATGTGTTATTGACTTTCCTGATAGCAATTTTTGGATCGATTGCCTCCAGGGTTTCAAATAGTGCTTATTTACTCATGATCACGTGTGGGGTTAAAGTTCTTGACTTAATATTCTCTTGAGTCTTCCTATCTTGTTTCGTCCACATGGTAGTTTTGACTTTCTCTCTATGCATAATTTTTGATAGGCCCATCATCAGTAGTGTTAGAACAATCATGGGCATGCTAATTCTGTACCCAATTCTTTACCCGCTTTTCAGCTTCTGCAGTTCATCCAAGTGCATGCATTCCTGTCTGAGTTGCAACTTTGATAGTGTCCATCTAGATGTCATGATTGGGCCGCTAGAGACCATCCATGCTTTCCACTAGGATTCAAGGGTACCCCAAAAACCGAACAAAGCTGCCACCTGCCATCGTTGAAGGCCCCAACATCAGCAAGAATGTATCTCGTAATGGAATATGTGGATTTTATTAAAGGATTGATCAGCTACTAACAATGGACCTTAAAATGTTTTTGGTAACCTTTCTAGTTTCACTGCATTCAAATATTTCAATGTCACTAACATGCTTGGCTGGCATTACAAGGTGAGTCACATTTTACTTTCATCATAAAACCACTGGAGAAACAAACTAACCCTTGTTAGTAGGGAAGGAGGGATCTAGTTAACTATGGTTTTCCAGGTCCCACACTTTAGATGATGCTGTATCTGTTTTGGAGAATCATATGGGTCACTTTCCATCCCCCTTGTATCCTCTTAGCTCTAGAAACATCTCAATTGAGATTACTATGCAAAGTCAAGACCCAAATACTTGTAAGTCATTTGCCACTTGCAAGGGACATTGATTTTCTCGTTAAAGTGAAAATCATTATTTTGGGTTATTAATGGAATATCTCATGGATTAGACCTCCATCCCCACCCTTGTTACAATATAAGAGAGTTGTGATCATAATCTTAGACATTGCGCATTCTCAAGGAAGTAGTTGCTCACATGCAGTAAGGGGAAGGTAGTCCGCGGAAGATAATTTTGTAATAACAGTGGAAGGTCTGAGGACTATGACATCCCACCATTTGTACAAATAACGTTCCTGTTACCATAGCATTTCTTAGCTTAAGACTTAACGTTGTCCAAATCAGGCATTTGATTTACCCAGGCCAGATTTACACTAAATGGATGTAGGTTATATACAAGTGGATATTTTGATTAATTAACTTCCAACGTTAATCATACAATATCAAAATAGCATTCTAAAGCATGTAATACAAGATATGAACTTGGAAACACAAAGGAATGAGTACACTTAGCTTGCTATAGATGATTATAGGAAACTATTGAGACTGTGCACTATTGGAAATGGGTGATCTAAACCTAAATAACCCTAAAAATTGGAATTATGATTGTAAACCACTATGGGTTAGGACCATACAATTTTTCTAGGACCGTACCATATGGTTTAACCCCTTCTGTATGGTCTTGGACCTACTTTTCTTTTACTTCTGTAAATTTCTGTGGTGCTCACCTTCATGGATTTGTTTTCCACTATTCAAACCCTAGTTTTCATATGTATAATAAAACTCTCTAAATGGAATGATCTTCATGTTAAACTATAGCCACAGATGAAGAGCCCCGTGAAAAAACATTAGAAGGGTTATGCAAACCCCAATTCTATATGGGGCCCTTCCTCTATATGGGAGCTTCCATCAGGGGTCAAGTTACATCCATCATCTATATACGTGATATGAGTTATCAGTCATATCATGCATATCGATGATGTGGCTTGACCAACGAGTCATTTCTATGCTCAACACCGTGCACCACCAATGTTGACACTAATTTGAAGAGGCCTCAAACCACACATTGTTCTCCACATAACATGTGATATCTAAATAAATCAATCAAATTTGGTAACTTCTTTGAAAATTCTTGTCTTTGGCTTTGATCTTGCTAAAATACTTGGAGAGGGGATGTTTGAGTGCTTGTGGAAGAGAGATATGGTTGTCTTGACCTGGTTTGGATCTTTAGACCTGACGTGGATGCTGCCCTAATGACTTTAGATCTGTTATTGCTAGATTTAGGGAGATTTATATACCTTTTGCAAGTGTATGAAGTTAGTGCTCTAGTTCATTGCCTTAAGAGTTCCAGGTGAGAAAGTGAAGTAACATGTTTACTTGCTTATATAGGGTTATGTAGGTGATTTATCCAAAATAGGATGACCTAATTGAAGTATAAAACCCAACAAAAGATATCAATTTAAAATAATATTTGGAGGACATATCATTCCAAAACTGTATAGTTGGTTAGGACCAGATACAAATTCCTGACCAAACTGCACAACCTTGATTGGCGAAAAAACATGTAAAATGAATTTTGGAGCTTGTCAATTGATGTTTGTATATGGATTTTTTGCATTTTATTATAAGAATATGTTGAAATGTTAGTGTTCAAGGATAAACAACCTAAACAATGGACCTTGGGAAGCATGAAGAGGGAATGAAGAGATAACATTTATCATATCACAAGTCCATTGTCAAATCAAAGTGTTGTCAAGGTGTAAATTGCCAATTTTAAGTCTGTACATTTGCCCCCCTTTAAGTATGAAATGGAAATTACATGTTTAAAGGGAAATATACCTGAGTGTGTAAACAAACTTTTTATTTTATCAAATGTTTATTTTTTAGCTGTCCATGTTGTGTCTTGGTGTTAACATGATCCATGATGAAACCTGTAACACAAACTATAGTTAATGTCCATGATTAAATAAATTAACTTTAACTCAAATATATCTTGTACTGTGAAAGATTTTCATTTGTATATAAGTGAAATGAAAATATGTAAACAAGGAAGGAATACACTTGTTTGCTTTGCAGAAGAGGAAAACATTGTGCTTTACTTGTGATCAGAGATTTGTATTGCTTGATATTTTTGAGGAATTGGGGGTTATTAGTCCCCAATTCATGACATGAATAAACATAGAGTGTTATGGGCATGCAAATTAACACACATGTATGTAAAGAAGAAAGAGGTACAAATGTACCCCTACGAAGGAAGAAGATTGTGTATCAAATTTATTCAACAACTTTGATATCTTCCCCTTTGAATGTGAGATGAGAGGAAGGAGGAAAGACCTTATTCTTTGATACCTTCCCTAACCCCACAGATCACACCACTGCAAAAATGGATCTAGACCCAATTTTGTAAATAAGGACATACAATACAAAAGAGGATAGTTGCCCCCAAACTCTCCCCATATACAACACAATTGATAAGAATAAAGTAAAAGCTGAGTAGAAACTAAAAATGTGATAAAATGTTGATAAAGGGAGGAGACTCATGCCCCTAAGATCCATGAAATTGTAGTAGAAACTAAAATGCCATAGTGAAGGAGTGAAGTATTTCATGCCCCCATACTATATGATGAGTAAACTGAGTGAATGAGTCTGAAAATGTGTCAAAAACCTGAGAATGAAGTTGAAAATATGAAAATTTTGATAAAATTGATGTTTCTTCCCCTTGGAAAAAACATGTAGGAAGGTCAAGACCATACCATACAGTCTTGACCCAACTGTACAGTTCTAAACATGTGAATATTTTTACTGGATTTCTATCCTTGACTATGTTTTTGAGTTCCTGTACTCTATTTGTACTTGTGTGTGCCCCATAATTTATGTATGTGTCTATTGTAAGTGTATAAATAAATATATGCCCCCTCTTTTGAGGCATGTGCGAAAAACCATGTTGAGCATGTGGCTCAAAAGAAATAGATGTGTGCTAATGATAGAGATGTTTGAGAAACTGTAGTAGAGTGTAGAGTGCTGAAGCGGTGGCCACCTGGAATAACATGTACCTGCAAAAAGGAAGGTGTTTATGCATGGTGGAAACCATGTACACAAGAAAAAATGAATAACAATTTATAAAAACCACATAGTTGATAACAATAGTAGTCTAAATGCATGTAAATACAACAATAGTGCAATCGAATGCAAGAAATGAAAACAATGTCACACAAAAGGCATAAACTTGCAAACATGGGACACCCATGGTGTTGCAAGACAATCAAGGCCCATAGGCCTGTAAACAAAAGTAATTTAATTACAAACAAGATAGGTATGATGCCACAAACATGGGACACCCATAGTGTCACAAGAAAATCAAGGCACATAGGCCACACGCAAGGAAAACAAACAAGCAAAACATGCACGCAAGCAAGTATGCATGAAACATGAGTGTCAAAACATGATAGTATGATATAACAAGCCAACATGGGTGAAATATGTGAAAGAAGATATACCAAATTGCACAAGACACATGTGTTAGTCCTGTTAGTATGAAAAATAACAAGTACACAATGTATGTAATTAATCATAAATGAGGAAAAAAAAGGTACTATAATAGAACAATAACACTGTAGGAGATGGAGGTGATGCCCCCAAGAGAAGAATGTAAGGAGTGATGTGTGATCCTATAAGAGTGTATCAATTTGTGTGTCCTACATCCAACTCAATATACCAAGTGAATGCATGTGTGTAAAGAACAAAGAAGCATGTTATCTATCAAACCAAAGTGTTAAACAACATGAATAATGTAAATTGCTAACAATGTATAGGTGCATAATTTTGTATTTTTGTAGATATATACCAATATCTAAATGTGTTTGTATTCAAGGAATGCATAATTATGTACAAGAAAGCGGATAAATTTCATAAAAGCTATCCAAGGAGAAATTCATGAAGAACTGTGAAGCAACTATCAAAGAGGATAGAGGCGTGGAGCCTTAATTATGCCAAAAATTGTTACTCCAAGTGCTAGTGGTACGCAGTGCAGTATTAGATGTGTGCCAAAGAATCTGGAGAAGGCCTGGGAGCCAAATGAATAGAGATAAATGAGGAGTGTGTGAAGTAGAAGACTATGAATTGATATTTGTGATTAGAATACTGTATGCCTTGAAGAGATTGTTAAATTAATTAATATTGATTTTGATTACATGCGTGAAACCCACTATGATAGAAAGTGATATGACATAACGTGTGATGAATAGGGATATGATTAACAAGATTATCAAACATATTGGAAATGTGACCCTTGCAAAAGTACACAGGGGCATATATAGTGCAAGGAAACCTATTCTTGGAAAAGAAGGAAGGGAGATCCACATATGCCCCCAAGTAATTTAAAAGGGATGATGCATTCATGTATGTAGACCAAGAGTGAAGATTGAGGTGAAAACAACAAGCCTACTAGAATTAGTATGTTATGAGCGAGAATATGTAATCTTGGATGTATGAATGGTTGCTATGTTGAATTTGTAGAATAGTGACACACGAGTTATACCATAATAAATTGTCAAGAGGATGAGGAGGTGGAGTCACTGGGGTGCTATATTTTTCCATTTCCACAACTTTATGCTCAACAACTAGACGTCAAGAAATATGTAATAATTCTAGTGAAATAGTGTCCTCTACTTCATCAATAGGCTTAAGACTTTGCAAATGCTCATCAAGGTGTTTGTAGTCATCACAAGAGTAGGTAGAATCAAAGTCATCTCTGTTATCAGAATTGAGTAGTAGTGATGAATCAATGTTATCCATGAGACTATTTTGCATGTTGCCCCAATAGAAGAATTTTTAGAGGTAAACTTAGGATTTAGCCTGTATGTTCCTGTGGCTGTAGAGATCTACATATCATCATCATCATTGATATTTGTATTGGGATAATTCCATATATACATAATAGGTGCCACCTTACTAATAACTGGTGTAGAATCATTTGTATTGTTATTGCAATTGATATCGATATGTGATTAGAATCTATCTCAAGTTGTTGTGAAGGAGTAGAGATATTCACAAAATATTGGTGTAGAATTCACTAATCCCAATGTTGACCCCCAAATTGGATCCATTGTGGTATGCTTTAGATTTTGTGTACTCCATATGTGCTATGAGGTGGTGTGCAATTGTTCATGCTCAACTGGTAATATTGCGGTCATTGTGGTTTGCAAATAGTAGGAGATAAATCACTTACTGAGAGTGGCTCTTCAAAGGGGTATTGCATTATTATCCTTTGTGTGATTAGATGATTCTTGTTGTAATGGTGTATCATTTGATATCGTAGTATGCTCACTAGATATAGCTGTTGTAACTTTTGGTTTCCATTGAGATTTTTGAACTTGGAGATATATTTCATAAGAGAATGTCGTGTATCAAAGGATATAAATCCCTTATGCTCGAGTTGTTGGATGCGTCATTGTAAACATAAAAATCATTGTCACGATGTCCTTTAATTCCATGATAATTACAAAATGATTGACCTTTGAGTTTTGTAAGCCGATAGCGAGGGTAGTAATGAGTAGGTAACAAAGTGATTAACCGATTATCAAGTAGCTCATAGATAATAATATGTAGTGTTTGTCAAACCAGGTGCTTTTCAGGTGTGAAACCTTAGTAGTCAAGAGGTGGAATGTTTTTGTATGTAGGAATTTGACTTCACTTGTATGAGCACATGTATCATGCATGATGTGTGTATAACATTAGCTTCTCAGTGGGCTTAGAACTAGATTGATCATCAATGTGTAGATATATGATGGAAATGGGCATTGGAAGAATCCTTTAGATGTGTTAGCTCACACTTGAGAGATGTGATCTCAATATTAATAGCTTGAAATTTATTTTGAAAATCATGGTGTAACACTTGAATAAATCTAAGATAGCCTTATGAAAAGGTGTCATCATTAGTAATAGGAGTTGAAATATAACGCAAAATTGAATTCACATGGGAAGGTGTCGTATTATCAGGGAGCTTTATTTTGTGCACTAGATTTTGTGAGAGTATTTCTACATGTTTGGTGACATTGAAGTAAACGATACAAGGAGACTTGAGAAATTGTGGCATGGGCCATGATGGCAGAAAAAAGGATATAAAAATTCCAATTAGGTAGTAAAGAATGAGAATCAACACATGGATAGTTGACAGTGGAAAGATCATAGGAGATATGACCCAAAAGTGAGTTTGAGAAAAAAGTGATTATCATCAAATTAAGGAAATGACCATATATGAAAATAGAAATTGAATTTAACGAAACAAAAAAGGTATTTTTGAATATGATTATGTGGAAGAAAAAAACTCCAAGGATTTTTCCGTAAAAAGTGTATTTTTCCGATTATGCCCTGATTACTAAAAATAGTAATTTTGAATTTCCAAAAAGTGTGCTAAAAATTAGGGCAAACAAAAAGAGGTTTTCGTTAAATATATAAAAATTAAGAATAAACTCAAAGTAAATTGAAAATAGAGCCGTTATGCTTGAGATATGCAACGAAAGGTGAATTGGCAATTAGGAGCCCATAAAAAGAGACCCAAAGGGTAGAACCGACCATGAGACCCTAGGGAAATTTTTGAAAATCAGTTTGGGGTCAAGAAATATGATGAAATCTAGGCATGGATTAAAAACCCCAAAAAATTGATGGATTAAAACCAAGTAGAGAAGGAGAAGCCCTAGGGCAACTAGGGTTCGATAAAAAATGGGTTCACCAAAATGTTTACACCCTTTTTTAGATTAATAGACTTGATGTTTTTTTAATCTAAATTTGATTTAGTGAGGTTAGATTTACACTAAATGGATGTAGGTTAGATACAAGTGGCTATTTTGATTAATTAACTTCCAACATTAACTATACAATATCAAAATAACATTCTAAAGCATGCAATACAAGATATGAACTTGAAAACACAAAGGAATGGACTGTAAATCATTATGGGTCAACACCATACAGTGATGTCAGGTCCATACGATATTGTCAAGCCCTTTCTATATGGCCCTTGGACTGTTTTTGCTTCTACTTCTGTAAAGTTTTGTGATGCTCACCTTCATGGATTTTTTTCGTCAATGTTAAACCCTATTTTTGCATGTACAATGAATCTCTCTGAATGGACTGATCTTCACCTTAAACCCTAGCAATGTATGAAGAGTCCTACAAAATAAACATTAGTTGGGTTGTGGGCACCCCAGTGCACCGCTGACATTGGCACTACTCCGAAGAGGACTCAAATTTGCACATC